>CM048931.1:2727745-3327745 GCA_026686955.1 Epinephelus cyanopodus | reverse complement strand
GTGACATGTTAACTATGTGAGCGAGTGGTGGTAACAAACTGCTCAGCACAGACTTTAGAAATCTAGTCGGTAACACATCAAGGCAGCATGTAGATGAACTCAGACTGGTGATGATCTCTTGGACAGTTTTGTCAGTTACAGGTGCAAAATGAGTCAGCTCTAAGTGTCTAGGTGGCTGCAGGGTTGTTATTGGTATTGTGGAAATGATGGCATTTTTAATGGTCTGAACCTTGTCGCAAAAGAATACTGCAAACTCATTACACTTAGATGTGGAGATCAGTTCCAACGGCACTTGAGTTGGAGGGTTTGTTAATCTGTTCACTGTTGCAAATAAGACACGCAAGTTGTTACTGCAGTTTCCAATAATTTCAGAAAAGTACCTTTCCCTTGTTCTACGTAAGATCTGGTTGAACACGTACAACTTTTCTTTATAAATTTCATCATGAACATGAAGCTTTGACTTGCGCCATTTCCGCTCGGCCCTCCGGCACTCCCTTTTCTGTGCCCTGACCGAGTCGTCATTCCTCCATGGTGCCTTCTGCTTATTTTTAACCATTTTAACCTTCACAGGGGCAATGGTGTCCAGAACATTCAAAACACTCGAAGTAACATAGTTCAACAAATCATCAACATTAGAACATGAGGCATTTTCAAAGTTTATCATTTCCATGAACAGAGCACCTGCGCTGTTATTTATGTCAATTTTCAATCAATCAATTTTATTTATAAAGCCCAATATCACAAATACAATTTGCGTCACAGGGCTTTACAGCATACAACATCCCTCTGTCCTTTAGACCCTCACAGCGGATAAGGAAAAACTCCCCAAAAAAACCCCTTTACCGGGGAAAAAAAAATGGTAGAAACCTCAGGAAGAGCAACTGAGGAGGGATCCCTCTTCCAGGACGGACAGACGTGCAGTAGATGTCGTACAGAACAGATCAGCATAACAAATTAACAGTAATCTGTATGACACAATACAGTAATCTGTATGACATCCTTGGTAATGACAGTAGCTTACAACAACATTCATGAAAGTAATAATATTGTCGTTGTAGTTCTGGCTACTGTGGTACAATATGTTGAAAGTATATATTAGTATCAGGCAGTATACATGTATGATAATATCATATGTGTATAATAACAGTAGAAGTATGACTAATGACTAATGATGGCAGCAGCAGCAGCAGCAGGCATCTGGCAGGACCACGGCAGCAGCACAACCACACACGTCACACTATCCAGGCACCGCTGCAGTACGAGTTAACCTGAGAGACAGTGGAGCACAAAGGCTCCGGAGAAGAAGCCGAGTTAGTGACATCCAGAATGGCCGAGTAAACAAGATACAGTAATAGGATACGAGAGAGAGAGAGAGAGAGAGAGAGAGAAGGTGCCCATTATGTGTCTCCTCCGAACAACTGCAGAACCAGCCGGTGGTTTTGGAGAAACAGACAGGTCAAAGAAGACACAGAAATGATCAGACAGAGCAACATCAACCACATTGACATTTGAAATATTAACCCCCTTTGTAATGAGCAGGAGTGTGCTGCGCTCTGCTGTGGGTGGGCTCACACACATGCTGAGTCAGGCCAAAGGTTTCAAGGACAGCACTGAGCTCTTTAGCATTTCTGTCACAGACATTATCCACATGTACATTAAAATCACCTGTAATGACCAAACCATCAAAGTCTGTGCATGCAATTGAAAGCATCCGGGTAAAATCATCAATAAAACTTTGACGGTGCTGGGGAGGCTTGTATATAACTACATAGAGTATGGACGGAGATTGTTTTAGCTCCATTTTAAAGGATACATACTCAAATGATGAAAACACCCCAAATGACAACCTGTGCATAACCATATGATCTCCATATATTGCACAGACACTTCCACCCTTTTTGTTTTCTCGTGTTTCAGATTCAAATTTGTAGTTGGGTGGAGCTGATTCCATTAGAACAGCATTACCTGTTTTTTTGTCAAGCCATGTTTCAGTTAAAAACATAAAATCTAGATGATACGAAGAGATCAAATTATTAATTAAAAATGATTTGTTAGACAAGGATCTGACATTAAGCACAGCAAGTTTCAGAGTAGTTTCAGTAGGACTGGACATTATCTTCTTACAAGGGATATGGATTAAATTTCTCTTATTGGACAGTCTAAATGTCCTTCTGTAATCTGGTCTATGTGGTGTGGCTGTAGATACAGCACTAGGGGAGAATATTGTCTCACAGGGCCCCAGCTTGATATTACCTTTATCATGGCTGTAAGTCCTGGGACAGCAGAGGCCCTGTGCATCCTCGCTCTTTAGTGACAGACTATTTATCACATTTATCTGCTGATTCCTATGTACATTTCAGATGATGCATTAAATCAAGCTATTTTATGTGAATCATCGCATTTATCACATAATTGATTGTAGATTATGACACTTCCAAAATGATTGGTTTGTAGGAAATAATCACATTATATTTATCTATTGATTGGAGAAAATTCCATTTAGCAAATCCATCAATTCAGTGGAGATGAGGAAAACTATTAAGTGAATGCAGGTGATAGTGAATCAGTTATCTATTTCTCATCCTTTGGAACAGACAAACCGTAATGGTGTGTGTCCCATTTTAATGTGGTTGCTTTGTGTCATGGTTAATTCATAAAGATAAAATATAACCATATGTTAATGTGAACAAATCAAGAGCTATGCATGATGTATGGTGATGCTAGAAATAATCAAAATGAATAGAAAATACCTCTTTTATCTCTCTGCAAACAGTTGCCTTACTTAGCCTCTCAGCACCACCAACACTATACAGGAGTGTACTGCTAGCTGTACCTCAGTGCAATACAGACTGACTGCACAGTGGTCAGAGACTGGCTGCAGCGTGTGACCTTCATAATGTGTGGTTCCAGCAAACTGCATAAGTACACTATGCTTTGCCTGCTGAACCGGTACCTCTCCCACAGATAGGAGTCTGTCTGTATCACTGGGTTGGTCCTGTCCTGGAAGACCTTTGGGGCTGTTGGTGGTTGGAAGGCCCATTGAACAATGTGGGCATTCCATTATTTCCTAATTTACTCTCTCTTGCTCTGTCTCTGTGTGTCTCTGGGCGTGTCCCACTCCTTCTCTGGTCGTTGTCAGTTGACCTCAATTGGCTGTGAATTTGCAAGCCAATTGGAAACAGAGTGGGGTGGGGTGGGGATGGGAGGGCAATCACATATTCAGTTAATCAATCAATTTTATTTATAAAACTCAATATCACAAATCACAATTTGCCTCACAGAGCTTTACAGCATACGTCATCCCTCTGTCCTTTGGACCCTCACAGCAGATAAGGACCCCCCCCCCCCCCCCCCCCCCCCAAAAAAAAAAAAAAAAAAAAAACAAACAAAAAAAAACAACAAAACAAAACAAAACAAAAAAACCTTTAACAGGGGGGTGGGGGGGACTGGTAGAAACCTCAGGAAGAGCAACTGAGGAGGGATCCCTCTTCCAGGATGGACAGACGTGCAGTAGATGTCGTACAGAACAGATCAACAGAATAAATTAACAGTAATCCATATGACACAATGAGACAGAGACAGAGAGAGATGCAGGACAGACAGTAATGACAGCAGCTGACAACAACATAAATTAAAGTAATAATATAACTGATAATAATATTATATTAATATCTGATAGTATACATGTGTGACAATAATCATATGTGTATAATAACAGCTTACAACAACATTAATGAAAGTACTAATATTATAATTATAATTAAAGCTATTGTGGTATGTTGAAAGTATAAATTAATATCTGATAGTATACATATGTGACAATAATCATATGTGTATAATAACAGTAGAAGTATGACTAATAATAACAGCAGCAGCAGGAGGGCATCTGGCAGGACCACGGCAGCAGCACAACCACACACGTCACACTATCCAGGCACCGCTGCAATACGAGTTAACCTGAGAGACAGTAGAGCACAAAGGCTCCGGAGAAGAAGAGTTAGTGACATCCAGAATGGCCGAGTTAGCAAGATGCCTTAATAGGACACGAGAGAGCGAGACAGAGAGGGACTAGGCCTAAGTCAGCCTAACTAGGGGCTGGTACAAGGCAAGCCTGAGCCAGCCATAACTATAAGCTTTATCAAAGAGGAAAATCTTAAGTCTAGTCCTAAATGTGGAGACGCTGTCTACCTCCCGGACCACTACAGGAAGATGATTCCACAGGAGAGGAGCCTGATAGCTGAAGGCTCTGGCTCTGGCTCCTTTTTTCTTCTTCCTTCTGGCCGGCGTTACAGGCTCCCCAAGGTTAGAAGCAATAGGTTTAAATTTTCTTTTATCCCAAGTGCAATTAACGTTCTTAATTTGCACTGAGTCTTGACGGAATCAATTTGCCTGCACTGTCTATATGCACTCCATATGGTTTTATTCCCTTATAGATTTATTTTATCTATGGACAGTTTGATCTGATCTATTTTATTCATGGTTGTTGTGGTTGTGATTGTTGTTGACACTGTCTTGATTGTCTCTTGTATGTTGAATTGCACTGCAAACTAAATTTCCCCTTGAGGGACAATAAAGAACTGAACTGATCTACTTTTGGAGGCTTTAGGGACAACCAGTAACACTGCGTTCTCCAAGCGCAGAGTTCTGGTGGGATAATATGGCACTATGAGCTCTCTAAGATATGACGGAGCTTGACCATTTAGAGCTTTATAAGTTAACAGTAGGATTTTAAATTCAATTCTGGATTTTACAGGGAGCCAGTGCAGAGAAGCTAAAACAGGAGAAATATGATTTTGTTTCTTAGTTCCTGTTAGTACATGTGCTGCTGCATTCTGAATTAGCTGGAGAGTTTTTAAGGACTTAGTAGAGCTACCTGATAATAGAGTTACAGTAATCCAGCCTTGAGGTAACAAAAGTGTGGACCAATTTTTCTGCATCTTTTTGGGTCAGGATAGGCCTAATTTTTGCAATATTATGCAGATGAAAAAATGCAGTCTGTGAGTTTTTTTTTTTTTTTTGTTTTGTTTTTGTTTTAAAGATGTTTTTTGGGGCTTTTTAGCTTTTAATGGATAGGACAGATAAGCATGAAGGGGGGGAGAGAGAGAGGGAGTGACATGCAGCAAAGGGCCACAGGCTGGAGTCGAACCCGGGCCGCTGCGGCAACAGCCTTGTACATGGGGCACCTGCTCTACCACTAAGCCACCAGCGCCCTGTGAGGTTTGTTTTAAATGAGAATTAAAAGACAAATCTTGATCAAATGTTACACCGAGGTTTCTTACGGTAGTGGTAGAGGCCAATGCCATCGAGAGAAACTATGTCATCAGATAAAGAGTCTCTGAGTTGTTTGGGGTCAAAAACAATAACTTCAGTTTTGTCTGTAAGTTGGTGCTCATCCAGGTTTTTATGTCTTTAAGGCAATTATGAAGTTTAGTTAATTGACTAGTTTCTTCTGGCTTCATCGATAAATACAACTGTGTATCATCCGCATAACAATGGAAAATTACAGAGTGATTTCTGAGGATGTTACCTAAAGGAAGCATAGAGTAAATAGGATTGGTCCGAGCACAGAACCTTGCGGAACTTGAAAACAAACTTTAGTACGTAAAGATGATTCATTATGAATGTGAACAAACTGAAAACGATCAGATAAATAAGATTTAAACCAGCTTAGTGCAGAACCTTTTAGGCCAATTTAGTGTTCCAGTCTCTGTAGCAGAATTTGATGGTCAATAGTGTCAAACGCTGCACTAAGATCTAATAAAACAAGTACAGAGACGAGTCCTTTGTCTGAAGCAATCAGAAGGTCATTTGTAATTTTACCTAGTGCTGTCTCAGTGCTATGATGCACTCTAATGGTGCATTCCAGGCAACCCATAACTCGTGTTTTCACAACCTGTAACCCGTGAAAGTGCACTGGAACGGCAGTCAAACCCGCAACTTCCCACCCGTGAACTCGTACCAGATCGATGTACGGTTTCTGACATCACACACCCCTCTAAACCAATTACCTTACTCCTCTAAACAACAATGGCAGCCCTATGAATAAGGTGTTGATGCAGGTGATACATGGTGAGAAATAGACATAAAATAACCTTAATGTTAACGCATTATTGGCAGCCGCTCTAACAGCTGGTTTCTAGTGCAAGAATAAATCGATACAAAATACATTTCCAAACACACAGATAACGTAAAAAATAGCCTATAATACCATCTGTGACCCTATCCTTCTCCATTTCACTCAAATGAGCAAGGAGCAGGTACCTTTGGCGATAGCAATAATGGGGAAGCACAAACAAACGGTTTGCCATGTTCAACGTTAAACAGGAAGTAACTGGCAGTTTGCCGTAACTTTCCTGGAACGCTACAATGTCGCAACTCGTGACTTGAAGTCGTGACTTACGAGTTCAAAAGCCTGCCTGGAACGCAGCATTAATCCTGACTGAAATTCCTCAAATAAATTATTATCATGGATAAAATCACACAGCTGGTCTGTGACTATTTTCTCAAGGATCTTTGAAAGAAAGGGAAGATTAGATTTTGGTCTATAGTTTGCTAACACCTCTGGATCCAGGGTGGGCTTTTTTAGGAGAGGTTCAATTACAGCTACCTTAAAAGACTGTGGTACATAGCCTGTTAATAAGGATATATTGATCATGTCTAAGAGTGTTAACCAAAGGTAAAACCTCCTTGAGTAGCCTAGTTGGGATGGGGTCTAAGAGACATGTATTCATGTACTCATCTTTTTTTATGCCTCAGTTTCATTTTATTATAGTTTTATTTTTATTAAATTGATTTTGGCTTTACTGTTGTGTTTTTTTTAATTATCTTATTTTTATTACATTTTAATTTGTTTTTTAATAGTTAATTTTTTTTATTAATTATGTTAAATATTTTATAATCTACATTATTTCATCATTACATGACAGTTGTAGGTGTGTAAAAGCACTGGCAGAACTGTCTGTTCTTGTCTATTGAACCTTTTTTGATCATAGATGGAGCTAATCCTCACCTTAATCCTGCTACAGACCAGGACTGCCCGGCAGCAAGTTACCTTGGTTACTAGGCTGGGATTCAGGTTAACCACCTTGATGGAACAGAGTTGTGGCTCAGTTTGATGGAACAGAAACCAGAGTTTAGCTCGATGTATCAGGCTTAGCCAGAACCATGGTTTCCATGGTTACCGATGTGAGGCTAATCTTAGCCACTTTGATGGAACAGAACACTTGGCCATTTAAACCTGGATTTGCTTTTAGCCTGCTTGATGGAATACCCTCCAGGTCTGATGGGATGTTTGTTTGGAAAAACAACTGACCAATCACAGCTTTGTAGGTGGGATCATCTTCCTGCATGGCTAGCTACATGTAAAAATGACAACAAAAAAAGTCTCAAATGTGGAAGAAATGTTTACAGGTGGTTGTGAGTTGATTTACAGAAATAATAAAGGAATGGACATTAGAGTTGGGCTTTTTAGAGTTTGGATTGAGACCTTTTTACTGATATTAATAGGGCTGTAGTCAACCAAAAAAAATCTTGGTCGACTGAAGTCGTACATAATCTTCAACTAATAGATTAGTCATGGGGAAAAAAAATCTGCACGTTACATCTGCAGTGGTGTGTCTGTGTCACTGCAGTTACACCTCCAAAACACTAGTCGGTGGTGGAGGACTCTGTTAAGTGCCATAGAGTTAAGTTGATTCAAAACACATTAAATATGGCTTAATAGAGACAATTTCAGACACAGATACGCAAATTGGCTTCACTATAAATTGCAGACTTTACAGACAAACACTTGTCTTTATCATCATTTTCACATTTCCCCCACCAATACAACATGCTAACATCATTAGCGCAATGTTGCATTGGATAAATTAGCCTGGTAACTAGCGATCTTTTCCTCTTCTCATGTAAAACAAGGAACAACAACACTTAACAAAGGTAACAGCACATGGCTCCATAACAACTCACAACATTTACTGACAAAACAACTGTCTTATACTAAACACGTTTTCCAAGCAAATACAACATGCTAATGTTATTAGCACCAGCCTATGGCATTTTACATTGTATAAATTAGCCTAGCAACTAGTGATCTTGCCCTTGTCTTATATTCACCTTATTTTTCACGGAAGCACAGAGGCAAAACAGAATGCAGCAAGCTTCCGTTTTTTTGTGCGACACTTCCGGTCCAGCACTCTTTACCACTGTGTAAATGTCCCACGGTATTTGCTACAGTGACATTACTGCGCGCATGGAAATGTTTACTTTACTGAAGCAATTTAAAACGGGAACTAAACCCCCCTCTCTGGGCATTACTCTGCCCACAGCTTGATTATTCAATTTCAAATTCAGAAAAGTTAGGCGGAGCTGAGGGAGGGAGGGGGAAGGGGGGGACAGGCGAGCAGCTGAGGCAGGGGGCAGAGTGAAGATTGTCCCTCGCTGCAGGGAGAGGAGAGAGGGCTTTTCATCGTGTCGATGGTGGCTTGGAAAACCTCCCCTAACTGTGTCACACGGGCAGAAGGGAAGGCGGCTGGAGCTCAGCCGGTCCCCTTCTCCACACCTTGACTTATTTTATCCCTCTATGGGCTCACCACGCAGCAGCCCACTGCATCCATCCACCCCTCCCTCCCTCACGGCCCTGCACATATACTCCCGAGGCTTGGCTCTCTCACGGACCTATGGTCACGGCGCAGCGGCCCTCCACCCCTCCCTAACTCACGGCCCCGCACATCTTCAGTGCCGAAGTCACGCCCCTTCCAGTGAAGCTCATGGGACCTTAGATCGGAAAAAATATGAATGGCAGTGAATGAGGAGAGCAATGTTATCTTTTGGTCCCGTTTGAGTTGTGACATGAAATCTAAATATGTTGTTAATGAATTTAAAACATACATTTTAAGCTCAAGAAAGTGATACTTTGTGGTAAAACTGTTGAGATATAAGCTTTTGAAAAAACGTAATTAGAAAAAGTACACAGGAGACGGTCGCGTATGTGACATAGCTTTCACTCGCTTCCAGCAGCTTGGAGTGACTGCAGCCTGGCACAAAACACACAGACATCTTCAATCATAAATCGATTAATCATAAAACAGTGGAATTTCAGCGGGGAGGCCAAGCTGCAGGAAGCGAGCAAAAGGTATGACGTCACATACGCGACCTCCTCCTGTGTACTCTTGAGTCTTTCTAATTAAAAAGCTTATATCTCAACAGTTTTACCACAAAGTATGACTTTCTTGACCTTAAAATTGATGTTTTAAATTCATTAACAACATATTTAGATTTCATGTCGCAACTCAAACGGGAACAAAAGATAATATCTCTCTCTCCATTCACTGCCATTCATATTTTTTCCTATCTAAGGTCCCTGAGCTCTACCGGAAGGGGCGTGACTTCAGCACTCTACCCCGAGGCTCGGCTCTCTGTCACCGCACAGCGGCCCTCCACATCCCTCCCTCGCCGCCCCACACATATACTCCAGAGAAACAATGATTATCAGCTGAAAAAAATGATTTTAGGGTTTAGTTACTCTTTAAGGACTAACTTTAAATAGCCTATTTGAAGTTAATCGTTAAAGGGGCAAAAAGTGAAATCGTTTCACCGCTAGGTTTGCTGTTGTGCACTGCCTGTAGACCAAAACAAAGTGTGTCATGAGCAACACCTCCCTCTACCCCTGCTCTGCAACCCCCAACCCCCCACTCGCCTCGTTACCTATCTGCGTAGCGGAGCACCGCAGCACCTCTACAGACTATTACATCCAGACGGTCCCGGTGTTTCCTCTGCAGGCTCCACTTCACTCACCTGCTGCTAGCTGGGAAGCTAGCGGAAGCTAACTGGCTGTGCTTCACTCCGGTCATGCTGAGGCTAACGCTCTGCTAGCTCCGGTTTGTTAATCAGGTTATAGTGTGAAGAAGCAGTGGATCTGTCAGGCAGCTGAGTGAAGTGGAGCCTGAGGAGGAAGCCCTGGTTAGCCCCGGTTTCACTACAAGCGGATTCACTCACTACAGGGGCAAGAAAATAAAACCTGAACAGCCAACTTAGTTTGGCTTAGTTTAGCAGTTAGCTATGTCTTTCACTCACTCTCAGGCTCTGCTGTGTTTAGCTATTCCCCTGCCTACTTCAATGATGATGGCATCTGTAATAAATGTAATGTAAATGCAGTGATGGGCAAGCTACTTGGAAAATGTAGTAAGTTAAGCTACAAGTTACTCTTGATTAAATATAGCTTAGCTACAGCAAAAGCTACTCCAGAGAAATGTAGCAACCTACACTACAAGCTACACCGCAAAAGTAGCTAGCTACATTGACACTACTTTTAGCCCATTTTTTAAGTAAAATGTGCTTTTTGCAATCAATTAATGGAAGGATAGATAGATAGATAGATAGATAGATAGATAGCCTTTTCTTTCCCCCACTACCCCCATGTTATTCATTTTCTACCAACAGCGAAGCAGCTATATATTACTTAGCTGTTGACAAAAAGTGCACTGACTTGTGTGCTGCAGTTGATTATGTAGCTTAAGCCTTTTCATCAGCTCACCTTAATATGCGTTTTTAGGTTTGTGCTTGATGTCTTCGAGGTTGAGAGCAGCTTGTTTGTTGGCTTGCACAGTAAACACGTGAACACAAACTTTTTAGCCTTTGTGTTTCTTAGAGTCATAAACTTGTCCAGATACGGCCATGGAGAGGAATTATTATTGTTGTCCTCCTGGACGTCTGGAAATATCTGAGGATGCAAGTCTTTCTGCCTCTGCCATTTTTCTGCCAAGTTTTCTCCCCTTGTTTAGCGTGTGGTCGGTCATTCATGTGTGTGTTTGGGGTGTTTTGACTCTGCTTCCTGCTTGGAGAGGCATGACCCGCCCTATCTTGCCTCTGATTGGGTAACCTTACGGTCCTTACCCAATCGTGAGTTGGCACAGTCGTAATATCTAAACCAACCAATCATCATGGGTTATTTTTCCCCCCCACACAAAACTTTATTCAGCAGTCTTCTCCTGGACACTTGACAGTAGCGTGTAGCGCCCGTCGCTACAGGGTCTAAAAATAGCTACACTACAGAAAAAGCTACTTGGATCAAACGGAGCGGCGCTACCGTGTCGCTACGGAGAAATGTAGCTAACGCTAGTAGTGTCGCTACTTGTAGCGCGCTACTGCCCATCACTGTGTAAATGTAGCGTTAGCTCCCAGGAGCATTAGCCAAGGGCTCCGAGAGGAGGGAGGAGGCAGTGATTTACATGAACGTACATGAACGTGCAGCCGGACCGGCTTGTAAACAAGGGGCTGGAGATCAACACAGAGAGAGGGTGTGTGAGGTCATGCTATACTCCAGATGAAATTACACCCCTAGTTCTTCACATAGCAATTTTTTAATTCCTTCAGTCTAGAAATGATGAATTTAGCTTATTTCCCCTTTAAAGAATAAATCACCTGGAAAGCTAGTGCTGCTCCACATAATTTAAAAGGTAACTTAGCCTACACAGACCGGTGGAAATGTCCATGCAGCTGCAGATGGGTGCGGCTGGGTGATTGATGCATACATGCTGATTCGGGTGCTATCAGAGCCGATCCACGCATCACTATGGCTTAATAATCAACTCAAAATCACATAGGAACAAGCAAGCACTCTCAAAATAAATACACTCGTGAGGTGCACGGCCAAAAACAGTGAAAAAGGGAAAACCGCCAGCACCCTCAAATGTCCTTAGCTTGGATGGCAGTACCAGTACACAACAGACATTTGGACAGAAAGTCTTCTTCAGTGTGACACTGAGATGGGGATCAAGCAGTTTGTATCACTCAGGATAGATTGTGCTTTTTTGGTTCGTAGTTTTTGATTGATGTGCGATTTATTTGCTTTTAGAGGGAAATATTTTTACCGACATTTACCGGATAACGTAAACGTGGGCACAGTTAATACTCAGACTAACTAACTGATTGACTAACACAATTGAAAATTGAAAAAAATTAGCTTGCACCGTTAGCTCCAGTAAGGGAAAGCGACTGACCGGAAGTCATGCACAAAAACACGAGCCTGAACAGGACTCCATTACAGTAGTCCAGGCAGGAGGTGATAAATGCATGGATGAGGGTCTCAGCAACAGAGTCTGAGAGTGATGGCCAGCTGGAATTCTTTTTGAGGTGGAAGAAGGCAGATTTAACAACAGATTTTATGTGGGATTCGAAGGTGAGGGTGGAGTCCAGGATGACACCCAAGTTGTGAACCTCAGGGGATGGGGAGATGGAGCAGCCGTCCATGTGGAGAATAAAATCCCCCACCTTTTGAAGTGGTGCCTTTGGAGCCACAACCAAGAGCTCAGTTTTCTTGCTCTTAGGTTTGAGTAAGTTGGTGGTCTTCCAGGTTTTTATCGCAAGTAGACAGTTGACGATGGACTGAGGAGGGAGCGGGGTGGATAGCTTAGAGCTGAGATATAGTTGGGTATCGTCAGCGTAACACTGAAAATTCAGACCATGTTTAAAAATGATCTGACCCAGGGGGAGCATGTAAATGGTGAAGGTTGGAGATTAGCTGGTAGTTGGTAAAGTCATCAGGGTCCAAACTAGGCTTTTTGAGAACTGGGGTGACAGAGGCTATTTTGAGACTGGTGAGTACTGTGCCAGATTGGAGAGAGAAGTTTACAATGTCCGTTTTGATGAGGGAGAGGGTGGGGAGACAAGCCTTCACCAGTACCGTGGGCATTGGGTCCAGAGAGCAGGTGGAGGCCTTGGCCTTGGTGACCAACTTGTTGATCCAAGTAGTATCCACTGGAGTGAAGGGGGGCAGGGAGCAGGTCAGCCCTAGCAGGCAGGTCAGCCCTGGCTTCGTACTTGAGAAATGTCAAATACTGAACATCCTATCACTCATTTAGACAAAAGTAGATCGGAAAATAGGGCCCAGGTTGAAAAAACATTAGTTGCCCTTTAATCTCATTGCCAGATTGTTTATTACTGATGCAATACAAGTTGGATTTATCGCCGTGATGCCATCTGCAGAGGTTGATGATGTAGGCTACTTTTTATTTTGCCAGAACATGTCATAATAACAAATGCCGGTTCTGCTGATTTGCATAAATCAAACCAGTTTAAGCTCATACACTGGACTGAACAAACAGCAAAACTAGAAATCGACCCAGCTCTAGTGGAAGTGTTCCCAACTTTAAACTGATGTGTTTAAAGTTATGAGCCAAAACAGGAAGTGGAACAAATAAAAGAACGAGTTAGCAGCATGAGGCCAGTAGCCGTTGTCTCACTGCTGCGAAGGATTATTTCTCTTCAGAAAACGTTTTATCAGGTGAAGTAAAAGGTTTTGCTGATTGGATGTTTTTGTTGCAGGTAGAGACTCAGTTTGTGTTTTCATGTTCTGCCTGTCTGCTCTGTCAGGCACAGAGACATCTATCCTCTCTTTTCCTTCTTGTCCTGTTTTTGCTCTCGTTCTGCCTCCCTGCACAGACCTCCTACCTCCATCTCCCTCTGTCTCTCACATCCTCTCTCGGCCCTGCACGGTGTCACTGAGGTCTCTGCTAAATTGTGTCTGTGAGATGAAGATTGATAAAATGTGTTTGGAGCGAGCCGGGGGCCGACCTCGGCGCTGCTGCAGTGTAACCATCACACTTGTGTCCTGCAGCTTTCTTTCATTTCATCCGTCTGACCTTTACATGAGGCGGGAAATCCATCTGGCAGTTTGGAGGGTGTAAAGAAGGAGGCGGTGACCATCGGCAGCAATAACAAGCTGATTCTTTCAGATTCACTGTTCCTCCACTGGTTTTCAGTTGAATACTGGAACTTAATCTGTTGTGATTTCAGAAAACTCACATAGATGAATCAATCATCAAACTGATATGGATTTATTTTGTGTGTCCCCAGTTGGTCTGAGTTTCAATTCAGGGCTGCAACTAACCGTTATTGTCATTGTTATTATCTTCTTTATTTGGTTAATCATTTGGTCTGTATCAGAAAACTTGTAAGTACTTATCACTTTTTCCTGATTGACTGATTTATCAAGTAATCGTTAAAGATGCACGATATTTGATTTTTTGCTCATATCCAATGGACCCTTTTAGGGCCGACATCACGAAGATGTCCGTTTGTAAGCTGGAGGCAAAACATGCCTCTCCGCCACAGGGCTGTAGGCTACATAGGAGTCGTAAATATGGTCTTGTTGTGTTATTGGTAGCCAGAATAGAAGGAGTTAAAACTTAAAACTTTAATTTTTTCACATACCAGCGACCACTGCCCCTCAACAAAAACAAAGACAACTATAGTTAAATGTGACAAACAGACTGGACTGAGGCAAAAATCAAAAATGCTCAAGTGTGCAGCAGGGTATGATGTCCACCTAATCAGAAATTGGGGAGGTATTAAGAGGAATATTGGATTTCTCAGTAACTTTTTAGCACGCTAGCTAATATCAGCTTTGATAGTAAAACATACTGAAGGAAACAGTTCAATTGTCCTCCTTTGTAAGATTGGCATAGTTATCAACCACAAACCTACCTCTGACATTATCCGTCCACTGAGTGAGAGCATACGGGTCGGCCAGTCTGGTCCCGTTTATGAGGGGCCGCCAGGGACATTATTCAGAATTACCTCTTACACACACGTGAAATGCTATTACATACACTACTGAATGTTATAATATGGCAACTGTAAGTACAATAAAACATTAATGAGTAAAATGCCAATAAGTCATTTATCAAACCACTTGTTCAACAAGCAAAAATGTAGCATGAAAAACTACATTTCAGCTGCTTTGTCTGAAGTCTGCCAGCACATTTTACATAACCACAGTGTGCTCGTTACATTAACACTAGGACTGCCAAGATTACAGCGCCCCTCCAAGCGCTGCAACAGTCTGCCAGACCGTCATATCTAACTTCATTGTTTATGCTGCCTGTGTGTCATCAACTGTCATCCCTTGCAGTGCACTTCCCACACACGGCCACTTGCATCCCTTGCAGGACTTATTTTGTTTGCAGCGGCTGTTGATCTGACACTTTCTCCTTTTTGCTCTTTGTGGCTGCTGCTGTGGCGCCCTGTTATCAGGCTTTATATCAACATCTTTAGAATGATTTCATTTTCAAATATTTAGAAACGAAAATTTATGCTTTGGTGTACTTTTACAGAGTTTTGGAATATGTCTACCTGTATGTTCAGATGGAATATATGGAAGCGGTTCAGCCGCAGTCCCACTGTTGAGATTACATTCATTTTTTTTTATTAATTTTTCATTGATCGTATGAATAGTTTTGTTTTCAAATAAATATTTGGAAATGAAAATGTATGCTTTGGTGTAATGCTCAGAGGTCTAGTGTGTTTTATTTTTGTAACTTATAGGCTTCAGAAAACATACAAGACACTTTTAGGAAAAGTCATAGGAAGAGATGCTCGTAGGTTTTAAACAGTTATTTAGAGTTAGCTCTAAACAGAGTTATCTGTCAGACCGTCATGGCGGTTCTAGTGTTAAAGGGATACTGCACCCAAAAATGAAAATTCAGCCATTATCTACTCATCCATATGTTGATGGAGGCTCAGGTGAAGTCTTAGAGTCCTCACATCCCTTGCAGAGATCGGCAGGGGGAGCAGCTAGCACACCTAATGGCTAACAGTGCCCCAGACTAATGTCCAAGAACACAAAATTGAAACGACAAAATGTCTCCAACATGCTCATCTGTAGTGATCCGAGTGTCCTGAAGCCCCGACATAAAAAGTTGTTTCGAAAAACGTCATATGAACTCTGTTTTTAGCCTCACTGTAGCCTGTAGCTCTGACTGCTTCTCTGTGCTCCGTGTTCATGTGTGCGTGCTTAGGGTGATAGGTGATGCACGGTCTCTGAAGAGCATATATATATAGATTATATATATATATATATTATATATATATATATATATTTATATATATATATGCATATATATGTATATATGTATATATGTATATGTATGTATGTATATATATATGTATGTATATATATATATATATATATATATATATATATATATGTATACGTATTCTCAAACTAGACCATCAGTACATCAGTACGCCACCAATCCTACCCCAGAGTTGTACAAACAACGCAGTTGCTTGCAGTCTGAATTTGATGTTCTTTCAACTAGACAGGTAGAACACATGCTATTACAATCTCATGTAAATTATTCCGAATATGGCGAAAAGGCAGGTCGTCTTCTCGCGCATCAATTGAAACGCCAAGCCGCCTCTTGCCCGATTCCCCAAATTAAAGACTCATCTGGCAATTTACTGTCTAACCCTGCAGATATTAATGCCACTTTCTTCTTTCTGCAGATACCAGTGCTTTGGATTGCTTTTTTGATAATTTAGTAACACCCACTAATAATCTATTGATATTGCTGCTAATAATCTGGATTCTCCATTAAATTTAGACGAAACCATCAGTGCAATTAAAGCTATGCAAAGTAATAAAGCCCCAGGCCCGGATGGCTTTCCGACAGAGTTTTTAAAAAAGTTTTGTGACAAATTAGCCCCACTTCTCATTAATGTATATAACGAATTGTTGGAGTCTGGTAAGATGCCACCCACCCTTACCCAGGCATCCATATCTCTTCTACTTAAAGAGGACAAGGATCCAACTTCTTGTGGGTCCTATAGACCTCTGTCCTTCTTAAATGTGGATGTATTGGCAAAATTGTTAGCAAGCCGTCTCAAACTCATTCTCCCTGATATTGTATCAGAAGAACAGACAGGTTTTATTAAGGGTCGCCACTCTTTTTCTAATCTATGTACTCTTATGAATGTTATTTACTCTAAGCAGACCTCTAAGTTACCTGAAGTTGTCATATCATTAGATGCAGAAAAAGCGTTTGACAGAATAGAGTGGGATTACCTATTTGCCATACTTAAAAAATTTGGCTTTGGTGAGTGCATTACATCCTGGATCTGTTTGTTATGAATTCTTAGGAGGACTAGGTGTTACAGTCCCGAATGATTCCGTTCGATGCTTTACCTGAGTGGGTTGAGAGAGAGATGTCCTCTGGGTTGGGTTGCAGCACATCTTCAGTTGTGTACCTCAGCTTCACTGGGTGTTTTGGCCATTTATCACAAGACACCCTCAGCTGAGGCAGGCCCGCCACAGGCTGATCAGACCCGGGTGTGTGCTGCATGGGACTAAGTGGTCATTTAACTCCCCACACTGTCTCTTTTCTTCTTAGCCACAACCAGTGACTGCTCTTCTCTGCAGCTGTGGCGAGCTCTTGGATGGTCTTCCTCAAGGTCTGCTCTCTTATGCCAACTTCCTTCAGGAGCCTTGCTGTAGAGCTGGCAACAAAGCCCCCGCGGCCCACCTCTACTGGGCGCACCTTCACGCTCCAGCCACGATCTTCTGCCTCAGCTGCGAGGTTGGTATAGCGCAGCCTTTTCCTTTCACAAGCCTCGTCGATGGCATCTTCCCAAAGGACCGTCAGCTTGATGATGAAGACACGGCGGCAGAACTTTGACCAGAGCACGAGATCTGGCAGCAGGTTGGTCACTGCGATCTCTGGGGGGAAGGTGAGTTTCTGGCTTAGGTCTGTGTCCGCACGGGTGATACATATTCTGATTATTTTGCACTTTCACGTGGGACCCGTCAAGGTTGCCCTCTGAACCCCCTTCTGTTTGCTCTAGCGATCGAACCTCGATCTATTGTCTTACGCTCCTCCCCATTATTCCAAGGAATCTGCCATGAGGGCATAGAACATCGCATATCTCTGTACACAGATGACCTTTTATTGTATATCACAAACCCTGCCACTGCTATTCCTACCATTACTTCAATTTTAGATGAATTTGGCTCTCTTTCTGGATATAAAA
Organism: Epinephelus cyanopodus; assembly: GCA_026686955.1. Classification (NCBI taxonomy): domain Eukaryota; kingdom Metazoa; phylum Chordata; class Actinopteri; order Perciformes; family Serranidae; genus Epinephelus; species Epinephelus cyanopodus. Next base: position 3,309,940 of record CM048931.1, on the reverse strand, counting down.
TAAATTAAAAAAAACCAAGTGTTTTCCAATTAACACATCAACGTTGAAACTTCATCAGTCAGACATCCCTTTTCACTTATGTCAATCTGGGTTCAAATATCTCGGAGTAAACATTACCCGATCTCATTCAGCTCTGTTAGCAGCAAATTTCACTCCTCTACTGTCTCAAACTAAATCTGATTTTCAGAGATGGAATAATTTGCCTTTGACTTTAACTGGCAGAGTTAATACTGTTAAAATGGTCATTCTACAGAAATTTCTATACCTGTTTCAATTAATCCCTCTGTTTATACCAAAGTCTTTTTTTAAGTCTTAAGATAAGTTGGTCAGTACATTCATCTGGGCAGGTAAACGCCCAATAATTCGGATTTCTGTTCTGCAACAATGTAAAATGGCCGGAGGCCTTGCACTTCCAAATTTTTTATATTATTATTGGGCCGCTAATATTTATAAGTTACTATTCTGGTTTCACTTGTCTGACTCCTCCTAGTGCTCAGTTGAAGCCAGATCATGAACTTCATCCTCTCTCCCTGCTCTCTTATGTGCATTACATCCAATCTCTTTATCTTTCTATGCAAATAACCCAGTTGTTTTATCTTCCCTTAAGATCTGGTATCAATTTCGGTGCCACTTTACATTCTCCTCTGTCTCAACGTTAAGTCCCATTGCAAACAATCATCTATTCCCCCCTTCTACCTTAGACTCCACCTTCTCCCTGTGGAAAAGGAAAGGAATCACATGTCACATTTTTGTGATCTCTACCAGGACTTATTTTCTCTATGTTTTCATTCCTATCAAGCAAATATGATCTGCCACGCTCACATTACTTTTGTTACCTTCAGATTCGACACTTTTTATCCTCTCACTTCTCTTCATTCCCCTCACTTCCTGTCTTATCGCCATGGGAGGAACTACTTAAACTTCCAATAGATCAGAAATCTCTTACCTCCCGGATCTACTCTTCAGTCATGTCCTTTGATAAGAAAACTACTTTCAAAATAAAACTGGCCTGGGAGGAGGAAATCAGGGTCAAGCTCTCGGATGAATATTGGGCTGGGGCAATGGAAAGTATTAGCTCCACCACCTCGTGTGCACGGCTGGGTCTCATACATTTTAAGGTGCTATACAGGCTTCATTACTCTAAAGCTAAGCTAGCAGAAATTTATCCGATTGCAGACAATAGATGTGATCGATGGAGCCATACCCCTGCAAACCTTAGTCATTTGTTTTTCTTTTGTCCTAAATTGCAATCATTTTGCGGTGTCTTTCTTAAAATCCTTTCTGACATCTTAAAAATGAAATTGCAACTAGATCCTTTGACCGCCATATTTGGAGTCCCTGAACTTTTTGCCAATTTACACACCAACCATTTAGATATCGTAGCATTTTCCTCTTTATTGCCCAAAGGAGGATTTTACTGTTCTGGAAATCACCTGGTCCCCCATCAGCATCATCTTGGCTAGAGGATATGTTGTCTTTGCTCAAGTTAGAGAAAATTAAATTCTCTCTCAGAGGCTCTGCTGGAAAATTTACTGCCAGATGGCAACCCTTTTTGTGTTATGTAAACAGCCTCCAGAGACTCCCAACTGAGCAGATATAATCGCCTCTTTTATTATTACTTATTCTTATTATTTATTTTTATTTTGTCCCCCCCCCCCCCCCCCCCCCTTTCTTTTCTTTTTGTTTTGTTTTCCTTTTCTTTTCTTTCTTTCTTTTTTTGTAGGGTGGGTGGCGGGGTAGGGTAAGTGATGGAAGGGTGGGCGGAGTGATGGGGTGGGGTTGGGTTTGTACGCTTGGCTAGTCTGACAGTCAGATGGAAGGCTTGGGTTTGGAAATGACTGCTTCTGTTTCTTGTTTTATGTGTCCCCGCCTCCGGTGTTATGGAGGTTGGCAACAGAAAAAGTGACATACTAACCCCATTATGAATAATAATATTAATATTATTTTTGAATAATATCCTGTGTCACACCAATTTTCTGTTGAGTTGTATGTCATGTGTCATATGTTTGTACACACCTTTATGTATGTATGTATGTATGTATGTTATGTGTGTGTATGTATATATATATACAGTCATGGAAAAAATTATTAGACCACCCTTGTTTTCTTCAATTTCTTGTTAATTTTAATGCCTGGCTCAACTAAAGGTACATTTGTTTGGACAATTATAATGATAACAACAAAAATAGCTCATGAGAGTTTAATTTAAGAACTAAGAACTATTCATTTTCCATGGTTTTCTTGATAATAACCAAAATTACTTAAATTCTTACATCAATAGCTATGGCATTGTACCGCCAAAAACACTACTTTTAAGCATTCCATGTTTTCTTTTCTGTTTGCTTTAAACACATGATACACACAAGAGTTAATACTTGATTGCATAACCATTGTTTTTGATGACTGCAGCCATGCGTCTTGGCATGCTCTCCACCAGCTTCTGACATTGTTCTGCTGTCACAGCAGCCCATTCCTGTTGGACAAATTCAAACAAATTTTCTTTGTTTTTGGGCTTGTGGTTCTCCATTTTGTTTGATGATTTTCCACAGGTTTTCAATTGGATTAAGATCTGGTGATTGAGCAGGCCAAGGCATGGTGCGAATGTTGTGGTTCTCCATCCAGGCTTTAACTGACCTTGCCGTGTGGCAAGGGGCATTGTCTTGTTGGAAAATCCAGTCATTCGAGGCAGGAAAGAGTTTTCCAGCTGATGAAAGAAGACTGTTTTCAAGGGTAGTCCTGTACATGACCTGGTTCATTCGGCCTTCACACAATTGCATTTGCCCTGTTCCACTCAGACTGAAACAACCCCAGATCATGACTGATCCACCCCCATGTTTTACTGTAGGGGCAAGACAGTCTGGGTTGTAAGCTTCTCCAGGCTTCCTCCTAACCAGTAAGTTGGCTGGAGTGGGCATCAATTCAAAATTGGATTCATCACTGAAGAGAACCTTAGCCCAATCATCAACAGTCCAATCCTTGTGGTCTCGAGCAAAGAGTAACCGGGCCTTCCTCTGCCTTTCATTGATGAAGGGCTTCTTGCGTGCTCTGTGTGACTTCAAACCAGCTTCAACAAGTCGGTTTCGAACTGTCCTTGCCGAACAAGTCACATTTCTCGACAGTGCCCACTCATTTTTAAGGTCCCTGGAGGTCTGACGACGATTCCTGACACAGGAACGGATGAGTGCACGGTCATCTCGTGGGGTAGAAAGACGTTTCCTGCCACGGCCAGGTAGCAATTTGGTAGTGCCATGTTCAGCTTGTTTTTTTTGTTGTAATGAACGGCTGTCTTGGAGATCTTCAGTTTTTTCGCTACCTGTCTCTCACTCATGCCAATTTCCAGCAGTGCCAAGATGGCTGCCTTTGTGGCTTCACATAATTCTTTTGTTTTAGGCATTATGTGAGAGCTGACAACTTCTGAGTTGTGCTACGGCTTGAATGTAAGCAGGAAACCACTCTAGGCCTTTGCATGTGCAGTGCTGCTTGTGACATGAAATGGCCTCTTATATACCCTGGGAATCAATTAAGCTTAAGAATGTCAAATAGGACATAAAGTATTATGTGACCAGCTGCATTTTTTGTTGTGTTCATTGTATTATACGTTTAGTGGTACCAGATATTAGAATGAACAAGAAATTGAAGACAACAAGGGTGGTCTAATAATTTTTTCCATGACTGTATACATATACATACAGTACAGGCCAAAAGTTTGGACACACCTTCTCATTCAGTGCGTTTTCTATATTTTCATGACTATTTACATTGATTCTCACTGAAGGCATCAAAATTATGAATGAACACGTGGAGTTATGTAATTAACAAAAAAAGGTGAAATAACTGAAAACATGTTTTGTATTCTAGTTTCTTCAAAATAGCCACCCTTTGCTCTGATTACTGCTTTGCACACTCTTGGCATTCTCTCGATGAGCTTCAAGAGGTAGTCACCTGAAATGGTTTTCACTTCACAGGTGTGCCTTATCAGGGTTAATTAGTGGAATTCCTTGCTTTATCAATGGGGTTGGGACCATCAGTTGTGTTGTGCAGAAGTCAGGTTAATACACAGCCAACAGCCCTATTGGACAACTGTTAAAATTCATATTATGGCAAGAACCAATCACTTAACTAAAGAAAAACGAGTGGCCATCATTACTTTAAGAAATGAAGGTCAGTCAATCCGGAAAATTGCAAAAACTTTAAATGTGTCCCCAAGTGGAGTCGCAAAAACCATCAAGCGCTACAACAAAACTGGCACACATTGAGGACCGACCCAGGAAAGGAAGACCAAGAGTCACCTCTGCTTCTGAGGATAAGTTCATCCGAGTCACCAGCCTCAGAAATCGCAAGTTAACAGCAGCTCAGATCAGAGACCAGATGAATGCCACACAGAGTTCTAGCAGCAGAACCATCTCTAGAACAACTGTTAAGAGGAGACTGTGCAAATCAGGCCTTCATGGTCAAATAGCTGCTAGGAAACCACTGCTAAGGAGAGGCAACAAGCAGAAGAGATTTGTTTGGGCCAAGAAACACAAGGAATGGACATTAGACCAGTGGAAATCTGTGCTTTGGTCTGATGAGTCCAAATTTGAGATCTTTGATTCCAACCGCCGTGTCTTTGTGAGACGCAGAAAAGGTGAACGGATGGATTCCACATGCCTGGTTCCCACTGTGAAGCATGGAGGAGGAGGGTGTGATGGTGTGGGGGTGTTTTGCTGGTGACACTGTTGGGGATTTATTCAAAATTGAAGGCACACTGAACCAGCATGGCTACCACAGCATCCTGCAGCGACATGCCATCCCATCCGGTTTGCGTTTAGTTGGACGATCATTTATTTTTCAACAGGACAATGACCCCAAACACACCTCCAGGCTGTGTAAGGGCTATTTGACCAAGAAGGAGAGTGATGGAGTGCTGCGGCAGATGACCTGGCCTCCACAGTCACCGGACCTGAACCCAATCGAGATGGTTTGGGGTGAGCTGGACCGCAGAGTGAAGGCAAAGGGGCCAACAAGTGCTAAACACCTCTGGGAACTTCTTCAAGACTGTTGGAAAACCATTTCAGGTGACTACCTCTTGAAGCTCATCGAGAGAATGCCAAGAGTGTGCAAAGCAGTAATCAGAGCAAAGGGTGGCTATTTTGAAGAAACTAGAATATAAAACATGTTTTCAGTTATTTCACCTTTTTTTGTTAAGTACATAACTCCACGTGTTCATTCATAATTTTGATGCCTTCAGTGAGAATCTACAATGTAAATAGTCATGAAAATAAAGAAAATGCATTGAATGAGAAGGTGTGTCCAAACTTTTGCCCTGTACTGTATATATATATATGTATATATATGTGTGTGTGTGTGTGTGTGGGGGGGGGGGAATCAATAAAAAACTGTAACAGAAACGTATTTTGGTGTGCTGTTCAGTTGTGAAATGAGAAAGCTGGTGACCTGGTGGTCATGAGGGAAACAGTCGACAAAAGACAAAAGCAAACTCTCTCATTTTACAACTAAACAGTACACAAAAATGTGTATCCTTCAGGTGAGAAACAAAAAAAAAAAAATTAAAAACACAATAATAATGTATCCTGACTGACTGTACAACTTCAATTAAGACCCCGGGCTACTCTTTGCTTAAATCACTGAACTCATCCTGATTCCTTTCACGCCAAACTGTTGCTCAGCAAAGATCAACAATACCATCAAATTGTTCATTTAAACCAGTATGAATAATTCTTGTTTAAATGTTAGGCTTCATTTTTTATATTGGTTAATAATCATTCATTTGATCTAGCTCTGACAGACAGAGCATTAGAGAGAGTTACAGCACTCAAGGATTACGGTACCCCACATACTGACACACACCATGTTAATGCCACGTTATCCTGTTACAATATTCACAACTTGGATTCATTTTTATGAAAAACCCTTTTGATCTGATGACCCTTACATACTAAGGGATTATAAGTAACGGTTAATCAAAGAATTGACACGTAATCTTGCGTTTGCCAACAATCTGGTTGTATACATCTTATGAACTTCTATAAAAAAAGAGAACTGCTTGAAAATCTCTAATTTAGACAGGCCTTTATTTTGTCAAATGGTGTAGCCACACTAGGCTAGTAAAAGAAACTGGCCATTTAATTTAGGTTTAATGTTATATATGTTGATAATATCATATTGTGGAACCTCTGGTGATTCCTACCCCTAGCATAAAATTATACTAGTGTAAGCTTGTACACAAGACTGGGTCGGACAAAACTGGAAATTGACTCAACTCTAGTAGCCATAGAAATTTTGTCATCAAGATTCAAACAACAAACATTATGGAGAATCTGTGAGACCAGTAGCTTCAAATTCATTTAGGTGTTAGAGTGGAACTGATGTTCTTACCAGACTCAGACCAAAATACTTATCAAAACATTGAAATAATCTTGTAATGTCTTGGCTGGGTTACAGATGCAGTCGAAGTAAATGAGGCCTTTGAAAACACTTCAGCCGGAAGATAAAATGTGTTGCAGCACAGAGAAACTGTCATCGTAAAACAAGAAAGGGCTTAACTGACGGGGGCGTGTCCTGATACTTTTCCCATATACTCTGCATTGTGTCAGGGGTTTGATTCCATGTAGATGCTGGTCTTGTTTCAGTTTGCACCACAATTTGATGTCAACAATTCTGAAAGCAAAATAGTTTGAGTCAGTTTATTTTGCCCCGTCAGCAGCTCCTATTTCATTCAGATGAGGGCAGCCATGTTAATCAGCCGTTCCAAGGTGCATCCCCTCTGTTAGGGCGGAGGATCATTTTACCTGTAAGTTGGAAACACTTCCACTAGAGCTGGGTTGATTTCCAGTTTTGTTGTTTGTCCAGTCCAGTGTATGAGCTTAAACTGGTTTGATTTATGCATATCAGCAGAACCGGTTGTGTCAGCTGCTAAAAGGCTAATAGTAGCAGATAAAAACACTGTTTCTGTCTTAAAGTTCAGGAATGTGAAGTGTTCAGGTTTGTGACGCCTCGTGGACTTTATGTTCTGCACCTGTATTTGTTTCAGCATATATTCTTGCCTCTGTGTTCAGTGTGTTAGGAATGAATGAATGAATAACTTTATTTCGAACCAAAGTTTAAAACAGTGTTGTGATAACAAAAAACAAAAAAAAAAAAAACAATAACAATGTTCGAAAAGGAGAAGGTAGAAGTAAAACTTATATGTTCCTACCTGTGTTAGGAGGCTCCGAAAACCACATTCAGTGCATAAAACCCATTAACCTGACCTGCGTCCCTCTGTGTGTGTGTGTGTGTGTGTGTGTGTGCGTGTGTGTGCGTGCGTGTGTGTGCGTGCGTGTGTGTGTGTGTGTGTGTGTGTGTGTGTGTGTACGTGTGTGTGTTGGCTTACCTCCAAGCTACTAGGATTGCCTTGCTGCCAAACAATGTGAACGGCTGCAGCACATTTCACACTCAAGCTGTGTGTTTCAGTGTGTGTGTGTGTGTGTGTGTGTGTATTTGAGTGTGTGTGTGTGTGTGTGTGTGTGTGTGTGTGTGTGTGTGCGTGTGTGTGTGTGTGTTTATGTTTTTGTGTGTGTCCTCCCGCGAGTAACTTTTGTGTTTTGTTTTTTTTACTGGCTCATGCTCTCGTTGTTGTCGAATCTTTATCCGTTTCATCCGGACGATTCATCCTTTTTTTTTTAGGCATCTAAACTCACTTCATTCACCCTGTACAATTCACACACACACAAACAAACACACACACACACACAGAAGTGTGGATTAGCCCTAATCTCCTCTGTGTGTTAATAAACAGCAGATTTACCCATTTTTGCAGCAGGAAACAGGGAAGTGTTTGTTCAGAATTAATGAGCATGTTGAAAATTATTAAAGCTGTTTTAGCTTGGCTCATTATTAATAAAATCTTGGTATGTCATTTGATGTAAAATTTAAACAGGTTAAACATAGTCAGAATGTCAGAATTCAAATCCAATATCCGAAAACACTCTGTAAGCCTGTCGGGCTTGTGAACTGAAGGAACACTGTTCAAGTCTGACACTAAGAGTTCATTCCTGATCCTGAATGTAATCGACAGAATAATATTAACTTAAAGTGCATTTACTTCACCTGGCCTATGTGTCAGACTTTGGTCTTCAGGGTCCACCTGTAGGTCTCTACAGGTTAGAACATGATTCTGTGTTTACAGTGTAAAGAATGAACCTCTGCACATGGTTTGTGTATGAAAGGGAGACGGGTTGGTTGGTACACTTTTCCCTTCTCTGCTGTATTTCTCTGGCATAATTTATATTAAGATTGGTGTACTCTGTGTGATTTTGGGCTGTCCCAGACGGAAGATATTATTAATTTTGCTTATGAAATTGGTGATAAAAAATTTCGATCAATGGCCTTGACCTCAATAATATAGGGTGACCATATTTTTGATATATTATATATTGATATATTTTGATTTCCAAAAAAGAGGACACTCGGCCCAGCCATGACATAGCCTATTTAAATGATACTCGCAGTTTACTCAAAGATACCTCATTTTAATATATTTAAAATGTATATGTATGGATAGAAAATTCAGTTATATTACAAAATAATATCTCTCAAAGACAGAAATTCAGATAGGCCCCAGTAGGTGACACATACACACACTAGAGTGTGGCGATCCGAGCCCGACGGTACCCGACGGGTCAGGCCGGGTTTGGTCAAAAATGTAGCTATAAATTGTATTCAGGCTGGGGTCAGATTCAGTCAGCTTTCAGTGAAAATGTAGTGTAAAAATAAATAAAATCCTATTGTCTGTCCTGTTTATTGCTTGGGCACTGTTATTTACCTGACAACACCTGAACATAACACACACAGACACACATTGGCTGTTTGTTTCTACCTCTCCCCACGCTGGAAGTCTCGGACCTTCCGCCGCCCGCCTCGATTAAACGCTGAAAAAAAAAAAAAAAAAAAGAGGGAGACAGGTGTCTCCTACTTTATCTTATTTTGTTTTATGTCTCCCTCTCCTCTCGCTGGAAACGTCAGACCTCCCGTCTCCCTCTCCCGTCTACCGCTCCCGTCTCAAACACGGAGGTCTCCCTTTCTGCTGAGCATGCCCAGCCTGTTAAATACCCTGTAACTGTATCAACTGTGTGGCACAAACTCAGTGCTTTAAATAATGTCGGGCGCGGACAGAAATATGCGGCCCGTGTCACACTCTAACACATACACACACACAAACACACGGAAAACCGGACATTATCGTCAGTTTATAAAAACCCCCTGGATGCCCGGACGGGACGTGAAAAGTGGACATGTCCGGGCAAAAGAGGACGTTGGTCAGCCTACGATAATAAAAACTAGGATGAAATCTATGTTTCATTTTGTTGACAAGACTAGACGAGACGTGACGGAAATATTATTGGTGGGGTGGCAGTCATCTTCAAATGCTGCACGAATGTCAGGCTGGTAAACTCCAGTAAATAGTCTGCACCAGGATATTTCGCTAGCCAGCAGAAACACTCAGAGCAGAGCAGCGTCAGCCATTGGTGCAATTTTTGAGCTGTAGCCTAATAATCAGCCATGTGTGTCTGACTGTGAATGCTGGAGCTGCTGAATGGATTTGTGGAGTTTCTCAGTTGCAGCGATGGCTGTTAGCAGTTAGCACCGCTCATGTCCCCCTGGCCATCAGGCTGTACAACAGCTCGCAGTGATGGCAGGAGGCACAATAGACAATGGACAAATGCACCCACATGCACTCATCTTTTTATAGCCCTATTTAATTTAATTTAATTGCACACGTTGCCCTCAAAATACCACTTACCTATGTCACTTTGCTGCTAACAATACCACTTACCTATGTCACTTTATATTTTTAGATCACTGAATATTTTTAATATAGCGTTATTACATATTTTTTACGTCTACTGTTACTTCTCTGATTTGCCTTAATGTGTGTATGTTGTGTGTATGCTCAGTGTATGTTATGTTATTGCTACTGGATGCTTGAATTTCCTCCGGGATCAATAAAGTATCTATCTATCTATCTATTAGCCGCTAAACGGCAGCGGAGCAAGCAGCCACCGACCACCAGACTTCACAGCTGATCCCCGCAGGACTCCACTCAGTGCAGACTGGAGAAGGTTTATGGGTTGATGCTGTCTGACAGGCAGGTAGGACGCTCAGTTATCTGTGGGTGTAGCTGTCCTGTAAGTAAACAGTCTGAACTCAGATCAGTTTTCTCTGACAAAGATGAAAGTTTACTTTGATTCACCAACTCTGTGAGAGGACATGAGTTTAAACATCCATACTAACATGTTGCAAAATGAAGAAAGAATTCAGGCTTACTTAAGTTATTTATCTGCCTCTTAAAGCAATACTTAAGAACTTTCAGTTTTGGTTGATTTTGGCGGCGCCAGTGGACCAAAGCGGTAGTGTTTTGCCTGAAGGAAGACCACATTTCCCATGAGGACCAGCGCATAGCGTCGTAAAATCCCTGATCTCCCGGTCGCCTGCAGTTAGTTTGGATACTACTACATTTCTGTTTCCAGTGTCTGTGTGAAGGATGAATAGCGATGAGGTAATGAATCTAATTGTGGCTAAACAATATCATATGACGATGCTGAAAATAAGAAACGTTTAACTTTGGTTTAGTGAATTTGAATTGTTTCCTATACTGTTATAATTCTATTATTAGGATTCTATATGGAGAATTATACATACATTTATTACTAAAATTACTCTATGCGAGTCTGTTATTGTCAATGTCATTTCTGAATTACTAAAAGCCAAGACAAATTCCTGTATGTCCTTGGCAATAAAGTTCAAGACAGACAGATCCAGACAAACTTTTATTTATACACCCTCTTTCACAGTTTTCAAAATTCAAGTACTTTGTCACATTCAACACATTCAAATTGTTATTTTGCCACTTGTCCCTTCACAGTAAAGGAAGTAACAAGTAAAACATACGACCTAGAGAAAAAAGAAAAACATTTCCAGGCACATGCACAGTGTTACGCAAGAAATATCATGAAAAAAAAGAGTGGCATAAATGCAATGTACATTTTTGCAATGACGGGATATGTGTATGATTTGAATAAATAAATGGCACAACAACACTGTATTACAGTGGTAGTAAATGAACGACAATGACAGTTGAAAAAAAATGACTGTGAATAAAAAAACAACAAAAGGGGAGTGTGATGCATGTACATGGATAAATAGAGCAGGATAAAAATAAACTATGACAGTTAAAATAAGAAACATTGAATAATCTGTGTGACAATGTTAGAAGTTATCTGGAGTCATCTGGAGAGTCATGCCGCTCTTCTTCCTCCACAACACTCAGAGAATGCATGCTGCAGATAGAGTAGATTGTAAGATTCTGCCCTAGCGCCTTCTTCCAGGTTCTCCGGTTCTCCCCTGAGTCAAAACAGAAAATAGGACATGTTGAAAAATACTAAACGTTGCCCAAAACAAACAAATGCAGGCCCTGGGAAACACAAAGTACCTAACATGGTCCGACTCTTCTGTAAAGCTGGAAACTATAGGCTGTAACAGTTGGAGGTGTTGCTTGTGGGGAGTAGACATTACTTCTTTTGATAGCTGTAGAGAAATAACGTAAGAAATTTATATGGATCAAGAGTAATGCAAGAGAAACACAACAGTATACACACTGGAAATAAAGGCACTATATAAACATCACACAATGTAATAAAATGCATCATCTATGTTATACTAGAGAATTATAAGATAAGAATAACAATAATTAGCAATACAACATCAAATATAAAAAGACAATAACATGAAAAAAATAAATATGGAACAACACCGTACACCTTACACAACATAATGTCCAATAGACACATAACAATCACAAAAATATCTTGTTATCAGACTGACTTGAAGATGTCAAGTTTACTGGCTAACTGAGATTGTAACCTTAAAAGTTAGGTGCTTGGTGCTACTGAAGTGAGCTACACACAGACCCTTCAGGACTGACTAAATAAACGTTACATGTAGAATTTTAAACATGCAACAATCCCTGTAGTTTTAGCTACACTCAGCACAAGGTGCTATTGATAAGCAGGACCATAAAAAGTCATAACTCAATGCACATTGCACACGGGTTTTGTTTTACTGATTATTTATAGCAAGCAACACGGGTTGGCTTCTTTTGCAATCACTGTAGTCAATTCAACAAAAACACAACAAGAATCCCGTTTTTCTCTGAAACTATTACATAACAATCATCAGAAACTACTGTCACGTACATACAAACTGACATGATAACACCACAATGATTCAGTATGACTGATCTTTCCACAATAGGAACCTACATATTTTACTCAAACTCTATATTTGCGGTTTGTCATCGCATTGCTTTTTCTTTATACAGTACTTTTGAGTTTGTTGCGTGGCTGGTCATGTCAGTGTGGAACTATTTATTGCTACCACGCATATTTCCGATAGCTAACATCAGCATTATCATTTTGATTTGAGCATCGAAAGCTACTTACTAGTCCAGCAGGAACAGAGCCAAGGCAGCATCGGTCGGAAATCCCTCCTCGTCTTTGAGCTCACGCCAGTGAGTGAAAGCCGGGCCAATGTTGATCCTTGACTGTCCTTTTATCCGGGTAGCCTCCCTTTTTCTTTTTTTGTCTCCTCAGACAAAACTTTTCGTTTCTTTGGTTGTTTTGCAGCTTCTGCCATGATAGCAGTAATTGCGCGTAGGCGTTCGCATCGACTTCCGTCTTTGTAACGAATGGGGAAAGGGGGAAGTGACGTATGCCGTAAAGCAGTCAACACATTTGTAGTTTTTTGTGTGGCAGGGTTACTGCCACCCTCCTCGAAGTTGCTTAGTGCCAGTGAAAGCAATACAGACCCCCTTAGACCCCCTTACTAGTTGTAAGTTGATGTATCATCACAAAAGTTATGAAAATATTTTATGAAGGTTGAAAAGTTACTTAGTGTTGGTTTAACAGTCAGATGGATAAGTCAGAGTTTACAATGAACCTGGGTACAAATCCTAGTTGTCTCAGATTAGTTATTTGTGGTTTCAAAGTTTTTGAGAGCATAAATAGAGAGATGTTGAGCTTTTCAAAGAATATCAGTAAGTGTGTGCTTGTAAATTACCTCTTAAACCTGTCAAACACTGCTGGAGAAATGACAGTTTGGAAGGGTGCAGAAATGATTCGGAGTTGTAGAAAAAATTGTCCAAATTAAATTTTTATACAACCTGTCACCTTGATTCTAATTTCTGATACTGAATTAGCATCACTGGATTGTTGACTAAAATGCCATGAATTTTTGCCAACGCCTTGTTTCCACTCACGTATGGGTATGGAAACGAGGCTACCGGAAGTCCATTCATTCCAGTGGAAATCTCTATGATATCTGATGTGCCTGTGAAACTCCTCCCCTATTTATACTTTATTTTGGTCTGGAATATTATTTTTAATCAGCATTTTCTTTTTTGTTGGGGGGCATTTTATTAACATTTTTTTTGGCCATTTTTAAAATATTTTCTGGATGTTTCAACAACATATTTTGCAACATTTTAATATTTTGCAGATATTTCAATGACATTTTTTTTTCATTTTATCAACATTTTTTGAACTTAATAAAAAATATTTTTTGGACACTTTATTAACATTTTTCGGATATTTTATTAACTTTAAAAAATAAATAAATAAATTATGGCGAAAACGTCGTTTCTTCCAACACTAGAATTAAGATAAAAATATTCACAAACGAAAAAACACTAATGGTCGGTGGTAAGTAGTGTTTAAATTTTGATTGGATACTAAATTAAAACCCTCGGCGCACACTGCAGCACAATCAAACAGATGCGCAACTCCATCTGAAGTGTCTCTGACACCAGACTCGGTGGAACTGGAAAATGCATATTTTACATCAATAAAATCTATTTTATCATTATTTTGAGTCATGTTGTTGAAAGAATTTAGTCGTCTGTGTTCAAGCAGGATAATAGCAGGTCTCCATTGTGCGTCGGGCTTTCTATTTCCTTGTCGGAGATTTATTCTTTTTTAATTACTTTTTTAATTACGTTTTTCAAGTGATTTCCCAAATTTGTTGTTGAGTTGTGGTATGCCAGTTGCTTTTGGCAAATCTGGCACTCTGCTTTCTGTGGGTTGTCAAGGCATATTTTAAAGTGCAACCACACATCTGATGACCTCTTGGACATGTCTGCCAGCTCTGAGTGCGCTCGTTGTCAGTATCCGACTGGTGGGGGTTAGTGTTGCGTTCAAGGCCTCCCCCCACAAAATGGGGAAAAAAGCGCAGGGGCTTTGATTTTTTTTTTTTTTTTCCCCACAGTCGAATCACGTGCCATTGAACGAAGCTTCGAAGCTTCGGGGGGGGGGGGGACTCGGCCGTCTGCTCGGCGTCATCTCAGCCACTTCGTGCCCATGTTCAAGGCATTGAACCTGTCCTCTCAGCCGTGTCTGTGCCTTCTGGATATTTTTTCAGGCAAATATTGGAGTAATATGGCTTGCTTTTTGATTAATTATACCAACAGACCATCCAAGAAGTCCGTGCTCCAGGTTTTTCGGTAAGTGAAATTCGGAAATTCTAGTATTATTTTAATTATGTTTATATGTTAGCACTAATTAGCGGGTATCGGTGTCTGCGGTCACTGCGGTCACCACTTAGCTTGTCAGCAGTGTGTATCGGTGTCTGCGGTCACCACCTAGCTGTCAGCTTATTATTATATTATTAAGCCTTTATTTAATACATGTAAAATAACGTTGATACCGGAGGTCTCATTTTCAAGTGCAACCTGTATCACAGCAGCAACATCCACATCAAGTTACAGAGCCACAGACAATACGATACAACACAAGCTTAGCTCGTTAACTAGCTAACCAGCCAGCTAACATTTAGCCTTTGAGCAAGACGCCTGTCCAAGTCAGAGCCTGACGGAGAAGTGTTAGGATTTAACGTTAGGCATTTAGGGAGAGGATATTTTGAACAAAAGGCTGTGAAAATAAAGGTCCACCACGTTAGTTAGCTAATGTGATGCAATGTTAACGTTGTCATAAGAGCAGTGTAACGTTAACGTAACAGTAAGACTATACTTGTGTATGTAACTTAAAAAGTGGCAAACTGTGTGAAATTACAATAAGGTGTGTAACGTAATTAAAAAAAGCTAATGTGACATTTGACTGTCACATATTAAATATTAAGAAGATTAGTGTATGATATAGGCCTGTAGTTACACAACAATAGATAACGCACAGACAGAATATGGGGACTGTGATGGTCACCACCTTTTTGTTTTGCTAAATTAAATTGATTATCATCTGTTGAACATTGAAGTAATTTACACTGTATTGTTTGCATGTAAAAGTGTCTGCAAAGTAGGTAGCTAACACATATATTTCTGTGTAAAGTTTTCCTCTAGGTGACCCAGACAGACTGGACCAGTGGACACTCAACACGAGAAGACAGAACTGGACTCCAAACAAGACTTCCCGTCTGTGCAGTGAACACTTTGAGAGTCATCACTTCAGCACTGACTCCAGGATAAAGACACCTTTTTTCATACAGTACCTCACAAAGAGTCAAGAAACTTATTAGTTTAAAATGATGAATTATTGTCCATAATACAATTAAATGCATTACATATATTACTAATTGTCATACATTGCTAAGTACTCGATTAGGGCACAGCTTGCTCTGTACTATTACTGATAAGGTGAAATGACACACTGACACACCAGTGCAGTTTAGTGTTCCCCTGATGCAGAAGACCAAATGAAGATTTTATCAATCAAGGAACATGACATGTATTTACCAACTTTAACATTTTAGTGCCTTTTATGCAAAGACCCTTTGTCAAAGTGAGAATTACTACCTTTTCCCCCACACACAGTCTGTGAAGAACCAATGGAAAAATTATTCTCATAATGAGACAGCTGAACATAGCATGATTCCACAGTGGCAGTGAGCTTTGAGAACAGTTCAGTTTCCTTTTGGTAGCAACAATTATGTTAATGTGGATGAACTGCATACTGTACATTCATACTCCAGTTGTTTTGATAGTACAGTTAAATTTAAAATCAAATTCAAATATAAAGTCGAATATCTACAGAACTTAAACACAAAACTATTTTATGAATGACAGCCACTTACTCAGCAGTATGATCATTTTGGTGGTGAGTGGGCTTTTAACCAAGACAGGCTGTAGTCAATGTTTTCTACCTGTGTTTTTAACCTGTCATCTTTCTCTCTTGTAGGACACTTGAGGAAAGTTACAACGCCTCGACCAATGTGATATTTACTCCACAGTAAAGAGGTTGTTTCACAAGAAATTAAGACATTGCAAATTATGACACTAATTCATATGTTTTATAATTACTGTTACAGATCTTTTCATTTATTTCATGTGTACTTTTTGTAACCTTAATAGTGATGATTTCATGAATGCAAGCTTTGACTTAATTTTGTGAAACTGTTTGTGTAATGGTTAGAATTTTTGTGATATAAAGTGGATCAAACAAAACTACTTTAGAGTAAAAGCGAAAAAATTTTTTGAAAGCTGTCATTCATCAGCTTCCTGTGATGATTGGAAATGTAGTGGTGATTTAAACCATTAACATAATATAATCATTATTAATGGCATCTTAATGTTTTCATTTATGTCTTAACATTTACCCAAGTTTGCATTTATCTTAGCAGAATGTAAAAAAAAAGAAAAGCTGATGTTATGTGCTGGTTTTGTTTGAACATTTCTTTAAGACAAATAAAGAAAATTCACTGAGAAACTATTCTCCTTTTGTGAAAAACAAGGAAATATCTGCATACTGAATAATTTTAGGTCCCGTAGGAGGTATTATTTATTTGTGACATATGAAGTTCTGTGGGTATTGCTTGGTATCGAGGCTTATATAGTGAGGCTAAAAAAAACAACAACACATAATTGACTGATTATCTTTCTGTTTGCCTCACTATAAAAACGTCACGATACCTTTGCCTGAGGAAGACCCTCTCAGAGCTGGCAACATAGCGAACAAGTGATACCTCCTTGGGGGCTTCACAACTATTGTGTCCAGCTAATTCTTTGTTTTTCACTTTGAGCCCTTTAATCTTGTCACATTCTTCTGTGTTACAACTAGACTTCTAATAGAGCAGCGAAGAAAGGTTACTTTCCAAAATCTTCTCAGGCTCTGCTGCTGGGTGTAAGGTGCTAGTTATCTTCAAGTACAAAGTTAAAATAATCAGGCCCACACAGAAATGGACTGCCTAATTTTTTTGTCAGTGACAGTGTTAAACATTAATGCTTTATGTTTTATCTGTAGTGTATGATTTGTTTGCCCTTTCAATTGACAGTCAGATTTGATTGTGAAATACAACATTCAGTCAGTAACAAAGACAAAAGGAGTGCAAATATAAATAGAATTTATTGAAATTTTAAACAAGTTATAGATGAATATAAAAACTCAACATTGGCCATGACAGCCTGGGCTATGTTCAGGCCTAACAAAATGTGCCCTAAAGGCCAAATTCAAAAGCAGTGACACTGCCAACTGTAAGCAGTTCACTGCGTTTGGAGGTGGTCTTTAAGACAATTAACTAATTTACTTAAAAACATATCATTTCTCCTAGGTGTGAGATGAATGTGTCTGATGTGAGGGTGCTCAATTATGGCACCATTTAAACTATGAACAAATGTAGCCATAACACTGTAAACACATTTCCTGGCCTTATCAATCTTTGCTGGATTGCCACCAGCCCCCCACCTGCACCTTTGAGCCAATGAAGAAAATATTATCTTAATGCCAGGATGCTGGCGGTGAAGCTGGTGCAGGTCCTCCTTCATCATGCTGACCAGCTTGACACTGCTGACCTTCCCCATGTCATTGCCGCCACAGTGGATGATGAGGACATCTGGTGCTGCTCTTCCTCGCAGGGAGTGGGAAAGAAGGAGAGAAGGCCTCTCTGCAGTTCACCCCAGCCAAACCAGCAGACATGGACGCCCGGCATGCTGAGGGTGCTTCCCAAGGTCTCTGCAGCTCTCAGGACACCACAGTGGACATAGCTGTCACCAGTGCTCCACACTGCATGTGAAAGTTAAATGAGTGTAATAAATAATTAGCATTATATATTTAAAAAAAAAGTTGAAGCGTTTTTTTTTTTTTTAAGATAACAGCTAAATCATTGTTTCAAGGTTTGTTGTATAACGTTAGTTTCAGCTAAACTGAACTTACCCCAAGTTTCGTGAAGGAGCTGCCACAGGGCTAGCCAAAGTAGCGTAGCTTCTAAGCCTCGTAGCTTGTTAGCCTAGCTTGTTAGCCTTAGCTAACTTAGCAGCGCCAAGTGAGGTGGGCGTGTTTAAGCAACCAGGCTTCCTTTGGCCCGCCTCTTTGCCCATTTTTGATTGTCCGGGAGTTGGGTGGAGTCAGGCACTGCCAAAATGGCAAAGTCCAGAGCGGAGTATTTTGAGCTTCAAATCCACTCTTCAGAAACGGACGAGTGACATCACGGTGACTACGTTCATTATTTTACACAGTCTATGGTAACAACCCTGTCAAAATCCCCCAACCAATAGAACGCCAGGTTTATTGTTGACCAATGAAATGATCCCTGCCTCCTCGCAGGCATGCTTGCTTTAGTTTTAGAGCGTCCTGTTATTAACCGATTGCACTCTATTAACCGAGATTGTTAGTGAATGAATCTGCAGACACAACGCGCCACTCGAGTCAGCTGACTGAGATATTTCCTTGTTCATTAACAGTTAGTTCTCACATCCTCCTCCTCACAGCAGGTCCAAATGATGCTTTCCATTCAGCTGTATCATCCCTCTCTACATAGGAAGTGTCTGTGTGAGGTGAGAGACGGGAACGTGTGATAACGTGCTGAAGGTCAGCAGTCAGATTTAAAGCTGCAGTATGTGGAGTGTGTTCTGAGCGCGTGCAGAGCTTGTTAACCCGCCAAGGGTTTAACACTGCTCCAGTAAATCTGCATGAGGCGACGGATCTGACAGTTTTCCTGCAGGAAGCGGCAGCAGATTTACACTTATTAACCCGAGAAGGCTGCAGAGTGGAACCCTGCTGGATCCTCATGCCTCTCATGTTCCAGATTAGACTCAGTCTGACGGATCCTGCAGAGGACTGTTTCTATGTACTGGGGTTTTATTTCCATTAAACAGGAAGTGTGACGGTATGGTAAACTTTTCTTGAGATGTCTGCTGTATGAGCTGTAGGCTGAGAAGTAATAATAGATAATATGAGGAAAATATTCAATTACTATGCTTGTTTCATTACATATAGCAACCAGAAATCATGTTAATGTGATTACTTTTCATGTAGATGCACATGACTCAGCAAAACCTACAATCTTTATTCAGACTGTATTGAGTTTATTAATACCTAAATCAAATCACCAGAAAAAATTTTGGCAATGCATATTTCTGTAAACCATGAATACGTTGCATGTGCATGTAATGTAATGCATGCATCAAAACTTTAAATTTTAACAGCACTGTGGTTATGGTTAGTAAAAGATTACGTTTGGGTTGTAGGACACACAATTCCCACTAGATAAACAGTGACAGCTTGCTACAAAATGCTGCTGGAAACACAGCAATGACCTGCTAAAAGACAGCGTTGTTGTTTGCTGTTCTTGAATAGTGGTCTGCACTGGTCAGGGGGCATAGCACCAAATACTGGGCCCTATGCATAAGCAGGGTCTGTGGGCCACCCGCCCTTCCTCTCTTGATCCATGTCTTTTACATTAGGGATGGGCATCAATTTTCGATTATCGATGATTGATTCTTAAGGATTTTGATTGATCACAAATAATTTTGCTCGATAGTCACAGTGCTTCCCCTACAATGCTACAAGCCCGGCGAGCCACCGTGCCTATGAGACCCCCCCACCGGACCTATGCCAGGCAAAAAATCATAAACAGGCGGAGGCTCTCATCGCTCTCCAAAGCCTCAGCGGCTTCTCTCTTGAGGCTTCTGAAAACACTACGCCATTGAAAGACGGAAGTTTTGCTGAAAACTGAAGACTGTAACCTCAGGCTGGCAATGGTTGTAAACACCCAGGGGTGAACTGCGCATGCGCACCATTCTTCCTCTTTAGCCTGGGGGGGTTTAAGCTCAAAACTGGGGCAGCTGTGCTCTCTTGCGGCGACAGTCTGTACTGCACTCTTGTTTTCTAGCTTTGGAAATACTCGCTTATCAGTTAATCGATAATTGATCGTTTATTTCTTTGATGATCAAATAATGAATTTTGATCAGTTGCCCATCCCTATTTTACATGCACCTTTTGCATTTTTTTTGTGTTACAGTCAGTTTGCTTTCCCTTTCTGTTTTCTCTTTTTGTTTTTATTGCAAACAATACAAAAAAAAGAAGAAGAAGAAGGAAAAGAATGGTGAAAACAAAAGTGAATACAGGCCAGTAAATGAAGTGTTGTCAGGGGATAAGGGGCCAAGGTGATGTTGGCTGTGGTGTGCGTTTGTGTGTGTCTGTTTCTATACAAGTTTGACAAGTGACAGGATGGAAAAAAAAGGGGGAAAAGTATATTAAAACTAATCCTGCCTTTATCCTGCCTAATACGAATAATTAGATTCGTATTGGTATTAATAACAATAATAATAAAGTCAAGGGGGAGTGTACCTGGGGCACCACCAGAAAACTCCAGAATGCGTCAGCAGGAAGAGTCTGGCAGGAAAACCAAATTATTGTTGCATCTTATGATTACTGATATCAAGTTTGGGCAAAAAATTTAAATTGAAACACCTGCAGTTTCCATATTGTTTTGTCTACAGATAATTTAATTATAGTGCAGGGGTGGTGTAAATAATTTTGTACCTTTGAGGGGTAAGAGGGGCCTTAGAGAGTTTCCGCTGTTTTGTTTTTTTTATTATTGATTTGGCTGATCACCTGCTGAGCATGTAGCAGGAAGGAGAAACATTGCGTTTCCTTTTGTGAGTTAAGTCATGGATGTTGTGCTGTTGTGTAAGGAGAGGGTGATTAGACCCCGTTTGGATTTCTCCCCAGAGGAGTGTCTATATGAAAGATACAATTTCACGTCAAACTCCATCATTTATCTAACAATCTGTTCCACCCAGATATATCAAATATTACACATTGTGGATTTGCATTATCATCAGAGCAAATTTTATGCATTGCCCTTTGATTCTTTGGCAGTGGCAGTTTTCTTTATAACATCAGAGACACTGAACACATCACAAATAACCCTGGCTCTGAAAAGACTTTCGCCCATTTTTGTGGTTTTCCCTGGGCATAAATCAGAATGGATTATCATCTAAGCATTCCATGGGGCCTTGGTGGCTTAGTAGATGGAGCGGATGCCCCATGTGCAGGGGTAAGGTAAGGTAACTTTATTAGTACCCAAGGGTAGATTTGGTTTGCAGTTAGGTGAGTCAGCTGCTTTCACACAGACAACACTTAGGACAAAGATATAAGACAGTGACATTGACAGTGACAACACAGTGACAATAGTGCTTCAGACGAAGAGACAGGTACAAATATACAAAAGTCATATGCATATATAAAAAAAAAAAAAAAAAAAACAGAGTAAAAACCATCATGGCAGATTCAAAAATAAAAAAAAGAATAAATAGAATAAAAAGGATGTACAGTCAGTAAATTAAAGTTTAGTCCATAAAAGATTGCTGTGTTTTGTTTAACTTTCTAATGGCCGCAGGCACAAAGCTGTCCCTATATCGTTTAGTTTTGCAGACAGGCACTTGTGACCTGATGGAAGGGGCTGGAATCCGCCATATAGTGGGTGGGAGCCATCTTCTAGAATGAACCCAGCTAGCCTCTGTAACTCCTTGGTGTATAAGAATTTGGGGTTCAGCTGTGGCTCTCCTATCAGCCTACTAGCCCACCTCACAATTTGGTTCAGGGAGTTCTTATTTTTTAGGGATAGGTTGCTGAACCAAGACACTAGGCTAAAGGATAGAATGGATTCAATAAAAGGGCGGCAGAATAGGATTAACAGTGTACTGTCAATATGAAAGGAGGACAGTTTCCTCAAAAAGTATAAACGCTGGTTCCCCAACTTGTACACAGCTTCACAATTTGCTTCAAAGTTTAGCTTATTGTCAGTAATGGTGCCAAGGTATTTGTACTTTTCTACCCACTCCACTGTCTGACCCTTTATGACGGTGAGTTCCTGAGCCCTGGAGAGTTTTCTAAAGTCAATTTGCATGTCTTTTGTTTTTGAAATATTTGTCTGTAAAAAGGACCTATCACACCATTCTATAAAATCCTGGGCAACTGGACCATGGCCTGTTTCATTTTCTTTTAGCAGGCTTACAATGACAGAATCATCTGCATACTTTAAAATAAATGTCTTCCCTGCTGCTGCGGCACATGTTTGTGTAAAGGATGAACAGGAGAGGAGACAACAAACAACCCTGAGGGGACCCAGTGGAGGAACATATCTGGTCAGACAGTACTCCATTGACTCGCACTCTTTGTGTCCTATTAAGAGATCTAAAACCCAGCCAACAAGATTTTTAGTCAAGCCAAACTGCTGTAAAAGCCTTTCTGTTAAGATGTGGGGTTGGATTAAAAGCTGATAAAAAATCTATGAATAAAAGCCGAACATGTGTTCCTTTTCCCTCCAAATGTTTAAAAAGCATGTTTCATCAAAGTGACTGTGGCATCCTCAACACCTCTATGTGGCCTATAGGCAAACTGCAATAGATCAATATCAGACTCTGTCTTCTTTAATATTTCAGACCTCACTAGTTTTTCAAAAGTTTTCATCACAATAGAGGTCAGTGCAATAGGCCTAAAATCATTCAGTGTTTTGGGGCAGTTTGTCTTGGGAACTGGAACAAACAGAGTAACTCCTCATGTTTATAAGGTCACTCCAGCGGTAACTTCCTGCAACAACTCACGAGACGTGAGATTTCAGAGCCAGACTTTTGCTCTCTGAGTGAGTGTTTTGACTTGCCACAACTAACATGTCTGAATTTTTACCGGATTTTGACCAACTGGATCTGGATGAGCCATTTGAATTTGATGACCACCCGTATTTATTTGAACACTCGGACGTACACGGATGCAGAGCTGATTGAAACTGAAGAGCAGACGAGGAGAGGAAGGGATCAGTGTTACTTCAGTACCACATGTACTAAAACTGCAACAGGCAGAGGAACATGTCCAAATCCAGCTAATGGTAAACACAGGTCTACGTTCATTTCTCCTTTCCATTATGTTGTTGGATAATTACACTAACAATCCAAGCCTATCTGTGTGGAAAAAAATGCACTTTTAGTGGACGTATTTTGATGTTGTTTGACGCTGTCTGAGTGCCCTATTATTTAATATAGTGTGCGCTCACGAGCTGCAGGCAGGTCAGCCCTAGCTTTGTACTGGAGAAATGTCAAATATTGAACGTACTATCAATCAATCAATCGATCAAACTTTATTTATACAGCGCCTTTCATACATCAAAAAGGCAACCCCAAAGTGCTTTACAAACTAAAAACATACAACAACAACAACAAAAAATAATACAAATATTGAAATCCCGCCCCTCCCACCCCCATAAAACAGACCAGGGGAGGACAGGAGCAGGAGAACTCTGGGTCGCCATACGAGCAGCGCCCCGTTTACTTAGATGAACAAAGGAGAACAAGGAAGGAAGAGGGGAAAAAAAAGCAACTCCCAAACTAGGCTCCTGTAGGGTGGCACAGTGTGGGAATAGGAGAATAAAAAACACCTCAGCACATAAGCAACATAATAAGACATTACAACAAAACTCGAAGACTTGCACATATGGGAGGGGGGGAGGGTGTTGGGGAGGGGAGGTGTCGCAGCACAGACACTGGGGGCAACACACGCAGCCACATTTGGGCGCATTGCATCACCCTCCCATGCTACATTGCGACGAGGGGGGGGGGCAAGAAGGCGTTGAGTTGGAGGGGGTGTGCGTGTTATATATGTCTTCATGTGTGTGTATGTGTAAGTCCATGTACTTCATCTCCACTCCAGTCCCAACCCATTGTCTCTGCTGTCTGATAACTGATGACAAAGACATGGCCGTTGCCGTGGAGACGACTATCACTCATTTAGACAAAAGTAGATCGGAAAATAGGGCTCAGGTTGAAAAAAAAAACATTAGTTTCCCTGTAATTACCATTTTTATGCTGATGACACACACTTATACATCCTCATCGCACCAAATGCCCCTGATGCACTGGATGCTCTCATTGCCTCTCTCACTGACATAAATATGTGGATGGGTAAAAACTTTTTTAAGCTAAATGAAGAAAATAACTAAGATTCTTTGAATTGGACAAAAAGGAGCAAAAGAAAAACTGCACTAAATGTTTGGTGTCCTTAGCAAACACATTAAAACTAATATTACTAACTTGAAAGTGGTTTTAGACTGATTTAAATTTTAATCATTTTAACAGGGTCTTCAAAACATCTTTTTTTCATCATCAGAACATTGTCAGTCTTTTTAACCCAGAAAAATGCTGAAATATTCACTCACGCTTTTATTACCAGCCTTTTAGACTACTGCAATTCCCTTTTCACTGGGCTACCCAAAAATCAATAACAAACTACGGTTAGTATCTATCATTTTATGTTTCAGCCAGATCACTTAGGGCCTCCACTTCTTTGCTTTCAAATGTTCCTCACGTGTCCCATAAAAGTACTGGTGAGAGCACTTTATGTTTTTACACCTCTAAACTGTGGAATTTGCTACCTCTGGATATTAGAATGGCAAGCTCTTTTGGTATTTTGAAACATTAATTAAAGACCTATCTTTTTAATCTGGCTTTTAATGTGGAGTAACATTACAGCCTTGATTTTTAAGATTTAACCATTGGTTTTTGCCTTCTTTTATCTCTCCTGTTCATTGTTATTTTTTTGTCATTTATTTATTTATCTTTTTATTCTATTTATTAATAATCATCTTTTTTGTTAGTTTGTTCTGTTTTGGTTGGTTTGCATTTTTAATATTTTATTGTCTTGTGTCTGTCATCCCAATTTTGCCATGTGAAGCACTTTGGGCTAAATTTTTGTATGAAAGGTGCTATATAGATAAAGTTGAGTTAAGTTGAGCAACTAATCAAGTTGCAGGAGAGAATAATTAAGAACTAATGTTACTTAGTAAAAATGATGTCATACTAATACTATGCAGCAACTTCCAGCAAACTTGTTCCAACAATCCAAATTTAAAAAAGGCATTCATAATTTATGTAAATATAATCATTACACCATCGTTAAAAAGCCATTACATTTGGAGAGCACATTAGAACTTGCTCAGGACTCAAAACTTAAAGTTTAGGACTTGGGACTTGGGAATGCTTTTGTCCCTCCACTGATATAAGCACAAGTCACATCAGAATATGCACATTTGGTTTGATACAAAACTGAGCAGTTGATTTTCCCGTTGATATTTACTTCAGTCATAAACATTGCAGTATTGAAGTGAAGGACAACACCATGATAGGTTAAATAAATTGGATGAACCTGGGTGATGCTATGTGGGCACTTTGGTTGTATCGTCATGTTATGAATTGTCTGAGGGTTTTGTCTGCAGTGTCAAGTGTTTGTGTTGTGGTATCTTCATTATAGTGTTTTATGTATCTTGTTCTGTTTTTTTCTGACGGTCACAGACACAAGCAAATTTTCCTTAAGGACAATAAACAATATCTATCTATCTATCTATCTATCTATCTAGTATTAGCTGTTGAAAACTTAGGGTGCTTTCAGACCTTGAGTTGTCTTGCTTTCGTCCAAATCAGGCACTCATTTTGTTACAAAGTTGCATAATTGCCTAGAGTTGGTGCTTGTTCTCAGGGCAGCATTTACAAGCGGACCAGATCAAATGCCTTGCGCGACAAAGCTGCTCCTGATTGGTCAAAATTTCTAGGGATGCACCGAAATGAAAATTTGGGGCCGAAGCTGAATAATATTAAACGCTTGGCCGAATACCGAGTACTGAATATTGTTGTTTAGTTTTTCATTAGTTTTTGCAGATGAACCCCCTCCAGATTAGTGTTATCACGGTACCAAAATTGGGACCCACTGTACAATACCAATGAAAATATCACCGTTCTGAGTAGTATCATGATACCACAGCAAAAATGAGGCAGATGTGCCTTTTGTCATTTATAAAAAGATAAATCACTTTTCTATAACACATCAATGATATTTCAGTGGAATAAATTACTTATTGACTTATTCGTACTTCAAAAACAGCATCAATAAGTGATTAACATAGGGGGGATCAAAATAAAATAAATAAATAAATTAAGAATCAACCAGCCCTCCTCCCCTGACAGTCCCTTCACAAGTAAAGAACAGTCCCTTTATAAGTAAAGAACAGTCCCTAAAGTGCGGTGAGGTTTGTGGGTCGTTACCTGCCACAATGACAGAAATGTGAATGGCTCGTTTCTCCTCTGACACGTCACATACCTGTGTTCGGCTGGCTCAGCTGTTCAGGTACTACTGGGCAGTCATGACGCCAAGAAGAGGATATTATTGGAGCCAACTTCTCCATCGCCGCCGGTAAGCCGATGGCCGCCGTATTTGACAGGAATACATTACTGTCCCTATCTGTGACCCCCGTTCAACTCACAACCGGTGGGATTCGCCTATCGTTTCTGCTGGTGGTTGAAATCTGTACTCACACAGCGTGCTGAATGATTTAAGCCTATTTTGCTCACTCAAAACTATTTTTAGTCGCAAATGTGAATGCGGTGACGGACGGATCGCCACACTGCCGATTCTACTCTGCCCGTCACTGCACGCTGTTTGATTGCGTTATCAAAACACGCTGCTATTATTCGGCCTTGCTTTTAACTTATTCCACCGAATACCGAATGTGTGATTTTTTTGAATATTCGGCTGAATATATTCGGTTACCGAATATTCGGTGCATCCATAAAAATTTCTATGTGGGAAAAATCCACGAAGTAAACAAAACGTTTAAGAAGAGTACAGATGAAACATAAATGCAACATTTTCTAATGTCTCAATGGAGGGACAACTAAGCGGGTTGATTTTAGCGCTGGTCATCGTGTACTTTATTGCTTGCATTGTACATTTAAGGCAAACCATACAGTTTGAAAACAAGGCCCGGCCTCAACTAGAAAACAGTGTTTTAATGCATTGGATTAGCCGAATGTGTATATTAAGGCAGTTAAGGAGGAGGTGCAAATTAATAATACTCCGGGACTGTAACATGCTCATGTTTAACCCAAACAATGCGTAATGTGACTGCAGTTAGTTCGGACTGAGGTCAGAACATGTTCTCACCACAAACGAACCACACCAGAGTTCGTTTGTAACCGGACCAGTACCACCTCTATAAGAGGGCCTTGGTCCAGTTGTTTTGGTGCGCACCAGAGTGCGATTGCTGTGTTCACACCTGCCCTGACCAACCCAAACAGGGCAGGTGTGAAAGCACCCTCAAAAGAAACAGTGCACTATGCCCTTTTTCTTTATAATTAGGCCCAAACTACATGCAACTTTTCAGGAAATTTCCAAAGGAATTGTTTGGGCACTGTGGTTCCAAAGTCACCCAGCTCTTGCAACTTGAACAGGAATCTGCAGCTGATTGCATCAGTTTCTCCAAAAGTCCTGCAGGTTTTAATGTCCACTACTGCATAATTTTCACAACTACATCTGTCAACTTTTTGTTCTATTGATCATAATAAGACATATATACAGTACATACCCAGTGTTCTCTAAAAACATGATTAATTTTAAAGGGGCAAAAAGTGAAATCATTTCACCGCTAGGTTTGCTGTTGTGCACTGCCTGTAGACCAAAACAAAGTGTGTCATGAGCTACTCCTCCCTCTACCGCTGCTCTACACCCCTCACACTTGCGTCGTCTAGTAGTTAGCAATGTCTCGGTCTCTCCTGTGTTTAGCTATTCCCCTGCCTACTTCAATAATGATGGTACCTGTAATAAATGGGCTGCTCAAGCTCCGGACATCAACGCTTCTACCAGCTCCTTTATTCACTGAGCCTCGCCTCCATCTCAGCAAATATATTACAAAAATGTAGCCTCGCGGGCTGCACGCCTGACTTGCCAGGCTACAATGCTAATTGCAAATGTTAGCTGGGCTGCCGGGCTAACTTACTCACTTAGCACAACCGTAACGCCTGACCCATTGCTGGGACAGAGTCGCTATTAACTCAAGCTCCAGACAAACCCATTCTGGTGTTTCCTCTGCAGCCTCCACTTCACCCAGCTTCACTCAGCTGCCCGATAAACCCGCTGCTTCTTCCCACATTAACGTGAATAACAAACCAGGGCACAGTGCTCCGGTTGGATCGAAACAGAGAGCTGGGGCTAGGGGATTGGGGGGTGGGGATTCACAAAGAGGTACATGAACGCGCAGCCAGACCGGCTTGTAAACAATGGGCTGGAGATCAACACAGAGACAGGGTGTGTGAGGTCATGCAATTCACTTCACTCCAGATGAAATTACATCTCTAGTTCTTCACATAGCAATTTTTCAGTTCCTTCAATCTAGAAATGATGAATTTTGCTTATTGCTCCTTTAAGTCCTGTGTAGTAGCTTGCTGCCAGGTGACACCAAAACCCATGTTAAAAACTGTAAAAATAAGAGCTCCTGAGGGCTGTGAAGTTCTCTCTTCAGTCCTTCTCTCTGCTTTAATCAGTTATTTTTACTTGTGGGAGACTGAGTTTTGTTTCAGAACGTCAGAACGTTGTTGTCAGAACGAACACACAGGTGGAGGAGTCGAACATCCTATTTCCCCTGCTGCAATCAAATCACAATCACATCTGATTCAACCAGCGAGTTTGCATGAAGCAGGAATATGACACACAATCACACACTCCACGTGGCTGTGGAGTGTTATTTCTCTGCTTCTTTAATTTTCTCCCTGGTCTTAAACCCCTCTGCTCCTCTCTGAAGCTGTTTTTACCTCATTTGCTCAAACCTGCCAGCTGCCGTTAACCGTAACACCACTCTCATCCCCGCCACCCAAAGGCTCCCAGACTCACTTCTGTTTCATTTCCACTGACGGCTGCAGCAGAGCGCCGTGTCCCTCAGAGCTCTCTACCGTGATATGACTGACGCCCCACCATCCAACCGCCTCAGGAGGCGGTGTAGAGAGCAGGAAGTTGAGTGACTTACTTGGACTACAGTTAGATAATAGCTTAATTTGTACACATAATGATGGTGGCTTTTCATTCTGTGTGCTGCTCTGATGGGCGGCTCCTTATTGCTTCATCGAGCCATTTGCTGCCGGAGTCTCTCAGTGAGTGAGTTCACTTTTAATAATTGGAGTTGGTGCTCATCTCTTCTCAGTTTTTCCCTCGGTTTTTATTATTTTTGAATGTTTTTTCTTCATCATTGTCTGTATATCACAGGTTCCTCCCAGGACTGCTGTTTAAATGTAAATCATGTCAGAATGAGCTTTTACTCAAAATAAAATGTTCAAACTCAAGTTATATGTTTAATAAAGGAGGATTAATATATGATATGATGATAGTAGGGCTGCACAAAATGCAAACAAAAGTCATTGTCAGTTTTTTTTTATTGCAATGTTGCGATATGCCTTGACATTTTAGTAGGAACTGTAATTTTTGAATTTTTATTTTCTCTAAAAATATGATATAAAATACATAAAATTATAATTATGTTATTTTTGCTTGGGTTCATGCCAAACAAGCATCTTCCCTTAGTTCTGGAGTACGATTGTAGCACCACAATGGAATGGAAACTGGGTAAAATAATATGCAAACGTTCTGAAAATTAATCAGTAAAAATGTGTTGGAACTTTGTTCATGTTATGATGTGACACGTTTATCTTTATGAAGAAATTACAGCTGTTGCGATTTGGATATTACTCTTGGCCATATTGTGATTTCAGTAATATTTCAATTAATTTTGCAGCCCTACCCAATAGTTTGACCACAAACAAAAAGGAAACATCAGCTGCTGGTTTTATCCTGAGTACTGTGACCTCCTGGCATCAGGGGTTTTAGTCTCAGATCACCAAAAATGTGTCTGTGAAAAACAGTCATGATACAAGTTGTGCAGTCAGCTCCTGGGCCCAACAAGTTTCTGTACAGATCTCTGAAGAACCTGCAGCAATAAATAAACTGCTGTTACATGATTATAAAACACATTGCTGCTGACTTCAGACCAGATTTACCCGTTTTTTCCAATCAGAAAGTCACCAGGAAGCTGTGTGTGTGTGTGTGTGTGTGTGTGTGTGTATTTTGATGGAGGCAAATAGATTTGGTGTCGTCTCGAGTTCCGGCATGAGAACATGAAGTGCTGTTCAGGCTGTTAATGAGCCGACCCCGTTCAGTCTGCGTGTTCACATGTCAGAGCGGCGCTGCAGGGATTGCTGGGTAACGGCGTGCAGAAATGTGTCAGATGTGATTTTAAATGAATCAGAATGCTGCACATTCAGATCACACAGAGTAGCATTTCTCTTGCTTTATTTACTGGCACTGTATTTTGTCTCTGAGTCCCCAACTGTGAGAACGTTCATCAGTGACAAATTGAAGCAAAGTGAATCAGTGAGTTGGTGAATGAGTGCATCTGTAAATTAGTCTGTGGGCCCAGAATCAGGTTTGTGTTTGAGCTGAAGTGAAGGAAGTGAGTGGAGAAGGCTGAACAATCAAAGTACCTATGACAAATTCATGACCACAAAGTTCTTTAATGTTTTCTTAAATTAACAGTCATATCAAACATGAAAACAGTTCTTAACCCATTAACCTTTACCTACACCAGACAATCCCAGGCCAATTTTCCACTGACGCAGGCAGCTTGAACACTGACTGATTACTGGAAGTAGCTTTGGTACGACCACAGACTATAAAATAATAGACATAGCTACTGTGAGGTCGCGCAGTGGTTTGTGGACTACCAGTTTGAGCCCAGTATTTGGCCAGCACAATTTTGATGCATTGACAGCATGGAGAGAACTGGATACAGCATTGGAGGCAGGGCCTTGTGCATTCATATGAGAGCTGCTCAGTAGTGCATGAACCCATGAACCATTTGGTGCATCCAATGCATCAAAACATTGTTTTCTAGTTGGAGCTGCACCTCGTTTTCAAACTGTCGCGATATGCGATAAGTTGGTTAAGTGCATGGTAAATTAAAAGGGAGACGGTAACTTTTCCGGACGTGATTAATTGCCATATTCATGTGTGTTTGTTTTCCTCGTCTCTCTCCACCAAAGAGACTAGACGACAAGAGCAAGAGACTGGACGACAAGCGCAATTTCAGTTCCATACATCAGAACTAGATCGAGGGTATGGTTAAAACAGGTATGGTTAAAAATTTGCCAGGTTCCTAGAAATGAGAGCAGCTCCATCCAAAGTGGGATGAATGCCGTCTCTCCTAATGAGACCAGGTTTTCCCCAGAAAGTTTGCCAATTATTAACGAAACCCACATTGTTTGCTGGACACCACCTGGACAGTCAGCGATTAAATGATGACATGCGGCTAAACATGTCATCAGAGGTCAGATTAGGGAGGGGTCCAGAGAAAACTACGGAGTCCGACATCGTTTTTGCATATTCACACACCAAGACAATATTAATTTTAGTGACCTCCGATTGGCGTAACCGGGTGTCATTGCTGCCGACGTGAATAACAATCTTACTGAATCTACGTTTAGCTTTAGCCAGCAGTTTTAAATTTGATTTGATGTCGCCCGCTCTGGCCCCAGGGATACATTTGACTATGGCCGCTGGTGTTGCTAATTTCACGTTCCTCAGAGTAGAGCTGCCAATAACCAGAGTTTTATCCTCAGCGGATGTGTTGCTGAGTGGGAAAAAGCGGTTGGAAACGTGAACAGGCTGGTGGTGAGCTGTGGGCTTTGGCTTGGAGCTGTGCCTTTGGTGAAGAGTTACCCAACCTCCCGGCTGAACGGGTGTTACCAGAGGACCGCTAGCGGAGGCTATGCTATGTGGCTCCGTACCGGCTACAGGGGACTGGCTAACTACCGCAGCTACTGAATGGTTTTCCATGGTGCGGAGCCGCGCTTCTAATTCACTAAGCCTTGCCTCCAATACAGCAAATAAGCTACACTTGTTACAATTACCACTGTCGCTAAAGGAGGCAGAGGCATAGCTAAATATTTGGCACACCACGCAAGAAAGAGCAGAGGGAGAAGCCATCGTTAACTGTATGCGAAATGTCATTTCGTTTTTGTGGTGCGTATAAAAATGACAAAGAAGTTCAGTTCAATTCATAACGTTATATTTGACAACACAGCATCCAGTTGCTAATGGCTAACGTTAACCTACTGTAGCGTAGCCTCTGAAACATTAACGTTATCTTCCTTGTGTGTTTCCACTTACTAGTAACGTTATCGCTACTATCTAACGTTAGCACTGTAACCTTATTGTAAAACTCATCAGTCATCACTGACTGCGGTTGAGTTTGACTGTCTTGGTTGTAACGTTACACTCGCTCTCCTCTTCTGTGTCTAACATTACCATGCCAACGCCTGCACCTATCGTAGATGTAATGAGGAAGTAATGGAGGAGGGGGGAGTAGGCCTTTGGAGGGAGGTTGAGTTGCAGGAGGAGGGGGATGGGACTTTGGAGGGAGGCGGGAGTTGTGGATGTTAAAATTTTTTCTTAGTGCTGTGTGAAAGGTAAGAGTTGCTTTAAGCAGGTGAGTTATGAAAAAAACAAAACAAACAAACATGTACAATTGTCATGAATGAAGAAATTAGCTACAGAGACTAAAGCTGTTTTTTGTACCAGGCTGTAAACTTGGAAGTTAGTATATTGGACATTTTAACCCGGGGGTGTATGGGGCTTGACTCGCTCTTAGAGCCGGCCTCTAGCGGACATTCAGTTAGCCTTGAAGATTGCCACTTGGGTACGACTTTGGAAGCTTTGTAGCTGCTCTGTGGTCAGCACGAGGATACTTTGATGGCAAACTTTGTGACTGAGCATGGCCCCACATCTTTTCTTTTTAGCCATCCTCACAGCGAACTTCATTTGTCTGTTGCTTGGTCCACCACTGAAGTCCCACTGGAATGTCCCAAGAACTCTTGTTCAGATATTGATGTTCTCCTCAGGACAAAGTGTGTTTGTTCTCAGCAGAGACCTCATTTCTCTCTGTTATTTTCCTCCAGTCTCACTCCTCTCACCTCTGTCTGTATGTTGAAGAATTAGTCCCTCAAAGCCCTATTTTTTTTGCTCAAGTTGAGACATTTGAACTCTTGCAGATGTGTAAATTTGTGTCTGACTTCAAATGCAGTCACACTGCCTCTTAAATCTGCACAGCTTTTTTTCTTTTCTTTCTTTTCTCTGAGTTGAAGGGATCCCAAAGAGGAAAGTAGTGTCTCTTTGCTTGCAAGTTGTTGGATAAATCACTACTGGTTATCAGTGTGCTGTCAGCTTTATGTATTTTATTTTATTTTTATTTTTAGCAGGCTGACAGAGGCACAGGAAATAACATGTTTCTCAGACTTGACTCTGTCTGGCTCTCCAGTTCAAATTGCTGCAAGCTGTGATGTTCTGCAGGGAAACAAACAGTAAAGTCTTCATTTTCAAATTAAGCAGCTAATTAGAGCTGAGAGCCAGAAAACAAATGTCTGGTTTGTGGTAAAAAGAAAGTGTGAAAGATAATGCAAGTTATTTGAAAGTAGTGAAATATTTTTGAAATGTAGAAATGAGAGGATTATGAAGAAAATCAGACCCTGAGTTGTCTCAGTCCAACATGAACATCTGCAGTTTGAGCTACTGTGTTTTTGTCCCATAGTCCAGTGATTTTATGTCCTCTTTCAAGCAGTTCTCTCTCTCAGCAGTCTGAGCTCATCTGCTGCTCATTGACTTTCCTTTTACGATGTGATGTTCAAATTGCTACTCGTTCATTTACCCAGAGAGGTAAATTAACCACATCGGCTCAGAGACTAAAACACTGAAAACTGGAGCTGCACAACTTTTTAACTTGAAGTTTTTCAAAGTGTCCGAACAGTTTGGCCTGAATTTTGAGAAATGCTGTTGTTTGATTCTTCTTTTGATGTGATGGATTTTCTGCTCTTCTGCATGTTCTTGACTTCAAAGTGCTTCTGAGGCGCACAGATCATGCAGTAGGAATACATAAAATCCATCAACACTGTCATCTTCCAGCCATCAGAACATTTCATACTGAATCTTCTGAGGCAAAGTAACTTTTGAGTGGCAGGCAGTGAGGAAACACAGGTGACAGGACCAGCCGATCCGGCAAGGACAGAGGCAGAGGTGTCTGCATCTTTGTTAATAAATGGTGGTGCACAAACATCAAAGTGCACCGCACAGTCTGTAAACCTGACGTGGAGATGCTAATGCTGTCACTGCGCCCCTTCCACCTCCCGAGGGAATTCCTCACTGTTGTGATTAGCTGTGTTTACATCCCACCAAGTGCTAACACTGCGGCAGCAGTGGAGCTGGTAGCCGAGGGTTCTAACAACATGATGGCTAAAAATCCTGATGCCCCGGTGTTCATTATGGGTGATTTTAACAGCTGTAGACTCAACTGTGTCATGCCATCTTTCCACCAGTACGTGGACATTCCCACAAGGAAGCACAACACTCTGGACTTATGTTATGGGAACATTACTGATGCGTTTGTCGCCCACGCACACCCTCCACTTGGCTACTCTGATCACAATGTTGTTTTCCTGCTGCCACACTACAAACCGTAACTGAAACGCAACAAGCCACACATCCACCACGCTGCCCTCTGGTCGGAGGATGCCATTACACAACTACAGGGTTCATTTGGTTGCACAGATTGGGACATTTTTCACCAATCACCACATACTACAAGTATTCATATGACACTGCCATCCTAGGTCTGCTTAGTGACAATAACTCAATTACTGCCTGCCAACTTTCCATCTCTCACTTCACTCAGTGGTGCACCAATAACTTTCTGGAACTGAACGTGGTCAAAGCAAAAGAAATGGTCATCTACACTTCACGCACACAACCGTCTGGACTGGTCCCCACCTCCACCCATAACCAAACAGTTAAACAAGTCCGCCATTTCAAATACCTCGGACTCACTATAGACAATAAACTGACATTTGATCAACACATCGCCGACATTCACAAAAGGTCCCAGCAGAGACTCCATGTCATCCGCAAGCTCCGTGCCCTCTCTGTTGCCCCTCACCTTCTGTCACTACTGTACATCAGAATCATTCAACCCATCCTTCTGTACTTTTCCCCTTGTTTCTACAACATGCTGTCCACCAATAACAGGAGCAAACTAACAAAAATAACACACACCGCATCCAAAATCATCAACCATCCCACACCCAACCTCACAGAGCTCAACCACCGAGTTGTCACATGCCTCACATGAACAATAACTAATGACTCGGATCATCCTCTCAAACCACACTTCACACTGCTGCTGTCTGGGCGCAGATACAGGACCCCGAGGTGGAGACGGGCACGCTTCAACAAGAGCTTTGTCCCGTCTGCCATCTCTGCACTCAATAACCTCCCCCTATAACCTTGTATGGACCCAGCCCTCCTGAGTGTGATATATGTGTCGGTTGTTCAATGTCAATGTGGTGGTGTTTGTGCATTGTGTGTGTGTATTCATATGTTGTTCAATGTTTGGTGGTGTTTGTGAATGGTGTCTGTTGGCGGTGTTTTGTGTATCCAAATGTGAGAGATTGTGAATACAAATTACTTATATGGGACAATAAAGGCTATCTATCTATCTTTCGATCTATCTATCTATCTATCTATCTATCTTTTACAGAGTAACTAGTCATGTAATGAGTACTGTAACTAATTACTTTCTCCAGGGAGTAAAGTAAGGGATTACTTTTTTCCTAAGTAATGTGTAATGTGTAATACATTACTTTTTTGATTAACGACCCCCAACACTGGTTATGTGACACCACGCTGCCATTAAATTTATTTTGAAAAACGAACACCAGAGTCATCACCTGCCTGTCTGGCTGTACTGCGGCACGCTCAAGAGTGGAGTGGAGGCAAAGCGATGACAGTCCGAAGTAGAGGGAGAGAAAAGGGTGAGAGAAAGGTTCCTAAGCAAGGTTAAGTTTGATGCATTTTTTGTTCAAGCCAGTGAAAACGACCCTAATGTTAATGTTAACGTTCCCGCTATCGCTTCCTCTCACTTTCATCATGCTGTCACCTTCTGAGCAAGCTCAGATCCTTAGCTTTGTTTTAAACAAACTTCTCATCAATTTGTGTAATATGGATGAAAATGGCTTAAATGAGTCCAGCAGGACCTTCAGGATCATTGCAGTTAACAAGCCATCACTGAAAGTTTCTCCTGCATTCCTCAGTGCTGTAATAGCAGTCTCTGCACGAATAACATAGTCTGTGACACTCTAATTAACAGCTTTCTGAAGGGATGACAGGTCCGTGTATAAGCTGTAGAGCTTAGATCAGGCCCAAAAAATCCAGCCCGACCCCACCCGAGCCCGGGCATGTTCTGTCCGAGCCCGGCCCCCTTAACTGTAATTGCAAGCCTGAGCCCGGTTTAAACCTGAATGTTTTTTTTTAAGGATATGAACGTGGTCATTGAAAGCTGACTCTCGTCTTTCCTTCCAGGCAAGCCTTCATTATGTGCCTCTTAAATGTCAAGGTCCCCGTCTTTTTGTTGTCATATACCGGCATCGTGCTGCACTTGGTACACTCGACAAAGCCAACACACACGTTGTCACCATCAACAACTCGCATGTGTGCGGGCAGTGGTGCTGTCAAGGGGTGGCCGCGTGACAGAGCCCTAGAGCTCTTTTTCAAAAAATCAAGAAAAATGAAGTGTTCTCAGCCAGGCTGCAAACTGTGCCATTAGGTTAGGCTATAATTGTGTATATAGGTTTCCTGGGAGGGTAATGTATATTTCAGGCAAAGATGATATTTGGTCACATAAGTGCATCAGTCATGATGTTAACACAGCGCGCCGAGGTGGATAGCTATTGTTTGGCTCGTTGGCGAGGCGCAGCTGTGATGCTTGGCTGCACAGATAGGAAACCCCTCGGCTGACAGGATGTATCACTCTCTCACTCCACTGCTTTGTTAATAGACTTGTTTGAGATAAACTGCGCCTTGCCTGGAAAGTGGACAAGTGCAGACGGCAGCTGGGGGTGGTGACAAAAAGCCGTGGTGAAGTCAGACAGTTTCCCGACAGTTTCCAGCAGCCTTCAGTCTGTACAGGAAGTCACAGACACACTTACATCCTGTCTGGAATGATGTCAATTCTTTATAAAATTGATCAGACCCATTTATCAGTTTGTTCTCTGTCTCCAGTTGTTTTAAATATGATAGATTAATTTATTAAAATGCTTTACAGGTGATCTGTAGTTTATGTTCGTGGTTTATCCTCCATTTGACATGAATTCTCCTGTAAATCAGCATCATATCAGTTTGACCTGTCCCCTCAACTACACAGGCTGCATAAACTATGTTTGACTATAAGGTTCATATTTTCAGAGGAAAAAAAATACAAGACAACAGCTTTCATTAAGGCTCAGTCAGATACAGTCAGGGCTTCATATCTGATGTTATTTTAAGAATCCTCACATCCCACTGACCACAAGTCTCTGTGTTACCAAATACTTCAATAATTAAAAAAGTCCAATATTAATATAAAGTAGACTCTGTATAGTTTATGATGAATGTATTTAGTATCTGACAGCTAAACTTCACCATCAGTCACACACAATATGTTTTCTGTTCACAGAATAAACCTTGAGATCAGACAAATACAATCTTAATCTCTAAAATTCAACAAAAATCAATAGTTTATCTAAAACATCATATTGTTGAGTGACATCTAAACCAGTCAGCTGTTAGATCAGGTGAGAGCCAGACGGTGCAGTCAGTGGAGAACAACTGCAGCACCTGGATCTAAAAACTGTGGCCGCCTTGCTCTCGCGGTTTTATCACCATCCACTTTTGCAATACATCAGAGCAAGTTGGGAAGAAGTCGGACACAAAAGTAACCAGCATGCATTGTGTGTTGATTGCCGGTGATCAAATCTGCGCAGGCCTGGCTCATCTCGAACAAACCTATTGTTGATGTACCTCCATGCAGAAGTAAGAAAAAGTATCATGTGGTGATGCTGGCCAGGTATTGCGGAGCCTCCCGCAAAAAAAAAAAAAAAAAAAAAACTAAAGCAAAAGAACCTGCTGAGGCTGAGCTTTTACCGACCGATGACCAAGAGACAAAAGTTAATGTTGTTGCTGCTGCTGCTGCTCCCGCCACCTCCACCCCCCAGTCTCATCCACCGGCAGCATTAAGTGACTTGACTTTTTTTCCTTGAAATTATTAATTATTTGGTTGGCTGGTAAAATATCTGCCTGCCTGGTAAAAAAATTCACTTACCAGAAAAAGTTAGTTTTGCACCCTGAACCTCAGTGTGTCTGGGAAAACTAAATGAAATGAAATAATGAGTTAACAATATTAGAAAAATTGATATTAGATGCTAACTTTAAGACTTTTACAGTTTTTATGTCAGTATCAGTGGTTTGAGCTGTCCTCAGATCAGTCCACTCCTCCTCTTTCTTCTCCTTGGTGTGTGTGATCTTCCAGTCTGCTGTAGTCCAATCTCTCTGTGTCCCACTTCTCAGAGAAACCTGCACCTGTCCCACAATGCGTCTGGATAAAGATTAGAAGGAAAGTCCCTGCCTCCTCAACTAGCGCTACTCCTAACAACAGCTCTTCTTCTCTTTGCAGACACATAAACTGAGGACTTAATCAGGACTGGAACAATACTTGGAGTCTGGACCTCTTCTTCTCCTCCTGGATTCGGACATTTCTCCCTCACTGATTGGCTCTCCTGTGAAACTGGGCAGTGATTGGACAGCCCTGGATTCAAGGTAAGAGTCATTTTTGTTTTTTGTAGACTAAAAACAGCATCTTAATGTTTCTTTATATTTTTTGGGAGAATTCTTTTTCTGTTCTTTTTTCGAGAAACACATTGTGCAGGCTTTTTCATCATTTTAAAATACAAATTAAGGGCTACTTGTCATCCTATTCCGACATTAATTAGTAATCTCAAATGGATTGCAATAATTGTGTGGATTAAGGACAATATAATCATTTGATGTCTTATAAACTTCCTTAATGCATTCAAAAACCCATTCAAAAGTTATTATAATACAGTCCATTAATTTATATATAATATAAACCTTTTAAATACCCGAATATTTATCAAACCTGCAAAATTCTTGCTGTATCAACCACAAAATCCATCATAAGATACAAACCAGCCCGATTTAGTTTCATGTGTTTGGTTTGTATTCAGGAGTAAAATAAGGAACCATTCAGGGCGTTTTAAAGGATTGTTGTTAAACATTATTAGGGGCCGGGCAGCCTAAGCTGCCAGGACCCTCTTCTTCTTCTTCTTCTTCTTCTTCTTCTTCTTCTTCTCCCTCTTCTTCTTCTTCTTCTTCCAAGGAAATCCTACTTCCCATGCACTAAAAATGACCAAACTTTGCACAAAGGTCCAGTCCCATGCCAGATTGCCACAGCTGCAAAAACAGGCCAATAGTCCTGATGGTGGCGCTACAGGAAGTCTCTAAAGTCCAAAATTTTGAAAATTCACAACAAATCAACTGTATGTGCTACAGATTTGCAACTTTCACCAAAATGTAGCCCAAATACTGACAAAACTTTTGTACACTGAAACCTGTTGCAAATTATGAAGTCCATCACTCTGTTTTTTTTTTTTTTTTTTTTCAAAAACTGTAAAACTTATTAAACCTATCTTCTCCCACAATTTTTGCTCAGTTGACACCAAACTTGCTACAGAGCATCTTCAGACTGTCTTACACAAACGATCCACACAGATTTTTGATTTATCAAAAATTGAGCCTACAGTGCATCAAAATATTTGACTGTAAATGGTACTGTAAAGATATACTCGCAAATTCTTGCTAAATACATTTTCAATGGTCATTAAAGAAATAACAACATTTTGGAGTCATGGTTAGATGATATTTGGAAAATATCAATGCAAAGTCAATGCAATGCAAAAATGGCATTTTTAAACATCAGTTTTTCACTTATGGAGCCAATAAATCATTTTTAAAAACAAATTACCAACATCTCCATGCTGTCTAGATGCAATTTGTGTATTTTCGTTTTTTTGTGTTAATAATTGAATTTTTGACAGCCTTTTGAAATCTGAAGTCAATTTGTGAAGCTACATGTGACGTTTCTGTTTGCCAGTTTTGCTCAGTGAGGTAGAGGATGGTTCTTGGTGTTGAAGATTGTGAGTTCAAGTCTCAGCTCATGCAACATTTCCATCTGAGAAATCTGGCCAAACTTTTAATAAAGGTCCAATCCCATGCCAGATGTCCCCAACTGGAAACACAAGACAATAGTCCTGATGGTGGCGCTACAGCAAGCCTCTAAATTTCAAAACTTTGAAAATGCATAACAAATCAACCATATATGCTACAGCTTTGGAACTTTCACTTTGAAATTTGCTTTCTCATGGCATGGATGGCTACTGTCTGGCACCCTGATGCTTGGCTTAGTCAATTTTTTTAAGCCACACATGAATTGTCACTTGCCAATTAGCTCAGTGAGCTAGAAGACGGTTGTGTTAAAGTCCTATATTCAGGCATCATGCTATGTGGATTAGAGACTACTAAGGTTAATAAAATTATGATCCAGGCGGTTTCGCAGAGAGACAAATACTCTTTATCCACAGTTTTCCCTGTTATCCCTTGTCTCTTTTCCCTGTTTTTTCTGCTTAGCCTAATTTTATTTTATTTGTGCAGTTTTGCTGCTGAAAGGTAATGTTGATTTCCTTTAAAAATGAAGCTGTAATGGTGCATTTACAATTTTACAAATAGGCCGATCTCTGCTATGAATCATTTCATTATTGATTAGCATTCCAGTTATTTTCTATATTAAATGTTTGTCTATAAAATTATGTAAAATTCATATTACCTTTCCCCAATTACAAACTGGCATCCACAAACATCTCACTTTGTCTGACTAAAGGTCCAAAACCATGATAAAGCAAGATTTGCGAAGGTAACTCCAATACTGATGCCTGAAACAATCAATCCATCATGAAATAGTTGTGGATTAATTATGTGTTTGACTTATTGATTTATTGACTAATCACTGCAACTGTAGAATTCCTATAATGAGCTAGAAGAAGTTTTAAATATATATACCGCAGAGTTGTCTCTTGCTGATTAGCTCAGTGAGATAGAGCATAGTCTCTTATGCTTAGATTGCCACCTTTTTTTCATCCTCCTACAGTCTGCTTGTTGCTCAGAATTGCCTGATTTTGCCTAAAATTGCCCGGCCCTGTCCATTGCTGCGCAGCAGCTATAATTTTCCTTTTGTTTTTTATCTTTATTTTCCAAATAATTATTTTTAATGTAAAATTTCATTAGTAAATCACATCCATAAAGGCTTCAGATGTTACAAGATAAAACAGTAATCAAACAACAAAAGTGCCAGACATGAAACAGACGGAGAGCAAAAATATTTAAAGATTTAGATTTAATTTTAAAGACTGCACAGGAAAACAAACAGTGTTCCTCTGTGAAATATTTACTCTGACAGTCTGACCTGCTTCCTGTGTTCAGGTTAAAACTAATCTTATTATACAAATTGAGAGTTTCAGTTTCAAGCTGCACAGTAAATTGATTTTTAATGGTTTTTCAAAACAAAATTAACCAAAAATCTGGTCAAAATAATCCTCACTTTTTTTTCTTGATTGACTTTTCTCTGAGTTCAGTCCCTGGCAAAGAGACAAGTGTTTGATTTCTCAGACAAACTTTAG
Source organism: Epinephelus cyanopodus (assembly GCA_026686955.1). Classification (NCBI taxonomy): domain Eukaryota; kingdom Metazoa; phylum Chordata; class Actinopteri; order Perciformes; family Serranidae; genus Epinephelus; species Epinephelus cyanopodus. The sequence goes on along the minus strand of CM048931.1, from coordinate 3,268,203 downwards.
CTCATGTTTTAATGAAACTATGTGTGTGTGTGTGTGTGTGTGTGTGTGTGACATAATTAATTGCAGTGAGAAAAATTGGTAAACACTGGAGGATGTGTACAGTGTGTGTGTGCGCCCCAGGGTTTGTGTGAGTGTTTGTGGCTTTGTTAGGGTGTGTGTTAGTGTGTGTGTCTCTCTTTATGTGTGTGTGTGTGTGTGTGTGTGTGTGTGTGTGTGTGTGTGTGTGTGTGTGTGTGTGTTTTGGAGTTTTCCCAGTTTGCCTCGGGGCCATGCAAGGATCCCACGGGAAATGTTGAGGTTAAAGACCCGATTGAACTTGAAAACACACAGATCAGAGCTGATGTTCATAAATCAGCAGTGTAAGATTGGATGAATTTGCATGTTTCTGCTGTAGCTGCTGATATGTTGTTCTAACTAAACAGAATTCAGTATATCTAGACTGTAGGGCTGGGCGATAAATCAATTTTATCGATTAATTCTAATTTGTAGCTTAGGTCAATTTGTTTTAATGAAATTCGCGTTTCTCTTTAACATCTCCCACCAACACTCCCTGCTGGGCTCCCGTAGTTCAGAGTGGGCTTACCCCTACCCCCACGCTTGATACACAAACAACATGGCAGCGAGCAGGGAAGAACTTGTTCCCAAGAAAGGGATATGACATGCTGCTGTGTTGTGCTACAGACTGTATTAGTGCTGGAAGTTGTTATTTACGTGACAATGCCTGAACGCAACACACGTTCCGCTCCATAGACTCTGGGTGTTTCTCAAAGTCACAAGTCTCAAGGACACATTGGAAAGTGTAAATTATGAGATTTCTGTCAATATTTTTTCAAGCTTGTTTGATAAAAACTCAGGTGGAGACATCAATCCAAATAAATGACATATTTATCTAAATCCTGCTCCACCGGCGCAGGTTTCATTGAGGAGGCCCCGCCCTCACTTCCAGCAAATCGTATATTGTGCAAAGCATTGTGGGGATTTTATACCCACGAAGGATCCACACATGCATCCTTTGAATTTCTCTGAAAGAAGGACTCAGTCCTTTGTGAAACTCTGATCCTTGACTGTAGAAAAGGCCCCAAAGCTACAAGTTTATTAAGAGTGTTAAGTGCTGTTGCTGTATATGCCTCTATGTTTAATTTGCTGTTCATTCATTGTGGTAATATTATTGGGTTGAGCCAACCCACGTGATGGGTTTATATCTCAAGTGACGGCACACAGTAAGGAAAGGTGTGCGCTTCAGTTAAGCGGTGGATTATGGTGTGCAGTGCAGTAACTTCAGAACCCAGTACCAGTAATCTGTGCGTGAAGAGTGAGTATTTATCTGCTGCATAATTAGTGTTGTACTTCATTATGTTGATGTAACTGTTTCTTAGTTAATGTGGAGAAGAGGTCGGAGCTTAATTGCCTGCCATGCCGGCTTCATGCACGCTAGCTAACAGCTCAGCTATCCGGACCTTGCAGGTCGGGTCAATATATCTAGTAGAGTTCAAACTACATTCCTACATGTGTTACCTGTTTGTAGAGCTGTTAGAGAGTGTTTTGTGATTGAGCTGGGGTACAGATTGATTGATGTGGGGTGTCGTTTCCGAAATGAAAGCTAAAGTTAACTAGCCACCGAAAGTGGCACGCTGATTTCACAATAAGAGCATCTGGCCGCTACAGGAGGTGGTATGTCAGTATTAGCGGTAGCTTGACACAGTGAATAAGTCGGAGAAATATGTATATTGAGTGTTTGGGGTATGTCTCTGTTTCTTTCTAGTGTAAACGAGAAAGAGAAATGTTAGATTGTAATCATTGGATTACCTCCTTTGGTTTAATTATTGTTAGTTGATACTAGGTTGGTAATATTATTTATATTACTTCATATGTGCAAGATTAATGTATGGATATGTGGTTATCCTTCATCGAGTTGTATTTTGTTATTCTTTCTTTATAGAAAAACCACATGATCACAACTGTAATATCCAGCTGTTAATGCAAGCTCTGTCTGTTGCTGCTACAAAGAACAAGTAAAGAGAGTGAACTGCAGATCAGTCTCTCCGTCCTTTATTTCTCCATACTCTGGGAAACGGCCTTAAGAGGTGTTCTGGCCGACACTCCTGTGTGAACCTAGTAATACAGACTGAACTAGCACCCAGCCAGATATTCTCTCCCCTACATTGACATTGGAACAATTGGCTGCAGTTTTTAGAGCCAGGCGCTGCAGGTGTTCTCCACCAACTGCACGTCTGGCTCCCATCTGATCTAACAGCTGATTGGTTTAGATGTCGACTCAACAAGATGACATTTTATATAAACTTTTCTTTTTTGTTGAATTTTAGAGATTAAGATTGTATTTGTCTGATTTGAAGGTTTATTATGTAACAGAAAACATGTGTGACTGATGGTGAAGTTTAGTTGTCAGAGACTGAATGCATTCATCATACAGAGTCTACTGTACTATATTAATATTGGACTTTTATTGGGGTATTTAGCAACACAGAGACTTGTGGTCAGTGGGATGTGTGGATTCTTAAAAACAGATGTGAAGCCCTGACTGTATCTGACTGAGCCTTAATGAAAGCTGTTGTCTTGTATTTTTTTTTCCTCTGAAAATATGAACCTTATAGTCAAACACAGTTTATTCAGCTGTGTAGTTGAGGGGACAGGTCAAACTGATATGATGCTGATTTACAGGAGAATTCATATCAAATGGAGGATAAACCATGAACATAAACTACAGATCACCTGCAAAGCATTTTAATAAATTAATCTATCATAATTAAAACAACTGGACACTGAAAACAAACTGATATATGAGTCTGATCACTTTTTTAATGAAGTGACATCATTCCAGACAGTATGTAAGTGTGTCTGTGACTTCCTGTACAGACTGAAGGCTGCTGGAATCTGTCTGACTTCACCGCAGCTATTTGTCAACGCCCCCTGCTGTGGCCACCTGCTCTCGTCTCGCAGGTGTGTGTGTGTGTCTGTGTGTGTCTGTGTGTGTCTGTGTGCATGTGCGTGTGCGTGTGTGTGTGTGTGTGCACGCGCGCACATCGGGGCCGAACTCTGCCGTGTGCGACACAGAAAGCAGACCATGACAGAAATGACATGCCATGGTGTATAACCGCCTTTTGGTTTGTGACTCGTCAGTTTGCATTTACAGTTTACATCAATATCTGTCCAGACTCACATGTAGCCATGGTAGCTGACAATGTTTGATCTATACAATCAGCACAGTTTCAAGATTAGAGTCACCACTTCAGCAAGACCCCTCATTGGTGCCAGAAAAAGAGACAGTATTACGTAAGTGCTAGCATCCCTGCACCAGCTACTTATTAAATACAGGATTGATTTTAAGGGTTCTTTTATTTGTTTTTAAAGCCATACATGGGCTGGCACCACAGTATGTTGCTGAACTTATCTGCCCCTACTCCAACTCCCGACCTCTTAGATCCTCAGAACAGTGTCTTTTAACTGTCCAACGATCGAGGTTGGTGGGTAAGGGAGATCGTGCCTTTATGGTAGCTGATCCCAAGCTTTAGAATAGCCTTCCACTGTCAAGCAAATGCCCCCCCTCCACTGACACTTTTAAGACAAAGGGCCAGTGTGTAATATTTGGCATGGTTTATTGTCAAATCTGTATCTGAATCTGAATAGTCTACCCATTAAAATGTTTGTATAATCACTGTTAAATAAAATTTGTTTGGTTTTCGTAGCCTTATAATTATGCTTTTATATATATATATATATATATATATGTATATATGTGTGTGTGTGTGTGTATATATGTATATATATGTATATATGTATATATGTGTGTGTATATATGTGTATATATGTATATATGTGTGTGTATATATGTGTATATATGTATATATATGTATATATGTATATATATATGTATGTATATATGTATATGTATGTGTGTATATATATATATATATATATGTATATATGTATATGTATATATGTATATACATACATACATATATATACATACATATATACATATATATATATATATATATATATATATATATATATATATATATATATACACACATACATACACACATATACACACATACATATACATATATACATACATATATATACATATACACATATATATACATATATATATTTATATATATATATATATATATATATATATATATATATATAGCAAGGGCCTTGCTTCAGAGAAGTCACCATCTTGCGCCGCCATGTATGTACGGCAGACCGAGCGGACGATCCAGCCATCCAGAGAACGCATTTGTTTGTTGTGGTTTTAATATTTTAGTATTTTATAATCTTTTTCATGTATATAATTGTTGCTGGTGTTACTGTGTTTTATATTTGTATACATGTTATATTGCTATATATTTGTGTGTCATCTTTTAAATTGCACAACACTTTGGTCAACTGCATTTGTTTTTAAATGTGCTATATAAATAAACTTGGTTTGATTTTGATTTGATATCCAACCAAATATCTCCCTTTCTGTTCCTGAGATATGATGTTGAGTAATGGACAGAAAACTGATTTGTGCAGAACATTATGATGTCACAATGAAGGTGACCTCTGACCTTTTGGATTTAAAATGTCATCACTTTATCTTTTTTTAATTTCTTTCTTTTTTTTTTTTTGAGATTTTTGTGTGAAATTGCACCTTAAATAGTGTATGCAGTCTCAAGTTCTAGCCAAAAACATGTTTTGTGAGGTCAAAACCAATGACCAAATCCAATCAGTTTATTGCTGAGTCAAAGTGGACTTTAGCTCCAAATTTGTAGAAATTCCCTCAAGGTGTTGAGATATCACGTTAACAAGAATGATACGGACACAAAATCACACTGACCTTGACCTTTCACTTTTGACCACCAAATTCCAATTAGTTCATTCTTGAGTCCAGATGGAGGTTTGTGCAAAACCTAAAGAAAATTCCATTAGCCCTTCTTGAGAGATCCCGCATTCACAATAATGGGATGCACGCAAGGCCAGTAGTCAGCTTTTACCAACAAATTCTAATGAGGTCGTTCTTGAGTCCAAGTAGATGTTTGTGCCAAATTTGACAAGATTCCCTCAAGGTATCATGAGATATCACGGAGATGAGAATCAGATGGATGGACTGTAGGACAGCCTGTTAACATAATGCCTCTGGCCGTGGCTATTGCCGGCGCCGACGTATAAAAACTCTTTTCCATATTTGAATAACCTTGTTTATTTCCTTAAAATCCGGTAAATAAAACTGAGCCCATTTGCAAATTTCAGTCTCTGTATACCCAACAGAAAATGTGAGAGTCCTTAAATTTGGAAACAATTGATTAAAAACAGAGTTTCAAGAGTTGCTAGCCATACACAAAACTGTGACCTTAAAGAAATATCATGACATTGCAAGGTGCTTTTATGCTTCTGTGCAGGCAACAGCTGTGGCTGGAAGCATCATGTTTCAGGTTGTCCATCCATCCATCTGGCCCATTTTGGTGAATACCATATCTCAAGAACACCTTGAGGGAATTTACTCAAATTTGGCACAAATGTCCAGCGCTCAACTGATAAGATTTTGGTGGTTGAAAGTAAAAGTCACTGTGACTTCAAAAAACTTGTTTTTGGCCTCAATTCAATCATTCACACTCTAATACTGACAAAATCTCACATGAATGTTTAATAGAGAATAATGTAGTGAAGTAATGATATTTTGATAGTTTATATCCAAAAGGTCAACTTAACTGTGACATCATGATGTTTTGCAAAAACACTTTTCTGTCCATTATTCAACATCATATCTCAGGAACAGAAGGGGAGACATTTGGTCAAATATTGAATTGGTAACTCTTATCTCCAAACTGTGCTGATTTTATAGATCTTCTGTATGTGAAGCATTCTCGTTTAAGAATATGTAGTTTCTTAACGGCAACGTTCATATTTGAAGCGTTGTCTACTATCATGGCTACATATGAGTCTGGAAAGATAGACGTTAACTGTAACTGTAACTTGACTGGTTTGTGGAGGCATACATCGGTGTAGAGGTAATTGTTGTTGATGATATACTCTTATATTCAGAATAACAATATAGTATACATACAATTATATGGCTTTTGGGGTACTTGATTTTTCTTTTCTCTAACTGTATTTATTTATATTTATTTATCTTTGTGATTTTTTTCTCTATTCCCTATTCATGTTTCTTTTCTACCAAAACACCAAGACATGTCTTTTATCTGAAAACTGACCAAACCTAAAGTATAGGAATAAATCAAATTCTGACTCTGAAAACTGCAAATGTTTAATAATAAGTAAATGTCACAATAAAGCATACTGCCAGTCGCTGCTGCTGACTGATGTCTTCCACAACACTTCAGTCACATCTTTTGACACAGTGATGTCATCCAGTTTTGAGTGTCACTGTATAAATTAGCATATTAATGAGGAAAAAAAAACTTGAAGTGAAAACAAGTTAAATCCATTAATATGTATGGTTGATATGATTAGCAGTGATGGGAGAGTTCTGTTCCCATGGGAATGTTTGCTAATCAGCACATTAATTAACTTATTTAACAAGCTTATTAGCATAACAGGTTGTGAGTGTGATACATCATCAGCTGCTTCTGGTTCCTCTAGACAGATAATGGGACACTTCATATGATAATAGGTGTGTTTCACATGATGTCTCTCACCTGAGAGAGTGGGTGTGTGTGCTCCTGTTTTCTATCTTTGTGAGGACCACTTTAAGTTTTTGGCTAGAAAATATACCTTAACATTTTAAGTAGAAGTATTGTTTCTTATCTTATAGTACTTTAATACTCTGAAATTGTTTTTGAAATGTCTCAAGAAATTATCGATTTTTCTTAAAAACTGAGGACATCATTACAGAAAAGTATTACAGCCATACATTAGAAAGAAAAAGAATAGAGATTTTTTTTTTTTTTACTTTGCGATCTAAAAGTAAAGTAAAAACGTTGAGAATAAAGTCAAATGGACGAGAATAAAGTGGAAATGGTGAAAGTAAATCAGAGGAGGATTTTTTTTCCCCCGCATTTCCACAATAAAGTCAGAATGTTCATAGTAAAGTCATAATGTCGAGATAAAGCCTACATGTTGAGAATAAAGTTGAAATGTCAAGAGTTAAGTCAAACTTTAAGAATGAGCACCAGGCTTAGGAAGAAAAATACATCAGAGGAGGGTGTTTTTTGTTTGTTTGTTGTTGTTTTAAATTGAATTTTGGATAGAATCCAAATGTTGAGATTAAAGTTGATATGTCAAAAATAAAAACAAAATCTGTCTTGTGATTAGGGCCGCCCCCTAATAGTTGACCAAACGTTAGTTGAATAGAAAGGTCATTAGTCAGCAGGGCTCCAGACTGCGCCTAATTGGTGGCTTTTTTGGAGGCCGTGCGACAAATCCACTCCTCTCCCCCTTTTTCTTTCTTTTTTTCTTCTTTTTATAATTGCATTTCATTGAGAAGCGGAAGAAAGTGTCTGTGTGTGTGTGTGTGTGCCTGCCATGTGTGTCTGGATGCGCACTGCGAGGCGGGGGGGCGCCAGTAACCATAACAACGTGCCACAGTTTTAGTACCTGCGTGTGTACTGTCTGCGGGGTTAGACAGAGAGGGGTCATAGAACCGGAGTCGAGTAGAAAGTGCTGTGTCGTTTCACCATAAAGTGACGCTATGAAACGAACTATAGATTCGTTTTTCACAAGAAAAAATTATCCAGAAACTCCTGTTGGCCCTGTTCCAGTTTCCCAAACTTCAGATAGTTCAGAGGACGAGTCAGCAATGTCCTCCCCACAGCGCCCCTTTGATAATATTTTGCGCGACGGATGGTTCATATAATAACCTAACAATATACCATTTATGGTGTTATGTCATTGTGTCATTTCTGTCTCTACATGGTCACATGTTAACATTTATCCTCTGCTCTCTGTATTGCCCATGGCGGAGTTCCGCCACACACACACACACACACACACACACACACACACACACACACACACACACACAAACACACAGGTGAGCAGCTCGGCCGCATTTTCCTGATAAACCTGACCTGAGCCCGGCGCAGTTTAACAGCTGACAAAGTTATTGTTATGGACAGTGTATAAATAACAGCAGACTGCAGTTACGCACAGACAAACACGCTGCTTGCACAGCAGCACAGCACGACACTCGGTGCTGAGCTTGTGTTGCATTCAGGCGTTGTCACGTAATTAACAACTTCCAGCACTTAAATAGGTCATAGCACAAAACAGCAGCATGTCAAGTGACTTTTTACTTTTATTATGTTCAATAAAATTGTATGTTCCTAAATCTTGAGACACCTCATATGTAAGCTAGACAGACATTTCACCTGCTCATTACTGTGCGCAAATGTACTGTATGTACTTAGTCCTAAAGAGCCCTTCTGGTGCCAGTAGATACATAGAAACATCCCAGCAGCCTGTGCTTTGCAAGCATACAAAAAAGTTTCACGCATGTGAAAATTATTTTTCATGTGTGTGCTTCACCTCTGCTGCTACAACTCCATCCTAGGGGAAACACTGCTGTGTGCGTTTTGTGCAGCAGGTGGATGTGGTAGTCTACTGGTAGAGTAGAGAGAGAGCTAAGTGGCGTTGAAGTAGAGTAGAGCAGGGCAGAGAGATGGAGGCAAAATATATTAAACCCGGTGTTAATACAGCAGAACTGGAGAGGGGGGGGGGATAAATAGAGGTGGGCATGGCTCAAGTAAGGCGCAAAATTATAGACAGAGAACGATTGACGAAGATTGCCGCTACCCTGACACTGTCATTTTTGTGTAGGAATTAAGCTACAATACATGACATATGTTGTTTTAATTAATAAATACAGTGTGAATAAAGATTACATAACATAAAAATAACTGCAGTCTTTGTCATTTGATAGCCAATTAAATTAAACAATTTTTATAGGGCAAGTAAAAACTGACTTCGGGCAAGTAGATCTCTGACCAACTTGCCCGACCGGGCAAGTGAATCAAAACCTTAGCGTTGAACCCTGGTAAACAACAACCAACGCCACGTCTGGGACACCTTACAACGTCCCAACAGAATGTCTAGCATGTTTGATTTTATTTTTGACTTCCACGACTTCTCCCATCATAGCCATCATTTTGACCAATAGAAATACAGAGTGATCTGCTGCCGTGGACAACTGTATGACAACCAGTGTTGTGTGTAACGCGTTACAGTAACGTAACTAGTTTTATTGGGTAAAAAGTAGTGTAACGCGTAACTATTGAAAATATGGTAACGGAACATAGTTACTTAGTCAGTTGGGCACAACGTTACTTTTCCCGGGGACAGATTTGACGGTGACACTGCCTGTCTGCCTCAGCTGCGCACTAGGCAGGAACTATGACAGTTCCCATGTCAACAGTACAGACAGGAGCGCCAAAATCAAGAATCGTATGAGGAATATGGAAGATACACACACCTCCTCAGATTATTTTAACGGTTTGTCAACCGAAGGTCAACAGGTTAGCTTATTGTAATAAGCTAACAATTAGCAACGGAGTGAGGTTTCCTGACCCGTACTTAATGTTGGGTCAGTGGGTCACCGACCCAATGAAATGGCCGAAGCTACAATGACCGGACATTTTTTTATATCTTGTGGAGAAACCCAGCGTTTATATGCATAAAAAACTCAAGGCATATAAATCCCTTGATGCGTATAATTTTGTACTTTGCGGTCATGTCCAAGATATTGAATACCAGGATTTATCTGATGGTTTTTGTGCTCTACTGACAGAAGTACTGCCGAGCCAGCAACGAGGACACAAAACAGTAACGTTAACTAATGTACAAGACCTGGGCGATTCTGAACAAGTCGACCAACTATATACTGACAGCGAACTGCACTTGTATGGCTGGGTAAGTGTTGTGTTTAATGTAATGTTAACCTCGCTAGTCAGACCTCAGACATGGGCAACATACGACCCCGGAACCGGGAACGGCCTCAAAGGAAATCAAAACGACCCCCAAAACATCAATAAAATGCAGCACTGTGTTAACAGAAAACAGAACAATCATAACGTGCCTACCTTCTTGGCGCTGTGTGAACGGCAGCCTGTTGCAGCAGCTCCTATTTTCTGCATTTTAAATTGCTGCTGTGACATTGAAATTTCCCTCCGAGGGATTAATAAAGTACCTACCATACCATACCAGAAGAGAAAATGAATTAATTTATTCATGCAGGTCTGTCTGCTTACTGCAAAGTATGAGTCTGTTTCACAAACACAGTCTCACAGTTACACACGTAATAACAGAACAGAAAATGATTAATTCATGAATATGACACTATTTGTTCAAAGATAGTGTCTGTGAATATTAATATGTTCCTCATTCAGTGATGCAGCAGGTCTGGCAAATAGGCTATTAGTAGTAGTAATCTGTCATGTGACAAATTCATGTAGCCTAGTTAACACAAATTAACTCTCACTCTTTAATCTTTATTTTATCACCAAAGTCGTAAATACCAGTGGGGTTTTTTTTCACATTTAGGAAATGAGATGGGGTTCTACCCAAAGTCAAGCACCATAAAAGTAATGTAAAAGTAACGAGTAACGTAAAAAGTTACTTTTCACAGAGGGTAACTAAGTAAAGTAAGGGATTACTTTTTTTAAGAAGTAACGAGTAACGAGCAAACACTACTTTTTAAAAGTAACTTCCCCAACACTGATGACAGCAACACCCCAGCCTGTTAGATATTCCTCTAGGGATGTTACCACACAGAGTAAAAAAGGAAAAATGTTGGGGTGAAACAGCAGAGGCACTTAAGCAACCCAGTGAGTACTGCCATTAGCATCAAGCTACCAAAGAATTTTTTTTTTCATCATGGAGGATATATAATAAAGGAATAAAATTCACAGATAGTGTCTGGGCCTTTACTCAACGCAACTGCATTCACTATACATTCTGATGTATTTTTTCCTCAGTACAGTGGAAGAGTAACTGTACATTTATGTGTGAACATGTAAAAACTACTGTTAGCAACATTAGAGCCAGCATTATTTTGGTCATGCCCACCATTGCACAAAATGTCATCTCATTTCTGATGCCTCACAAAGGAGATAATGGCGGTTTACTTTTAATGTTTTTTGTGACATGGAAAAAAAGGTTGAGATGATTAACTCAAATATGTGACACCAGCAACATGTAGCAAGTTAGCATGCTAACATAAACATGGTGGAGATTCTGACCCACTGGTAGCAGGGTGTTGAAAGGATTTTTCCTCTGAAGAGCATGACAATGCTCTGCATGAGCATGACAATGCAATCGAATAACTGTCAAGATATTTCAGATGTTTCCGTGACTTTTCACCAGGAATATTTTAGATGTTTTGTGCACCAATTTAGACAAATGTACCCAAAGTGGAGCCTGATATGTTAAGAGGCATTCTTTTATATTGTGTACTCAATTTGCTATGTGATTGTACTGCTGTTTACTGAGAGGCAGTATTTTGTGTTCACCACAGTGAGGCGCAAGTCTACAGGTATGCTGCGTCATCACATTTTTTGTTTTAGGCCATGCCTAGTCATGTTCTGTCAGAGGTCGGAGTTCGTTCCCTCCGTGACTGAAGAAAATGTGAGGTCTTCAATAAATATGCCGTACAGGCTAATGATTATTGTTGCCTCCGTCAGATTATTCCCCAAATTCAGCGCTGGTGAGGCTGCAGATCTCAACTTGATATATTTTCTGTTTTGTGATCTTTTTGTGGGTTTGGACAAACAGCCTGAGCATGTAGAGATGGATTCTCCTACAGTGTGAAGAAGTAAAGAGCCTGTATTAAGAGTCCAGCTCACCTACAGCTGTCTGAGTGATTCCTCTATGGGCAGACAGAAAGTGGCAGTTCAGTTGTGTCTGTACCTGAGACGGAGATGATAATGGAACTGTGTGTTGGCTCCCTTTGTGGTATTACAGATGAAGGATTGAGTCTGACAGGAGCAGCGTCTCCTCGTCCTGGAAGTGACCAGCCTCCTATTTTTACATCAGCTCGTCAAACACTCGCTAAGAGCGGCTCTGATATCTGCCTCCTCTCCACACTTTTGTTCTCTTATTCTCTTTTCTGGTTCATCCTCTGTCTGCTTCTCTTTGCTGATTTTGCGTGTTTTTTATTGGAGTGACAGCAGAGCAGCAGTGTAAGAGGAGCACAGATTAAATATCAGATATGATGTTACATGTTGGATTTCTTTCTTTCATTTACAGAGCAGGTTGTGTTGAGTTTTGAGTAGTGAAAGTCAGCTGAAGAGATCTGATTGGATGGCAGGTTCAGAAATAAATGTTATTCGTTTTTATAAATTCAGTGATACTGCAGCCCAGTTGACAGTAGAAAACATTGGCATTGTATGTTTCTTCAAACCATAAATACATTACACTGCATGTTTCATATCAGTGTGGTATATGGTATATGATGACATTGTCATCAGGAGGCGGAGGGGATGGTGGATGTTGTGAAAGCATGGAGAGACTACATCTGCTAAGCTACAGACCACTGTTCAACACCAACTATCAACAAAACTAGTTTTTGTCTTTACTAAGGCATCACTGCAGTTCCAGTGTCTTTATAGCCCACAAACAGTGTGTTTTATAGCAAAAACATGATCTTTTCCTAACCATTATCTAGTGGTTTTGGTGCACACATTAGCCACAGCATTGTTGAAACATAAACAAACATAAAAAATTAACGTTTCCCTATATCATAATGTATCAAAGGTATAATGACAACACTTTTTCCAGTGATTGGGTTGGTAACAGAGAATCTGAGACTGGTTCGTGGGTTAAATTAAATCAGTTCAATCTGTTTGTTTTCACCATAGACTGTATAAAATAATGGACGCAGCCACTGTGCAACATATTCTCACAGAATGATTCATACTATATCCTAACATACAGTTACATAATTAACATAAAGTCACGGAGGTTAGGTTTGGGCAACAAAAGTTACTGTGGTTAGATTTGGAAAAAGAAACATGGTGAGGACGTACCTTAAAGAAGCAACAGACAGCATTTTTGCCTGTATATATCATTATGAAAATAATGTGGGATGCACAGGGTAGTATACACAGTAAAATCAGACTATCAGCATTTACATAGGTTACTTAATGGCTTTGCGATCTTTGCAATAAGCTTCTCCCACCGGGGACGAATTTTCACGGAAAAAAATCTGCTTTACGGCAGGAAATGCGTCATGTATTGCCAAACTGGTCAGTCAGCCAATCAGGGACTGGAGCTGGTCCTTATGAGAAACTGGCCGGGGCATGAGAGTCAGGAGCACAATGGCAGACGGACAAAGTTTGGAAACAAGTGAAAAACGGCCTTCCAAAAGAAAACGAGCTGCTCTGTCTGAGGAGACAGCTTATTGATAGAGGAGCTACATGTGCAAGCTCAAATTTGGAGCCAAGCAAGCATTCAGCAGCACGTAACTTTGAATCCTCTGCAAAAGGCTAGTTGAGTTACCAACTCATCAGGCCATCACTGAAATGGTGAGATGCCACTGCAAAGGATATTGTTCAACACAAAGATGTTCCTGTAGGTCAAGAGACTTACAAGGTACTGACCTTTGTTTTTCCAGTAAACAATGTGAGAATGACCAGGACTCAAGATGTAAAAACCAGGATTAAGATGACAGTGGAACTGAAGATCAAGAATGACATTATGAATTTACACACAATTACTTTAACTAGAATAACGGCATCGTGCTTGGATGCCTCTGCACACCAGTCACGTTTCTCTTACAGTTTCCATCGATGGCTATGAAAATATGGATGCTTCACACGCAGAAGATCTATACAGTCAGCACAGTTTCAAGATTAGATTAGATACATTTGTTAACTGTAATGACCATGTTGAATGAAAGAAGTTAGGACTCAGATCAACTCTGTAAAATCTGAAAGCTGAAATATATCATCACAAAAATAGAGAATAAGAAGATGTAGAAACAACAACAAGCTAGAAAAGTACAAATCTCCAGCAGGTGGCCTCCCGAACTGATCACAGGCCATTCTTATAATTGCAGCAGACGTGGTGCAGCTTGTTTCTGAAGCTCCCTAGAAGCAAATAGTGCCTCATCTATATTTGATGGAGTTGCGGCACATTGACAAAAAGGGGGACTGATTCATCTGGTGTTGTGACTAACTTTAGTGGATTAGGTATAAAATTAATCTACAGATGCTGGGGTTGAAATTGAGACCAACCTTTTAATGGATGTCAGGTTTTGTTTGTTTTTTTTATCAAGTTTTTGAACCAGGGCAAAATATGTCTTGCAACAGATGGTAAGGCTTTTTTTTTTGGGTTTTAGTCGAGCTGATTTCTGGAAAACTTGTGCCAGTCAAGAGGAATGAGGAGTCAGCAGTCAGTGACGGTATAAACAGTCAGTAAAACAGGTTTTACAGCAATTTTGAATCACTGCAACCATTAGAGGTCCTTAAACATACAGTCATACATGTTCACACAAAATATTAGGCTGATTGGTCCAGTAGTTTGTAAGAGTGGCTGCGGGCTGACGGATACACACAGTCGCATGTGCACAGTCAAATGCATTAATACATATGCCTGGCTGAGATAACAACACAAAGAGCCATATGCTGTTTGGGATTGGCTTGTTCTGCTGAGTTGTTGGCAGCATAGTGCTCTGTGATTGGTCCATTCTACTGTTATAACCGTTTGTCGGCGATAACTTTCTGTGTGGTTGTCTCCAATTATTAAATAATTGTCCATTTTATGGACAGTTGGTCATTTAGTTCATTATGAGGCTGAAAATGAAGAGTTTCTCTACTTTTAATTTAGTTTTATCCAATAAATATTAAAGGTGACTGCATGAAAAAGACTCTTCATAAAAATAAACTCAGACCAACATAACTTTGTAGAATGAAAGTCTTTGGTTTTAACTGAGCTGTTTTCTTTTCAAACGAATTCAAAATGAAAAGCGTCTCAAACAGCATCGTAGGAGTTGGTGTGAAACAGACTTGGTGAGTGATTTTGGGGTGTTCAGTGACCCTTGGCCCATCAGAGGAAGGTGCTGCTTGGCTTCAGTTTCAGGACCGGAGGAGCACAAAGATCCAAGAAGAAGAAAGTGGAGCCAGAGCAGCATTTGGTGTTTTGATTGCAGAGGAGTGTTTTTATTTGGCAGGATGAAAAGTGAGATTTAAAGCTGTCATTAAAACTCAAGTTTGGCAAGAGGCGGTTTAATCTGTCCACAGCATTTGAGCCAAGAGGGTCAGCTGTAAAAATAAAATTAACAAGAAGCCTGTTTTTTTCTTTCCCAACACACTTCTGACAACTAAAAGGGCTGTTTGATTTCTTATCAGTTTATTGTTCAGAACTATCTCCAACAGCTCTGTGTTTAAAACAAACATCTCGTACAGATGAGCATCAGTGTGTTGTAGACAGATGAGAGACTGAACTATGAGCTGATAGATTGGTTAAAAGCTTTGTTTTCAATGTGTGTTGACTAAATGATGCTATTTGCAAAAAAACACAAACACAGCAAACATTTGTGACATTCAGCTTGTTCTGATAGATTTACTTCAGACATGCTTTAAAAAGAACCGTTGGTTGTCACAAAATGTCCTCAATTAATTCCTGCTCCTCTGAGGATAAACTTTTTGAATTTTAACCTTATATTGCAACTGCAGTTATGAAAGTGATGGACAGAACAAACATATCCATTTTTGTCAGAGCCTTTAGAGCAGAGATACTTAGTTTTCTTTTTCCCATAGACCACTTTTGGAAAATCACAAAAGAACATGGGCCATTTAACAAACATTAAAGGAGCTATATGTAAGAAATCTAAAGTAAATAGTCGTAAAATCATCCTAACAGAGATTAAAGAATAATGTTCATATAACATACTAATCTCACCAACAACAATAGTACGGCCAGAATATTTGCATTTAAAAAAAAAAAAAAAATACAGTCCACAAATCATTTTTATGTTTTGAATTTGTGTTTTGGCCTGTTGCACCACCCACAGCCATCTACCAGTCACACAGTCAGTAGAGTCTCAGCATCAGTTACAGTTACGACTGAGCTGCAGCAGCACGGCAAGCAGCAGAGTCCCGGTACATAGCATTAGCAGCCGGCTCCTCCTCAGCTGTATCCCAGCAGCAGCGTTAGTAGTGTCCCGGTACATAGCATTAGCAGCCGGCTCCTCCTCAGCTGTATCCCGGCAGCAGCATTAGCAGCAGAGAAGCCGGACTTGCTCTAATGGTCCGCTGGAAAACCGAAGATCAAGGACATGGCGACGCAGCCCTGCCACCGCAGCCACCCGTTTAGGGTTTGGAGATGTTCAAGACTTAGCCCGGACCTCTGATCAAGCTCCAAGCTCTATTATTATAAACTGTGGGAAAGTTTAAGTTAGAGGAAGTGGAGGTGGATTTGTCTAACAAGCACAGGATTTTCACCCAGGAGGCTGTAGTTTGTGTCCCGTGTGATGTGTTTTTCTATTTATTCTTTTTTTTTTTAAACTATGTTATCTACGAAACATCACATGGCATACTCGTTAACACCTGAGTAACTTAAAGCAAAATATTTATTTATATTTATATATTTATATATATATATATATATATATATATATATATATTAAAAATCCCCTGATGTGAAAAATACATGCCAAGCAGTCACTGGTGCGTAGAGCAGAGTCCACGGAGGTCCGCGCGGACTCAACTCGATTTTTCACAGACATTTTTACAGGCAACTAACGAGGAAGTGCGCTCGACTATGGAAGCCCGAATGACTGCAGACATTCCTGGCGGAGTCCGCTCCGCTTATAGTATGCCTGAGTATGTTCGGGCCTTGAGCTTTACGCACACGGAGCTTGCGGACATCTGCAGAGTCTGTTCCACATACGTTCCGCCCGAGTATGTTCACAGACACACATCACGTGTGGAGATACTTCACTTTCCTCCGCTGTGTCAATGTGATGACGTCATCAAATGACGTGTCAACTCGACTTCGACTTTATTGACAGATAAGTCGACGTGAAAAAAATCAAAGTCGTTAATGCCCTAATATATATATATATATATATACATACATACATATACAGAGAGAGAGATAGAGAGAGAGAGAGACTGACTAGGTATAAAGTTCAGTGCCCAAGCCTTTTGGTTTCAGTTCTTGGTCCGGACCACCAACTCACATGGTTTTATTTGGATGTCATCTCTGAACAAAGAATAAACCTTCTTACATTGGACTTCTGATCAGCCTCCTGGTTTTTCTTCAGAGTGCTCTGAACTTTCTTTGATTTTATTGGAAGCAAGTGTTACTGAATTTTGACCAACACCACAGATGGTTTTTGGTTCGAGGGCAGCAAATAAGTCCACAACAGCAGCAAGTGTCCGCTTCAGTGTTGCTGCATGAGATGACACTTTAGGATCAGTAGTGATGGGCAGATCGATTCCTTTCACAGTGTTGATTCCCATGAGTTGATACATGTAATGTATCAAACCTTTCGAGTTTTGACACTTCTTGCAAAATATGGTCAGTTTCTCTGTGACACTCCGTTATAGTACATGTACGTTTGACAGAGTGCTACCCACCCCACAGAACTTCCAATGCACCACCAGTCATCATGTATAAGTTGACAGCAATAAAGATAAAATATCATTTTGATGCATCGATTCAGCACTTGATTTTACTTGCATGTTTGTAGGCTATATAAGCTCAATGCGATGATACAGACGTGTCACATACCAACTAGCTGTTGTTGTCTCTGTGGCAAGGAGGAGCCATCCTAGTTACCACTCCAGCCTTGTGCTGCATTCATGTGGTGTTAGAATAATCTGAAAAATTCTGGATCATACTGTATATCATGGCTCACCTGATCTCTTTCCTTTGGTCTTTGTTATCAACACTTTGTTTAAACCCTCTGAGCTATAAAATGCAAAACATCTTCTTTGTAGCATTGTTATGCCCAGTCTAGGGGTGTCTGAGACACAACATGAAAGGCCCCATCTTCCCCAAGTCCCAAGTAGCCACAATGAAAAAGACGTGTGGAATGATCAATAGTGTGAATTTATTTACAATATTTAAATAACAGAATTAACTGAAATAATAACTTCAGGGTGGACTAAGGCCAAAATAACTAACAAAACAATTCTATTTAGGGAGTAAATAACCTAACCAAATAATAAGAAATAAATGACAAAAATCGTACCTCCCTAACTAAATAAACAGGAGAAAAAAGGGTTAGCAACAGAACTGGCTATCCACCCCTACTACACAATTCAACAAAAGGCTGTTTCACTACAGTATGACACAACAATGTGTGTGGCCTTTTGGGAGAGGAGGAAGGTGAGATCTACCTGCTAGCTCGAGGCAACTGCCATCTTGGTCCTTTAAAAACCCGAACGCCCTTGGCAGCAGCCAATCAGGAACGAGCACAGATCAAATGTACCAATCACTGCCGGGCTGTGGCACACACCTATTTGCATATAGAAAATACAGCACACAGAGAGCACGCACAGAGAACACATGCAGGAAAACACACACAAAAGAAATGATGACAACAGTCGTAACAAGCATCCATGTTGTTTCCACATTTCAAATTAAAGCTCATGAACATACCAAAGTCAGAGGAGTGATAATCTGAGGAGCATGTGAATGAACCACAGGCCTTGGCTGGCGGAGGTCTCAATTCCGACAACGTCTTGTCTTTCACTCACTGTAGCAGACAGTGTAAACAGTGCGTTACAATAACAGCGAGTAGGTGAGTGAGAAAAGTCGGGATCATGAGCACTCGGAAGTTGGACAGGCCGACCCTGAGCAAACTGCACACTAAAGAGAGTCATCCAAAGAGATTTGGTTTTGCCCTTCACTAATGATTGGCTGTGGAGAAATTCCAAACTTGAGTGTTATGCTAGTAGCTACTGATACCATTATCGGTGAAATCAGTGCATTTCACCTATTAAGGATGTGTTGAATACCTGCTGAACTCTGGAATTTCCTTTGGAAGGATTTTATGCATTACTGAGAAATGTGGAGCCACTCTTTGTGTGTTGGAAATGTAAACAGCACAGACAAACATACATGCAGATATGTACAATGCTGTTTGGAAAAAATATGTTGATGATGAAGCCAGCATAAGCATGTTGATAAAGTCTATTAAATAACCAACAAATTCTGCCGAAAATAATCTGAAGCATGATGCAGTTCTCTAATCAGCCACCTTTGTCAGTGTTTGAGAATTATCACAGTCATTGTTAAAAAGGATTGGTATCACGTGAACACATTTTGTCAGAGGATCCATCCTGACCTCCTGAGTCTCTCTGACAGCATCAGTTCATCCTGACAGAGAAAAGTCTCACAGGAGATTTCTCTAGTCTGAAAGAATAGCCCTCGATGGGATCATCACTGTTTGAAGCTTCAGTCATACTTAAAGTCCTCTGCTGCTTCCTGTGTTAACTTTCTGAATGTATCTCTCTCTCCACAGTAACGTTGCTTGCTTATCGTTAAGGAATGATCCTGTCTTTTTCCAACCTTCGTGTCAGATTGTAAGATGTTAAGATCTCTAAATTCTTAAAGAAGAATCTGAATCTAATTGCTGTTCTCCCTTAAACATCAATACTGGTTTATCAGCATTAATCATGATCAATAGGGTCTAGTTTATTGTACATTGGAAATGTAAAGTTGTTAGGATTTGTACACCTTAGGACCCAAAAAGCAGAATGAAACCTAGACACAGGTAAAAACAGGTGATGAGTAGGTGATCATAGCTGTGCAGATAATCAGGCAGCCAGGTAGAGGGAGGAGCCACGCCCAGACAAACACACACACACACACACACACACACACACGCACACACACACACACACACACACAGAGGACAAACTGGGACTGACAAGAAGCCGGACTATGACAAAAGTTGTTTGCACAGGACTCAGAGAACTTTTTGACAGTGTTGTAGCTGGATTCAGGTGAACCTAGCTGCTTCCCAAATATTTGACAGATAAGTGGGTGGTGTTGGTGGTGTCTGCCCTCCTCCCTCCTCTTCTCTCTAAAGTCAGGGATTTAGGACAGCGGGGATAATCTGATCCTTGTCCTGCTGAAGGCCAGAGACGTCCCACTGCTGCACAGTGAAACACTGCAGCAGCCAAAAACACAACTGCACTCAACTCATGATTCCAAAGTCAAAGGAAGGGGCACTGAAAGCTGCAGGCTTAACCTGATCAAAGACTTAAAGAGAGCACGGTTTGATTCAAACATTACCCAGATAGCACACATACATCTGGCTGACGTCGGCCTGAGGACAACACATCGGCCCTTAATTTATAATGTCTGACAAGCGTCGGCTGCATGGGCGGATATCTTTAAATTTAATACTCTTTTATCCCAGCTCATCAAACGTCTTTGTTATGTTGGCTTGGGTCAGCCCAGTGCCGTAGAATGTCTGCCCACATATGGAAGTCGCCACAGAGGCGGAATGTCATCTCCACGGTGTTTGTTTGGAACTGAGCTCGCAGGACATGGCATCTCATCGCAGTTGGTTTCAGGTAAGCTAATTGGAATAAATTGGCAGAAAATAGCTATGTTGTCTCTTCTGTGACCGTTAAAAGAGGTTCCTGGTGAGTGGTGAGGCACGACTGGGTGTATGTTATATAGCACATGTCCCCACCAGCTAACGTTATCTCGTTAGCTGTTAGCTAGTTTAGCGGTTTAGCACATGTTAGCTAACAGGCTACAACTGTGGTGTTTTCGTTTTATTTTCCCTATTTGACGTTATCTGCTCATCTGGTTATCGTGAGCATTCGTTTTGGGTTAAAGTGGAAGTGCCTGGAGCTGCCACCTGTGGTCCCGCAGCCCCCGCACTGACCTCAGGGGCCCTGGACATGTGCTCAAGTGTGGGTGAGAAGAGCAGAGAGGACTACGGAGGTCAGGAGGGGCGGGCCGACACTGTGTATCCCAGAATGGGTGCTCGAGTGTGGGTGAGAGGACCAGAGAGGAGCGCAGAGGTTAAATAGTGAAGTTTAAGGATGCCTTCGGTATGTTGTTAATGTGATTTTATGGGCAATTTATCAGTCGAGGTCTCCTCCTCTGCAAAGCAAACTGACCCGGTGGCTACAGGTAATAGCGCAGTTTTGAAACCACTGTTTTTCCAAGATGAAGGACTGATTGCTGAGCTGCTGTTAACAGTTAACAGTTAATGTTATTTAACAGTTTCAACACTAAATTAAGCAGAGTGACGGACCCAAAGCCTTCAATCTGGCTAAAAGACAGCTGAAATTCTAAAAAAAAATATACAGTGGTGAAGTTGGGATTTGTTTCTTGAAGTTATGTGCTCATTGTCTTTTCTGTCTCTTGCAGGCTGCCAGGAGAAGCGGACTGGCCATCAGATATTGTTTGTGGAAATTTGAAAATAAAGTTTGTCAGATTGACTTTTGTCTCTTCATTTTGCACACTTACACACGAAATAGGGTAACAGTTAGCAATTTTTGAATGTTAGCATTGATTTCTCACATTGAATGGTGGAATATTTGTAGTTTGAAAGGTCGGACCTAAATGAATAATGGTCGTAGTTAACGAAGCATATATTAATGAAGGAGCGCCCACTGAGCGCAGCTTCTTTTATTGATCATTTGAACGTCGCATGGTGGTTATTTTTGTTTAAAGGCCGACGTCTCAGCGACGTCTTGGCAATGAGCAAACGCTCTCCCTGCTACATCTTAACGATCTAAACATGATACATCGGGCCGACGTTGGCCAGATGTATGTGTGCACTGACCCCCTTAACACCTTGCATCGGGATGTCTTTTGGATGACTGCAATCAGATGGTGCTTGAAAGTACAGATATAATTGCACCCAAAACACACTGAGGATGTATTGTGATCCAAATGATCAGGGACAAATTGTTACCATATTGAACACAAGTGTAAATGCAGTTACATTTGCAATCCACATAAAACAACTAGAGATGCACAATAATATTGGCACGTCACTGGTATCAGCCGATATCGGCTTTAAAATGAACTATCAGAATTGACTAACATGCATTTTCTTAATGGACAATGAATGAATATTACATACATTGAAAGTAGTGTATGTCTCATTCATATCTCCATCTGCTGGTTGGCCATCACGATAAGAGTATGTATGCATAATATAGTGTTAATTCTACCACAGAAAAGACTTGATGATCATTAAAATTAGGTAGGTAAAAAAGTGGATATATCAGTATCAGTTATCGGTCAAATGAGTTGTTACATATCCGCATATCGGATATCAGCAAAAAATCCAGTATCAATATATATGCATCCCTAGCTATTTCAGTCCGTTTTCAGTTCATGAAAGTTAGTTATAAAGTTTTGGTCACCTGAAAAAGTCTTGTTTAGTGTTTGGTTACACTAAAAGACACTCTAATGAGTCAGATGTTCAGTTGTTCTGTTGTACATTTTGTTATACTCGTTTAAAAGCTGGTTGTTCACTAACAAAAATTAGCATTAGCATTATTACAGCTAACCATAGACGTACATGCAAAGTGCTAACCAAACTGGCAGCTTGTTGTCAGCAAAATCATGCATGACTGTTCCTAACCAGTGAGGTAGCAGCCACTAGCTAATTAGCTATGTAGGGCATTTGCTGTTAAATAACCTTGTGCAGGGCATCTGCGCAATAACTTTGCTTAGGACTTTCGTGCAGTTACTTTCGGTAGGGCATCCTGCATGATGCTCTTGAGGTATATGGATCTCAGCGTGATACCATGTGTTAATTTTAATTTGATTATATGTGAGTATGGCTTTGTGGCCTGCATTCTCTAGAATTTCCACAACAAATTTCTCATCAGGGATACAATGAACTCAGTTTAACTATCAATATATATATATATATATATATATATATATATATATATATATATATATATATATATATAGCACATTTAAAAACAACCTCAGTTGACCAAAGTGCTGAACAGACTATGCAATATAAATATAATCAGTAATACAATTACAATTAAAGCCACACGTGCCTTTCTGGAAAGTTTACACTTTTCTTTGTTTAGGTTAACATGTTATTAATACGCTGATGGCACACTAAAATGTAAGTGAATTCCACCAGAGTTGAAAACTCATAATTATACCATTCTCATGTGGTTCTAGAAAACTCCTACCAATCATTACATTCCGACCAAATGCAATGATTGGTCGGAGTTTTCTCCTGTCTGTTTTCCCCATGTGGAGGCCTCCGGCTGACGTAACCGCTTGCATAACATCCCCCAGCTCAGGATGTGTGGCAAGCTTGGCCTGCTACATCGAGCTAGCCCTCAGATGACCGTGGTTTCGCCTGGAGCTGTCCCGACAGGGAGACACTGGCAGCGCTGTGACAGGACACGGGAGCTGGGGGAGCATTCCCAGCTGTTCCCAGCGTCCTTCTGGCGAACGTCCACTCGCTGGACATGGAAATGGATTACACCCCGTGGTCGAATTGTTAAACTGTAACAAGGGAGATGCAATGTAGCATTGATTTTTTTTTTTTTTTGCGTGCACACATCATCAAATATGACAGCACAGATGTACAAAATTAATCAAGATAAATAAAAATGGCACAACTTATAACTGCTGTCTTTAAAAAACACAAAAAATGCAGTAGTATTGCTATTGCAATACAGACAAAAACATTTTAGAGCAAAGCAAATTTACAAAGCAAAATTTAGAAATAGAATTAAGAATAGTAGTGATGACATAGCTGTGGAAATTAATCACAAAGTCACTTTTATGCTATAGATATTTTCTCCCAGTTATAATCTCTCATCACCTGTGAAGACCCTGTATGATCATCCTTGCTGGCCTCTGGTCCACTGTCTCCTTCCTGACCCTGCTCTTTATATTTTGGCAATAAAGATTAAAAAAATATGTGCAAAGCAATATTGAGCACAAGTTCTGCATAGAAATTAAGGAGGAGTGGGTTTATTCCTAGCATGAAACTAGCTAGCAAGCGATTTAACATAGGTAACAATTACATTAGTGTTGTTAGTGTAACTATCTTAACTTGATATATTGGCATCTATTAATTAGTCATCACTTAGCTAACATTATCTACATGCAACAGCATTACTCGACTTACACGGTTTGTTTGGAAGAAATTGTGCAAGTTTTTTGCTTCTTGCTGGCTGGTTTGCTGAACATAGTAAACACACAGCAGTACTGCCCAGCCCAGCAGCACATGTCTCGTCTGTGCGATTGATTCAGATCACAACACGACAGCATGTAGCGCAGTCTACAGTTGTAACGGCTGTAAAAAGTGTGGGGGACGGAGGGCACAGATACGGGAAGTGCGGGGGATATGTCTCCTGTGTACCCCCCAAATTATGTCTGTTCCTGTACACACAGATTCTAGATTAACAAGGGGGATGCTTTTTGGTCAAGGTTAACAAGGGGGATGCTTTTTGGTCAATTTTCTAACAAAGGGGATGGCATGTCCCCTCATCCCCCCCCTCAATTTGACCACTGAATACACCTGACTATGAAGATCCACTCACCTAGGAGTGAGGGACTGCTGCGTCCTGTTCACTGAGACACGGATGAATGGTAATATATCAGACTCCGGTGTTGAGCTAACAGGGCTAACACTACATAGAGCGGACAGGGAGGCTTCATTATCTGAGTAATCAGCAGACTTGGCGTAATCACTCAAAAAGTCTCAAGAAAGTAATAGGGTGCCGGTCCAAAAAAATCACAGAAAAGTAAAAAACCTGATAGCACTCACTTATAAGTGTAACACTTTTAATTTAATAAACTGCACAGCAGCAGATAAACACATAGACGCATTTCAGCTCATAGCTGTCCTCAGCGTTAAATGGTTTGTGGGTGTGTCACCCTTTCAACAGAAGCCAGCTGGTTCTGATTGACAACATTACAAAGATACAAATACAGACCATTCATAAATAATACATCGAATAGTCTAGATATAATAGAAAGATAGAAAATCTTCAAGCACACAATACAATATCAAAAAATCAAAATACATGAGAAGCTTTGTAAAAATCGACAACTTTGACAAGTGTCAATAATGTCCAACAATATGCAAAAGACAACAACAATAGAACCTACATAGGTCCATATTAACGTAGTTAACAGATGTGTGACTAATAGATATGGTCTTCATATTAACGTAGTTAACAGATGTGTGACTAATGTGTGACTGTCTTGGTTGTAACGTTACACTCGGTCTCCTCTTCCATGAATCTGACGTTACCTTGCGAATGCCTGCGTCTATAATAAGGACATAATGGAGGAGAGGGGAGTAGGCCTTCTGTGGGAGGTGGAGTTGCAGGAGGAGGAAGATGGGACTTTGGAGGGACGTGGGAGGTGGGAGTAGTGGATGTTCAACTGATAGGGGTGGAGGAAAAAATTGACACAGCATAGTATCCTGATATTTTTGTGTGGCAATACTGGTTTGTCACACAGTATTGATTCTTCACTATATAAATTATTGAATACAAATTAAACTTGAATAATATAATCAGTTGCTTTTTCAGTCTGAGGTGTCTGAGATGAACAGGCTGAAAACTTTATCTTATTAGATAAAGCCAATGTTGACAAAGTTTTCCTTTGGGGACATATTTTACAGTTGGAAAAAAGGTAATAAATCACTATATAGTTTATGGCAATACTTAGCATATTGCAACATATTTAAATTTGCAGTTGTATTGTATGATGACTAAAGTATTGTGATAATAGCATACAGTGGAGCCTCTTGTGATTCCCAGCCCTACAAACTGAGATACTAGATAGCAGTGCATTCTTCTGCTGGCACATAATTCTGAAGCTCCAGTAGTCCAAAAAAATGTCCCATTGGACAAAAAGGCCTTTTGTTTGACAGTGCCATGTCTAAAAGCAAAAGGGCTCCAAAGGGCCTTTTCTCTGAAAATTTGCTGTCCACCAGAGTGGACAAGTCAGATTCAATACACAAATTCAATGACTTAGCCTTGACTTAACAAAATAAAAGGAAGACATGCAACTCAACTTGGACTTTAACACTAATGACTCAACTTCACATGGACTTGAGGCTTTTTCACTTGAAAAAACTTCTTCTCAAGCCCAAAGGTGAAAAGGCATGTTATTAAAAAGTATGACACAAATCAGTTTATTTCCAGAATCAACTAACTTTAATGTTATTCGTTCCCAGCCAGACAACCCCCCAAGAGACTGTCTATACGCCTTGGACTATTATCTCTGTCAATGTATTCTCATAGAACAATGCTATCTCTTTGTTTGGGTTTAGTGCTTATCAGTGTGTCATTTCATGCTGCATTTCTGTTGGTTGCTTTGTAGATGTAGGTGGTAACAGCAGTCACACAGTGAGATGGTCATCCCAAATTTCTGACATTGTCAGAATTTTATCCCAGGCTGTCTTTGATCGCAAGACTGTGACAACGGCCATCCTTGAACCTCTCTCAAAATTGCACAGTGTGTTTGGGGCTAAACACATGCAAAAGTTAACAATGGTCCGAATTTTTCATTTATGCATTCAACATCATGTTAATATTTTCATTCTTTAACGGTGAGCTTCTGCTGTGGGAACTCAGCTGGGTTTCTACATATAGATGAATTTAAACTTGATGTCTTAAGTAAAATGCCTTTTTTTGTGGCCAAACAAAAGGCAGTGTGGTGTCTTGTTATTAGTCTTTGTAGAGGTTTTAATTGCCTCTTCTTAATCAGTCACATTAGTTACAGGTCTAATGTAACATGTCTAAAATTTTGTTTTTGTTTTTGTTTTTTTGTAACATTTTAATTCCATTAAGTAGCCCTTGTGTTTTTGCCTTTTTTGTCCTTCACTTGATGTCATTTTAACAAACCTGGTTAAGTCAAATCTGTAAGTAAGAGATATTTTGAGCCAAAACACTGCTTATTTAAGATTAAATTTGACACATTTCTGAAATGAAAATCACCAGAGAACAAGGGCGTAGATTTGATTTTCACATTGGTAGGGACATAAAAGTGCTCCATGGCGGCGACCTGTTCATTGATAATTTTTTAATGCGAAACTGATCACTGCTTTATAATGCATATATAGATATCTACACTAAATACAAGAATGTCTTGGTTTATGTATTCTCTAATGTTATCAGTTACATGAATATACATTGATAACTTCACCACATCTGTCCATATGTGCTCCCCAGGGTAAACTATAATATCTATGATTATCAAGTTTTAAAAGAATCTTTTTCAGGCCCAGTGCTACCCACTTGATAGCATATTGTCATGTCAATCACATGGCAGTATGGTACTGTCCACCAATCAAATAACAGTATACTCCGAAGGGGCGTAACTTCAGTACCAGCCTGCGGTCTGCAGTTGGGTTGGTAATAGTGATCCAAATTGATATTGATATTGGGTAAAAACATATATTATGCATGAATCTCACTATCACAACAACGATTCAATCTCACCTTTGAGACTCCTATCTCCTCTTGTCTCTCTTCCATTTCCCTCTGTCTCTCTTCCTGCCTCTCCTCCTCCATCCCCTCCAGTCTCTCTACTACTTGTCATCTGACAAAAAATATATTGATGCAAGACATGTGAACAGTGGGACGATTTGAGATGTAACAGTCATTGATTTTGATTGTTGTAGCCTGAGGAAAACATACTGTATGTTTTACAATTGTGTAATTCATTAAACATCTGAATGTATAAAAACAGCCATTAGTCAGCTTCATCATGTTAAACATAGATAAATAAAACAACAAAAATGTAAATGCTCCAAAATCATCATAATACAACTGTGTGCAAAATGTTGCACTTACACCCAATATCTATTACATAAATATGACTCAGTGTTGGTGTTTTTACTGGGAGCAGTGGATCTCTATTCTCCTAAGTCTCTCCTTCACGCACCATGGATGCAGAAGACTGTCACTGAAGGAGCTATTATTTATTCATGTCATCTTACTACAAACATTAATTTGAACTTTGTCATCACTACATGACATATGATTGCTGATGGAGCATGTGAAGTGGAATTTCATGTTCTCTGGCAATAATATTGATCTACTAGTTGCCAAACTTAACACACCCAGTATTAGCTCATTAGCATCTCATTATCTAGCAGAGAGTTGCCAAGGAACACCAATCAGTTAGCCTAACATCAACAGATGCTGGCAGAAAATACGATTTTTTTTTAGCTTATTTACTGAACCAACCGACTCACATCTGTTTTCTTCCGTTTCAACCAGTTCATCAATGACTATTGTTGGTGCTGGGCCTACTGGCGTTTCATTTTTCAGCCATGAAATATGCATGTGTTTGTTTGTAGAATGAGAATTTGAAATGTACACTGTGTGTGCGACATATCAGGACCACAGACAGTCACAAATCACTGGCGCACGTTCACATTCGGCGCTCCAGTGTGGAGCACTAATGGTGATGTGCATGTCTGTGTCGTTCCCACAGGAACTGCCATGAACTGTGCGGTGACACGTACCCACAAAGTCAGTGTGGAGAACGGCGCTGGGGAAGACCAGTGTTACCAAAACAGCGGTAGAGCCAATCAATGAGCAATACGAGGTTAGAGGCGGGATGCATGGTAGACACCAACGATTGTTAACCCTTTGTGTACCATATTGAGTGGACACCGACAGCCAATGTTTATATTGGTAGGGACAATACAGAAGGGGCTGAATATTGGTAGGGACGTGTTCCTACCTAATCCTACGCCTATGCCAGAGAGAACAATTTTTTCAAGGTGAAACATCTTTTAGCGTCAGCATTTTAGAATGATGTGACTCTGACAGCAGCTTATTATGCCTGTTCTGTTTTCTAGCAGCTCGTGGCTTTAAAACATGATCCCTAAAATTTTTATTGTCCTGTTTTCAGATGTTTCAAGCCACTGCAGGAAAAACATTCAAATATTTCACCAAAACCTGCAAACTGAAGCTTTCAGTGACAGCAGCAGGTCGTGACTGTCACATCTTTTTTATTGTGTCTGTTGGTTGAAGGTTTGAAGTCTCAGAACTGACTTCCGTCAGACAAACGGTTATTGTGGATGTGGCCTTGATTCAGAGACTTAAAGGGCCCTATTTAGATGGTCTAAAGTGGATGGCGGAGGGCGCATAGTCCATGTCACAAGTGTCATTGCAATTTAGATGCAGGCACAGTTGTCATTTTCATGCCCTGCACCCTTGTCATCTAACTAGCAAATGAACTTGCGCTCCTCTGGGTGAGTGGTCATGAGTGCCATGAGTGGTCAGGCGCACTCATGGCACGTTGCTAGTTAGATGCCGTAAAAAGCAAATGCGCCAGTGACCAACAAAAACCTGGTCTAAAGTCAACGGCGCAGTATTTCGCTGTTAAACAAGTTAGTAATATGCGTCTCTAGGCGGGTGCACAACGCACGTGCACTCTGCTCAGACACACACGGAGCAGCCACACATATGCAAAAGATAACAAATAAAAATATGATTACAATGTGAAAGGTTATTATTGTGCACATTAAAATATTTATCAGAAACACGTCTTAATGGTCAGTCATGAATCAGAATGATCTAATCGCAGTAATAATGATCATCATAATCTGGGAGGTCTGCTCGCAGTGTCCGAATATATGGAGCTGTGAGCAGACCTCCACGGGCTGATGATGCATAGCCTGTAAAACAAACTTGTCTTTCCCAATTGAATTGTGATCATTTTGGGATGTAAATCACAAAATCAAAATGTGAAAATGTTTGATAAACTTTATTTTGACATAAACACAACAATAACCAGCTTCTGTGAACTAAAAACGTAAACTTATAGCCCTACAAGTAGGCTACAAATGTATATGTAAAAAAACCCCAAAAGCTTTTAGAACATAAAACTGAAGATCATCTTGTCAGGAGGAGGAGGAGGAGGAGGATGACCCCAGCTCCGCAGCCAGTGCGCAGCCAGACCAGACCAGCCCGGGTGCAGCCACGGGACCAGCCCTTCCTGCACCTTCAGGCGGGGGGGTTCAGGATGCTGGAGAGGGAGCTGGGCTCTCTCACCTCCCAGATTAAAATAAAATAAATTGAATAATTCACATTAATTTGTTGACAGCGTTTCTCTCGTGCGCACGTGCTCTCTCTTTCTCTCTTGCAGTCACACTCTGTTTCTTTTCTTTAGGCTTTTCTAAGATGACAGATGCTGAATATATACTCCCTATCTGATGCTGTGGCTGTTTGTGGCTGACTGAGAGGGACGTGAACTCAGCTGTGTTAATCAAATCAGGTTGGGTTTCCATTACGCGTGCCAAACGTGCCAGACGGTGCAGGTCCCCTTTGATCTGACATCAGATGTGACGGGACAGTCGATATAGAGACACATTTATCGTCTCCTCAGCTGTAAAACGCTCACTCTTTCCAGTTGGTAGGTCCACCATCTAACTAGCTCTCTGCTGTGCGCTCCAATCGTGCCTCTTTTAAAGGGAATGAGAGGTGACACTCTGATTGGCTTATTGAATGATACACCTAAAACACACCCATGACTAATTCACAGAGTAAGTCCAACCCTTTTAGACTCTCCGCCATGGCGCACAGTCTGAAAACACGCTGTCTGGGAAGCAAGTGACTGGGACACGCCCATGCGCTGCACGCCTGGCGCTTTGCATTTTAGACCATCTAAATAGGGCCCTAAAAGGCTGAAAGGGTTAATCTCCGTGTGTGTGTGTGTGTGTATGTGTGTGTGTGTGTGTGTGTGTGTGTGTGTGTGTGTGTGTCCTTGAGCAGTTGGCGGTGCAGGGGGAAGGGGAGTCTGTTTGTCTGTCTTTGGATTAAATCTGATTCGACCTCCGACGAGTTTGCCTCCAGTCATTATCCCCTCGGCTGGAAAATGCCCTCGAACCCCCCAGCTCGTGTGTGTGTGTGTGTGTGTGTGTGTGTGTGTGTGTGTGGGTGTGGGTGTGTGTGTGTACTCTCTCTGAGGCCAAACCCCAGCAGATGACGTGCTGCTGTGTGGAGGTGTTTTTGTTAATGTGCCACCTGTGAAACCTGTTTAGATTTGTGATGTTTTAAACTCCAGGGGCCATATTGACAAACATTCTGAGAGTACTCTAAGAGACCTCCTAACTTAGACTAAAAACATTTAGTAAGGAATCGTAGCTTAGGATCGATTTAGGAAAGGTCTAAGAGCAACTCTGAGCAAGGAAGGGACAGACACTTTTAACATATGTGATTGGTTGTCACATACATGCCCTTTTGTGAGCCTGCAAGTGTGGACACCCAGTGGAAATGAAATGAACTGCATCACAATATGAGCTTGGTACTGTTGTCATTGTTAATGTGATCACTCTGCTGGTGGAAGGCTGAGACCTCACTGCTGCACTGTTGTATTTCTCTAGTTTTTCAAATAAGTACTGTGCTAATTTTATTTCTGGCATTATAGCGTTATTTTGTTATGTGGGAAATGTG
Source organism: Epinephelus cyanopodus (assembly GCA_026686955.1). Classification (NCBI taxonomy): domain Eukaryota; kingdom Metazoa; phylum Chordata; class Actinopteri; order Perciformes; family Serranidae; genus Epinephelus; species Epinephelus cyanopodus. The sequence continues at coordinate 3,236,842 of CM048931.1, read as the reverse complement.
TGCATATCCCAAATGAGATAAACCACAAACATTATCCCTGCACAATCTCATCTGTAGCATTTCATTTACTAACTGTCCCACCTCTTTGTGTTTCCACCATTTTCTCCTCTGATTAAAGGGACAGTGTGTTTTATCTGGCATGGTTTATTGTCAATCTGAATATATATATATATATATATATATAATATATATATATATGTATATGTATATATCATCCTGAAAAAAAGAGCTAAGTTTGACTAAACACAATGAAGCACATCTTTATATAAAAGAACAGAACACTGATAAAAGACAAAAAAATGGGATGATTGCCATCATTTCTTTTTCTGTCACTTTTTTTTTGGTATACAAACAACTTGCTGTCTTTTTCTCCATTTGTTTCCCTTGGAATAAGAGTTTTAAAGATAAGTTGGAGGATTAAAAATATTTCTTATGATAGACATGTACACCATATGGACAATGCTACTATGGAGGGCCCTACTCTTACAGATTTTAAAGGGCCAGTGTGTAATATTTGGTATGGTTTATTGTCAATCTGAATCTGAATCTGAATCTTCTACCCATTAATATGTTTATACAAGTGTATAATCGCTATAAAATAAAATTCGTTTGGTTTTCGTAGCCTTATAGTTATGCTTTTATATATATATATATATATATATATATATATATATATATATATATATATATAGCAAGGGCCTTGCTTTAGAGAAGTCGCCATCTTGCGCCACCATGTCTGTACGGCAGACCGAGCGGACAATCCAGCCAGCCAGAGAATGCGTTTCGCGTGTATAAATGAACCAACGAAGACAGCGGGAGGAAGGAAGAAGGAGGAGGAAACAGCAGGGAGTGTTAGAAGTTCGTCGATAGAGTAGTGAAAAGTTTTTTTTAGTTCTAAAGTTTGCGAATGGACCACATTTACCACGCAACAGGAGAGAATGAACCCGAACCGTCATCTGCGAGGAAAAGAAGACGTAACTTCACTCCCTGTGATGCACTCTCTGCGGCGCTTTTCCTCCTGGTGATATATCCCCAACAATGGCAGCAGTAGCACCCAATCCCATTCTGTGCATTCAGCCTCTCTTCTCGCCCGCTCAGCATCCAACACATGGATTTCCTCATCTGTTATGCTCCAGCACAAACAGGTATGGCTCTGGGTCTGTGTCTGCCACAAGAAACTCTTCAAAATCGTGTTCAAAGTCGTCCATTGCAGCTGCTGCAGTCCGGAGATATTGCTAGGCTAAATAACAGCTGAGCTCTGTTTACAAGCTACACCGACAGTCAGCGTGTAGGCTGGAGATTGGCGAAGCAGAGAGGGGAGGGGGGTCCCCACTCGGTATTGTAAATGAGTATGTGTGTTAAGTTATGAAGTGTGTCTGTTATGCCAAGAGTCAGAGTTTGAGTGTTACCAGAGTTTCTGGAGTGCTCCAATAAACAGGCCTTTTTCCCGAACGCTACTCTGGTCTCCTGCTCGTGAGGGATTCATTACAATATTGTAACATGGCTCAGATTTCTAAATAAACATACAACTCGTGGCGAGATAGACCTACTCCTGAAAAACTTGTGCGCAAGGCTTTTTGTCCCTACGAGGCCGCCATCATTTACCTGACAGGAGGGGTGAGCGGGTGAGCCCTGCAATCTAGAATTTGACCACTGATGTCACTGTTTTCAACCCATTTTACACACTTGCCCTTTAAGAAACCTTAAGCCCCTTAAAAGTCCTCCTCAGTTTTTCACCTTAGGAGCTCCTTTAAGGTCTGATGCTTTGTGAATAACTTTTGTCTTTACAAGGAACTAGTCTTAACTTTTAGGGGAAATTCTAAGAAAACGTCACAATATTTAAGAATTTTCTTATAATTTCATCACTAGGAGCAACTCTTCGTGCTAGGAAGCTTTGTGAATACGGCCCCAGAGGTCTGCAGCTTCCTGTCGTGTGCCACTGCACTGGATTTTCTGCAGTTTAATAATCATGAGCTACATTTTTTTGAAGTCATGAAGTGTGAAATGCTCTGTTGCAAGAAAAAGTTCTGCATCAAAATTCACTTAAAGTACCAAAAGTTAAAGCACTCATTATGCTAAATTGCTAATTTCAGAATTATATATGTTACTGGATTATAACTATTAATGCATTAAAGGGGAACTACACCCATGTTCAGAATTCCTATGTTACTCCTACAGTCCTAGACAGTTCAAAGGTATTGGCAAAAATTAAGAACTCTCTCCTAAATTGTAAAACATTGAATTAGGAAATATGCACAGAGCACTGTGTTTAGTTTTGGTTTCTGGCTGGACCCCAAAGCAGGGACAGACGCAGGTGTATGAAGACAAAAGAGTTTATTGCCGAAGGGAAAAAAATGCAGGAAGTGGAGGCAGGGTGCTGGCTGGCTGGCTAGGAGGTTGTCCAGCAGTGTAGAGAGCCAGATTGCTGGAGATGACTTGAGGGCTGAGTACATGGAGAACAGGCCATAAATACAAGTTAGCACAAAAATGCACGAGGCACGAAAAACTGAAAAACCACAAGGAAGAAATCACTATTGAATCAGCATTGGAAGAGTGTACACTTGATATTACCAAACACTGACAGAATTATCTGGCAGAGTAGTGGAGTGAAGACTGGGGCTGCGGTCGAAAAGTCCCTCTTATCGTCTTTTCCTAACCACTTTTCCTTGACCTCAATGGAAAATGTCACAAGGTCAGGGGAAGATGTGTAGGAGAATTCATAAGATTTTAGGAAAAGACAAGTGAAGTGCTGAGAGAATCCGACTGCACTTACACTGGGCTACGTAATTATGCCACAGACGATGCTATGGACGTAGGTCTGCTGTGGTGAAACTACAATGTTCTGAAGATGAACTACAAAAAGCACATCTTAGATTAGATAATGCGCCCCATATGTTCTCATCGTGTTGTTTCACGCAGGATAAATAAACTTGGACAACATGGTGGAAGATACTATTTAATTACTATGGTCAGAATTTAATTAAAAAAAGGAATATAGGCTACCAACCACAAACTGAAATGAAATTGATTTAAAAGAGGGCACTGAGTTTGCTAACCTTAGTAGCATTTTTTTTTTATTAATGATATTACTAAAGGCTGACAATACAACAACGCTCATATCAATAAATGACTGATGCAGACTGAGCACATGCTACAGGTGCGTGTCCCCTCTGTCCACAGCTGTGTCCAACTTGTTTGTTTTATAACAGGATAAAAAAAATATGAAATGCATTATTTTGTTTTTTCGTGTGAATAAAAGAATTATGGAAATCCACATGCTTTTTCCATTTTCTTCTTCAAATGGGCAACTGGAGTAGAAATTAGACCACAACCACTTGTGTTTGGCCTTTATTGTTAAATCAATATTATGTGCCCCTACTGCATAGATAGACAGATAAATAATAAATAATAATATTAATAATAAAAGTGAAAAATAATAATAAAAGTGATGCTGCTGTGCCTCGTGCGTAAATGCGCACGCTGTCTCTCTTTATGGGGAAAGCGCTTATTGTTTCTGCTGCGGGGTGGGGTGCTGGCTGCAGGTATTAATAACCTCAAGCAGATATATTTTAAAGTTACAGTCTTTTGTATAATGCCCAATTCTCTCTTTCTGATCCTTCCACCGTAGCTCTACAGGGAAACACTGTACAAGAGAATAAAAAGTGGGAAGCAGTAACTTCATTGATTATTTAAATCTCCAGATACAGCAATTATGTGCGTATTTACGCATGAGGCACAGTTAAGTTACTTCACTGATTATCTATCTATTATTTTCAATTCAATTTTATTTATTTAGCACCAAATCATCTATCTATCTATCTATCTATCTATCTATCTATCTATCTATCTATCCCATAAGCATAGCCAATGCCAATGTTTTGAGATGCAGTAGGGGCAGATAATATAGATATAACAATAAAGGCGAAAAACAAGTAGGTTTGTGGTTTTGGTTTAATTTCTATTTCAGTTAGCCATTTGAAGACGAAAACAGGAAAAGCATATGGATTTCCTTTTTTCTCATTCACACGAAAATCGGAAAATTAAAATAATGCATTGTATATTTTTTTATCCTGTTATAAAACAAGTTAAACAAAGCTCCTTTCCTTTTGTACAGGATGGTCCAGTGTACCCTATGCTAAAGGAGATTAGAAAGGATGCACTGAAGCACCTTTCCTTAAAATGTAGAGAATTTGACCAGCTCTTATCATGGCTGCCACTTAGATACTTCTGGGTCATTTCACTCAGTTAGGAACCTTCCTAAGCAAAAAAGACTTTTCGACCGCAGCCTGGGTATATGTCAGCAGGTTAATGAGCTGAGTAGACACAGGTGTGCCTCGTCAGCTGCAGTGGGAAAAGCCAGCCACGCCCCCTGCCACACACAAGCCTGGCAGGAACAGAAACAGAAAGGGAAAGGAGAACCGACAAAAGACAAAACTAAAACACAATCATCACACAGTGGCTCCCAACTGGTCCAGCCACAAGGTCCAGATTTCTCTTTAGTCATTAGTTCAAGGTCAACACAGCTTAATATATTCAGCATCATACTTTTATTTGGTCATGTCCTCAAGCTGGTTTGCTGTCTCTGTTAAGTAGCTATCCATTATTCACTCACTCTACAGCAAGAGATAGCACTTCAAAATAAAAACTGCTGGAAATTCACTTTATGTCAAAATAAAGTTTTTACAAACTTGGACCACAATCCACCAGTTGGGAACCACTGTTAGATGACACTGAGAGCAGAAAGAGAAAACAAACATTCTGTGTGTCAAAGTCAGGCTCCCATTCATTAGCGCCTGTTACACTGCCTCTTTGAGGTGGGAATATAACAAAGCTTTTCTGCCTCGTTGTCCTGTATGAAAGTATCTATCATGGAATAGGGGGACTGAGTTGTCTCACCTCTGAGCCGAGAATGGAGGTGGTAAGAGCGCCGAAATGGTGTCTGTATAAACATGACAGCGGGCAGCATGGGATCACGGGCAGCCTAGGAGTGACATTTTGATAGTGTATGATGTGTGCGACCCAGCATGGGAGATTTGAAAAATAGCTGTTAGCAGTTAGCAGCTAACCCTAACTCCCTCCAAGCAGAGGTCGAAATCAGCCGCCATGTAACAGGGACGGGAAATGATTGTTATTATCATGTTTAAGGGACTTCATAGCGGCTCAATTGTGCCAACTCTGTGTAAAAAGCAGGGATGCACAATATTGGAGTTTTTGCCAATATCAGATGCGCTGATACGCAACAACTCATTTGGCCAAGTAGGGGCCGTTCACATGCAGCGTCTAAAAGCGCGTGGAAAACGCCAGCTGTGCCGTTTCTACCCTTTTATCCAAGGCGCTTCGGAGGTTGCACTACTGTCGTGCCTGCCGTTACTAAGCAACCAAAACCGACGTCACTCACAGGGGGAGTAAAAAAGTTTTCAAAAAAGTTAAATGGATTTCCAGCAAGGATCAGGAGGTGAGGTGTGTGTGTGTGTATGTGTGTGTGTGTGTGTGTGGAGGAGAGGGAGAGAGGGAGATGCTGGTAGAGAGATAGTGTGTGTTATTAGATACATAATGTTGTCCGTTGGATGGAGAGGAAGAAGCAGATCCGTGGATTCTTATCACATGACATGCGGTGCGCTTGCTGCATTCGAAAAGGTTGAGATTTTTCCATCTCTGTGCGCCGCGGATGCGCACAAAAAAACAGGCGCGTCACACCGGATGCGCGCCGCTACGGTGTCGCTTTGAATTGTGAGCGCGCTTAGCGCGCGTCTACATTGAAACTAATGGATTTGTGCGCGCAAAAGACGCTACATGTGAACGGCCCCTTACTGATACCAATATTGATATATCCACTTTTTTCCCCACCTAATTTTAGGTCATCAAGTCTCTTCTGTAGTGGAATTAACATCATATTATTCATTCAAAGTCTTACTGTGACGGCCCACCAGCAGATGGAGACATGGAATACTTTTCAATGTATGTAATATTCATTCCTTGTGCAAAATAAGAAAAAAACATGTTGGCCAATGCTAATACTCCATTCTAAAGCTGATAATACTGATGATGTGCCGATATTAACGTGCATCCCTTTTAAAAAGGGCTACTATCCATGGAGCAGCTCTCAACTTTATATCCTATGCCATCAGAAGGTTGAAACATACTTCTCTGGTTTCAAGGTTTGAAGGGAGTCATTCACATTCACAAATGTTGACTAACATTCCTTGGCCCTGGAAATAACATACTGAAATTCTACTTTAGGTTTGGTCTTTAGGCTTTCACAGCGAATGACCATTATCTGGTAAACATTAGGTTTATTTATTATACACTGAGCTAAAATTAATTCTGAATTATGTTAAATGTCAATGAGTTAGTGTTGTAAGATGAGTCTTAAGCTGATTGATGATCAGATTGATCATAAATTATTTTTTAGGAGAATGTTTGCCGTAAGCTAGCTCGGTTCCATTAAATTTAACAATATGTTGCTATAGCAAGGCAAGCTAATCGCTAACACAGTTGGTTAAAAACAGGAAAACAGCCAATGTTTTGAGATGGCTACTGTTTTGCTTGTCACCCAAACAGAGCCAAGTATTTTGTATCGTGTCAATGTTTTGGGTTTTTTTTATTCACATTGTCATTACAGTTTAATTATGAAATAAAAGGACGTCAACAAATACTTATCGTCAAAACTTTAGTTGACAAAATTAACACTGAAGAGTGGCAATTTGGATGTATTTTGGTGGTGCTAATGTTAGCAATTGTATCACTGCAGTAAATCAGAATCATTTTCTAACTTTACAAGCTTAAAAAGACATTGTTATGCACTGCTGTGTGTTGTTTGTGTATGTTGTTTGTGTGTGCTCATGCTCCCTGCTTTCTGTCCCAGTTTGGCCTTTTTTTCCAGTCTGAAAGTTTCAATCTCAATGTTTGACCTCGTTTCTTGAGGAGCTCCAAAACGAAATCAGCTTCTTCTCAGTCCGAGTGGAAATGAACGGAGGGACTGTAGATTGTGTGTTTAATCTTCCAGACCCTCCTATTGGTCATCTGGTCTTGAAGGTGGCCCACTTTAAGCAGGAATTATTCAGTTGTTTTTCTAACAGTGTCCCAAATTTTTAGTGGGCCAAAGTTTCCTGTCTGCCCCAGAAAACTGGAGCTGATGAGACTCCGCATGTTAGACGAGCTTCATGCTCATCTGGGAGTTAAAAGAGAAGACAGATCATTACCTGAAGGTGATCTTTCAACATCTCTGCAGTCTGGAGGGTCCAGTCTGTTAAAGTGTTCTCATTTTGTCAAGCAGGGACTTAAGAGGTGTGATTGAGACTTTGAAACAGCTCCTGGTTGGAGAGTCGTCACTGCCTCACTGGTCTCCTCTGAATAAATGACTGTACACTGCAGTTATTGTCAGCGTAATTTGACTTTATTTTTCTGGGTCTTTCCATCACTTCTGTTACTAGTGATAACATTGTACTCACCAGGTTAACGTTTGAGACCTGGGAACATAGTGACATCACTAAAAACAATTCAGACGGGACAGAAATTCAAGCAGTCAGGTAATAAACATCCATCACAGTTTACAGACCTGCTCCTCTATAAGTTTGACCCTCTGTACTCACCGTGATCCTGAGGGAGTGAGGGATTATTGCTGACACTTTAGGTGACTCATTCTCAGTCCAACCTCTCAATAAAGTGTGTTAGATAAGCAGCTCCCAACCAGAACCCCCCTGTGATAAGCTGATGTTCTTTAGGGACCCCCCTTTTCTATTTTGCATGAGGTGGGTAGCTTGGTTGCAGGGCAGCTTAGCTACGTATATCAACCCATCATGGTGCGGAGTTCCTACATGTTAGAGTCAAAGGGACACCAGTGACACAACAAACTAAAAACTGTCATAGCTCCCATAAAGTTAGACCTATGGTGTGGTTGACAAGTGAAGGTCAAAAAGGAGATTTGCATAGTCTGGCATGAAGCATGTCCAAGTTGATGTTATTCAAATATAACTTATAATAGACAAGGAACACAACTTTTTTGAGCTATGTTTAACCTGATGTAGTTTTGGTTGTGTTTTAGCAATGTAGCTGGGCCCAGGGCTCTTAAAAAACAGAGAGAAAAGCGATGAAAGTGTTTCTGTCCATTACAGTTGATTTTAAATGAACTATAATCATACATTTGTCTGTCAAAATGTCAAAAATATGGCAGGTTTAGCTTACACTAATTAGTTGAAATTAGGTCCCAGATATGCAGAGTATTGCGTAGCATTATGAATTTTTGTGCCTCTGTGCCAGCGATTGTCATGGCCAGTGGCAATATTTTTTTCAAGTTGTCCATCCATCCCAGCCTTGTTTTTCCCAACAGATTCTCATTCAGACCTTATCACATATTAACATTTGGTCATGGACTTTCCATGTCAACATATGATGTGCAAGGTACTCTGGGTGCATTGATTGTTGATGCTCTAGGACGCTACATCAAATTCAGCCTGTTACATTCATTGTCGTCTTCTGAAATATACTTCTGTTTTCACAGTAAATGTACTGTTTGCATACAGTCTCTTTCAAAATAAATGTACTACCTCAGTACAACACCATGAATTTTTCCGTTAGCAACACACGAACGTGGTTGAGTTTAGGAAAAAAGAACAGGGTTTGGCTTCACAATCTTAAGGGAAAACAAACACCTGCCTCCCAGGTGAAAGTGAGTGGTTGTTGGACTCATCCACCAAATGGATAGCTCTTTGAAATGTGGCACTAAATCTCACTGACTCAAAGGAGCACCAGACTAAAAGGAAAGGCCTCTTGTATTTCATGTCATTTTGCATTTTTTTCTCTTAAAAATTGATGGGTTAGTCACCGGTTAATGGGTGTTGGGCTATCACAAGCAAAATTAAACAAATCAGACATCCCAAGACTGGTCCCAAGCAAGCTTTGTGACAGGAGATTACAAGCTTTTCAACAGAAGAGTATGCACCTATGTGTTTTAAATATTTCAATAAAACCCCTGTGATACCATCATGGACCAAATGGGACAGACCTGATCAGATTGAATTTCACTTGGACCCATCCAGGTCTTGGGTTGGTCTTTGTCACTAACAGTAGGGTAAATCCATGGCAAAAAACTTGTTCCCAGGAATCAGCGGTGACTTTTGTAAGAGCAATGTTAATGGCTCTGATGGAGAGACCGAGAGATGAAAGATAAATCAATCAATCTTTATTTCAGACTCAGTTCGGTCCATTAAAACACACAACTACAAGAAACAGCAACAACAAGTAACAACAATCAGACACCTAGATAAAAAACACTCACAAAACCATAACAATTTCATTTCTAGAGTGCTTCAGCCGTGCCATAAAAGTAAACATAAAATTCCTATGAAGAGCATCTAAGGTGGGAACATTGCTGTGTACAATCAACTGGCACTCGTCCATCTAGGGAGCTTCAACAGGATTCGCAGTGCATCATTATATGCCACCCGAAGTTTGTTAAATTTAGCCTTACTGTAACTCCACCACAAGTGGGCAGTATACAGTGGAGTACAATAGGCTTTAAACAAAGAAATTTTAATATTATCCAAACACATAAAATTTACGTGCCAACATATTTGCTTGTGCATACAACTTACAGTACTGTTGTTGTATATCATCATCATCACACAGGTCATCCCTGATGATGTGACCAAGATATTTCACCTTGTCTACAACAGTGGATTCTCTGCTAAGAGGAAAGAGGGGGATGTTGTCCTCATGTCTGCCTTAGTCTTTATAATCATAACTACACTCTTTTTGGAGTTAAATTTGATATCAAACTGCTTTCCGTAGTCTGAGCAGACTCTAAGAAGTTGCTGCAGACCAGCAGAATATGGAGACATGATGACCAAATCATCAGCGTACAGTAGGTGGTTTATCAGTTTTTCTCCCACCATACAGCCAGTCCTACACTCTTTAAGCCTTTAAGAGAGCTCATCCATATACAAACTAAACAAACATAGGTGACAGAAATCCACCCTGTCTAACCCCATTAATCACTGAAAAGGGTTCAGATGTAGTGTTACCCCATCTTACCTGCATTGTTTGATGTGAGTACCAGAAATATAAAACCTGCAATAATTAAGGAGGGACCCCTCTCTCTCGTAATTTTGCAAACAGTTTCCCATGATTAATGCGATCAAAGGCCTTAGAGGCATCTAGGAAGCACAAACACATGGTAGAGTTTTGTTTTCTATATCTACTGACAGCCTCTTTCAAAGCATAGATACACATGTCAGTGCCATGTTTATTTTTAAATCCGAACTGCCTATCAGTGGTGATTATAGCCTATCTAGCAGGATTCTCTCAAGCACTTTTGACAAGACACTGGCCAGAGCAATGGGCCTGTAATTCTCAATACAGAATATCTTCCCTGTTTTATCTTTAACTACTGGCATCGCACAGTTTGAATAGTTTTATTTGACCAGATAAAGTTTCACAAGTTTTAATAAACCATAATTATATTTAAGGTATGTGAGATTAAAGCTATGGTCTATGTTTAGAAAGATTGATCATTATTATTAACATCATTTAGATGGTGGTTATGGCACAATAGTGCTAGCTACACAATGTGAAGAGCAAAAGGAACCAAAAACATCAATTCCCTCTGGCGGCTGCAGGCCTGCAAAGAAATTGACCAATCACAGCCATCCGGTCTGCATGGGAGTTACTCCTTGCTCAAATTTGCACTCTCTCTCTCTTACCCTCTGTCCAATCCCCTCGCTCCATTTTGACACTTCTCTGCTCCTCATCCCGCCTTGTATTGCATTTGAAAGTACCAGCGGTTTGTAAGGCCCTCAGGATGGGGGCGTTGCAGTTTGTTTACAGTGGTTGCTAAGCTACTACGAGCAATGCTAAAGTTAGCATCTGGTGGTATGTAGACAGCTGAGACGGGGAAGGTAGAATGGCCTTCAGGATATTGAGAGAGCCTCAAGGTCTGTACAACAATGGTGACCAATGATGCTGCGGTTGTTACACCAGTTGTTATGGAAATAAACACAGAGCCCCCCTCCTTTCCTCTTACTGGACTCAATGTTTCTGTCCTGCTGGTGGCTAGTGCGGCCCGCCAGCTGCACCGTAGCATCGGGTATGAGTGGGTGAAGCCAGCTTTACGTTATGATCATAATCCCACAGATAGCGGTTAGAGGCAATCAATAGCTCCAGTTCGTCCATTTTGTTCAAAATAGATCTGGCATTTGTCAGGAAGATGCTCGGCAGTGATGGAGTGTGAGGGTACTTCTTTAGCTGAGCCAATATCCCCGAGCGGCGCCCGCGCTTCTGCCTTCATTCACTCCGACGTCTGCGTCGCTTACTCAGGCAGCGGATCCACAGTGACTCCACAGGTCTGCCAATGGCGTCCGGGATGTTGTGTGCCTTTTGAAAGTCTTGATGTTAACCTTGCACTTCCAAGCCAATGTCGTGTTTTTCAAATCTTTCTCATGGTCTTTCTAAACGTAGACCATAGCTTTAAGTAATCTGATCTGTTTGAATGTGTATTCCTCATTTTTTCCTCAATTTCCTCATTTTTAACATGGATATCAAAGACTTATTATCCATTGTGAAGTATTCAGATTTGAATATTAGCCCACTTGTGCCTGTATGAAGCTCCAAAATGGGTCATTCCTAATCCATAATCCATATCTGATGATGTAATCCACGTTTCAAATGTTGACGCACAGAGACCATCATTTTTCATTAAATTTATTGAAGAAATTAGATCTGTCTCATGTTGTATTACAGAGTGTTGTGCAACATGACACAAGATCAAATTTAAGGCTTATTTCATACACACATTATGTTCTGCGTGTGTGCACACACACACACACACACACACACACACACACACACAGGTTTGGTGCATTATCACACAGACGTGTTGTATGGACATACACTTTAAGATTGCAGGTATGGGATTAAAAGCTCCTCTGGTAAAACTGATACTCTGAGTCTTCCTCATGTTTAAAGCAGTGGATTGTGGGAAGTTAAAATCCTTCATCCTCCCAGCAGTGATGACAGAAACAGCTCTGAGATATTTGGAGACTTAGAGAAGCTATTTTAGTTTGATCAGATTCCTGGCAGGGGGATGACTGAGGGGACGAATATTTAAATTACATGGAAATCAAGCCGCTGTGAGCTCAGAGAGCTGCAGTCTAATCCCACGCTGAGTCTAAATTTCAACTTCGAGATAAAAGATTGGGACCGTTTCCGGGTCTTCTGTGTGATTGGGAGGGACAGTCAAAGGTCCAGGTTTGGGAGAACTCAATGAATCTGCAGCATTTCCACCAGAATAAACCTGATGAAGGTTTCCATAAGTGATCATCAGACATCATAAGACAAGTAAACAGACGGCCTACAGAGCAAGGATCAACAGACAGACTGCTGTTCATCACTACCTGCTGGGAAGAGGTGATTAAGAGCCAGAAATAACTTTATATAGTCACTCAGGATGAAAAGCAACAACAGAACACACTGCTTGAAGTTCTAACACCTGAAAATCTGAACCAAGCTTTTTTTTTTTTTTGTTCCATGCTTTATATTTTAACTGGTTAGTTTTGGTTTCTCATTGCAATGATGCACACTGAAAACTTATGACATACCTGTGTCCTGTCGTGGTTACTTACATGAGCTGCATCCCTCGATACTTGACATTTATTGGTTTGTAGACGGGCTCTCCCATCCTCTTGTATCCTTTACTCTTTATAAAGTTGGTGGGCCAAATTTCAGTTTAGAATTGGTGGGTCTATTTTCCCGGACTGCAAAGTTCCCCGAAACAGACATCCTGCAATTTTTCTGATTGTCCGAACCTTCCAAAAAACAAAGCTTCCAAACTAGAAATGAACCATATGGTCCAGGGAGGTTTCACACCTTAGATTTTGCTTTGGAACTGGAAAATCTGAAAGAGCGGACCCAACAGAGTAGGTGTGAAAGGCAGGAGTGAAGCCTCTGGAGAAAACCTTTAGGGCTGAGCGCCCAGAAGCCACACCAAAGTGTAGACCACCCATAGCAATGACTGAGCCCCTGAAAAGGTCCAGCAAATAGGCCCTCTCCAAATCTGCTTTACCAGCCCAGGGAAAATGCTGGCATTATACATGTCTGCAAACCATCGGTGCGTTACAATTACGACATTTACAGTTTCGTATCATATTGGGAACTGCCCATTGGTTCGACATCCCATTGTTCCGACCATGTTAAACCCATTGTTCCAAAGTCCCGTTGTTCTGAAATCATCACGATGATCTGTGATTAAGGTTGGGTTAGGTTTAGGCACAAAAACCACTTGATTAGTTTCAGGAAAAGATCATGGTGTGGGTTAAAATGAAAAAGAAAGTGGCAAACACATAAGCCGTGAGCCTGCTTCACCTCAAGCCTTTCCAAGCTGACCCAGAGCCGGTCGCGGCTCACCATCAAGGCAGAAATACGCCTGCCAGGAGCCATTCAGCACCACGGAGTGCTCCCCACACAACCCGGACCCCAGAGTTAATAACAGGAGGTTATGGTGTTTCACTCTCTCCTCTCTATGACACTTGTATCTCGACCAGTAGCCTACTTTTGTTGTGTTTGCTGATCCTCTATGGTACACAAATACAGTATAGCCTAGTATAGTCACATATCGGAACAACGGAATGTCAGACGAATGGGATGTCGGACCTATGGGCTGTCGGACCAATGACATGGACCCATCCTATCAACATTTCTAACCGTGACATAGTATATGTGCTGACTTCGTCATCAAGAGGTAAGTTTCTTCATATTCATTCAATAAATCAAGCATTTATTTGTCACAAAGATCCAGTGAAATGTGATCCCATCAGCTCCTTTAACTTATTCACTGTCATTTAGTCATTTTTTGTGTTTTTACATTGTTGGCCAACACATTCTCACTCGGACCTCGTCACATATCAACATTTGGTCAGCCTGTCCACAAGAGAATGCCATATCCATGGAAATTCACTCCATGTTTTCATTGTATTTTAGGCTACTCCTCACAGCTCGTGTGCACACACTCACTCACTAGAGATCAAACGAACTAAAAGCTCTCATAAACTGCTCATGAGATGGAGTTTGATGGATTAAATTAAATCAGCCATGGACATTCTAGAAGAGGAAAGTTACAGGGGAATTATGGTTTTGCGTAGACCCTGCTCACGTAGTCTTCACCATTGTGAGCATTTTTAACTCTGCGGAGGTGTGTCTGTGTCACGCTGCAGTTACACCTCCAAAATGCTAGTCAGCGGTGGAGGTTTTTGTTAAGTGCTGTAAAGTTTAGTTGATTCAAAACACATATTAAACACTCATTAAATATGGCTTAATAGAAACAATCTCAAACACCTGTATGCAAATTGGCTTCACTATAAATAGCAGCATTTAACAAAGGTAACGGCACATAATTTGGCTCCATTACAACTCACATCATTTACAGACAAAACAACTGTCACACCAAACACACTCTCCAGACAAATACAACATGCTAACGTTATTAGTGCCAGCCTGTGGCATTTTACATTGTATAAATTAGCCTAGTAATGAGCTGAGATTTTCACTGCTCATATGAAGCCAGGATAAATCTCAAGGTATATATCCATAAAGGATAGATCACACTCGAGACTTATAATGGTCTTTTAGTGGAGGGTTTACTGTCTTCACAATGTATTGTTTCTTATCTGTGAAATAGGCTAAAAGTAAATACAAGCTTCATTTCTACTGAGGGAAAAGGTGTCAGTATACAGAAACAGATAGGAGGTCTGCGTCGCCGCGACATGTAGTTACAATTCTGGGTGCACGTCAGATTACGGCGTAGGCTCAACGTTGACATGGAGCCTATGCCGTAGCAGAAGTATAAATTAGCACATCTTGCACCCTTGTGCCTTCTGTGGCCAAATTCAGATAAGTTGTCTTTGTTGATGGTCAAACAAACCCAGATAGCACACAAACATCTGGCCGACGTCGGCCCGATGTATCAAGTTTACATCGTTAAGACGTAGCAGCGAGAGCGTTTGCTCATTGGCAAGACGTCGCTGAGACGTCGGCCTTTAATCGAAAATGACCACCATGCTACGTTTAAACGATCAATAAAAGAAGCTGCGCTCAGTGGGCGCTCCTTCATTAATATTCATATGCTTCGTTAACTACGACCTTTATTCATTTATGTCGGACCTTTCAAACTACAAATATTTCACCATCCAATGTGAGAAATCAATGCTAACATTTAAAAATAGCTAACTGTTACCCTATTTTGTGTGTAAGTGTGCACAATGAAGAGACAATGTCAAGTCAATGTCAAGTCAATTTGACAAAGTTTATTTTCAAATTTCCACAAACAATATCTGATGGCCAGTCCGCTTCTCCTGGCAGCCTGCAAGACACAGAAAAGATGATGAGCACATAACTTCAAGAAACAAATCCCAACTTCACCACTGTATTTTTATTAGCATTTCAGCTGTCTTTTAGCCAGACTGATGGCTTTGGGTCCGTCACTCTGCTTAATTTAATGTTTAAACTGTTCAATAAGGGGATCTGGCGTTAACTTCGTTAACTGTTAACAGCAGCTTAATCAGTCCTTCATCTCAGAAAAACAGTGGTTTCAAAACTGCGCTATTACCTGTAGCCACCGGGTCGGTTTGCTTGAGGAGACCTCGACTGATAAATTGCCCATAAAATCACATTAACAAAATACCGAAGGCATCCTTAAACTTCACTATTTCACCTCCACGCTCCTCTCCGCTGGTCTCACCGACACTTGAGCACCCGTTCTGGGATACACAGTGTCGGCTCGCCCCGCCTTACCTCCGCGCTCCTCTCCGCTGGTCTCACCGACACTTGAGCACCCGTTCTGGGATACACAGTGTCGGCCCGCCCCGCCTTACCTCCGCGCTCCTCTCCGCTCCTCTCCCAGACACTTGAGCACACGTCCACGGCCCCGGAGGTCAGGCTGGGGGGCCACGGGACAATGGGTGGCAGCTCCAGGCGCTTCCACTTTAACCCAAAACAAGTGCTCACGATAACCAGATGAGCAGATAACGTCAACTAGGGAAAATAAAATGAAAACACCACAGCTGTAGCCTGTTAGCTAACATGAGCTAAACTAGCTATCAGCTAGATAACATTAGCTGGTGGGGACCTGTGCTAACGTTATACACCCAGTCACCAGGAACCTCTTTTAACGGCACCCATGAATCATACGCACACATACACATGGGGAAATAGGGCCCAGGTTGAAAAATACCAAAGTTGTCCTTTAATAGCAGGTGTGTCTGTAACCCCCGCCCCTCCCTCTTCTGCTCACCGCAGACACACAGACGACACCACACATACTGACCAGTCACGTGCGACTTGAACAAATAAAACAAAGCGGCTCCACAATCAGGAGCCGGCTCCCGTCATTCACTTCAAAGAGCCAGATCTAAGAGCCATTTCATTCGCGACTGACACATCATTAACAGGCTGAATTTGAAGGTTTGCATAGAGTTTATTTCAAAATACATGGCCACTCCCCCTGAACTCTGGCACAGGGCAGCAGGAACAGGACAGCACCTCACATTCCCGTCACACCAGTCCATATCCAACATAAAGCTCACACCTCCTCTCCTTTTCTCCCAGAGTCCTCTGCTGTGTCAGATCAGCATACAGCAAAAGAGTCTACTGGTTGAATGGAGCTGTGCAGGATTTAGCCAAGTTTCAGTGAATCAAAGGATATTACACTTCCTGATATGCTGTTTGAAACTGATGCAGCACAGAGGTCATCCAGTTTATTTCCACCGCCACTGTACAGTGGTTTGCAGGATGCTAGTTCAGCAGGTGCCCATTTCTTCTCCATCTTCTCCTTGATGTTTACCGATGTTAACATTTAAAAACCTCAGCCTAGCTAGCCAGCAGCTAGCTCACAGTAATCAGCGGGAGGAGAGTTTACAGACTGGTGAGCCGATGTCCTCGTCCTGGTGAGCGACTCAAGGCCACACGCCACCACCGTCCCACACCAACCACAAAAAGCACCAGCAAGACTTGCAAAATAGACAGAGAGCCCCGAATTTAGCATAAATTTAGTGGCACTGACAGAGAGGCAACGGGAAATGTGCACACCCACGTACCACTTCTATGCCACTGATGTGTGGGAAGCAGACAAACATCATTGACATCTCTACAACATATACAATATTTTCTCAGCTGGTAACTGTTTTATTTGATTGGAATAATGGTACATTTAGAGGCAGTGTAAGAGGGTGGAGATATGCAGATTAGAAATCCTCCGATGGTGCCTCTGAGCAAGGCACTAACCCCTGACAGCAAGACACTGACACTAACAGCTGTTAGCTCACCATGACAATGAAAATGAATCCACCTGCTCAGCTGTTTCTGCTACTTCCTCCATCTTTCCTCAACATCCTCCTCCTCTCTCTGTCTCTGTTTCTTGCTGTAGTTTCAGCTCTGCTTTAATTCAATCACTGTGTTTTGTAGCCTCGGAGTGAGAGATTGCGTGTTCATTAAAAAAATCCTGATTAGTCCAGAAGACTGATTACTCTTTGTAGCCGTGTGTGTGTGTGTGTGTGTGTGTGTGTGTTGCTGTCCATTAGTCTCCCACTTGAAGCCCCCCTCCTGCCCTCTCATTTGTCTAATGGATGAAGACTTAAGCCCCCTTAAAACACAACATGCACGTTTGCCACTCGTGCACGTGGATCCATTAATTAGCTTAAGTGGACTCTCAGGCCTCTTCTTCCTCCTGTCCTCCTTCCTCCTCCACCCTTCTTTGTTTGCCTCCCCCTCTTCTTCCTGGAAGACAAAAGCTTGGACCATCCATCTCCGCTTCCTATCTATGTGTTTTTCCTCCTCATAAACTCTCGTTAAAAGTCAAGTGATTTATATCTTTTCTGTGTGTTTCCATGCTCTCTTCAGATACACTTTAGGCTTCAGCACATCACGCATCTGTTCCTCCTCAAGAGGTTTTCAGGCAGGTTTCCAGCTTTTCCCTCCAAATTCCTAATATTTATCCTTTAAAGTTCCCCTATGGCAAGCAAGCTGGGATTTAGCTGAGTGTTAGGAATCTGAGTGCTATCTCTCGACCTCTTCTTCTTCTTCTTCTTCTTCGTGTGTGTGTGTGTGTGTGTGTGTGTGTGTGTGTTTGACGGCGGGGTGGTGATTGGCAGAATCTTCATTTAAGGGAGAATTGAACAGAGGCAACAGTAGGGATTTTGCCTCGAGGGGGGGTTCCTTTATCGCTTCATAAGGTGCCCACAGAGCGTTTATTAGTCGAGTAGAATGTGATACGCAGATGGGCAGTGCGCAATATGAGGCCAAGGGACAGAGGGGGGACACTGGGGTCTGTGAGGAAAACTGTTGAAAGACATAACAGGGTGTCTGCAGGGCCTTAAAAAGTCATAAATTAAATTTTACAAATATTAGGCCTTAAAAACATTAAACTGTCTTACATTTGACTTTGTAAAGTCTTAATTATCACAACCATTGGATCTAGTTTAATTTATTCATTCATTTTCCATAACCACCTATCCGTTGGGGGTCACTGGGCTGCTAACACATGGAGACAGACAACCATTCACGCTCACATTCACACCTATGGCCAATTTAGAGTCACCAAATAACCTGCATGTCTTTGTACTGTGGGAGGAAGCAGGAGCACCTGGAGTAAACCTACGCTGACATGGGGTGAACATGCAAACTCCGCACAGAAGGGGTCCCCCACCCTTCGAACCAGGAACCTTTGCTGTGAGGAGACAATGCTAACCATTGCACCACTGTGCTGCCCTCATTTTGTTTATTCATCTTTTTACTTCATTTTGTTAAGATTAAGTAATGTTAATTAACTTATCAACCGGTGTTTCACAATTAGTTGGATAAAATAAAATAAAATGGATCATGAATTTTTACATCACAAAGCACATTAATATTCAAGTAGAAACAAATCAGAATCCATTATTTACTATATATTTTGAGATTTGGTGCTTCTCATAGAAAAGCTATGTCTAACTTGCCTGATAAAGATCCAGTTACTAAAACCATGCACTATTAAAATCTTTATAGACAGTGCTAACCATTGCACCACTGTGCTGCCCTTATTTAATTTATTCATCATTTAATTTATTTTTGTTAAAATGAATCAAACTCTTGGATTTGACAGTCCATATTTCTGCTGTGACCAAACTTTAAACCTACCACAGAACGTTATGCTGTCTTTTCACAAGGTACAAAAATGATTAGATGGAGTGTAAAGAATACTCAGGGTGAGTCTGTTGTCAGTATTCTCAATTCGTATTTTTGTATTTGTTTTATACACGGGGTAAAATTGGTTACCAGGTATTAAGAAGAGCAGTCGTGTAAATTTGTTGTTGATCGATGTTTGAATAGTGATAAATTAGTACAGTTTGGGATTCCATTTTCTTTTTGGACATAAAATGTTTATTTATGTTTCTCATTGTAAGTCTGATCATCATTTATTGTTTGTCTCTGTTTTGTCGGGGGTTTTTTCCAACTATATATTCTATTTTTTTAAATGTTCAAAATAAATAAATCAATTAAAATATAATATAATATATATTTTGAGATTAAGCACTTCTTGTAGAAAAACTATGTCTAACTTGCCTGATAAGGTCCAGTTACTAAAACCTTGCACCATTAAAATCTTTATTTTTGCGAGACAGTGTGCAGGAGTTGTGTTCTGCTTGGCCCTCTCCTACAAATCTGTGTGGAAATAGATGTGTTAAGTTTTACTTTGTTCTCAGTTTAGAAGTTTCACCAAAACAACAGTTCTGTTAGTAAGTTTGCATAAGTGTTGCACAACTTATGTCTCCCACACACTGGAGGACTTTGAAAAGACTTTAATGACACAAGTCTGACACCTTCTTACATCGAAAGAAAACATAAGTTTTTAGTCACACACCATAAAATGTTTTTCAAAGACTGGGGATCTCTCAGGGTCACTATCTGCAAGACTACAACTAAATTCGCTCTGAGATTATTTCCCATCGTGCTTCTGGTGGAAAATATTACACCAAATCCCTTAAGAAATATGACATATTAACAATTCCTTACCGTCTGCAAAAACACACAACTAGATCTAGTTTCACTACACTGAAGGTATCTCCAGGGAAATGTAGCAAACTAAGCTATGAAAAAATGGCAAAAGTAACCTGCTTGTTGCAACTTAATGTCAAATCAGCCTTTTCTCAGTGATCAGAAAAACTGTCAGCCAAACAAATAGGAAATAGCAAATAGCAAAAAGTCTTCATTTGACTGTTTATTATAAAACAGAAGTTAAATTGAAAGTTGTTTTGATGCCTTTGTGACATTTGAACATGTCCTCTAATAACATGACATCATCAGTCAGCCTATTGCTCTATGTGTTTCTCTTTCCTTTTCCTCCGTAATGCATTTCTCTGTCCCGGCCTCTTTCAGTCAGCTCTCTGGCTCTGACACAAATTCAAAGACAGAATTCCAAAATACAGTTTTCACTTAATAGAAAAAATGATAAATACAAGACAGTAATTTAAACAATAAAAATAACTAGGGCTGCAGCTATCATTTTTTTTTTTCTGTTATCAAGTATTCTGCAGATTATTCTGGTGATTAATAGAGTAATTGGATAAGAAATACTGTGTTCTGTCCTCATCAGGCGCCCCTTTACTTGACTAGACAGGCAGCTAACGATGGAATGAAATTCTGAGGCAGAAGTGGGTTTTGACAGTTTACTCCAATCTTCAAGTTTACAGAATTCCTCTTCCTTGTCTTCCGTAAAACTAAATAAACAAAATATAGATGTACAAAAACGTTTGTTCCTTCTTTCTAAATAAACATACAATGCAGCTTGCAAAATGCATGAGGAAAATTAACATGCTGATTAGCTTGCTAGCTCTACATGACTTGCAGAAAATATTCAGACATTTTAGCTACACACAAAAACGTAATGTGGGCATTAATTTGGCTAGAATTTAACATAAGCTGCATACAAGCATAAATTGGTACTTTATACACAAAATTACAAACATTATGAACTTACAAGCAAAGCCTTTCCAAGGGCATGAACGAATTACAAGGATGAGCAGCACATCTTCACCTTGGCATGGTCTGACTGAACTGAAGAAATGACCTTCCTACTTCCTAGCTGTGACATCACAGGTCATCCCCTTAAGGTGGCACTAAACCCTCAAGCCTTAAGGTGGCGCTAAACCCTCAAAAGTTTACAAATGCCATGACACTCCCCGCCTGGCATTGTGAGATGCCACTACCATAACAAACTATATCACATAAACATGACAGTCATTACAATTACAGTCCTTCAATGCAGTCCTATGACTCTCAGTCACTGTGGGACATGAGAAGCACTGTTTCAGATACAGGCCTCTGGTAGGTCTTGGCAGCTCCATTCTTGAAGATCTTAACCTCGACCTTTCTGACCTTACCATCTTTGTCTGGAAAGTGTTGTTGATGAGCCCCATTGGCCATTCATTGCGATTCACTTGTTGGTCTTTCAGCAGCACTAAGTCTCCAACCTTGAGGTTTGGACGGCTGGCCTGCCACTTTCCTCGGCTCTGAAGTGTCCCAAGATACTCCCGTCTCCATCTGTTCCAAAACACCTCCGCAAGGTGCTGCACCTGCCTCCATTGCTGCCTGTGCAGATCCTTTGCGTCGAAACCTCCAGGTGGAGGTAGAGGAGTGCAGACCTTTTGGGTAAGAAGCATCGCTGGTGTGAGCAGAACAGGTGAGTCTGGGTCTGTCGTGATAGGGGACAGTGGTCTGGCATTGATTATGGCTGTTATCTCTGCCATGAGAGTGGAAAGCACTTCATGTGTCAATTGAACATGATTGGACTGGAGAAGCATTGCATCTAGGATGCGTCTGGAAATCCCTATCATTCTCTCCCAGCTGCCTCCCATGTGAGAGGAATGAGGCGGGTTGAAGACCCATGTGCAACCTTCTTCTCCTAGGTACCTTCTGATGTTGGACAGGTTTGGGTCTGTGAGTAGGAACCCCAGCTCCCGGCAAGCACCAACAAAATTGGTACCACAGTCAGATCGAATCTGTTTGACAGGTCCATGCAAACTGACGAACCTTCGGAAGGCATTAATGAAACTGGAGGAGTCCATAGACTCTAGCAGCTCAATGTGGATGGCACGTGTACTAAGACACGTGAAAAGGACAGCCCACCGCTTGCTGTTTGCCTGGCCTCCCCTAGTGCGCCGTGTGACAAACTGACCAAGGACCAAATACATCTAGTCCCACAAAGGTAAAGGGAGGTTCCATGCTCAAGCGATCAGGTGGCAGGTCTGCCATCTGTTGAGTGTTTGCTCGGCCTCTGAGTTTCCGGCAGGTGATGCAGTCATGCAGGACATGCTTGATCAGTCTTCTTGCTCCAATGATCCAATATCCAGCAGATCGCACTGCTCCTTCTGTGAAAACTCGACCTTGATGCATCACTCGCTGGTGATGGTGTTCTATGAGCAGCTTTGCAACGTGACCCACTGGAAGAACAAGAGGATGTTTCTCTTTGTACTCCAGATCACCATGCCTGAGCCGTCCTCCAATCCTTAGCATCTCATCGTCGTCACAGTAGGGACTGAGTTTGTGCAAAGGACTGCGTGTGGGGATGTCTTTTCCACTGGCTATGCAGGTAAGTTCCTCCTTGAAGGCCTCTTTCTGCACACTTTTGATTATTATGTTTTCTGCCTTTGCCAGCTCTTCAATGCTACGTGGCTGTTCGCAGTAATGCCATGAACGACATGTCTGATCCTGGGTCTTGTTTTTGACTGAGTGGGCAATGTGAACCAGCAAGCTCACAGCTCTGATCAACTTCTTCCATGAAGAGAACCGCTCGAACCTCTGACATCCGAGCTGAGGCCAATGAGTGAGGAAGTGAGTGGCGATTGCTCGTACCTCTGCATCTGAATCAGGGTCAATGAGGTCATAAACTTCCATGTCTGGGTCTTTGTTGGGTTGTGACAAGAAGGCAGGCCCTTTGAGCCAGATGCTGTCACTCAACATGGCTGCAGACACAGAACGAGTGCCTATGTCGGCTGGGTTACAGTTTGTGGGGACATAGTGCCACTGCTTGGGTTCTGACGACCTTCTGATACGTTGCACCCTGTTGCCAACATACACATAGAACCTTCTAGTCTGGTTACTAATGTATCCGAGGACTACACGACTGTCTGTGTAGAATTCCACAGCACTCAGATCAATGTCAGATTCGCTGGCGATAACCTCTGCGATTTCCACGGCTAGAACAGCTGCACCCAGTTCTAATCTTGGGATGGTGTGTGCAGTCTGTGGAGCTAGTTTAGCTTTGCCCAGCACAAATCCAATGTGAGGCTTCTCCTCTGCATCAATGACTTTGAGATAGGCAACAGCTGCTATAGCTTTCACTGAAGCGTCTGAGAACACATGTAGCTCTTTCCTTGTAGCTGTTGAAACTGTGGTAGCAGCATAAGGTCTCTGAATCTGCAGTTGCTGAAGATTACTGAGAGAATCTCTCCAGGTGCTCCATTCTGCTTCCCTGTCTGCAGGAAGTGGAGAGTCCCAGTCCAAAGCCTCACTTGAGAGCTCCCTGAGCAGCATCTTTCCCTGAATCGTGACTGGCGCAGCGAACCCTAGTGGATCGAATAGCCCATTGATGGTTGCAAGGACACCTCTTCGAGTGTAGGGTTTGATTGTGTCGGTCACTTTGAAGGTGAAAGTGTCTTTGGTTAAGTCCCACCTTAGACCTAGGCTGCGCTGAATGGGTGTTGCATCAGCATCTAGGTTGAGTTCTTTGAGCCCTTTGGCGCGGTCGTCGACAGGAAATGCTTCCATTACCTGCTTGCAGTTGGATGCCACTTTGTGGAGACGGATGTTGGATATGGCAAGCATCTTCTGTGTCCGTTTCAACAGATCGATAGCTTCGCTGGCTGTGGGTCTCGATAGAAGCCCATCATCCACATAGAACTCCCTCTCAATGAAGTGTCGTGCATCAGAGCCAAATTCCTGTTCGCCGTGAGCTGCAGCGCGCCTGAGTCCATATATGGCAACTGATGGAGAAGGGCTGTTGCCGAATACATGAACCTTCATGCGATACTCACAGGTCTTTGGCGGGGTCATTGTGTTCGTGCCAGAAGAACCGTAGAAAATCTCGATGGTCCTCCCTGACAACAAAACTGTGAAACATCTGTTCTATGTCCACAGTCACTGCAACAGCTTCACGTCTGAACCGCAACAACACTCCGACCAAGCTGTTGTTCAGGTCGGGTCCAGACAGCAGGACGTCGTTGAGGGATACGCCATGGCTCTTAGCACTTGAGTCAAAGACCACCCGGATTTGGCCAGGTTTCTGCGGATGGTAAACCCCGAAAATGGGTAAATACCAGCACTCTTTCCCAGCTGGGAGTGGAGGAGCCTGCTCAGCGTGGTCACGATCAAAGATGTTCTGCATGAAGGTGACAAAGTGCGTCTTCATTTCAGGTCTTTTCTCCAGGGTGCGTTGGACAGAAGCCAGTCGTGTGAGGGCTTGGTCCCGACTGCAAGGTAGGTGTTCGCGAGGTGTCCTGAATGGAAGTGGGGCAACCCAGCTATTTCCATTGTCCATGAACATCTCTGTATCCATAAGCTCTAGGAACAGTCTGTCTTCCACAGACAGTCCTATTGTTGTCATCTTTGGTTGTCTCGAAGACTGTACTTCCTAGTGTACACTCAAAAGGTTTGTGGAATTCTGGAATGGCTGCATGTTCAGACCTGGACCCAAACTTCTCCTTTACATGAAGCCTGTTAGGACAGGGGCTGAAGAAGGAGGGGCGTTTGTTCTCAAGAATGTTGGTGCGGTAACTCTGAATAGCTCCAGGCCTATGAGTGTTCCCTAAGCAGACGTCACCTATGATGACCCATCCCAGGTCCACTCTCTGCGCATATGGGGCATCATGTGGACCATTCCGTTGCTCTCTCACCTTATGGACTCTGAGTAGGTCGCGACCTAGTAGAAGGAGGATCTTGGCCTCTGGATCCAGTGGTGGGATGGCATGAGCTATGGGCTTGAGGTGAGGATGGTGAAACGCTGCTTCAGGAGTTGGAATTTCAGCACGGTCGCTTGGAATATTGCTGCATTCAATTAGCGTGGGCAAGGTGAGTGTCGTAGTTCCATCTAGGGACTGCACTATGAACCCTGTGGCTCTCCTGCCTGTCATCTCGGTTGTCCCTGCACACGTTCGTAGTGTAAAGGGCGAGTCTGACCCCTTGATGTTGTACATGTCAAAGAAGTCGGGCCTAGCAAGAGACCGGTTACTTTGGTCATCTAAAACCGCATACGCCTGTGTCACTCTCTCTGGGTGTGCTTCAGGATAGACCTTTACTAAGCAGATCTTGGAGCAGGACCGTGAACTTTGGCCCTCTCCACACACCTCAGTACAGCTTGAGGCGACAGTTAGTGGCGGTGTTCCTTCTGCGCTCTCCCCGCCATGCACAGGTAATGACGGTGGCGGTCCAGGATGGAGAGCTGAGACGTGATTCTCACTATCACACTCTTTGCACTTAATGACTGCAGTACACTCTTTGGCCATGTGAGCTGTTGAGGAGCAGCATCTAAAACAGACACCAATGTCTTTCAAAAGGGTTTTGCGTTCCTCTAAGGGCTTGCTGCGGAACCCTCTGCAGCGCTTGAGAGGATGCGGTTTCTTATGAAGAGGACATTGCTTCTCAACATCACCAGCTTTGTGGTCTGCAACTTCCCTCTTGTCCTTCTCTTGTGATATGTCTGTCTTGTGGGCAGACACAAAACTCTTCTGCGGTTTCTTACTAGCAGTGCCTTGCTTTAGGTACTCTGTGTTACCAGTTTGCAGCCTGAAACCTGGATCGTTGCGTGCTCGTGCCTCCTCGCTGACAAACTCACAAAAGAAGGAGAATGGAGGGAAGGATACACCATAAGTGGCCTTGTACTTGAAGCCCTGTTTAAGCCACCGCTCTTGGAGATTGTATGGCAATTTCTCCACAATAGGAGTGACACCACGTGCAGTGTCCAAGTAGCTAAGGCCAGGAAGATAGCCCTCTAGCTTAGCGGCTTCTAACTCGTGAAGGAGGTCACTGAGCTCTCTCAGCTTCACTGGATCTTTGTTAGTGACCTTTGGGAAGTTTGTGAGCCGGTCGAATAGTGACTTCTCTATAATCTCTGGAGAACCGTAGCATTCTTCCAAGCGTTCCCAAGCCTTGGCCAATCCAGCTGAGGGGTTACCTACATGCACTGCTCTTATTCTCCTGACATGCTGTGAAGATTCTCGCCCTAACCACTTAATTAGAAGGTCTAGTTCTTCACTGGCGCTGAGATGTAACCCAATGATGGCGTTGTAGAATGATGATTTCCACGCCCAATAGTTTCAGGAGAATCATCGAACTGTGAGAGGCCAGAGGTAATCAGATCTCTGCGTGCCAGGTATCTGGCTACATCACCAATGTC
Organism: Epinephelus cyanopodus; assembly: GCA_026686955.1. Lineage (NCBI taxonomy): Eukaryota > Metazoa > Chordata > Actinopteri > Perciformes > Serranidae > Epinephelus > Epinephelus cyanopodus. The sequence continues at coordinate 3,210,432 of CM048931.1, read as the reverse complement.
TGCACTGCCACCTACTGGCTGTTTTGAGTCCTCTTTGAGATGTGAGGACTGCTCTGCTCCAGCAGTAGGTTGCCTTGGAGATGTGTAATGAGGTACAGGCTTGGTAGGTTGTGGTGCTGGTGTCGAAAAGTTTGGGATTTTAGCAGTATGGGATTTTACTGCAAATTCAGTGAGGCGCTGTCTTGGAGGAGACTCAGATTTCAATACATGAATTATTGGTGATACGGGACGTGATTGTGGTTTAACATTTTCTTCTAATTGTTGCTGAACATACTGTTGTGTTCTCTCTTTCGTGTCCACAATGAGTGATTTATCATCAACTTCAGATTCTTCTGCTGCCTCAAGAGCATTAGCTTCTGCTAAAGCAACCATCACCTCCTTTTCATGTCTGAGCGTGTTTAATTTAGCTTCAAGTTGTGCTTTCTCAATGAGAATATCTGCCTCCTTCTTAGCAAATTCAGCTCTTACACGAGCTGCCAATTTAGCATGAACTGCAGCTATGGCTCTGCTAGCCTTAGATTTGCTTGATAAAGATTTCTTGGAAGATATACTTGCAACTGACCTGGTTTCCACAGGAGAGTGATATGCTGACCCACTGGGTTCTTTAGCTTCCGTAGCGGGTTGTTGAGATGCCTCTTCAACTGCATTTTTCTCAGCCATCATTCATGTGCTGTGAGCCAGGTGTAAGCAGTGGTGAAGATGATGAGAAGTAGGATGGCAAATGAAGAGCGTTCTCCTTGTGCAGTTCTGCCCGATGTGCCGGATGCTTTTTTACTGTTCTGTCCTCATCAGGCGCCCCTTTACTTGACTAGACAGGCAGCTAACGATGGAATGAAATTCTGAGGCAGAAGTGGGTTTTGACAGTTTACTCCAATCTTCAAGTTTACAGAATTCCTCTTCCTTGTCTTCCGTAAAACTAAATAAACAAAATATAGATGTACAAAAACGTTTGTTCCTTCTTTCTAAATAAACATACAATGCAGCTTGCAAAATGCATGAGGAAAATTAAACATGCTGATTAGCTTGCTAGCTCTACATGACTTGCAGAAAATATTCAGACATTTTAGCTACACACAAAAACGTAATGTGGGCATTAATTTGGCTAGAATTTAACATAAGCTGCATACAAGCATAAATTGGTACTTTATACACAAAATTACAAACATTATGAACTTACAAGCAAAGCCTTTCCAAGGGCATGAACGAATTACAAGGATGAGCAGCACATCTTCACCTTGGCATGGTCTGACTGAACTGAAGAAATGACCTTCCTACTTCCTAGCTGTGACATCACAGGTCATCCCCTTAAGGTGGCACTAAACCCTCAAGCCTTAAGGTGGCGCTAAACCCTCAAAAGTTTACAAATGCCATGACATACTGTGTGTTTTCATTAAATTACTTAGCTTTATTCAAGGGTAATTGTAATATATATTAAAGGAATAGTGCACCCATAAATGAAAATTCAGCCATTATCTACCCACCCATATGCCAACGGAGCCCCTGGTGAAGTTTCAGAGTCCTCACATCCCTTGCGGAGATTGGCAGGGGGAACGGCTAGCGCACCTAATGGCTGATGGTGCCCCAGACTAACGTCCAAGAGCACAAAATTGAAACCACAAAATATCTCTAACATGCTCATTTGTAGTGATCCAAGTGTCCTGAAGCCCCAACATAAAAAGTTGTTTCGAAAAACGTCATATGAACTCTGTTTTTAGCCTCACTGTAGCCTGTAGCTCTGACTGCTTCTCTGTGCTCCGTGCTTTAATTGCAAAAATATTTTTGTGCAGTGTACACTTTAACAGTTGTGACAGATCAAGTGATGCATCTGCTGTCTGTTAACTCAGTTGCTTGTTCAGTTGAACATTGTGGAACCCTCTGCACAAAGCTGTCCAAAGTATGACTCTGCAACTATTTTAAAAAAAGAGTATATTTTTTTTTAATTGATAATTATTACTAGGCCTCCATAAAAATCATATTTACTCACTGTGGTCAAGGTGTGCTTTACACCTGCTGACCCTTCTTACTGCAATCCAAATTAATATACCTGCTGTAATCGATTTGTGCATTTAGGCTCTATTTTCTACTCTGTGTGTTTATGTGTGTGTCTTAAACTGATTGAATAGTGCATGTGTGCATAAGTGCGTGAATGAGTGCGTAAGGGATGTGTGTGACTAACATACAGTAACATGAATGAAGCTCAGGCTTAAACAAAGTGACTACAACATTTTATGTTTCGTGTGCTGCTTTTTTCTCTAGCACAATGTGAATAATTCACATTTTCCCTGTGTACATCGCTTGAGCCACTAACTTTAGCCACCACATTAATTTCAGTTGTTAATCAGCCATTATAAAGCCATAATACACGTTATTTACATGCCTTATGAATCTCAGCTCGTAATCACTGATTGAGGTTAAATGAAATTAAACTTGACATTAACATTTCCTCTTTGTGTCGGGTCTGCTCGGCAAACTCGTTGCACACACTGAGTGTCTTCTGCTTACAACACACTGAACTATGTTTTCTTTGAACTTGCAATGATGCCACACTCCTGGCTCTTTACGTCGTTTTGGTGTGTCTCCTCTTTTTGTCTCACTGTTTTCTTGTCCCTATGCCTCCATTGCTTTGCAGTTCGCCCTTCACATCCACGTTACAGCTGCATAAGCTATCAAGAGCCGAAATAACCTTAGTTAAAAACGTCACTACTCATGGTGACGCTACTGCCCAACACTTGATTTCTCAGTAGAATTAGGGCTGGTTAGTGGATCAGATACACACTAAATTAAACACTGATTCCTTGTCTACCCCACAACTCTCCTCCTTTTTTAAGAGACTTATTCATGTTCTTGCTCTTCCCCACAGCTTGCTCTATGTTACTGTTTGTTGCTTCCTGTTTTGTGCTGGAGAGAGCGCTCCTTTTAGTCATTGACATCATTGAACTTCACTATTTCCATGAGCTAAGGCTAAAACCTTATGGTAATATTAACCCTTTGAAACCTGAGCAAATTGGCTTGATTTCTTTCAAAAACATGGGGAGAAAGCAATGGGCAACAGGCCAAAAAATGACCCAAAACATTTGCAAGAGATTAGTAAAAAGAGAAAATTATCAAACAAGAGCATTAGTTAAAAAAGGTAAAATGGGGGCGTCAGTGGCTTAGTGGTAGAGCAAGCACCCCGTGTGCAAGGCTGTTGCCGCAGCGGCCCGGGTTCGAGTCCAGCCTGTGGCCCTTGCTGCATGTCTCTCCCTCTCTCTCTCTCTCTCTCTCTCTCTCTCCCCACTTCATGCTTCACTGTCCTGTCGATTAAAGGCAAAAAATGCCCTAAAAAATATCTTAAAAACAAAAAAGATAAAATGGCATAAAATTAAATAAAAATAAGGAAATTGCCTAAAAAAAAGGTTAAAATAATTAAACTACTGTACCATAATTAATTTCAAAAATATGTAATAATAATAACATTTATAAATGTAATTATTCCCCACCTTTTTTCTTTTTTCCCTATTTTTTTTAATACTTTAATACTTTTGTTTTTCTGCATTTTTTCCCCACACCAATTTGCTTAAGGTTCAAGGGTTTAAATACTTGCTAAAGCAGTCTGAAAGCAGCATAACAGAAGTGATGTCACTCCAAGTTTCAAAGGGTTAAACATGTTGGATTTTGTCGAAACATCAAGATGAAAAAAAGACTGACCTAAGACCTAAATTTACTGACCACCATATACCATCGACATCACAGGAGCATGCACTAATTGAGGTAAAACTATTTTATTTTAACACTAAAAATGTGTCTGCGACAGTAAAATAAATTGAAATGTAGCTTGGTGTAAGACAGGTAAAATCCACTCTCCAGGATTTTGCACCAATTTTTCTTTGACCTTAAGAAACATGCAATACTGCTGTGAATAGTCCAGATATTTACTCTGAAGCACTATGTGTGAGGGACAATAATAACACAGAGGCAGTGCCAGCAAGCATTGTGGGTAAACATTGCTGCGAAGGGCGGAGGCTCCGAGGGTTTTAACATGTGTGTTCATCAGTGAGGAATGCTGGAAAAGTGAAGAATGCAGAAACAAAGTTTATCTGCGAGCAACAATTTATGTTGTTTTTTTTTTACTCCAACAACTAATGCACGTTGTTGGGTTTAGGCAACAAAACGTGGTGTGATTGGTTAGATTTACAAAAAAAGAACAGGGTTTGGCCTTATAATCTTACAGGATGCGAACACTCTGCCATGTGAAAGTCGGTGATTGTTGGACCCATTCACAACTCCTCCACATCGCCTTAACTTTTTCTCTTGTCCCACTGCATTTACCTCTGACGCTGCCAGCACTGTTAAAATGTAATGTCGACTGGCCACATATCATGTCAGAGTTAAAGGACTGCTTTTTCCGTCAGTATCTGATGCTGCAAGTCATTGCCCAAGCACCGCATTTTGGTGACTTCAGAGTGAGACTGGCTTGATAAAATCTGTTTTATTTTCATTGACGTGCTGAAAATGTTATGGTGGACCATCAGACATTGAATGCTGAGAATGGTCATGCTTGTAATTATCTTCAAATGCCACATGACTGACAGGCTGGTTAACTCCAGTAAATAGTCGGTGCCAGGATGTTTCACCAGCCAGCGCAGCACCGTACACTCATACCATCATATACCGTATACATTGTTAAAATTCCAGGAAGTTATAAAGGTATGAACACTCAAGCCTTGTGGTCACACAGGATTTAGTAGGACAAACCAATCACAAATTAGCACTGCAGAGGAAACACTGTTTTTACCGAAGTAGTTGTTAAAAGTCTTTTCAAACACATCAGTGGAAATGTGATGTGTTCAGATTGTAAAACAGTGTGAACGCACGGCAGAAAATATATAAAAGGCTCACAACAAGCTTCTGTCCTTTTTCCCTTTTTTTCTTATAGACTCCCTCCCTTCCTCCCTTCCTTTCTTTTTTTTGTCCTTATATCCATCTCATCTCTCCATCACTCTCCTCTTGCTCACGTCTCAAGGTTTCCGTGTCCTTCCAAATTGAGCTACTCTTTGATTGAGTCTGTAACACACACACGCGCGCATGCACGCACGCACACACACACACACACACACTGTGGGTTGTGACATTGTGTGTGTTTCAGTGCACAGCGGTGAGTCTTTGTCATTTCCTGCTGTTTTCTTCATCTTCCATTTGTTATCTCTCTGTCTCCTCTTTTTGCTTTTGTCCTCATGATTCTTCTCTCCCTCACTTTTCTCCTCCTCATTTGCTACAATTCTTCCTCCTCCTTCATTCTCTCTTCTCCTCTTTCCCTCTTTTTATTTCCTCTACCTTTTTCTTTCTTCCTATTTCCTCGTCTCTCTCCCTTGCCTCCCTTGCCTCCCTCTCTCTTCTGTTTCCCTTCTTCGCCTACTTTGTTCTCCTTCCTTCCGTCTATTCTGGTTATTCCTTTCCTCTGTCTCTTTCTCTCTTCCTCCTTATTCTTATTCCTCTCCTTCCTTCTTGCTCATGTCTTCTTTCTTCACCTCTTTTTCTTTCCGTCTCCTGCTCTTCCTCCCAACTTTTTCTCCTTCTCTTTCTTCCTTCCTTCACTCTCCCTCACCCCATTTCCTCTCTTTCTTCATCTCTCCTTTTCCCCCATCCTCTGTCTGTCTTTCTTTCCCCTATTTTTTTTTTGCTTCTTCTTCTCTTCTCCACCATTTCTTTATTTCCATCCTCCTCCTTTTGCCTTTCTATTTCCTTCTTCCTGATGGACTCCTTTCCTCTCCCTTTTGTCATCCATCTTGCCTCCTTTTCTTTTACTCTCCTCCTCTGCCTTTTATCCTTCTCTACTTCACTCTCCTCTTCCTCTGACTCTTTCTTTACAGCTCCTCCTCCTCCTCCTCTTCATCTTCTCTTAATTTCCACTTGTTGCATTTGGCTCCCAAGTGATTGTCACCAGTTGCCATGGAGTTACCAGGTGGTTGCTAGGTGGTCTGGGTCATGTGACGTTCTGTTTGTCGGTCCGCATTTGTGCTGAGTCATTGTGTGGTGTCATTAAACTTTATTCATCTTTCTCTGTCTTCATATTGATTAAAGCGTTGGACAAATAACAATAAAACATGCACACACACATGCACATGCACACACACACACACACACACACACACACACACACACACACACATACTGTGTCTCTGGAGTCTAAACACATTCAGAGCATAAACAACAATGGCACAAAAGACATTTTTGCCCCAGAGTCACAAACAGAGAAACTTTTAGTCATCAGACACGATCTGAAACTTGCTGCTGCAGGAAACACTTTTCTCTGGAACAACAGCTAAAACCTATTTTTCTGTCAACTTTGAAGACTGTCAGAAAAAAAAGTAGAAAAAAACTGGGAATAAACACGGCTACAAAAGATTTAAATATAATAATTTTTTTTTTTTAAAAAAAAAAGAAACAAAAACAGTAAATTGAGTTAAAAAAACAGCTTATTTTCAGTTGCTAAACACTGATACTCAATCAGCTGCTTGGCCATGGAAAATAAAGTGTCACAGAAACAGCAGCAACACCACAGTTCAATGTATGTTTAATTATAATATGTTTTGTGTGTATTAATTGTGCAATAGAAACCATATTTACAAAAAAATAAACATATTTTTGTGATGTGAGGTATTCAGAAAATTAATAAACAGGTTACAAAAATGTTTCAAAAAGATAGTCAAGCCATGTGTGTATTTTTTTTTTTTTAAACCACCAAAAAAAATCAATGATCTTTTGTTTCTTATCAAAATATCAAATTGCAAATTGTTACCTCCAATGTAGGAGATATTATCTCCTAACTAGGAGAGAAACTTTTAGGCTGAAAGTTTCACAGTTAGAAAGACGTGGATAATAAAAATCATTGCAGTACTGCCACGCAAAATATTTTGATACTACTACTACTCTAGATATTCTAGAGCCCTGAGAGGCAAGGTGAGACAAAATCTCCCAGGTAGGAGATAAACTTTTAGGCTTTTTAAGGCTATTTTGAGGATAAGAAATCAATGCAGAATGAAGCACTAAGTGCACAATACAAAGTGTGTTGAAGTTCAGCCAAATGCAGCATATATAAAAGGTAATGGACATAATGAAACATAATGAAACTGTGCAGTCGTGTCATCATGATTCTGTTTCATATGAAAAAGAACTGCCTGCCTGCTTGGTCCAGGTTCCCATGGACACCACTGCTTAGTTCCATTATGTTTTACAGTGGACATGTGTAGATACTCATCCTTTTGTTTATGCTGAACTTGGTTGAACTTTCAGTGTTCTTTGTATCATGCACTAAGCTCTTCATTCTGCACAGATTTCTCACTCTCAAAACAACCTCAAGTATTATCTCCTACCCATTGGAGAACATCTCTTATGTAGGAGGTAATATCCTCTAGGTAGGAGATGATATCTCATACATAGGAGAAAGCATCTCTTATGTAGGACACAATATCTCATACACACAAGATTGCATTTCTTATGTAGGAGATAATATCCCCTAGCTAGGAGATAACATTATTTATGTAGGAGATAATTTCCCCTTGGTGGGAGATGATATCTTGTACATAAGAGATTACATCTCTTAAGTAGGAGATGATATCCTCTAGGTAGGTGATAACATCTCGTACGTAGAAGATAGCATATCTTATGTAGGAGGTAATATCTCGTACACAGGAGATAAATATAGCTATTACCTACAGTACCTGTTTTCATCCTTGTGTCTTGGGGCAGAAATGATAAATAAAAAGGGGTGGGAGGAAATTGAGAGTAGAAGTAATATTAAGATATTTTACATTACAATTACTGTATAAATACAGAAATGACAAGTATTGGTTTTCTTTTTCCATTATATAAATTATTAATATTTCAAATACAAATTAAGCTTTTGGCCTACAATACAATCAATTTAGTTTTTGATCAACTAGATATACATTGCTGCAATAAAAATGATTAAAGTGCAATGGACAGGCTGGAAAGGATATTAGATGAGGTTGGCTAATTTAAATTTAGGGACATAATTTGCTGTTTAAAAAGGTAATAAATTGCAAAATATCACAATATATGTTATCGCAACACTCAGCAGACCCAGGACCCAGGACTACCAGTCATAGCCTCCCACTTCAAAACTGCTTTTTTATCCTCATTAGCAGTTAGCGTTTTCTCTTCACTGGCAGTCTTTCATGTTCAGCCTGGGGCAGATAGCTGTGACGGGGCCGGACTAACAGGACTAACACTGTGACTCTCTATTATTGTATTATTCATACTGAATCACCCTCCAGCCTCCAATCAATAATTCATACAACCTTCCTGTTGGGTTTGTGTGTATGTAATCTTACATCACATTTAGTTTCAGCTTCTTTAAAATGATAATCTCCTAAAATGACTCTTTAAATCCAATGTGTTTGAATGGGACGTGTTAGAGCCATGACAAACTGTTTTGTTCTGATAAAGTCATTTAATGCCGAAACCTGAAAAGCTTCCAAACTGCCCATCACTGCAGAAAGAGCTCAGAGTTCAGCTGTGAGTAGTTTTGTTGTGACCCGACAGGCCGCTGAGCTTCTGTTCAGATGGAAAATCATTCTGACATTTAAAGCAAAGTGAAAAAGTGAAGAGGAAGCAGAGAGTGACAGCATGAAGAGGCTGCTGTCACTTCAACACAACAAACACTGCGCACTGTTACAGCTTTATTGTTTTCTCCTTCTGCTCATCTGAAACATACTTTACTGCAACTTCGCAGCCTTTATTTATTTCTTCATTTAGTATCGTGGCAGACATCTGTGGTTGTGGGATGTTAGACTGATTAATGAGGCGACTGAATGTCAGTTCTTTGTGGTTGAAGAATCCTTTAATCGATGATTGTTCTCCATCACTGTTTTTCTCTGCAGTGAAGCCTTAAGCGTAAATCAATGAAAACATACAAAAAAGAAATTGAAACATAAAGCTACATTTCTGCTTAATAAAAAGACGAAGTTACAGAGAGGCTTTTGTATTCAGATTTCAAACAGATAAAATAAAGAATCATTTAGTGCAACGAGTGTCTCCTCCAGCTCTAAAATGAAAATTAAAAAAAAAAAAAAAAAAACTGTCATCAGAGAGTTTAGAGTAAATATGACTGCAGGAATGTTCTGCTTTTAAATAAAAGTTAGTTTCAGAGAGTCAGCCTGCAGCGACCTGAAGTCTGATTAGATTTAGAAGTTTGAGACTGTTTCTTCAAAGGAAACACACACACACACACACACACACACACACACACACACACACACACACACACACACACACGCACGCGCGCGATTAAAATGTGATCATGCAGATCCAGTGTGTGTGTGTGTGTGTGTATTGACTCTCTGTCCTTCATTTACCCAGCATTCACTAGAGCAGCCGTGGGGGATTGTGGGTAGATCTGATTGGTGCTTATCTAATTTGGCGGCTGGAGGGGGGATTAACACACACACACACACACACACACACACACACACACACACACACACACACACAAAGAACATTTCCCAAAGCCCCAAACTTCTTCTGTTTCCTTTTTTAGAGAAAACATTTTCTCTGAGCTTTTGTCCTTCTGCTTTTTTGCTTAAGGGACAAGAGGGTTTTTTTATTTGTTTGTTGTTTTTTCCTCATTAAATTGAGTCTTTTATAAAAAAAAAAAAAAACAACAACTACTTGTACATCTTTTAACAGAAATCAATGAGTTCTTCATCTTGACAATTTATTAAAACCCTTTAAAAAAAAGTGTGAGCTCCTGTATTGTAGCTGTTTATGTGTTTCTAAGTTATGTTTAGAGACATTTATTTCCATGGTCGTTTCACACGGATTTTCATGAAGAGGTTAAGAGAGGAATTTCAAACACAGTCGGGAAAAAGTATAAAATGCGTAGCTTTAAAATTCACATCAACACATCCCTATCTCAACAGTCAGTCAAGTCAAGTCAGATTTATCTTTAGAGTATGTTTAAAAAACACTGGGTCTCATTCATTAAGTATTAGTAAATCTGTGAGTAGACTTGCAGATAATAAACCTTGGTACTAAAAACCTACACCAGATTCATGAACACTGTGGAAAACTTGGATTTGATCATAGGCACGTGTGAATGTTCATAAATGCCAGTCAATTGTTAACTGACTTCTAGTCAGCAATCAGCATACAACCCCACCCATGAATATCTAGTGACCACCATATACAGAGGAGATAGTGACTGTAGATAGGTGCATCCTGTTGACTTGCAAACATGGAGCAAACAAAGAAAGAGAGAGAAAAAGGAAAAAAAGTTTCTGATGCTTGCAATGTGATAGACAATGTTCATTAATGATAATACTCGTTTTTGAACAAAGATTTAAAAAAAAAAAAAAGAAAACTAAAATGACCTCAAGCAGGCTAAAAGAACTATTTAGTAGATTGTAGAAACTTTAAATCAGAAATTTGATTTAATTATGAACGCTTCAAGAAAAAAAGTCAGTTGGAAGAGTCAGTTAACAAAATGTTGCACACATGGACATTAAATCTGAAGCTTCGATATAAGTGACAACATCTTGAGTTTTATAAGCATCATCGATATTCTTACCTTTGGATTTGTGGAAAATCCAAAGGTGCGGATTTTATGTGGGCTAATTATATAGATAGACACATCATAATAAGAGTTATTATTAGGGCTGTCTAAATAATGCATCAACTATGATTAATTAATCACAAAATGTGGTGCCCTTTGACCCAGTGCGTCACTGAAGGCCAGGAGCGCCGCCAGGGATTTTGGGCCCCATGAAAATAATTTTTACTGGGCTACTTCCACAGAGGCCACTTCCACATTCCTCCCTGACAAACTTGAAGAGGATCCTGGACCTGGCTCTGTATAGTGTATGTGACATACATAAATTATATAGTATTTCCTATAATGTAGCCTAACTATTGTAATAGCATCATAGTCACCGTTTCAGGTGGCCTCCCACCATTTTGTTTTACTTAAAGGTGCTTTCAGTCATTTGACCAAAAATAACAAAAGAAAATGTGATTTTCACTAACAATCCCCCACTGCTCACTCTCTCACTTAGGTCTAATTTATCTCCAAAACTGATTTTTATTTAATTTATTTTAATTAATCTTTTCCATAATAATAGATTCATCTTTTATGTCTTTTGTGTGTATTGTTTTTTGTTCTTATCTGACATTAGAGTCTGTAATAAAATTTATCATTATTATTATTTCAACACACAGCTGCTCACCTCCTTCCTCATGTGGGGGTACTGATTCAGGGGCAGGTGGAGTTTGGGGTTGGGCTTGACGTATCTGTTCAGAACGACGCATCATTTTGACAGAGGGAAGGTCAACTGAACTAAACGTGACTGTATTGATTATTTAACTAAAACAACAGTGAAATGTAAAAATCCAGAGTTTTCTTCAGAAATATGAGCTAACATGGGGAGAAAAGTGAGCTAGCTTATAGACCAGGGACAAAGTTAATATTCCATAACTTTCCACCACATGAACTACTAACAAACCCACCTTGCTTTTTGAAATACTGGGTGACAAACTGTCGACCCTTGGCTTCTTTCTCCTCTCTTAGCTTTCTGTCTTTCTGTTTTTGGCTACCTGACTTTTTTAGGCATATTGCCGCCTCCGCCTCCTTACCCACTGTCTGTGACAAATTACTGGCACACTGCAGCTGATCCAGTCGGACTGAACCATTTTACATAAATAGAGGGGGGGGTAATGTTTCCAAAACAAACAAAGTTATTGCTAGCACTAGCAGCCAGCCTCGTCAAGCGACACTCAACCAGGCATTCACAGTGAGTAAGTCTACCTGTCTTCTCGGTGCTTTGTCAGTACGAGTCTTAGAAAACACCTTTTTAAACTAAGAGAGCAGAGCCACGCCATTTTACCACCCCGGCTTGCAGCAGTCAATCTACTGCTGTCAGATTACCAGTGACCATCCCTATACACCAACAAAGACTGAAACCAACTTACCAGTGCTGATCCAACCGCAGCGAGCCCTACTAGGGCCCTTGGTGGTAAGTTTCCAGCCGGCTATCTCTCACAGATTGTGGAACACAATTCCGACATCTCACTGCTGCGGGCTCCTCACGGAGTCCTGGTGTGTAAGTTCAACACAGTCTCAGAGCTGCTTTCCCGATAGTCAGTGCAGTGTGGCTCCCTTCTGCCTGCCCGTTGCTGGCCCCTCTTTGTTTTCCTCTTGTTTCAGCTCTCCAGATGGCCCCGGCAGCGGAGATTGTGGAGCTAAAATCGACTCCACTCGATCAGCTACTCCAATCCCTGGAGTAGCTGATCGACAACCTCCTCCAGCGGCAGTCCGTGCTGTGCTCCCGGTTAGCCTGCCTGGAGCTAGAAGCCAACCTGCAGCCTTTAGCTCCAGCTCTTACCGTCACTGCTACCAACGTCTCTGGTCCGAGCTCCACTTCATCGTGGTCTTCTGATGCCAGGGGAACAAAAAAGTTTTCTCTTCCCCACTTCTCTCCCATCAGCGACACCCATCCTCATCTCCTCTTCAAACCCCCCCCCCCAGTTAGTAAGCGACCCCATCTGTCTCCCCCTCAGCCCCGAAAGAAGCATCCTCACTCAGCGTCTGACCCAGTGCCCTCATCACCCTCCTCGAAGCCACCTGTTGCAGCACCGACAAACTCTTCTCCCCCGACCCCGCCCACCCGAGAACCTGGTCATGTCAACATCTCGTCTCATCCAATCCCATGCAGTTCGTCAGTCTCCCTCAACCCAAGGCTGTCGATCTACAAATGTAACCCAGATATTGAACGCCCAGATATATTTCTGGTAGGTGACTCTATCATCCGGTTCGTTTCTCTTCCTGGCGCCATCACATACTGTCTATCAGGAGGAAAAACCACTGACTTCATTGAACTCATCCCAGCACTTCTTGACATGCATCCCTCTGTCCACACTGTGATTATACACTCGGGCACAAATGACATCATGGCCAGGCAATCCACACTGTTGCACCTCAACCTTGAGGCTGTTGTTTCCACTCTGGAAAGCCTAGGAAGGAGGTGTGTTCTTTCCGGGCCCCATTCCTGTCACCGCCAATAGGAGCTCTGAGCACTTCAGCCGTTTGCTCAGCTTACATGACTGGATGAAAAATTTTTCTACTGCCTGTGGTTTCGCTTTTGTCAGCCACTTTGACTCTCTCTGGACTAGACACAATCTATTTAAACATGATGGCCTGCATTTTAATAGGACTGGTACAGGAGTCCTGTGTCAAAATTTTATAAACTTTATTGCTTTTAGCCTCGAATGACATCCCCCTCAGCAAGACCCTGCTGAGCATCCTCGCTCTGCTCGTCACAGTTTGCCTTAAAATGCCGGTCCTGCTGTTGCTGACTCTGTCTCTGCTCTCCCTATGCATATTCCTGTCAGAATCACCAATCTGCGGCCATCACCAAAACTACATGCTATTCCAGATGTAGCCAAAATAGAAGCATCTGCGCTTACTCCCCGTCCCCGCTGTAGAGGGGCAAATATGAGCAAATTGCGGTCTTTGTGGCGGGATCCCCTGACTACAAACACCGCAGACCTGTGGGCTCCTGCCAGGATCGGCCTGGTAAACGCCAGGTCGCAAGTGAACAAAACATTTATCCTAAAGGATTTCTTCATGTCCCAGGGATTGGATCCTCTCTGCATAACTGAGACTTGGCTGTGTGTCGGTGAAACAAGTGCTTTTTTCCGAACTCCTACCCCACGACTGTAGTTTCTTTAACACCCCGCGGACGTCGGGTCGGGGAGGAGGAATAGCCACGGTTTTTAAGAATGGTTATAAATGCAGACAGCTGTCTTTCACCTTCCCCAGCTTCAAACTGAGCGCATTTGAGCTTGGTCGCTCTCCCACTGTCCTGTGCGCGGTGGTCTATCAGCCTCCTAAATACAATAAGGAGTTTATAAATGACTTTTCTGATTTCCTGACGGAAGTGATGCCTAAATATGACCATGTTCTCATTGTAGGGGATTTTTATGTCCATGTTTGCTGTCCTGGTGATCCTGTGGGAATGGAGTTTCTAGATCTTGTTGATTCCTTTAGTCTTGTACAGTTTGTGTTTGGTCCCACACATGAGCACAGACACACACTCGACCTTGTTCTTTCTTATGACCTGCCTGTTCACAACTTGGAGATTTGCGACACAATGTTCTCAGACCACATGCCTGTCCTGTTTGATATCACTCTCACTAGCAACTCAGCGAAACCCCGTGTCGCAGCCCGGCTCTGTCGTATTATTAACTCTTCCACTGTTGTCAATTTCTCCACTGCTTTCACAAACTGTGTTTTTCGAGAACTTATGTGTAACACCACTGATGGACTCAACGCTTGGTTTCACTCGACCTGCCAATCAGTTCTAGATTCTGTGGCACCATTAAAAACCAAGGAGCCCAAAGCCAAATGTGAGCCCTGGTTTAATGATGCTACTCAAGCCACCAGACACGAGTGTTGCAAAGCAGAACGAAAGTGGAAAAGAAATAAACTGCAGGTGTCTTTTCAAATTCTAAAGGACCGCTGGCGGCAATACCAGAAAACAGTGAGAGATGCAAAAAGAAATCACTTCTCAAATATTCTTCTTTCAAATTATAACAAGCCCCAAGTATTATTTAAGATCATTGACTTGGTCCTTAATCCCCCGCAGACTGCAGGCATTGAACCATCTCCTGCTATTTGTGAAACCTTTTTAAATTTCTTCATTGAAAAAGTTTCCTCATCCAGAACTTCGATCACATTTCCTACCTATGACCCTGGCTGCCTATACATTTTAGGATCTGTTTTAAAATTCTTTTATTTATTTTTAAGTCTCTTAATGGCCTCGCCCCACTATACCTCTTTGAGCTGCTAGAGCCATACACTCCGACACGCCCTCTCAGGTCAGCTGACCACCTGCTCCTGAAAGTTCCCAAAACGACAAGTAGGCTCAGAGAAGACTGCATTTTTTCAGTTGTAGCACCAAAATGACCTGCCTCTCGACATCAGACAAATTCCATCACTGCATGTTTTTAAAAAGCTCCTTAAAACCCACCTGTTCTCCATGGCCTTTGATCCTGCATAAATTGATGTCTTTTAATTTGCTAATACTCATTTTATTGACTGATTTATGTGCTGTGCCTTAAAATGTTTTTTTGGTTTTATATTGTGTTATTTTATGGCATTTTATGTTTTTATCTTTATTGTTTTTATTTTGCTTTGTTATTGTACACTTCTTGTTTAATTGCGTACAGCACTTTGGTCCACTGGGTTTTTAAAGTGCTTTATAAATAAAGTTGGTATGGTATGGTATGGTACCAGTGATCGACTCACTAACTCCCTTATAAAATGGATTGCAATGGACTGCAGACCAGTTTTGGTGATAAAGGACAGGGTCCAGCAGCTTTACTACGACACATCTGCCAAAATTCATTTGAAATGCTTTTTTAAAAATTATTTCATAGCAAAGATTGAGGTATACATTAATTGAGATTAATAAATCACAGAGAATTAATGACATTAATGTTTTAATCGCTTGGCAGCCCTAGTTATTATAAATCATTGCCATTGATCACCATAAACACACACGCATGCGCACGCACATGCACACGCCAGCTGATGCTGATAGTCCAGATTGCAGTTACTAGTGGTTTCATAATGTCATGAATGCAAAGCTGTGAAAGATTTGTGTGTGTGTGTGTGTGTGTGTGTGTGTGTGTGTGTGTGTGTGCCTCCCTCCTCTCTGTACTGCAGGATGAACACTAAGTGTTTCAGCAGCTGATGACTCAGCAGGTGTTGACATGTCATTTATCAAAAGTAACTCAGCACTTATGTTAGCATGCTAGGCCATTGCAAAGAACTGTGACTGTGTCTGACTTCTGTATAAATGGACTTGCAGTATGTCTTGAACTGACTGAGGTAAGGTTTTGCAGTAATGACCAAATTGGCAGTGGAGCAGTAGGAAGCATTGAAGAGGCATCATTTGTCCACTGCCTTGCTGCTAGAGAGGAATTGAAAGTTGCTGGATTTGATTACTTCATACATAATGGCTGTGCTGACGTGTGTTGTCACCATAACAACTAACAACTAACAACAATCACCATTTTCTCTTCTTTTGAACTAGTCAAATTAGGACTTATTCTTATCCCAACTGGTCAAACACTGACACTGTCAGTGTGCCTAAACATCAGCATATAATGCACTACTTATCCTCCTGCATCAGTTTTGGACATTTAGGGATGGAGTGTCAATTTACATTTGTTGAATGCATTGTGTCTTTTTAAAATACACAGTTATCACAGTAAAGGTACATGCGTACAGTTAATTCATTCAATCATTTTCAGTAACCGCTCATCCTGTTAGGGGTTGCATGGGTGCTGGAGCCTATCCCAGCTGACATTGAACGAGGAGCAGGGTACACTCACACTCACACCCACGGACAGTTTAGAGTCACCAATTAACCTGCACGTCTTTGGACTGTGGGAGGAAACATGACCACCTGGAGGAAACCCACGCTGACACATGAAGAACATGCAAACTCCACACAGAAAGTCTCCCCAACTCCAAGGTTCGAACCAGGAACTCTCTTGCTGTGAGGCAACAATGCTAATGACTGCAGCACTGTACCGCCTTTTTACGTTAAGGCAACCAAGCACATGGTTAGGTTTAGAATATTTGGCTCAAAATAAGTACATTTGTTACCAACGTAATGTAAGGTCACGTGATATATGTCCTAGCATAGTTAGCTATACACACTAGCACACTAAATTGTTGAAATAACTCCACTGACTTTTGGAAATGAACATGCAGTACGTTAAGTGACATTGGAGAAAACTGATTTTTTTGTGTTAGTCCAACTAAAACCACACTTTTGAAATACATGTAAACATGTTAGTCTGACTGAAATCATACTAAATCAAATTTCTCAAAGTCAGTCGAATTCCTCCTGCATGTATACAGTAGGGCTGTACCCAAATATTCGGATATTCGTTTCTATGGGCAGGTATTTGTTATGAAAATTTGGTATTCAATTTTTTCTTTTCTTTTCTTTTCTTTTTTTTATTGTTATTATTTATTTTTTTTTTTTTTAACATAATTTTTTGGTGCTAAATGTAGTCTTTTTTGTTGTTGGTAAATGTAGGTTATCAGTAAAAATCAAAACTTTTAAATTGCATTGTTAAAAATGTGAAAATATAGTATCACCTACCAACTGTGCTTGTGCGCATGGCACGCTTGGGTGCATCCGTCTGAGGCTGTGGATCAATGCCAAGTTTTACCACATTATCACTATTCTCTCTAACTTGTAGCTGTTTTTTTCTTTTTTCTTTTCATCTTTTGAATTTAATATGAATTATGGAACCGTTTCTACCAAAGTTTGTTTCCCCTGTTTTGTACAATAAATTATTGTTTAAAGTTTCAACAAGTTTCTTTTGTATTGCATGACACAAGTGTGTTTTGAAAACGACGGGACTGTCACCTGCTCAACGCATCAGTATCTTCGGATGCCATGACAGTAATAGATTATAGATTAATAGATAATAATAATAATGTCAAAATATCATTTACAGAATGATTTAACAGACAATCACTGCTGCCCGACCCGCAGGTCCATTTGCGAGTCCCGCGGGTTACGGGTCGACCCGCGCATCACTACTGAGCTCAGTCTATAAATGCTGTACACAACAGTAGGCTATAGACATTTTATTCTATTCAGGCTGGCAGAACCAGCAGCGCATCGGCTCTACAGCACACGGCACTGCTGATTTTATTATTTTATTGCAGCACAGAGTGTCTGCCATCAACCAATTACTTGCAGAGGCTTCCTACAATTTGTTTCAATGGTTCCGATTTAATCAAAGCATAGAATAATGTACTGAAGGAGACTGTTGTGCCATTACATATTTTTTTTTGTTTTGAGAGCAAAGATCCGGTTCCCATTGTGCAAAAAAAAAAAAAAACCCGGAGGTGCTCAGCGCATGCTCCACAGTTTCTGCCCTCGACGGCAACATGGATAAATCTACATCTAGAGCAATGCATGTTTGGCTAGACAAAAAGTACAGAGCTGTGGAGTTGTCCACCATGGTACCAGATTGCCGCCAGCTAACCGTAGCTAACTTGTTTGTTGATTGTTTGGTCTGTGACAGAATAGGTCAACCTGAAAAAGGTCCAATAATAACAAGCCTAAAGGGGGCATATCCCTATCTATCGTAGCAGAGTCAGACATATTTGAGTCCATAAATGGATTCCCCTGCCATGCTTGTATACTGGGACAAGGACAGTGCTCCAATTAAAAGGCCAAGTTGAGCTGTAACCGCAGCTCCACTTAACTGTGCATGAAAACACAATGAATGGGTGAAAGTCTTAAGTTTGTTTGACTTGTCCACTTCCCCACCTGCCTTTTATGGACTTTTTTGGTCTTTATACCATGGTAATTGCAGTGGTGTAACAAACTGCCGCTGGCCAGTGCGTATTGTACTGACACTAAAGGGTGCCTCTGTGCATTGGTGTCTAATGCCAAGGTCCACTGACAAAGCGACAGTTAGGAGTAAGAACAGGCTGCAAATGACCACAGCAACAGTTCAATGTCTACATATATATTCATTTTTCGTAACCGGCTATCCTGTTAGGGGTCATGGGGGGGCTGGAGCCTATCCCAGCTGACATTGGGCCAGAGGCAGGGTACACCCTGGACAGGTCACCAGACTATCACAGGGCTGACACATAGACAGACAACCACTCATGCTAACATTCACAGACAATTTAGAGTCACCAATTAACCTGCATGTCTTTGGACTGTGGAAGGAAGCATGACCACCTGGAAAACCCATGTGAACATAGGGCTGAACATGCAGACTCCAAACAGAAGGGCTGCCCTCACCCTGTGTTCAAACCAGGAACCGAATATAGGCTATTTATTACTTCTCAGTGTACATATACATTTACTACATTTCTGTTTATTACAGTTTATTAATTCAGCACTGACTGTACACTTTTTTTTTCTTACCACAAATCTAAGTAATTTGATTCCATGTATGTTATATTTTATCCCTTTATTTTAACTTTTGCGTTATTTTGTGTCATAGATTACCTGTTTTACTTCTATGGTTTTTTTCTTTTATCCGTATTTAATGGTCGTTGGAGAGAGCTTGCTTCTCTGTTACTCCTTGCACATGACAATAAATAACCTGAATCTTGTGGGATTTTTATTTTGATTGAATAGTAAACATATGTTAAAGATTCATTTTGAGACAAGACTCATTTTTCACCAATTAAAGGACATCAGAAATGGACGGTAAAGCTGAGAAAAATTGTCTTTTCTGACCTGAAATTCTTATGCCTCTGCACCGGCCAAAGCCATGGCTGGAGGCTAGATGTTTTCAGGTTGTCCATCTATCCATCCATCTGTCCATCCATCCATCCCATTTTCATGGACATGATATCTCAAGAACACTGAAGGTCAAAGGTCAGTATGACCTCACAAAGCATGTTTTTGGCCATAACTCAAGAATTCATACGTTAATTATGACAAAACTTCACACAAATGTCTAACAGGATAAAATAATGCAGTGATAACATTTTACATGACAACATTTTATATTCCAAAGGTCGACTTTACTGCGACATCATAATGTTCTGCTAAAACACTTTTCTGTCCGTTATTCAGTTATTCATATCTCAGGAACAGAGGGGGAGACATTTGGTCAGATACTGAATTGGTGACTCTAATCCTGACACTGTGAGATTGTATAAATGACATGGATGGAAACTGTCAGAGAAATGGGGCAGCAATTGTAGTTGGATGGAAACTAACTGACTGCAGTAAAGTATGGATCTTTTTTTTTTTTTTGTCATTCATCATTTTATTCTTGACAGAATCTGAATTAATCCATCTTTCTTTCCTTTCCTTTCCTTTCCTTTTCTTTCTTTTCCTTTCCTTTCGTCTCCCCTCCTCTCCTTTCCTGTCGATGACGCTTTTGTTTGGTTCTATCAAAAAATGCAAAGACAGCATAAAGACGGGACTTCATAGCAGCTCTATAGCCCCATCTCATCTGTAAATGAGGGCTACATTTCATACATTTTAACTTGTTGAAACATTTTTCTTGGAGTTAAAATGCAAGTGAGTCATTTTTGAGGCCCGCTTTCTCTCTCTCTTATTCTCTCACTCACACAGAAACACACACACACACAGAAACACACACACACACACACACACACACACACACACACACACACACACACAAACAAACAAACAAACAAACACACACACACAGGCAGAGAAGGGACAGGAGGGTTTTACTGTCTGATGGGTTCCTGAGAGGACAGGAAGTCTGCTCCTCAACACAGCTGATCAACACACATAAAGTCAGTCATGGCTGCTGTATGTGAGTGTTTCAGTGTTATATCTGTCAGAGAGACATTCAGCTCTGACAGCCTGCAAAGACACCAGCTGCATATATTTAAACTTCCTCTGCATGTGTGTGTGTCCCAAGTCACACACACTGCAGATTTATCTTCTCTTTCTCTTAAACCTTCCAAACTCAAAATATTTCCAAAGTCTGAGCGCCAATCAGACCTGAAGAAGTGTTGTCTGTCATGTATAAACTCAGGGACTCAGGGTGTATTCGCACTTAAACTCTTCCCAGTTGGCGTTTGTTGACCTGTTATTTGTATAAATAGCAGCAGTGGTGGGTTGTGCAGGTTTGAGGTTGGCGCTGCTGCTGTTCAGGTGTTTAGAGCCTAAACTGCTTCTTGACAGTTTCTCCCTCGAGTTTTACAGTCCAGTTTGTCCTGTAGTCATCATCGGTGACCTCATTTTTGAAAAATAACTGCTGCTCATTACACAACAGAAAATAAAACAGAGCGAAAAATGGACAGGCAACTTTTCTATTCTTAGATTCCCACCATGAATGGATCAAGTTCATCCTCAGAGAGGCACCAGATGAGAGGTCAGCTTTAACTCTAATACTAACATTTCGCTCTAACCTCCTTGGTTATGAAACAGTTCGAAAAACTAATTAAGTCAGAGCTTGTGGTCAAAACTGAGAACCTATTATTAGACCCCCTCCAGTTTGCATATAGAGCTGGCAGGGGCGTTCAAGATGCAACTGCCACTTTTCTTAACCTCCTGCTCAAGCACTTAGAGGGTAGTAAAAATCACGCCAGGTTGCTTTTTAGCGATTTCTCTTCAGCATTTAACACTATCCAGCCACATGTCCTAGTCAGAAAACTAGTTGACATTTTTGGTTTGGATTCATGTCTGGTAGGCTGGATTCTTGATTTTTTAACAAACAGATCTCAACGAGTTAGAGTAAATGGGGTTCTGTCCAGCACCTTGTCATCTTCCACCGGCTTGCCTCAGGGCTGTGTATTGTCTGCTCTCTTGTACATCTTATACACCAATGACTGTCGTAGCTGTCACACAAATAGATCCATCATCAAGTATGCTGATGACTCGCTTATTGTCAGCCTGCTATATGATGATGAGGACAGTCACGGTCCTGTTGTAGATGACTTCCTGTCCTGGTGTAATGATGCCTTCCTGCAACTTAATGTAACAAAAACAAAAGAGATCTGCATTGATTTTAGGCATACCCACCCAACTGCCTCGAATAGTGTCATAAATGGTGAGAAAGTTGAAACTGTAAACAGTTATAAATACCTGGGTACAATAATCGACGATCGACTGAAATTTGACCTCAACACTGAAATGTTGTGTAAGAAAGGCCAGCAGCGCCTGTACTGCTTGAGGAAGCTGGCCAGTTTCCATGTTGACAAGACTCTGATGAAAATGTTTTATTGTGCCTACATTGAGTCTGTCATCTCCTTTTCTATTATCTGCTGGTACGGCAATCTTTGCATCAGAGATAAGAATTCCCTGGGATGAATTGTTAAAGTGGCCTCTAAGGTAGCAGGCACCCAGTTTGACAGTGGACCACATCTTTAACCGACAGGTGCTCATCAAAGCCCTGTCCATCCATTCAGAGGACGCTCATCCCCTGTGCTCAGAGTACAGGCTCCTCCCATCTGACCTTCGTCTGTGCATCCCGCGGGCCACAAAAAACAGATACCAACTTTCCTTTGTGCCTGTCTCTATTCGAGCATTGAATGTCTTGGAGTGATTGGATCCTGTATCATAACAGTCTGTATTGGCCACTGCACTGTCCTCAGTGTCAAAGGTTTTTAGCACTTGCTCCTCTCCTTGTGAGACCGCACTTTATCTAATGCACCTTATTCGACCACTGTGTTCTTATCACTGTTATCTTTGATTTTTTATCTTATCCAGTGCCATAACGTTACTTTTTATATTTTATATTTCTTATATGACCACAGTCAGCGCACATACTATTTATATTGTTATTTATTCTGATGTCACTATTATGTCACTATATGTTTCCTGTGTTTTATGTTTTTACTTTTATGTGATCCTATGAGCTGCAACACAAATTGCCCTTTGGGACATTAAATAAATTGAACCTTGAACCTTGTTACCCTTTCATGCTTTTCCTCCAGTTAATTTTTATATAGACCATCTCGTTAAACTTTATTTAAGTAATATCACATGAGAGGGAGTACTGTTGTACTGAATATTATCACAGCTGTGATTCAGTCATTGGCAAGAGGCTGCAGGCCGGTGCCAAAGATGATCACACAGCCCTTCAGGCTTTTCTGACAACCATTTATTATTCACTCAAATGTTATTTGTTAAAATATGTTCCCCTTTGTGGTACAAAGTTTGTGATAACAGCCCTTAATGTAGCTAATCAATGGTTAACATAGTTAACTACTCAGAACACGATTAAAGCAGAGTGGTAATGCATAGTTAAAAGTTCCATTGCTGTTTTATTCTATGTCAGCAACTCATGAAATGCCTCATGTCCAATGAAATTGCTTGGTTGGAACTCACTCTTTTATGATATTTTAATTATTGTTTTTACATTGTGAGCACTGCAAACTCTTAGATGTCCTAAATCCATAACTAATTTGTGATGTTCCCCATGGGAACTTCTTGGGGCCATTCTTAAAATCTGTCCTTATGCAGACAATGCTGCACTAATAACATCAAATGAAGATAAAACAAGTTAGAAGATATGTTAAGTGTTGCAGTGTGGCTCTCGGATTCTAAACTTTACTTACATGTAGGGAAATTTAAGTCTGTTCTGTTCAGATTGCAAATCAAGCTGAGAAAATATAGGTGTGTCAGCCAGTTTTTGCAGCACTGCACTGTGGTTCAGTGCAATTTGAACTCTGTTGCTTCCTTCTTGAACAGCACTTACACCCAACTCATCAGAAACAAGCTTCAGACTTCTCAGAATAAGTTCATTATGGTTTTCACGTGATAAAATTATTAAAGTTAACTCACTTACAAAAATGTGAAGATGTTATAAGTTACTTCAACTGTTTAAGACTTATCAGACAACTGATGTTGTACTTTATCAATTCACTGTTATTGTCAAGTCAATCTATATTTCTAAACTCATTATACCCATGTGGATTCCAAGACAATTAGCAACTGCTACAGGGAAGCTGACAGAAATCCAAACGGACTAAATGTATCTTAGGGTGCTTTCACACCTGCCCCGTTTGGTTTTGTTCAATTGAACTCAAGTTTGTTTGCCCCCTGTGCGATTTTTTTAGGCAGGTGGGATCACAGCAATCACACTCGGATGCGCACCAAAACAAAAGAACTCTGGTGTGGTTCGTTTGTGGTGAGAACGTGTTCTGACCTCAATCTGAACCAGATCTTTGTTTGGGTTAAAGGGCCAGTGTGTAATATTTGGCATGGTTTATTGTCAATCTGAATCTGAATCTGAATCTTCTACCCATTAATATGTTTATACAAGTGTATAATCGCTATAAAATAAAATTCGTTTGGTTTTTGTAGCCTTATAGTTATGCTTTTACATATATATATAGCAAGGGCCTTGCTTTAGAGAAGTTGCCATCTTGCGCCGCCATGTCTGTATGGCAATCCAGCCAGCCAGAGAATGCGTTTCGCGTGTATAAATGAACCAACAAAGACAGCAGGAGGAAGGAAGAAGGAGGAGGTAACAGCAGAGAGTTAGAAGTTTGTCGATAGAGAGTAGTGAAAGGATTTTTTTAGTTATAAAGTTTGCGAATGGACCACATTTACCACGCAACAGGAGACAATGAACCCTGTGCATTCAGCCTCTCTTCTTGCCTGCTCAGAATCAAACACATGGATTTCCTCATCTGTATGCTTCGGCTCAAACAGGTATGGCTCTGGGTCTGTGTCCGCTACAAGAAACTCTTCAAAATCGCGTTCAAAGTCGTCCATTGCAGCTGCTGCAGTCCGGAGATATTGCTAGGCTAAATAACAGCTGAGCTCTGTTTACAAGCTACGCCGACAGTCAGCGTGTGGGCTGGAGATTGGCGGAGCAGAGAGGGGAGGGGGGTCCCCACTCGGTATTGTAAACGAGTATGTGTGTAAAGTTATGAAGTGTGTCTGTTACGCTAAGAGTCAGAGTTTGGGACGGAGTGGAGTGTTACCAGAGTTTCTGGAGTGCTCAAATAAATGGGCCTTTTTTCCCGAACGCTCCTCTGGTCTCCTGCTCGTGAGGGATTCATTACAATATCGTAACATGGCTTAGATTTCTAAATAAACATACAACTCCTGGCTAGATAGACCTACTCCTGAAAAACTCGTGCGCAAGGCTTTTTGTCCCTACGAGGCCGCCGTCATATATACCCGACGGGAGGGGTGAGCAAGTGAGCCCTGCAATCTAGAATTTGACCACTGATGTCACTGTTTTCAACCCATTTTACACACTTGCCCTTTAAACATGAGCATGTTATAGTCCTGAAGGATTAATAATGTGTGCCTCCTCCTGCACTGTCTTAATATGCACATTTGGTGCATCCAACGCATCAAAGCATTGTCTTCTAGTTGGAGCCATGCCTCGTTTTCAAACTGTATGGTTTGCCTAAAATGAACAATGACAGCAATATAGCACACGATGACCAGTGCTAAAATCAACCCGCGTTGTTGTCCCTCCATTGTGACAGAAAGTGTCACATTTATCTTGCAAGTGTACTCCTCAACATTTTGTTTACTTCCTGGATTTTTTCCGCATGGAAATTTTGACCAATCAAGAGCAGCTTTCTCACACAAGGCATTTGATTTGTTCTGCCTTCTAGGCAATTATGCAACTTTGTAACCAAATTAGTCCCTGATTCGACCAAAGCAAGACAACTCTAGGTCTGAAAGCACCCTTTAAGTCATTGGAATAAAACAGGGTTTGTGTGGACCAGCCACTTAATTCTGGTATAAAATGAATAACTGACAAACTCCAAACAGAACATAAATTCACTTACTTTGTGACATATGCAGCTCTGATGTGCAAATTCTGGTGGAAATTAATAGCAAATCAGAATAAATCAAACTCAAACTGCTCTGAAATAAGAAACTGTGACATGAGGTATTTTTAAGAAACAGTTTGTTTTATGCTTTCTTCTTTCCTGTTTCCTTTCCTTGTGTGTTAATGCCTTATCTTGAGGTGTGTCCAGACAGAAAGCAAAGTGAATTTTAATATTTCATTATCTGCACAAAAAGAAATGTCTGACTGATTTCAGACTTCTGTTATTTTTGTTTCTGATGTCTATGAATTAATCTCCAAAATATGTGCAACTTAAAACATAGTCAGCTCATGTGGATACATCTTTACCCCAATTACAACCGTGACTGTGGTGAATTTGTGTCTTATTACCTCCACCAAAGAGATTATGTTTTCTCCGGCGTTTGTCTGTTTGTTTGTCTGCAAAATAACTCAAAAAGTTCTGAACAGATTTGGAGGAAATTCTCAGGAAAGGTTGATAATGGGACAAGGAACAGATGATACAATTTTGGTGGTGATCAGTTGAAGCAAAGTGGATAAAATAATAAAATGGCGGGAAATCCAAACTGCTTGGCGGAGGTCTGTGCTCTCCGAGTGCTTTTCTAGTTGCGCCTGCTCTTGTTTTTCCACCAACTTTATAAGTGACAGCAGTCAGCAGCGTTGCCATTTGCTTGGTCTTTTGATTTCAAAGGGATAGTTAAGGTCCTTTGAAGTGGGGTTCTATGGGGTACTTATCCATAGTCAGTGTATTACCTACAGTAGGTGGCCGTCGTCATGCCCTCAGTTTGGAGAAGCAGGCTGAAATAACGACATGGAAGCTAAGCAATTTACTGCTGTTAATGGGGGCAGCAGTGAAACATATTTTATCCAAACAAATAATATCAGTTTAAGTGTACACAATATTTAGAATACTTTCACTGCTTTACATTGCTGTCAGACAGACATTTTCTATGAGGAACTAAAGCTGTTATATTGCTGTCTTTAAAGCCAGACTCCATTGAGATGAACAGTGATTTAATGTTGCTGAACGCAGGAGCTGCTGGTCTTCCGCTGCCTTGATCAGTTAGTTTTTTTGTGTTATTGTGTGACTTTGGTGTTTAAAAGGGTTCATTCAGATTCACCAAAGTTACACAATGACACAAACTAACAAACTGATGGAAGCCGCAGCAGACCAGTAACTTCTGTATTTAATGAGCTAAAATTACGTTTTTTGTCAATGGAGTCTGGTGGCTTTGATGAGAGCAAAGACGGGGAACTGAGTTAACTGCTTCCTGCCGCTGTGTGAACTAATATGACCCTATTTTTTTTCCCATGTGTGCTTCCTCTCCTCAATCATCACTCATCACCAGGTATGTTCAACCCAAATCTCTTTTCATTTTAACTGTTTGCTCTATGTGGGCTTCAGTCTTTGGCCCTGTTTCCACCCACACACCTGAATGTCCCGTGATCCATAAATTACCAGTTACAACAGGAACCCTTCATGTTGTTTGACCAGCATTTTCCTTTTGTGCTAAAAAGCCTTTTAGTGTTAGTAAAGAGTAGGATGTTTTTCGGTGGGCTAGGCTTAAACAGGTCTCCACAGACATTAGTTGACGCTAGCTAGCAAGTTCTGTTAGCTGTCACTTCGCTCCACTCCGGTCCACTCCATCATAAATTTTATCCTGCTCCACTCGCTCACCACTCCGCTCAAAAAAACTACATCGTACTACCCTAACCTGTAATCTTCTATTCACAAATGAAACATGAGCTTGGTAGATTCTCCGGGGAAGCCCTCTCCCTGCAGTTAGGGACCATTTTCCACGGTACCGCTGTCGACAGGGTGGAAATAAGTCAAAGTGTGGAGGAGTCAGACCAGGTTAAGCGGCTGACCTCTGGGGAAGCCCTCTCGCCTCTCTCCACAGTTAGGGACCGTTCTCCAAGGTACCGCTGCTTCTCTTCTCAGTTTCTTTTCTGAAGTACACAGTAAACTCCATAATTTTGAAATAAAATTGTGTGGGTGTGCGCAGGTGCAAAGATGCATTCTGGGTGGGGCATGAGCGACCGGAGCGAAATTGGAGCTACAGATAAGGCTCTGCTCCACCTTTAAAAAAAAATAGCCACTCCTCGCTCAACACAAAATCTTTCCGCTCCCCGCTCAGCTCCGCTCCAGCTCCACTCCGCTCACATGCTCTGCTCTCCAGGACCACAGGTGTTACTTGAATAAGTAAACACTGACCAATGGGACCAGACTGGCTGACCTGTATGCTCTCACTCAGTGAATGGATGATGTCACAGGAAGCTTTGTGGTTGATTACCATGCCAATCTTACAAAGGAGGACAACACTTGAATGCAGTAGCAGCTCGTGGCCTATACTGATCAACAGTTCAGCTGCAGTAACAGTAGACTCACAAGTCAGTCTTTAGATGCTTTGCTTAACTAAAGACTGATGTCTTTCTCCCTGATTTTGTGTTTAGATGGGCGGATACAATTTCAGAGTTTAAAAAAACTCCCTTCGTTGCAGAACCAATGGTAAATCCGCAGGGCGGTCCTTCAGTGGCTCACTGAACTCTTGTGCTCGTAAACATAGTCTGACTAGAAACACGTGTAGCGGTACAAAATGGCTCAAGTCACTGTAAGTCCTTCATTTCCACAATCTTGTGGACTGGGCACACGTTTGATAAAACAGAGTTAAATCTCTCGGCATCCATTTTCAAGCTCTCTGTGTGTGTTTGTTTCCTTGCGGACAAGAAAAGGGGGAGCGCACATTTCCAGGAGGGCGTATCCTTTTCAAAAATGCAAGAGGCGTTGCTGCGTGTGTTAAACACACTTTAGAAAGGAGTGTCCCCAGACTATCAGAAGGTGGAGATCTCTTATTGTCTGGTGGTGAGACTACAGTAACAGTAACATCATACGGAGATACAGTACCAGGTTACAGCAACAATTCACTACAACAAAACTAGACAATTTGGTTAACTACAAAAATGTTCTGATGCCAAAAGCTCTCTCTCTCTCTCTCTCTCTCTCTCTCTCTCTCTCTCTCTCTCTCTCTCTCTCTCTCTCTCGCTGGCTGGCTGGCTGGCTGGCTGGCTCACTCACTCACTCACTCACTCACTCACTCACTCGCACGCGCGTGCGCACACACACACACACACACACACACACACACACACACACTGACTATTTTCCGCTGTGCACACAGACAGGAAAGGTAAAAAAAGGAAAGGAGTAAGGCTCCTTTAATAAGAGGTTAGGGCTTGGGCCTACCTTATTTGGCTTTATGTTTGCTCTTTAAATGCATTTTCTGCACTGTTTTTAACTATTTATTGTCTTGCTTTTAGCTTTTGCTTTTAATGATCTCCTTTAATGTTTTCTCTTGTAAAGCATATTGAATTGCCTTGTGTATGAATGGTGCTATATAAATAAAATTGCCTTGCCTTGCCTTATTTGAAGAGAAGCTCACATCGACAGCCTTTCTGGGATGCAAACAGGTCAATCACCAAGTTCTTTAAGTCTGATGATTTTTGGATGAGGTCCTGCTCGATAGACAGCATTTAAAATAATTTACCTCGTTCAGCATGATGCTAACACAATTCGCAGGACTCAACGCTCACTCTCCCACTGCAGTAACAGCGGGCAGGCTCTCACTGTACTTCCACGCACTGTCAATGGCCAAAAGTCAGTGGCCTGGGCTGAATTAATTTAACCCAAATGGCATGGGCGGATCTACCGGGGTGGCACAGGGTGGCAACTGCCACCCTAAAAGAAAGCCATGCCACCCCTGCTGCCACCCCAGTTGGCAGCAATGAATTCAAAGAAAAGTTATGGCCAATTTGCCTTTTTACGAGCGTGAATCTCCAATGTCTGACTGCGCTGAATGCAGCACGAGATAACGCCAAAGCGGCAAGAGACTGCTTTGTTTGGAAAACTGAGTGGAGCCAGAGGGGCAGCCTATTGCAGGAAGACCTCTGAGTATGTTAACCTTGATATGAGGGAAACTCTGGGTTTCAGTTCCAGAAAGAGGTAAATCAAACTCTGAGTCAATCACCGTGGCAACTGAGTCTGTGAACAGGTTAGTCTCCTCCCT
The DNA here is from genome assembly GCA_026686955.1 of Epinephelus cyanopodus. NCBI lineage: Eukaryota > Metazoa > Chordata > Actinopteri > Perciformes > Serranidae > Epinephelus > Epinephelus cyanopodus. The sequence goes on along the minus strand of CM048931.1, from coordinate 3,181,048 downwards.
CTTATACGCTGTTTCATTTCCTCATTCATTCAGTCCGTGTCAAAGCTTGTATCACAGCGCATTCATTAGCGGAGATTTACCGTCTGTCACAGTCTAAATCCTGCTGGATATTAGTTTGTTACTCAGGACTGTCTTAAGTTACTGAATTTATACACATCAATCACTTCTTTGGACATCAGTTTTTGTCTTTACATTCAAATATTACACAGCAAGAATTCACCCTCTGCTCAGAATCAAACCTCTGTCCTTTTTATATTTCTTATTTTTTATAACACTATGCACAAGGATCAGACTGTCAGTCTGTTAGAGCAGCTCCCACATGTTTATTGCACATAATGTGTAGGTCTAATTATTTACATTTTAAAAATCGGTATGAAGCTTTAGACACGTAGTATCAATGACTAATGATCTCCATCACTGATGTCATTGGTCGCACTGATGGAACATAATTCCTATAGCCTAATATTGGGGATTATATGTTAATATTTCTCAGTGAGCAATGGTGCAGTATTTCAGTGTCTTTAAATTTACTACATTTGTAGCTGAAATAAAGTCACTGAATGCTGTTGAGTCAAGATACAAATAGATGTCCAACATTTTAAAATCTACTGTATTTTAACCTCATTGCTTTTCGAGTGCAAATCACCAAACATATTATTACTGGGTCAGACTGTGAGTTTACAGTCAAGTCTTTATGTCTTTGATCTATAGCCTAGCCTATATGTTTTAAATCTTCCTATTTTTCAGTTGCTGCCTCCTGTGTTTTTCCCCATCAGATTAAATCTGAACAAATATATTAATATATATTATTAATATAATGTAATGTCTCTACAGCCTGATACACAGTCAGATTCCACCACTTTATCTTATCTTATCTTACCTTATCTTAGCTTCATTAAGGAAATGTCAGTCTGATAAATGATGACTAAACGGACAACACTGAATAAAACTTTTTTATTAACTTTATGGTTAACTTATTTACACTTTCCTTGCTCTGACTCAGGCTCTTCTTTTAAAGATAAACGTGCACCGTCTGCTACACATGCATTAATATCTCTACATCCACTGGATTAAAATGGAAGCGCTGTCTTTTATTTGTGAGTGAACATACTCAGAGTTGACTGAACTAACTCAAGTCAGCTGTTCTGGAACTGGTAACTCAGAGTTTCCCATCTCAGGGTAAATCAACTCAGAGTTCAAGGTTAGACTCAGAGTTTGTTGAACCTCCTTCAACACTTATTACTAATATGAACTGTTTCACATGAAACCTCAAATGCAAGACATTGATTGCATGAGATTAAGTCTGTATGAGTTTGTAAATGGCAGCCCGTGCCCTTATGTAGTGTGAACATACTATTTCTCATCAAACTGTGTTAACTGTGATTAAATATGTCTGCCATATGTTGCCACCCCACAAAAAATTCTGCCCCCCTCTTGCCACCCCATAAATATTTTTCTAGATCCGCCCCTGCCAACTGGACAGTAAATCAAGGGGGCTTGTCACGACACCTGTCACTTACGATGTGACAACAAGGATTGGAAGCTGATTGCAGGAGTATGGGCTGTAAAAAATCAGCCCATTTAGATAAATCTTGTGTTTTTGTGACTTTTTTAGTGCTGTTGCTGCTATAGGTTCCACCAAAAACAATCAGTTCTAAGGTTCAATAACTAATATTTTTATATTTTCTTTAATTTTAATATTTTTCTCGTCTTTATCGTAAAAGATGGGCAGGGCTTAGCCCTGCTAGCCCATTTATACCAACCTGGTGGAATAGTTTTCTTCAGCTTGTTTTTCCTATCGAAACTAACATTAGCTAATGCACTAAAAAGTTACTGTTACACAGAAATCCAATATTCCTCATAATACCTCCCCAATTTCTGAGGAGGTGGACATGATAGCCCTTAAAGCCACAGTGTGTAGGAATTTCTCCCATCTAACGCTGAAATCGTAAATTGACTGTTGGGGCAGGTGTAAATCGAAACAAACCAATCACGTCTTGTCTTTTGACAACTCACAAATGGCTCAGTCTCACACACCTCATCCCTCTCCTCGCATCACTGCACCGCTGACAGTGGGGCTGGCCTGTGATTGCATTGGCCTGGCCTGCCGGTTGGGAAAAAAATGACAGGCAGGGCACTCACAGCCAATCACAGCCTCCCTTTTAAAACTTCTTCAGCAGCTCTTTCCACCTGGGAAAGGTTACTCCGATGTTGACCCTTGTTTTTTGAATTCGCCAGTCACGTTGCCTTTTTGATTCCCTTTGCGCTTTCTTGGCGATGAGGAATCCGTCTCCCGTGATGCTGCATATGCATGATCCTACATTATGCTCAAAGAGTGGGACTTTGTTATGCTGCAGTAGTGCAGGCTTTTAAAATTTGCCAGGGTAGTAGCGAAGTGCCTCTTGCTCCTCTCCTTTGGCTTCTCAGTCACGCAGTGCTGGCCTGACTCTCAATGAAAACGCCGAAGGCGGGGCTATTCCCTGGTAATGCTTTATGTCCCTTGCTGGTGGATGCATTTTCAAGATGGCGAAATGTTGTGGAACTCCCCAAACGACTTACCCGCCCAATGTACAAACAAATCCGAAATTCTCCTTTTAAGGGAATACGTCAGATTATTGATGGAGTTAATGATACACCAATGATGACATATTTATGAATGCAGACACTGATTTTTGCCAATAAACAACTGAAAATGTTAGACAATGTCCCTTTAATACACATAACGTTATTCATCCCTACAACAGGAAATACTTGACTAACCCGATATGAAGTGTGCGCTGCGCATATGGCCTTTTTGATGATCGCCTCCATCCAGTCCAGTTTACTTCTTTGGAAGACCTTGAAAATACTATTAACAGTACTATTAAGGAATACATATATATGTGTGTGTGTGTGTGTGTGTGTGTGTGTGTGTGTGTGTGTGTGTGTGTATGTTTGTGTGTGCGTGTGTGTGTGTGTGTGTGTGTGTGTGTGTGTGTGTGTGTGTGTGTGTGTGCAGCTGCAGTGTTTAACCTGATTAAAGTATCTCAAAGCTTCTATGAAAAATCTTCTTTTTGGAGCAAATGAAAAATTTCTCGCTCTTTGTCCTCGCTCCTCCAAATGTAAAGTCTTACAGCGGTGAAGCTGCCAGCACCGCTTAACTTCACTTCACTGAGTTTTAACAGCTAATCTGCCAGATGGTGAGTTGCTGAGCCGAGATGGAGAAATTCCCAGGTTAACTTGTCTGAACACGACCCAAAACAAGAAGCCAGCAGACAGCACACACAGGTGGGAGGCTTTACTTCTTCCTCTTTGCCTCAGACGCCTCTGTGACCAAAAAAAAAAGCTCAAGCAACTGTTTGTTTTCTCTTGAAACAGCAAAAAATGATCAACTGTTCCACCAAACTGTCTCCAGTGCTGTGAGCTGATGTCTCAGGTGCCTCTGCTCTTCACTTCTGTTTCACCATCTTGAAACGTTCTTGGCAGCCTGTAGTTTGGAATTTTTGAGATGAACGATGGATCCTGACAGGACTAAAGTTAAAATACAGCAGCCGGCTTCATCTGCTGTCTCCAGTAGGCATATGAGACCTTCAGTCCAGAGAGACATTGCTGATATCGATCTGCAGAGATGAAACAATGGATTTAGAGTCTCAGGATTTGATCAAAAGAGTGTTGGGTCACAGTAATCTGATGTGTGTCAGTTTGCCTTTGTAATTGTGTAGTGCAGGGAGCTGATGATATGTCCAGATTTTTCTCTTTTTACACACAGAGTTTGCAGTTTGAGCTCTTTAGAAATTTTGTAGACAGATAAAAACTTTCTTTTTATTTTTGAAATGCAGTGTTAACACATCCTTTGTCAATGCCAATCAATATATTGAGAGAAAAAAACAGCAACAACAAAAACATTAAAATGTAAATAAGTACCAATACATAAAATAAAAATAATATCAACAGTTAAATAAAGACACCAGCACGCATGTATCAGAATGGAAGGTAACCCTAATACATGTATATCACAAATAAAGCCTCTCACCCTCATCTTCATTTCTGTTAACTAATATTCTATTTCTGTCCATTCCCAAAGGATGGTTATAAAAAAGGGAATATAACAACTTTAGCAACTCCTAACTATTTACAGCCAGAGAGGTAGAGATAAAGATTAGTATACAATAAAACCGAATAAATAAAATGCCTGTGTCAGCTTGGCTTTAAAGATTACACATTTCTATGCTATATCAAGACAGATAAGAAAACACGTTTGACAAAACAGATTGGGATGTTCCTTCAAGTGATTAGCTTAACAAAATCTGGCCTTAGTAGTTTAACAAATTACATCCATTTCTCCCAGTGTTGTATGAAAATGTCCATCTTTATGTGTACCTTTTACTTCAGGGGGGATAGAGCCTAAATATAGAACTTTGAAATCTTATGGTATATGCATATTTAAGATTAATTGTACTGCCCTATGTATTTCTCTCCAATAATTCTGCATTTTTTGGCATTCCCAAAACACTTGATAGTGGTTTGCCATTTGACAGCCACATTTCCTCCAGCATTGGGCACTACTATTGTACTACTACTTATTGTGCTGTCATGAGAGGAGCGATTAAAAAAAAATCTAACCACATTTTTCCAGCAAAATTCTTTCCATGCCTGAGATTTTGCCATTCTTCATCCGTTATTGACAGGTCTCCTTCCTTTTCCCATCTGACCTTAATGTATTTTGTCGGACAGACTTTTAGGCAGCGGAGGGATTTATAGAGTTTTGAGATGACCCCTCTTGTAGTATCTGATTTATATGCATTTATAAATAGTTAAATGAAAGGTTTACTGGTTTCTCTAGGGTTAGGGTTAGGGTTAGTTGGTTGGTTGTAAAAATGTCTTAATTGAAGATATCTATAAAAATCCTGCTTTTCTAATGAAAAGGTTTCTCTTAAGGTGTGGAAGACATAAGTTTATCTTTCTGTATAATAGCATATAGGGATGTAATGCCTTTTTTTATCCAAAGCTTAAATCTATCATCCAACAAAGTTGGTGTGAAATCCGAGTCACATGCACACCAACTCAGGATCTTAATATCTTCCTCCAATTTATGCTTTTTAATTATGTTCTTCCAAACCTTTAAAGCAGATCCAACCCATGGATTTTTCAGTCTATCTATGTACCTATGCAAGTTTTTAATCCGGTAATATAGCCTGAATATGGACATCAGAAATGATTCTACCTTCAATGTCTTTCCATTGTGCTTTATAAGAGGGGTCACACCAATACAACAACGCTCTAATCTGTGCTGAGATATAGTAATTTTTTTAAAGATGGTAAGCCCCAGCCTCCTTTTTCTTTGGGTAATTGTAATGTTTTGTACTGTACTCAGGGTCTCCTACCTTGCCATATAAATCTTAATATCATTTTGTTCCACTTTATAAATTGGTTTTGTAATTGGGAGGGTTTGAAAAAGATATAGTAGTCTTGGCAGAACATTGATTTTAATTGTTTCAATTCATGAACTTAAGCTTAAGGAAGGTATAAGATCCCGTCTTGCAAGCTCTTCTTTGATTTTTCATGACAGGCAGTCATAATTTTTCCCAAATATTCTTGAGATGTCTTTAGGCAAGATTACACCCAAATATTTGAAAGATTCTGTTTTGCACTTCAGTGGGTATGCATTCTTGAGTTTTTCAGATGGACTTATGTTGTATATAAGGGTTTCCGTACTATCTAATTTCGATTTGTAACCTGATAGCGGACCTTTAACTTTAAGAGAATTCATCGCTTCGGGTAAGGATATTTCAGGGTCTCTTAAATACAGAAGAACATCATCAGCATAACTGGCTATTATATGTCCCACTCTGTTAATTTCAATACCCTTTTATTTGTCATTCTGTCTAATATATTGGGCAAGTGGTTCAAGAAACAGTGCAAATGTATGTAGGGATCAAGCGCAACCTTGTCTTACTCCTCCTTCTGGTGTTGAGGATTTTGATATGTGCCCATTAATTTTAATTTTGGCTGTGGGGTTGTCATAAATAGCCTTAATACTATTTATTATTGGTTCACTAAAACTGAATTTATGTAGAACCTTGTATAGATATTGCCAGCTTACAGAATCAAAAGCTTTTTCCGCGTCTAAGCCTAGACTGTTATTTAGCCTAGCGATATCCCCGGACTGCAGCAGCTGCAATGGACGACTTTGAACGCGATTTTGAAGAGTGTCTTGTAGAGGGCACAGACCCAGAGCCATACCTGTTTGAGCCGGAGTATACAGATGAGGAACTCCATGTGTTGGATGCTGAGCGGGCGAGAAGAGAGGCTGAATGCACAGAATGGGATTCGGTGCTACAGCTGCCATTGTTGGAGAGATATATCACCAGGAGGAAAAGCGCCGCAGAGAGTGCATTACAAGGAGTGAAGTTACGTCTTCTTTTCCTCGCAGATGACGGTTCGGGTTCATTCTCTCCTGTTGCGTGGTAAATGTGGTCCATTCGCAAACTTTAGAACTAAAAAAAACTTTTCACTACTCTATCGACGAACTTCTAACACTCCCTGCTGTTTCCTCCTCCTTCTTCCTTCCTCCCGCTGTCTTCGTTGGTTCATTTATACACGCGAAACGCATTCTCTGGCTGGCTGGATTGTCCGCTCGGTCTGCCGTACAGACATGGTGGCGCAAGATGGCGACTTCTCTAAAGCAAGGCCCTTGCTATATATATATATATATATATATATATATATAAAAGCATAACTATAAGGCTACGAAAACCAAACGAATTTTATTTTATAGCGTTTATACACTCGTATAAACATATTAATGGGTAGAATATTCAGATTCAGATTCAGATTGACAATAAACCATACCAAATATTACACACTGGCCCTTTAAAATCTGTAAGAGTAGGGCCCTCCATAGTAGCATTGTCCATATGGTGTACATGTCTATCATAAGAAATATTTTTAATCCTCCAACTTATCTTTAAAACTCTTATTCCAAGGGAAACAAATGGAGAAAAAGACAGCAAGTTGTTTGTATACCAAAAAAAAAAGTGACAGAAAAAGAAATGATGGCAATCATCCCATTTTTTTGTCTTTTATCAGTGTTCTGTTCTTTTATATAAAGATGTGCTTCATTGTGTTTAGTCAAACTTAGCTCTTTTTTTCAGGATGACTGTGTTACCTCATGTGTGTTCTTTAATTAGTCATTTCCATCTTGTTTTTCAATTAGGAAGGTTGCCTTCTGTAAACCTAGAGTTTCTCTCTAATATCAGCACTCTGGGATGCTCCTTTCTCTTGCTCCGACTGTCCTCCTCCTGCTGTGTGCCATGCTTGCCGATTCAGCTGCTCAGTTGGATCCTCCAGTGGGGATATAACATTAACTGGGAAACCTCTGTTCTTCATATCTTTTGTGGCCTTGCTGATGTTATGATAGAGTTGCGTTCCCTCCTCGTAGAAGACCCACAGACGAGCTGGATAGGGAGTCTAGAAACGAATCCTCCTCTCCCTCAGCGTTTCTTTCACTTCATTGTATTCTTTTTGCTTGCTCAGCACCGTTGCCGGATAATTATATTCTCTGATTGTTTAGGAGAATCTCGTTCTTTTCCTAGGCATTACTTAGGATTTCTTCTTTTGTTTTGTACCGGTGAAATTTACTGACGATTAACCTGGTTTTACCTGTTGCCAAGGGCTTCGGGGATAATTCTTCTTCAGTCTCGCTCATTTCTGTCACAGTCCTCTTACTCTTTTCTCTTGTTTCCATCGTTATCCTGCTATATAACTGCTGTTATTATTTCACGGGGTGTATTTGCTGGTTAGCAGGAAAATTTACGATTCTGTCGGAGGAGACTACAATCTAGGCTGCCATCTTGGGTGGCTCAATTCAATTTTATTTAAAAAGCCCAATATCAGAAATCACAGTTTTCCTCAGAGGGCTTTACAGCATATGACATCCCTTTTTCCTTGGACCTTCTTCTGTGTCTTCTCCAGATTATTTTGTTTCAGATGGATACCTGTATATCTCGGTTCATCTCAGTACACTGAGTCCAACATGTTTAAGGTCGGGCTGAGTTAGACTATCAATCAATCAATTCAATCAATTTTATTTATAAAGCCCAATATCACAAATACAATTTGCCTCACAGGGCTTTACAGCATACAACATCCCTCTGTCCTTTGGACCCTCACAGCGGATAAGGAAAAACTCCCCCAAAAAACCCCTTTACCGGGGAAAAAAAAATGGTAGAAACCTCAGGAAGAGCAACTGAGGAGGGATCCCTCTTCCAGGACGGACAGACGTGCAACAGATGTCGTACAGAACAGATCACCATAACAAATTAACAGTAATCTGTATGACACAATACAATAATCTGTATGACATCCTCGATAATGACAGTAGCTTACAACAACATTCATGAAAGTAATAATATTGTCGTTATAGTTCTGGCTACTGTGGTACAATATGTTGAAAGTATGTATTAGTATCAGGCAGTATACATGTATGATAATATCATATGTGTATAATAACAGTAGAAGTATGACTAATGACTAATGATGGCAGCAGCAGCAGCAGCAGGCATCTGGCAGGACCACGGCAGCAGCACAACCACACACGTCACACTATCGAGGCACCGCTGCAATACGAGTTAACCTGAGAGACAGTGGAGCACAAAGGCTCCGGAGAAGAAGCTGAGTTAGTGACATCCAGAATGGCCGAGTAAACAAGATACAGTAATAGGATACGCAAGAGCGAGAGAGACTAGAACAGAATGGTTCTGTTACTTCAAGGCAGAGTCCTGCACGGGTCCATTTTTGAAAACCTGCACTCGCCCATACTTGTAAAGTTCAGTACTATAACCAACCTCTTACCCATCATTATGTCTAAGTCAAAGCTGTACCCACCAACACCTGTTAATAAAAGTCCCGTGATCCAAACTGTGCCTGTGATTAAACACACACAGGCTACAGTCACTCACATTAAGCTGGGTGCTCCATTCATGAATTCCAAATCCAGTGGAGATGTCTCTTTCGCTGGCTGCGCTAGATGGCAGGATGTCTTTTTCATTTGTTTTATTCTGATAAATAAAAATTGTATTTTTGTTCTCACCCACTTCCCGCCCTTGTGGAGTTCATTTTACCCATGAATTTATATATATGTATGTATATAGATATGTATACCCATAACACAGCTTTTTGCGGTACACCCGTCAGGTACCCAACTCGGTGCAGGACTCTGTATTGCAGTACTCTTGGGGTTTATGGATCTGGGGTGATAAAAAAAGAAAAATCATTTTCTGTAACCGCTTATCACATTCACATCAATTTAGAGTCACCAATTAACGTGCAGGGGTTAAAGTTCTCCGGCACAGCGCCGGAATTCCAGTGTGGCCAAGTTTCTGTCCAGCACGGGCAGAAGTGCTCTACAGTGCGCGCATTTCACTCGCATTTGCCCTTAAAATGTATATATGTGCGAACCGGGAAAATGATTTAGGCGCACAGTGTGCGAGTAAACACAACCTACTATTTACCATAACCGGCATCAGACGTTTTTTCATTGATAACCGATCAAATAAATGTATTTTAAAACTCGCTCCTTTGGCTCTGATACAACCATCTTCCCTCCCTGTCTGCAGTCCCCACTGCACTGGGCTTTGTAACAATGTCCCGCCTACAGCCCCCTCTGATTGGTTACACGGCACAATAGCCAGTCAACACTGACGCCTGTGCATGCTTTTACATCATGTCACATTGAGACACAGAGCATAGACCGAGCGGAAGAGGCTGCGGTAAGCCAGTGGTAATTTTGAAGGTAAGGTAACAGAAACCAGACAGAAACTAAAGTTGCACTAAAAATCCTCTATGCTGAAGTTTTAAAGTCACCACCACAACATTATATGATCCATTTCAATGATGACATGCTTGCCCAGAAGCGAACTTTAGATGCAACTGCCTGTTTAATTCACATCAAGCGTGATGCAATTTTGCAAACAGCCTAAATGATTTATCTTCTAAAAATAAATAGCACCAAGTCAAACAAGAGATGTAGGAGCTACAAGTCAAAAAGTCTGGTAACCACTGAAACTTTAATCTTTATTCACAAACTCATTATGCTACAAAAGTTTAATCTGAAAAGTTACTACTAAAGCTTATAATCTTTTTGTTCATTTTGTTAATAAGTGCTCCACATTCCAGGCACAAAATTTTTTCTTGCTTTAACCCCTGTGCATGTCTTTGGATTGCAGGAAGTAGGCCGGAACATCCGCAGAAAACCCACTCTGGGGATACTGTTTGTAATTGATTTTACATGTGTGTGGCTGTGTTGCCTGTAGTTTCTCGAATGTCAAAGACAAATTTCTTCTGAGGGAGCTTTTTGCGGGTTTCCTGTCCCAGTGAAGAACTCTTCAAGGGTGCTTCAAGGGTTGCCAAAAAAAGTCTGGAAGTCATAATGCAAGCTTTTTTATTTCTAACGAATAAACAATGATGATATGATATTGCCACACAAAAATGTTGCAGTACTGTGTCAATTTTTCCTTCCATCCTTAGAACACAGTCAGCAGTTATAGACTGAGATAAAATCACTTCATTCACTGTGCTGTTAAAAGGTTACTGCCAGGAGCTACCTGCAGTTTTTAAGGTGGAATGTTTTCTTGCATGTAACTTAGTGCATGTGTTAATGTCATGAATCAATCAACACATCTTAAATGTCAATATGACAACTTTAACAATACCTTTTTTTGCTATTTTGCAGGGCAGTCACTTTGATAATGATAAGATCTTAAAGTGCTTTCAAAAAAAGTGTATGAATATTAATTGATTTATACGACCTGTAAATATCATCTTTCCTCACTTTGAAAGTATTGTTGGCTAGGTGATGGTCTCTGGTGATGACCTCACCTTATGAGTGTGTAGCAGGCAGGTTTGGACAGCTGTTGGGCTGACAGTGTGAAACACTGCTAAAATGTTGCAGATATAGAGACATATTGTTTTTTTAGACCTTAAGCATCCCAATTTACTTCACTGGTTTTCAGTGTGCTACCTATTACTGTACCTGAACCTGCCAGTGGCCACTTTGTTATTTAAAGCTTTGGCTTTGGTCCTTTTGTCTCTCTGAATGTGCTGATCATCATGTGTTATGTAAGTTAAGTAGATATCCAGTGAGAAGGGATGATAGCCTTTTCGGGTGAGCTGATGGTCAGTAATAGATAAAATAAAGCAAAAAATATCAGGTTTTAAGTTGAGTTGGAGGTCTCAGATTTCGTACCAGTAGAGTTTGGAGTTGTGTCTCAGTGTTAGCCCCCTGCAGCATTTGACCGTGTGTATATTTGTCTAACAAGTACAAGTCCATTTGTTTACAGCACTCTGTGACTCACACAGTTTTAGCTGACTGTGTTTAGAAACCCTTCTGGTGTATGACCGGAGTAAAGTGGTTCATTAAAAAAAAACTGTCATTTGAATTCGTTATAAAAACAAAATGATACTGATCACTTAAAACAGCAACACAACTTATGTGAAGCCTGCATCTCACTGTGAGACATATGGAGGTGTGTAGAGATGAGCCATGTGCTGAATGTTCCTCCTGATTGCCACAGGGCTCCCAGCAACGCTCTAATCCCAGAGAGGAGAGACTAAGAGTGGATTACCCACCGGGAGAGAGCCCCTTGTTGTGTGTGTGTGTGTGTGTGTGTGTGTGTGTGTGTGTGTGTGTGTGTGTGTGTGTGTGTGTGCGTGTGTTTGTGTGTGTGTATATGTGAGTGTGTGTCCTGCTATGTCGTCAGATCTCTGTAAATCAGATTTCCTGCTGGTTTAGACTGAGTGCCGCCGTCTCATCTCTATCTCATCCCTTCATCCTTTATCTTTTCCTTCCTCCTTTGTTCCTCCATCCTTCCTTCCAATATATATTCTTAGTGATTTTATCTGTCACCTCGGTCGTTGCTTTGTCTCCTTTTCTTTCTTTAACTCCTTCCTCCCAGATTCTTCCACTCAATCTTTTGCTTGCCACGGCAACCACAGTATCCCAGCATGCTCAGCAGGAGGATAAAACTGTTGAGCGGACAAGTGTCTGCTCATATCGTCTGCAGTGAAGCAGAACATGTTGCCACAGAGCAGAGGAGGCTGATTAGTGGCTACAGTGGAGAGATGAAGTGGTGATGGAGAGATGAGGTGATATGGTTGATGAAGGTGGAGGCAGACAGATTGCAGAGGTTTGATATGGAGGATCAGATAAAGGCAGGCAGGTCAGGACTGTTGTTTTTAGTTCTTGGTAAAGTAAAAAATGACCACTAAAGAAAACTGAGAGTGTAACTCTAGATACATCAAGTGAATGTCTTTGAAACTGTTGATATTTCAGACTCATTTTCAGGGAGTGTGTGAACTTACATGTGTTTGATTGGCAAGTGCGCAGCAATGATCCAGGTTCATCCTTGATGAAGAGGTTTTTGCTGGAGGCCTCTGCACTCTGCATCAGGCCCTCTGAGGTCATCCTTTGAAATGAATTTATCAGATTCTGGATCATGTCACTGTCTTATTTCTATCATTTACACTCATTACCTTCTGCTGATGTCTTAATCCAAATTGACCTCCAATAACTGCATTCAGCTTCGTAGGTACAATCCCAAAAAGTACAGAAATTATGCACACATCAACTTCATCAACTTCTCAATGTTTTTATGCCTCCACGCGGATGATAGCTGGGGCCGGAGACATTATATTTTTGGGTAGTTTGTCCGTCCATCTGTACATCCGTCCATACTGATGCACATACAACCCGTACTTGTGAATGTGGTATCTCAAGAACGCCTCTAGGGAATTTCTTCAAATTTGACACAAATGTTCACTTCAATGCTCACCAAGGTGTAGGCTCTGCATAGAGCCTACACACAAGTATGAATCCCCTAAGGAGATGGTGGAGACCAAAATCAGAGCAGAAAGAGAGAATCAGGTGACACAAATATTCCTCATGAATCATGAAATAAGAAGCAGCACAGAAGAAGAAAAAATATGTGTTTAACAAAGCTCAAAAGCAACTGTAGTTTAAAAATCACTGCAGATATGTTTTATGAATTAACAGTTTTTTAATTTAGAGCCACAGATTCTTTTTTCAGATTTTTCTGCTGCACAGTTAAAATGCTCTATTCTGTCAGTGTTGGATTGTGTTGTTAATGGCTAAGTAGGCTAAGTAGCATAACTGGTTAAGTAGCATCAAGACGGTCTTCTTGTTTCTCCTTTTGAATGATGATTACAGATCACTGCCGTCTGCTGGTGTGAAATTATTTCCTCTCTAGTGGTTGGCCGACAGATGTAGTCTTTGTGGTGTGTTCAGGTGCAACTTTTTGGCTGAGACACAGCTGACCTGAGGCAATGCAACTGTCGGCCTTCATTGCCACGGGTTCTTTGAAATTGGCTTGGTGTGTCAGGGGCCTGCGGCTGGGGCCCTCTGTCTCTGTGAAATGACAGAATCTGATATTCTCTGAATTAAATATGAGAGGAGTCATAAGTAATATCACCAGCCGTATTACCAGAATGTGTTTGTTTGTATGACTGCCAACAACTGTGATGCAGAGTGGACCTCTCAGATGATTAGACTGGAGGATGGATGGTGTTGAAAAATAATTTGAAGCCTTTTTAGTCTCCTGTGAATCAGATAAATGGTTCCAAAAGAAGAAGAAGATAAATTGCTCATACTGACTGCAGCTTTGTGCCAACTCCACTTTTTATTTGAACCAAAGGCTGTGAGTCAATGAAAGGAAGAAGCAACACTGAGCAACATTCATCTGTGCTCTCCAAAACACAATAAATCTTCTCAAAATGAGCAAAAAGCTGAGTGAGTCATGTTGCAGTCAACACACACAGGTGCGCACACATACACACAGTGACATTTGGTGTGTTGTCATCAGCCAATCTGTCTTTGTTAGCGCTGCAGTTTCAAGCCGGAGGATCAGCTTGTTAGTCTGAGAGATGTCGCCCAGTAGGAAATGTCAGGCTGTGTGTGTGTGTGTGTGTGTGTGTGTGTGTGTGTGTGTGGATAAGTTAATAAATAAAATATGTTGACAAGCTTATAGAGTCCGGTACATCAGGAGGATCCTGTGAGTGTGTGTTTTTTGCTGATATCTGATTATTTTCTGGTGAGAATCACGTTTCTGTTATTTTATCTTTAAATATAAAAAAAAACCATGAAGCCGCTACATCAGCAAAGAATTTATCCTCCAAACAAGTTTTTCGGATGGAGCTCATGTTTATGTGCTATAGACCGTGAAGGAAGAATCCAACTAAAGAGAGTCCAACTAAACCAAACACTGGTTCTAGATTGACCCAGTGATTTTTATTATGATGGGGACACAGGAAATACATTGTGTTTGTCTATGAGTTTAGCACTTGCAGCTCTCGCTCATCAAAAATGTGTCTATAAAACAAGACAACAGTCATTCATTTGTCAACAGTGTATCAGTTCGAAATATTGCGGGAAGTGATGGAAATTGTCAGGAGCCGCCACAGTGAGCTGATAGATGAAGAGCAGCCGGCGACAGGCTGCACACCTCCGACTTTCTGCAGACTCATGCGGTGTTCAGCACAAAATCAGATCACAGATGCTCATACAATGATGGAAAGAAGCCAATTATTGACTTCTTTATTAAGACAACAATAGTTTGTTGCCCAGAGAACGTTGTGACCTGTAGTGTTAAATCACATTCACTGTTCCCACCAGTAACCACAGGTGGCACCAAATCAACTAGGACTGAAATCTTTGACATTGCCGCTATAAACTTCTCTTACTTTGTTTGTTTTTTTTGCACAGTTTAAACCAAGGTTTCGATTTAGTTTAGGTTTGATTTAAGTTTTTGTCTGAGTTTAACCTTAGAAAGACAAACTGAGAGACAGAAAGAATCATCTCATCTCCTGATTGGAAGAAAAAGTGATCCAACACATGAGCAGACTTTGCTCTTATTTTGAGTTGTAGTTTTTTCAGCTTGAGGAGTTCAGAGCACTCTGGCAAAAACACCAGGCGCCTAGAGTGCAGAAATGTGAGTCGCGTCTCAATGCTAAAACAGCAAGCAAAAAGCTTAATTCTCATTAAAAACAATTACAAAAAGCTGCCTCTAGTTGCTGTAAGGCTTTCTGTGCGATCAGGGCCTAAACCAGTTAAATAGGGCACCCTGAATGAGATTTGCCAACTGGTTACATAGAAAGGAATCATGTGATCTATCAGCTGACTCCCCTCCATCAATCAGCTGATCTATCGGTTGATTTGGCTGCTTGAGATCAGCTGATGTAGCTGAGACATGAGCTGAGCTTGACATCGTGTCCTGCCTAAACTATCACTGTACTCAATACGTGCTTTAATGTTTGTTTCATACTTTAAACTTTATGCATGAACCTGCAACTGGCCACTTTGCCAATATTTACACCAAAATGATGCATGCAGTGTAAATGTGTGGTGTAAATTCAAATTTTGGGTCAGTGATTCATCTTAAGACAGGACAGCGTTTGGAGGACTAAATGAGAGATATTTCCCCCTTTTTGAGTTTCCATCTTCAGATACTTGTCAGGTGAGTGACTGAGGACCTAATAGTTTGAAGCATTTACGCCCACAGATCACATTTGGGCCCATTTTGAACCCATTTGAACCGTGTGTGTTTCCGTCAACTTCCTGCTCACAGGTCTAAACTCTCAGGTGAGATGGATCTCCAGGCTGTCAAACGTCTGACGGAGCAGCTTTTTTAGCTTCTCTGCAGCTTTGCATCACTGCATTTCGCATTCAGCCGGCCTGTCTTGGAGCCACACAACAGCCGGCAGGGGAAAATTGGCCACTTCAGCACTGTGAAAATAAGCCATTCCTGCTGTCAGGCCCTTATTTAAGATGATAGGATACAACCAGGCTCAGTTTAGCCCAGCAATGTGGAGCCTGTGCTGGGCAGTGATGTGAGAGGGAATACCTGAGTTGATCTGCTGTCACCAAATGTCAAGTCACCATTTTTCCCCCAAACCCTCCACTCATGTTTTATATCCTTGAACAACTTTTTTTAGCAGGTCAGAGCAGAGTTATTATGGTTTTGTATTTTTCATTTTATTTTTCATTGTATTCCATTTTGAATTTTTGTTTTCAATTTACTTTGGTTGAGTGTGTTTTCTCATTTCAGTTTCATTTTTATTCTTTTGTCTTTATTATCAATATTTCAAAAATTATTTTTACCATAATGGATGGTATATGTTAAAAGCATTTTACACACATATTGCTGTAAATGTGGTAAAAGGTGACGTTAAAAATTCACAACACTTTTTAAAACATTGTTTGAAGCTTAATGTGGCAAAATGTTGATGTTATTTTCAGTGTGAGCCACGGCACCCCATACCACACACCTGTCAGAGCTTTGAGATCATCCAGTCAGATGTTGCTGGATGTCCCTAGATCTAGAATAAAAAATAGAGGTGACCGAGCTTTTTCTTTGGCTGCTCCTAATCTTTGGAATAGTTTTCCCATGCAGAGGGGTCCATTTCAGAAAGGAGGTTCAACAAACTCTGAGCCTAATCCTGAACTCTGAGTTGAGTAACTCTAAGGCAAGGCAAGGCAAGGCAAGGCAAGGCATGGCAAGGCAAGGCAAGGCAAGGCAATTTTATTTATATAGCACCATTCATACACAAGGCAATTCAATGTGCTTTACAAGAGATTTACATTAAAATAAAAACATTAAAGGAACAATAGATCATTAAAAACAAAAGCTAAAAGCAAGACAATAAATAGTTAAAAACAGTGCAGAAAATGCATTTAAAAAGCAAACATAAAGCAAAAGCATCAGCAGATAAATATAAAAACAATAGCTACAGATTATCTCAACAGTAAGTTACATATCTGGTTCACTGGTAAGCTGCAGTAAATAGTAATGTTTTAAGCCCAGATTTAAATGAGCTGACAGTTTCAGCCGACCTCAGATATTCTGGAAGTTTGTTCCACAGGCGGGGAGCATAGAAACTAAAGGCTGTTTCACTGTGTTTGGTTTTGATCCTGGGAACACTGAGTAAACCTGTTCCAGATGATCTGAGGGGTCTGGATGCTTCATAACGTACAAGTATATCAGAGATGTATTTAGGCCCGAGACCATTTAGTGCTTTATAGACAAGTAACAAGACTTTGAAGTCTATCCTTTGACACACGGGAAGCCAGTGCAGTGACTTAAGCACTGGTGTAATGTGCTCCACTCTCTTGGTGTTGGTGAGGACTCTGGCAGCAGTGTTCTGGATGAGCTGCAGTTGTCTGATTGATTTTTTACTCAGGCCTGTGAAGACACCGTTACAGTAGTCCAGCCTGCTGAAAATGAAAGCATGGACACGTTTTTCTGTATCTTGTTTAGACAGAAATACTTTTATTCTTGCTATGTTTTTAAGGTGGTAGTAGGCTGATTAGTCATTGTCTTAATGTGACAATTGGAATTTAGGTCTGAGTCCAGAACTACAACAAGATTTCTGGCTTGATTTGTAGGTTTTAGTGTCATGACGTCAAGGTGAGCACTGACTATTGATCTTTGTTCTTTGGGGCCAAAAATCTATCTCAGTTTTGTCTGTGTTTGGTTGTAGAAAATTCTGGCACATCCATATATTGATTTCATCAGTGCACTTATTTAGCAGATGTAGGGGACTGTAGTCATCTGGTGACACTGTTATGTAAAGTTTTGTGTCATCTGCATAAGTATGGTAGGAGATGTTATGATATTCCATAATCTGAGCAAGAGGGAGCATATAGATGTTGAACAGAAGAGGCTCAAGAATGGATCTTTGAGGAACTCCACATGTAATTTTTGTTCACACAGATTCATAAATGCCAAGTGACACAAAGAAATCCCTGTCTTGTAAATAAGATTTAAACCAATTTAGCACAGTGCCAGAAAGTCCCACAAACTTTTCGAGTCTGCTGAGCAGTATCTTATGGTCAACTGTGTCAAATGCAGCACTGAGGTCCAGTAATACCAGAACTGAAATCTTTGATGCATCACTGCTCAGATGAATGTCATTTAAAACTTTTACAAGTGCAGTCTCAGAGCTGTGATGTGCTCGAAATCCAGACTGAAAGGCATCAAAGGAATTGTTTTGCTCCAAGAAGGTGTTAAGTTGCTGAAAAACAACCTTTTCAATATCTTTCCTAAAAATGGTAGGTTTGATATGGGCCTGTAGTTATTTATTACGGAGGCATCCAGATTAGGCTTTTTTAAGAGAGGTTTAATGACTGCAGCCTTCAGGGCCGTTGGAAAAAGGCCTGACTGAAGACAACAGTTGACTATCTGTAGTATATCTGATGCTATGCAGTTAAAAACATCTTTAAAAAAGCTTGTAGGCAGAGTGTCAAGGCAGCAGGAAGTGGACCTAAGGTTTCTAACTATGCCTGTCAGAGTAGCACAATTTAATGGGTGAAAAAGTGCCAAATTAACTGGAGTAGTCTTATGAGGCACAGGTGAAATAGCCACTGTGTTGGAGTTACAGACTGTCTGTCTTATCTTTAAAACCCTGTCTGTGAAAAAAGAAGCAGTCATTGCATGCTTTGGTGGATAGCAGTTCAGGAGGGACTGATGCTGATGGGTTTGTCAGTCTGTCAACAGCAGTAAATAAAGTCTGTACATTGTTGTTATTGTTGTTGATAATCTCAGAGAAAAAGGACTGCCGCACCCTTTTTAGCTCCAAGTTATAGATGTGCAGACTTTCCTTATAGATGTCATAATGAACCTGGAGTTTGTTTTTTCGCCACCTGCATTCTGCTTTTGTACATTCTCTTTTTTGAGCTTTTACCCGTGTGGCGTTCCTCCATGGTGGTTTTTTCTTACCAGAGACAACTTTGACCTTCATGGGGGCAATATTGTCCATAATATTCAAAGCTTTAGAGCTGAAACTATGAACCAGATCATTGACAGAGACTGAGGGCAGAACTGGTGTGGGTGTAAAATCCTGGGTGAACAGTGTACAGGTGTTTTCGTTGATATAGCGTTTTCTGATTACCTCTGTTGTAATTTTACTGGTGTCAGCGGAGATGGCCATTTTAAAGAAAACACAGTAATGATCAGAAAAGGCAACATCAGTCACCACAAACTCAGAAATGTTGAGCCCTTTGGACATAATTAGATCTAAAATATGTCCCTTATGTTTGTTGGCTCTGTTACATGCTGGGAAAGTTCAAAGTTCTCCAGGATGTAGAAAAGTTCTTTCGCACTGCCATCTTTGGGATTATCAATATGAATATTAAAATCACCCACTATAACAACACAGTCAAAATCAATGCAAACAACAGACAATAGATTAGAAAAGTCATCAACAAAATGTGCACTATATTTTGGGGGCCTGTAAATGGTTACTAATACTGCTTGACAGGAGGATCTCAACTGCAGTGCAACATATTTAAAAGACTCAAACTTCCCATATGACAACTGTTTGCACTGGTAAACATCCTTAAATAAAGTTGCTACTCCACCTCCTTTCTCTAAAAGTTCTCTAACTGAGCTGATAAAATGGAAGTTTGGGGGGGCTGATTCAATAAGTACTGCTGCACTGTTGTTTTCATTTAACCAAGTTTCAGTTAAAAACATAAAATCAAGGTTTCTCTTGACAATAAAATCATTAATTAATAGTGACTTGCCAGCCAGAGATCTGATATTTAATAAAGCTAAGTTTAGTGTGTCAGATTAGATAGAGTAGCTGTGCGGTTCAAGGACACATTGTTTTTCCTGATGCTAGTCAAAACAGGAATGACAGACCTTGGAGATTTCTCAGGCTGATACTTTTCAATTTCAAGATGTGTTTGACCATGCCACTGGCTATTTAAGATTGCCAGTATTTTAAGGAAGCGCCATGGGGTCTGTCTCATCTCTGACAGGCACCTACTATTTAAGAGTTCATCAATTTGACTGAGCTTTAGTGTGGCAGCTTTACTAACTCCTTGATTGGTGAGCGTGGGGGGGGGGGGGTGACGCTGGCTCCGTGGTGATTGTGGTGGTGGTGGGGAGAGTCGACAATGGCTTCTTAGCCGGTGAAGGGCAGGAGGGGGGTTGTTGGATCCCTGGGTCAGGTGAAGGGGGAGAGATGCAGGCTGTCTGTCTCTGTGCCCCGTACCTGTCCTTGGCTCTTATCTGTCCATTCTTGTTTTGGTATGGCATTCCAAGAGCATGACGTAGGTTGGCCCCGAGTAGTCTGCATCCAGTGATGTTTGGATGAATCCCATCACGCTGAAAGCGATCCTTACAGTTCCAAAAGATGTTAAAATTGTCAATAAACTTTATCCCATGAGTGAAGCATGCCGATGTCAGCCATGTATTCAGGGCAAGGAGTCTGGTAAAAGACTCGATTCCTTTCCCCAGGGTTGGAACGGGGCCAGAAATGAACACATTTTGTGACTGACAGTCACTCAGTTTCTCCAGGAGCAAGGAAAAGTCTTTTTTCAGGATCTCAGAGCCAGTTTTTCTTGGTAGAATGTCAAAAGACCCAGCATGGATGATAATCCTCATGTTACTTGGGTGTGTAGAGAGGCTCACTGGCAACAGCTCGGTTAGCTCCCTGACAGACGTGTCAGACACTGTTAGATTTTCAGTCTTTGCCATTCTTACATGCTTGGTTATTGAGTGTCAGATCAGGATGGTGTCTGGCTGATCAGGTGTGGTGTTAGCATAGTTTTTTCTGGTCCTGGGTCTAGCAGTGGTTTTGGGGCTGTTGCTTGCATTTTGGATAGCCTTAATACCACAGGTGTGATTGGCCTGTATGGGTTCAGTGTAGTTGGTATTGTCACATATTTCATTTGGAGCTAGTGCATCGTACCTGTTCTGTAGAGAGAGTTCAAGTGGAGGGGTGAGCGCTGGGGCTCTCTTGACTGATTTCCTGCTGGATTTGCCTTTGCGTCTAACAACGTCAGCCCAGGTCCTGGCTGGAGTTGATGCTTTTGGTCGAGCACCAGTCCTGTGCCAGTAGGAAGGGTCTTTAGGGAAGGCCAGTTTGGGAGCCTCTGCAGCTGATCCAGTGGTCTTAGGACATATTGTTTCAGCCAAGTCAGCGATGCTATGCTCCACATTTGTTGTATTTCCATATATAAAAGTCTGTCCATCAGCACCTTGTATGTTAGCTGTCACAGAGTCAATGAATTGCTCACTCTCACAAATTTATTGTAGCATTTCACTCTTCTTTTGAAGTTGCCTTATCATCTCGGTTAGTCGCTCACACTCTGTGCAGCTCACAGATTTTGCCATCTTGTCCTTGAGACGGGAAACTCTGGGTTACAGGTTTTGGAACAGGTGATTTCAATCGGTTCAAACAACACTCTGAGTTAAGCGCTTACACCACAACTTTAAAAAGCCGTCATCAATGGAGCCCTGATACCATGATTCACCATGGCAACAAGCTACAAGAAAAGGTCTGCATTTTTTTACTCCTCTGGAGTTGGATATTTTAATGCGCTCATACAGCAAATTTGAAGCAGGAAGAAGAGTAACACAGCTGCAGCAGCGAAGGAACAGGAGTCGGCGTGGGAGAAAATTACTGCTCGAGTCAATGCGTAGCCTAAGTTTAAATTTATTTTATACATTTATGCAATCACAATAATGTTAGGCTACATATGCAAACAGGAGGAATGGTGTTAAAGCTAACATTTAGTTCACTTAGATGCAATCCCACCTAATTATTTTTCAAGTGAAAAGGTGTGATTTGTTTTGACTAGAAATGAGACATTTTGACTAGACTTTAGACACATATTCTTGGTATGATTTTGAGTTTTTGCAGTGTGACATTTTGAGACAGTCAATCTACCTGCACATTAATGCTGTGAATGGACTTCATATTCACATAGTCTCCTTCATTTTGTGAAGGAGCAATGATGGGAATGTGGGTTCCATCAATGCACCCTATGACACCGGGAAATCCTAAAAGAAATTAAAATGACTAATCCCAGTCTGAGGTTGCAGCACCATGTCATTAACTGAATATGATTTATAATCATAAATTTTAACTGATTTCTACATCATTCACCTGCAATACTGTGGGACTTGACGACCCTCACAGGTTTATGTCCAGGGAACACAACAAAAGACGTTTCAGAGCTAGGGACACTTTTCTCACAGCTCTGCAGACAATGGCCTTACTGATGTTTTCTGCATCTCCGATATTATACAGAAAACTCCCATTTGCAAAAAAAAGAAGAGCAACACAAAGAATCTAGGTAGATGGTGACGTTGGTTATGTCACAACAGATGAGGTTATGGATATAAATGATGGACTGTGATGTGAAACGGTACCGTTCAAAAAGAAAATGTTCTGGAAATGATAATACATCAATTTTGGGCCTGTGAATAATATCCTGACGAATGTGTAACTCCCTCCTCAGTAACACTGCCTCTTTGTCCACAGGGTCCTCCAAGAACGAACATGCCTTGGTCGAAAAAAGTAGATTTAGACCTAGAACACACATAAGGATCCGACTTTATCTTGAGGACAGATGATCAAACTCGCCGAAACCCGCACGACACTAAAATGAATGAATCACACTGCGTGTGTGACGTAAGAGGGAGGAGACAGCTAGAAACTCAAGGTTCATTGAAGAAAACCTGCTCCCGACCAAATTAGGTTCACAGAGTCAGTTGCCATAGTAACTGACACCGAGCTTCAGTTACCTCTCTTTCTGGAATGGGCTGGAGTTACTCCGCTTTTTCTGGTTTAAGTTACCTTCCTTTCTGAAACGGAAAACCCAGACTTTCTCTCATTTCAGGGTTAACAGACTCAGAGTTTTCACTAAACCTGCTTTGTGAAACGGACCCACATACTGTACCTTTTTTCTTTGGCTTTTAATGTGAGCTGATCTTTGACATCTTGACTCCACATATTGTTTTTATTTGTTTGCCCTGTGTTTCTGGATTTTGTCAGTTTCTTTTATGCTTGCGAAGCACTTTTGTCAACTCTTTTTAAATGTGTTATATCAATGTGACCTTGACCATGACCTTTTTATGTAATTTTTGCTTTGTTATCATGTTTGATGAACCAAATCTACCAACACTGAAGGCAACAATTTAGTGCTGTGGACGGGCCCGCAGCAAAATGTATTTTGTATCAGTGCAAGTGTACAGTGTATTTGACGATTTACTCAGCTTCACCTTACACACTAATCAGTCAAGGCCGCAGTAGACCAGCGGCTCAGTGTTCTGATGAATGATCGTTTTTTTTTGTCAGTGGAGTCTGATGACTTTGATATGACAGCTCTACTTATCTATAGGAAAAGACTGTCTGAAGGCAAGGTACAGTGGTGAAAAGTATTCTAAATATAGCATACAACTAAACTGGTACTTTTTTTTTGGCGGGCTTTTTTTTTAGGTGGTTAAAAACTACCTGATTGAGGCAACGCCTGCTCTGCACCATTAGATTTTAATGTACGTGACATAGGCTGGGCAATATAATGACTGTACAATATATTTTCAAGCAAGATATAAATTTAGACAACACCGTTAATATCGATATACTGTCAAGTTGCGTTACATAACACATACCAGTGTGCATCTCTCCTCTCTTACACTCTCTGCACAGCTCTGTCCCAAGCAACACTGAAAGTCTATAGTGTGACATCAGTCCATAACTGCTACGCTAAATCAGTGAATGAAATCACAGCAGTAGCACACTTGCAGTACTGTGGGCCTTCCACTGTCACTTTTGGTCACGCAGAGTAAAGCCATGTCGCCCCGATTTGCATTTCCATTGTCCGTTTAGATGTGCCGTGCCACGCCAAGCTGCACCAGAGATGGACCTTCTTAGGAGTGGGTCCAAAAGCCGGGCCACCACTTCTCCTCCTCAAAGAAGCTGTGTGTTGTTGCAAGACTCTCCTCACCTCTGTCTACAGGAGATCAGAGAGAAAGGCATTCTTTAAAGTGCTCAGCTCTCAGTACTTTTGTAGTTTCTAACTGAATCTCTGTGGTTTGGAGTTTAGTTTCTATCCTGCGTCCTGTTTTTACTTCAGATATCTGCTTTATTTTACTGTTTCATGTTTGCTATCAGCTGTATTAGAAGTTGTGTAAAGTAGCTACTTGAAAACTCAACATTTCCGTATTTTGCTGCTTCATAATGAAAGTTTATACATAAAAAATGACAAGGGACTTTTATTGTGAAGAATCTATAGGAAATTAAATGTGTTTATCACAGAATTACTGAACCTTGTCAGTGGCTTTTCTTCAACAAAGGCAAGTCTAATAATACAGCAGGGAGGAAAATGAAAGCAGAAACATCCTCAGTGAGATGTTTGATGAAGAGGCAAGGCAAGGCAAGTTTATTTGTAGAGCACAATTCGTACACAAAGTAATTCAAAGTTCTTTACAGAACAAGAAAATGCATTAAAATCACAATACAAAATAAAAACATAAATAATCATATAAAATGAACTTTAAAAGAGAAGAGTGCAGATAAGATCCTTTCAGTCATATGCACAGTGAAATAGAGCTGTTTTGAGCCTAGATTTGAACATTGTCAGAGTAGAGGCCTGTCTCACATCTTCAGAATGACTGTTCCAGATTTTAGCTGCATAAAACTGGAACCCTGATTCCCCATGTTTAGTCTTGACTCTGGGCACCAGCAGGAGGCCGGTCCCTGAGGTCCTCAGGGTCCAAGATGGTTCATATGGCACTAACATGTCAGAGAAGTACTTTGGTGCTAGGCCGTGGAGAGACTTGTACACAAGCAGGGCTGCTTTAAAGTCTATTCTCTGAGCCACAGGAAGCCAGTGTAGAGACCTGAGCACAGGACTAATGTGCTCGTACTTCCTGGTTCTGGTCAGGACCCGAGCAGCAGCATTCTGGATGTACTGCAGCTGTCTTACGGCCCGTTCGGAGAGGCCAGTGAGCAGGCTGTTACAGTAGTCTAACCTACTAGAGACAAATGCATGGATAAGTCTCTCCTCAGGTTTAGACACTATACCTTTGATTTTGGCAATGTTTTTTAGATGGTAAAAAGCTGCTGATGTTATTGATTTGATGTGACTGTTAAAGTTCAAGTCTGAGTCCATTATTACCCCGAGATTTCTAACCTGATTTGTAGGTTTTAGAGAGAGAGACTGGAGGTGACTGCTGACACTTTCTCTTTGTTTCTGTGGACCAAATAGGATGACTTCAGTCTTGTCTGAAATTAGCTGAAGAAAGTTGTTTTGCATCCACACACTGACCTGTTGGATGCAGTGACAGAGTGAATCCACTGGTCTATATTCACCTGCTGTCAGTGAGACATAGATCTGAGTGTCGTCTGCATAATTGTGGTAGGACACATTATTACTTTGTATTAACTGGCCTAAAGGCAGCATGTAGAGATTGAACAGAAGGGGTCCCAGGATTGACCCTTGGGGCACCCAACAGGTCAAGGCCATGTGGTCTGAGGCACAGTTACCAATTTCAACAAAGTACCTCCTGTCTTCTAGATAGGACTTCAACCAATTTAGGGCAGTGCCAGAGATGCCCACCCAGTCCTCTAGTCTCTGTAACAGGATCTCATGATCGACAGTGTCAAAAGCAGCACTCAGATCTAGCAGGACTAGAACTGAGACTTTGCCTGCGTCAGTGTTCAGGCGGATGTCATTTGTCACCTTAATAGGAGCGGTCTCAGTGCTGTGATGAGGTCTAAAACCTGACTGGAAAACATCAAAGGAGTTGTTCATTAGGAGAAAGTCAGTAAGCTGTTGGTAAACAACTTTCTCAAGGACTTTCTCAAGATTTGAAATGGGCCGGTAGTTGTTCAGTACTGTGGCATCAAGAGCTGCAGACAACACCTTCAACACCTTACTGCACCTCTGCAAACGGCTCACCTCCAACAGGTAAACTTCTTTTACCTGCCCTGCTGTGTAATGGAAAACACATGCAGCAAAAATAACAGGGGACTTTAGCCATGGATCAGGTTGCAACTGAACATGTAGCCCATTTCGTAGACTATACCAAGATATATATCATGTATTACCATTCAGCCTAAAAATACCGAGATGTTAATTTTTGTCTGTATCGACAGCCCTAACGTGACACAGGGATTTTCTACCTGGAGGTTATTACACATAAACGTTGTGATTCGGTTTATATGAATACATGTACTGTAACTTCCCTATAGAGCTCATGTGTCAATAGGGTTGTAATGGTATGACATTTTCACAGTATGTTAACCATCTTGGAAAATGTCGCTGTTTCATGGTATCACAGTTTAATAGTATTATTATTATCAGTCAGAATGACCCTTAAAGGAATGAAAATGGAAGGGTTATTTTTGGTTGATTGTTTTATTACTATAATTGAAACAAAAACAGGAAAATAATGGAATGGAAGTTTGTATAAAAAGCCTCCCTTTTTTCAGATATTTTTATTATTTTTTTGGGCATTTGCCTTTATTTGATAGCTGAGTGTGAAGGGGGGGGGGGGGAGAGAGGGAATGACATGCAGCAAGGTGCCACAGGCCAGAGTCGAACCCGGGCCACTGCGGCAACAGCCTTGTATATGGGGCACATGCTCTATCCTTTAAGCCACCAATGCCCCAAAAAGCTTCCTTTTTTAAAATAAATAAAATAAAGGTGATATTCTCCATCCAGGTACTTTTTTTCCCCTATATCGTAAATAAGCAAAGTACACAGTATGATAAGCGATAATTTTCATATCACCTTGAAACCAGTGTACCATTGCAACCCTACGTGTCAACATGTCAATCTCCATGGTAACTGAGAGAACTCCATCTGCTGTTGAAGACCATGAGACATTATTAAAGCTGCAGGAAAAAGTTAGTAAGTAAACCTTAAAAGTTCAGATTTTTTGTTGTGCCTCAGTGATCCTCTGTGTTTAAAACTACAATAACAGACTGTTTTATATTTATTATAAACTTAATACTCTGTGTGATCCTGTTGTTGCATCAGATGACATCACACTGAACCCGTGGGTTTTGTTACATCATCTGTTTCAAACTCAGACTGCCTCCAGAAATCTGCCATTTTCTTTTATTATCATTGCCATTTTATTCAATACATCTTTATGTGCTGACATGCTGACCAGTGACGTTCAGGTCAGGTCGTTGCCTCAGGGATCAGTCAGCTGACTCAGCGTTGAGTGGAAAATGAGAGACAGATGGAGAAGACAATTCAGTCCTGTTGGAATCACATCAAATCAGATGGTTTCACAGGGATTTAAAACCCGTTGCAGGCTGACCTGTTATTGTTGTGTTGGTGACGGAGAAGTGTCAGTGAGATAAAACACAGTCTGTAGAGCCGAGAGCTTGCCGGAAAATGTCTGTGTTTCAGACAAACTGGATACTGTGTTCTGCATTCATCTGCAGCCAAGGAGCTTTAAAATCGGGCAGCTCGTTAGTGAGGTTCATCTCTGCTGTCCACTTCAGCTCTGTGATAATAGTAATAAAAAACACACATACAGTTCTAGAGAACTGGCAAGATGAGTTAAAGTAATCCTCAGTGTGATATTTAAGGGCTGTTCACAACTGATTTTGATGTTAAAAAGTGCCAGAATATGCAAAGGCCCACATAGCAGATCTGTTCAAAGTCATGCATGCTATATGCATGTATTCATGTACACTAAATTATCCCAGAATGCCTCTGTGTCTCCCCTCCTGACCATCTGTCAGTCACTCAGATTGGGTTCAGAGTTCAGTCCAGGTCCCAGCTCCTTTACCCCCCCGGGGTGGTTCTGAGAGCCAATGTGCAGCTGCTGGAGTCCAGTCAAGTCAAGTCAAGTCAAGTCAAGTCAGACTTTATACTGTATATAAAGCACATTTAAAAACAACCCCAGTTGACCAAAGTGCTATACAGTTATTGAAATATAAACTAATCATACACAAATATCATAATAAATAAAAAACAAAGGAAATAATAAGAGCTCAATTAAAAAAAAACTAAAAATTAGATTAAAAAAGGAAAAGGAAAAAGAGTAAAAGCCAAGGATTCTTGCCTAGCAGGGACTGAACGCCCCACGAGTCTGTCTACACGAGTCCGAGGTACTGCCAGGAGCAGCTGGTTTGACGACCTAAGTGCTCTAGAAGTACTGTGAGGCTGTACCATCTCTGATAAATGAGACGGTGCCAGACCATTAAAACACTTAAAAACAATTAATAAAACCTTGAACTGGATCCTAAAATTAACAGGCAGCCAGTGCAAAGATGCAAGGACAGGACTAATGTGATCACGCCGTTTCTTTTCAGTCAGCAGGTGGGCAGCTGCATTTTGGACTACCTGTAAACGGCACAGTGCTGACTGGTCAAGACCAACAAACAAAGAATTACAGTAGTCTAGGCGTGATGTAACAAAGGTGTGAATAACTTTCTCAATAAGCTTACTCTTGCTAATAGTCTTTGCTGGAAGAAGCTCGTTTTGACAATAGATCTTATCTGCTTATCAAACCTAAAGTCACTGTCCAAAATAACACCAAGGTTCTTTGCAAAAGGGTGGCAGTGAGACTTCAGGGTGCCAATGGTGCTGTCATATCCATCTAACAGATTTTGTTGGCCAAATAAAATAATCTCAGTTTTATTTTTGTTCATGGAGAGAAAGTTCACTTCCATCCAAGATCAAATATCATTGAGGCAGTCTACTAAGACCTGAACAGAGGCTTGCTCATTTATTTTTAAAGGCAGATAGATTTGTACATTATCTGCAAAGTAGTGAAATGAGACATTGTGCTTTCTAAATATGGATCCCAATGGCAACATACAGTCATGGAAAAAATTATTAGACCACCCTTGTTTTCTTCAATTTCTTGTTAATTTTAATGCCTGGCTCAACTAAAGGTACATTTGTTTGGACAATTATAATGATAACAACAAAAATAGCTCATGAGAGTTTAATTTAAGAACTAAGAACTATTCATTTTCCATGGTTTTCTTGATAATAACCAAAATTACTTAAATTCTTACATCAATAGCTATGGCATTGTACCGCCAAAAACACTACTTTTAAGCATTCCATGTTTTCTTTTCTGTTTGCTTTAAACACATGATACACACAAGAGTTAATACTTGATTGCATAACCATTGTTTTTGATGACTGCAGCCATGCGTCTTGGCATGCTCTCCACCAGCTTCTGACATTGTTCTGCTGTCACAGCAGCCCATTCCTGTTGGACAAATTCAAACAAATTTTCTTTGTTTTTGGGCTTGTGGTTCTCCATTTTGAGTTTGATGATTTTCCACAGGTTTTCAATTGGATTAAGATCTGGTGATTGAGCAGGCCAAGGCATGGTGCGAATGTTGTGGTTCTCCATCCAGGCTTTAACTGACCTTGCCGTGTGGCAAGGGGCATTGTCTTGTTGGAAAATCCAGTCATTCGAGGCAGGAAAGAGTTTTCCAGCTGATGAAAGAAGACTGTTTTCAAGGGTAGTCCTGTACATGACCTGGTTCATTCGGCCTTCACACAATTGCATTTGCCCTGTTCCACTCAGACTGAAACAACCCCAGATCATGACTGATCCACCCCCATGTTTTACTGTAGGGGCAAGACAGTCTGGGTTGTAAGCTTCTCCAGGCTTCCTCCTAACCAGTAAGTTGGCTGGAGTGGGCATCAATTCAAAATTGGATTCATCACTGAAGAGAACCTTAGCCCAATCATCAACAGTCCAATCCTTGTGGTCTCGAGCAAAGAGTGACCGGGCCTTCCTCTGCCTTTCATTGATGAAGGGCTTCTTGCGTGCTCTGTGTGACTTCAAACCAGCTTCAACAAGTCGGTTTCGAACTGTCCTTGCCGAACAAGTCACATTTCTCGACAGTGCCCACTCATTTTTAAGGTCCCTGGAGGTCTGACGACGATTCCTGACACAGGAACGGATGAGTGCACGGTCATCTCGTGGGGTAGAAAGATGTTTCCTGCCACGGCCAGGTAGCAATTTGGTAGTGCCATGTTCAGCTTGTTTTTTTTGTTGTAATGAACGGCTGTCTTGGAGATCTTCAGTTTTTTCGCTACCTGTCTCTCACTCATGCCAATTTCCAGCAGTGCCAAGATGGCTGCCTTTGTGGCTTCACATAATTCTTTTGTTTTAGGCATTATGTGAGAGCTGACAACTTCTGAGTTGTGCTACGGCTTGAATGTAAGCAGGAAACCACTCTAGGCCTTTGCATGTGCAGTGCTGCTTGTGACATGAAATGGCCTCTTATATACCCTGGGAATCAATTAAGCTTAAGAATGTCAAATAGGACATAAAGTATTATGTGACCAGCTGCATTTTTTGTTGTGTTCATTGTATTATACGTTTAGTGGTACCAGATATTAGAATGAACAAGAAATTGAAGACAACAAGGGTGGTCTAATAATTTTTTCCATGACTGTATATATTGAAAAGAGGAGGGGGCCCAAAATAGAACCCTGAGGCACCCCACAATTCAGGGGGGAAGTGGCTGAAGAATACTGGCCCAGCTGGACAGAGAAGCTCCTATCTGAGAGGTAGGACTGAAACCACTTGAGAACAGTACCCTTAATGCCCACACAGGTGTTTAAGCGAGACAGGAGAGTCCACATGTATGTTCAAGTCCCCAAGCAGGATTGTGGATGGAGACATGGAGCAGACAGGAGTAAGCAGCTCAGACAGCTTAGACAAGAAGACAGACAGAGCTGGAGACTTTCGGTGGTCGATAAATGAGGACAACCTGACATTTTGCAAGTTTGAATGCAACACTTCAAATAAGCACAAGAAGTTTGTGCTCTAGAAAAGGATCAGCACTCACTGAATAACCTCCTAAGCCCTATGATAAGCTATTATGGCAAGGCTTAACTATACAAGCACTGAGCAGTAATAACTAACATGTCTTTGGGGTCATCAGGTGGGAAACTCCTTTCGCCGGTGTTTCATCTAGTTGGTCCCACGACACCTCCAGGAGGCTAGACAGTGATCTCTGGCGTCCCAGAGACACTCCCCTAATGCCAGATCTCACTGCTCCCCACACCAACCCAACAACCTCCTTTACCTTACTTACACATGGCTTTCTCAGCCCAAACAGCACTGCCACCTTCAACAAACCCAGGCTCCGTACATGTGAGCTCCAGGTACAAACAGAGCTGATACTACCTTTCCTAGCACATTCACCATACTCTATTTCACACACTACATTGCATAACTACAATATAAGCTAAAGTTAAAGGAGCTAAATAAACTTACAGGATCAGCAAACACACTCACCTTGCCGTATGGCCTCAAACAAAATGGATTCAAATAGGCCACTCCCACACATAAATACTTCCTCTTCCTGGATTTCCTCCTGAGAGGAAGTGGATCTCTCCACCTGATCTCAAGGAGTTATGTGCCCAGCTTAGTAGTTCCCCCTGCTGGCCCCAACTGACATTATTTCTTCTCTTGTAGATCCACTTGCTACATTTAACTGCTTCATCTGACATTTCCCTCACTGTCTTCCTCAAACTCTGTCCCCACACTCTGAGTTCCCCCAGGAGCGAGACAGCTGATCTTGCTATGAATCCCCTACACCCCACTTCCACTGGACAAATCCTAGTCTTCCATCCTCGCAGCTCAGCTTCTGCTCCTAAGTCTGCATACCTAAGTTTTTTTTTATTTCAGAGGCTTCTTCCACTGAGTCTTCCCAAGGAACTGTCAGCTCAATGAAATAAACTATCCATTGACTCACTGACCACAACACTAGGTCAGGCCTCTGCTTGGTACAAACTATTTCCTGGGGAACAACAAGCTTTCCCCCTAAATCTACTTGCATTTCCCAATCACAAGCACCTTCTAGGCGGTCACACCCTTGCCTCCTCACTAACGTATCCCTTCTGTATTTCTCTCCCTCACGGACAAACTGAATTGTTAAACTCCTATCCTTAACACCTTCTGAATTTACCTGTCTTCATTTCCCTTCGATGCCTGCAGCTAAACATTTCAACACCTGGTTATGTCACCATGTATATTGGCCTCGTGACAAGCTAACTTTACAGCCTGACAAAATATGTTTTAAAGTTGCGGTACGTGAACACAATGGGCATGATGGGTCCTCATTTACCCACAGTTTTAGGTTCTGGGGGGTTGGTAACACATCGTATGTAGCCCCTACCAGGAATCTAATACGATTCTCCTCCATACTCCACAGGTCCCTCCAACTGAGCTTCCTCTTCTCTACACTTTCTCAATTCAACCACTGTCCCTGTTTAGCCTGGGCCACTACCTTTGCACCCCTTAATATCTCTTCCTGACTACGTATCTGTTCTACAACCAGCTTTCTTTTATCTTTAAGACCTGCTTTATTCCATACCAATCTGCCTGAAACAAGCCCCAGGCCTCCCCGGCCAAACTGAACATTACCTACAATCTCTGCATGCCTAAGAGCTGCCTCTGCCTCCTGAACTGTCGATCTTGGGTTCCACTTCCTCCCCTTGGTTGGATTTGTAACCACACTCCTAACTACCACGTCCTTACTCCCAGATAACAAGAGCTCTGCCCTGACCTTGGTACATTTAAATTCCTCTGTTAAACTAGATACTGGCAGCTGAAGTATCCCTTTTCCATACAATGCAACACTATTTAGGCACCTAGGAGCACCCAACCTAATATAGGAGCTAACCAACCTTTCAATTCTCTCTACTACGGATATTGGAATTCCATAAATTGACAGTGGCTACATTAACCTAGGATATAGCTCAAATTGCAAACACCACAACTTCAACTCTCCTGGAAGTTCTGATTTATCTATTCTGTCCAATCCTTCTGCCACATCTTTCCTAAATTTCACCACCTGTTCCTCATCATTCAACTCTACATTGTACCACCTACCTAAGCTCTTTACTGACTTTTCCCTAATTGTTGGGATTTCCTCATCATCTATGACAAACTTCCTATCACTTAACTTACTTCTACGTATCAAGATGCTTCTAGATTTACTAGGCTTGATCTTCATGCTGGCCCACTTCAGGTTCTTATTTACCTTCTTTAGTAGCCTCCTTGTACATGGCATTGTTGTGGTCACCAGTGTCATGTTATCCATGCAAGCCCTAACTGGTGGAAGATGCAACCCGTTCTGTCGTCTCTCCCCACCTACCACCCACTAAGAAGCCCTGATGATTACTTCCATCGCCATAGTAAATGCTAATGGAGAAATTGTACACCCTGCCATGATGCCTATTTCTAGCCTCTGCCAACCTGTTGTGAAACCTGCCGTACTTAGACCTAATATACTGAAAGTATGCTTTCACTAAGTTAACAACTACCTGTGGCACTCTGAAATAGTCAAACGCACTCCAAAAGAGGCTGTGG
Source organism: Epinephelus cyanopodus (assembly GCA_026686955.1). NCBI lineage: Eukaryota > Metazoa > Chordata > Actinopteri > Perciformes > Serranidae > Epinephelus > Epinephelus cyanopodus. Next base: position 3,147,887 of record CM048931.1, on the reverse strand, counting down.
GGTACTGAACCAAACGCATTTGCAAGATCTAAAAATATTACATGCAGGTCCCTTTTCTCAATCTCCACTGCGTGAATCTGGTGCCGGATCATGCTAGTATGCTCTAAACACCCTGAAAAACCTGGTTTCCTGCCTTCTGCACCATGGTATCTATTAAGCTGTTCCTTTCTAAGTAGCTAGCTAATCTCTGCGCAACTACACTAAAGAAAATCTTCCCTCTACATTCAAGAGAGAAATCATCCGGAACTGGCTAAGGTCCACAGACTCCTCCTTAGGAATGAGGACACCCCCTGCCCTACATCATGCTCTTGGTATAATTTTTTTCTCCCAAACTATTCGTAGTTGTTTCCACAAATATTTAAGGGTATCAGGCGCATTTTTATAAACCTGGTAGGGGACTCCATTAGGCCCTGGGGCTGAAGAAGCCTTTGCACGCCTGACCACCTCCTTAACTTCCTTCCACCTGACATCCATCTCATGCTGTATCCCTCCCTCCTAATGGAGGAATATCGGGTGGGAAACCTACTATCCTATTCTCTAAGTCTGAATATGTATTTCTCAAATATTTTTCAACCTCTAGCCTTTCTGCTTTGAGCTGCCGTCCCTTTTCCTGGCTGAACAATCCTTTAACAAACTTAAAAGGGTCCCTGAAAAAACCTGTCCTTACATGTTCCTTCTTCCTCCTCTTTTTCCTGAGATGCTCTGCCCTTCTAAGAACTGCTAGCCTGCTTCTCAACTCCTCTTGCAACACCTTAATTCCCTCCCTTTCTTCTTCTGTAGCCTTTCTCCACACCTTTCTTAACTGTCTCCTTTCCTTGACTAGCTTCTCTATTTCTCTTTGCCGCCTAGGTTTACCTGAGTGTACCCTCTCACTCCTCTTTCTCTCATGCACCCCAAACCTCTCTACACCATATGAGTAAATTATATCTCCCATCTTTTCTAACCTTTCTATTGCATTTCCTCTAAGCCTACTTAAGATTACTGACAAATCTCTATTAACTATCTCCCATTCTTTACTGTCATTTGCCCTAGGCCATCTAACTCTAACCTTTTGCTCCATGGTTCTCTCTCTGACTGGCACACTGGCCTCATGTCACCTGCATCCTCTCTTACTACCTCCTCCTCCTCCTCAGTGGCAGCATTACTTATATCCTGTGAACTGTGGTTTTCTACCTGCCGCTGGACTTCATCCGACTGACTCGACTGACTTCTTAGGAAGTACTGATCAATACAGCTACTCTGCCCTTTCTTTGCCACACACTTCTTTCCCTGATGAGTCCTGAAGCCTTTTACTTGTGGCCCATACATAAAACCCACAAACACATTCTTTCACAGGTAGAAGAGCCGGAGACGTGCATTCAAGTCAAAAGCTCAGTATTTATTATAAAAAGGGGAATTAAGGGGGCAGTAATGGACCTAAAAAATTAAAGAAAAAGGACAGTTTAGGAAAAGGTGTTTAATGTTACACTATTAATAAATATTTAAAACTACAAAGTAGCTGAACCAACAGATTACAATATGAATAGAAACAAACAGGAGTGTGGAATACACTACCTGCTGAAGAAAATTATCAGGCAGGGTACTCACTGCGGGGACGTTCTATCGCAAAATCCAATATCACACGGTGATCACTCCATTTGCAGGAAGTGACACTTCTCCAGTTTAACCTTCAAGTTCTGCACCCGCAAGGTCTCCAGCACAGCTCCCAGGCGTTGGACATGCTTATCCACTGTGGCAGAGAAAACAATGACATCATCTAAATACAGCAGTAATGATTGGTGATTCTGAGATCCAAACATTCGTTCCATGAGCATTTGAAAAGTGCTGGGTGCATTACACAGGCCGAAAGGCATCCTGTTAAATTCAAACAGTCCAAAGGGGGTACAAAAGGCTGTCTTCATCTTATCAGATTCAGCAACTGGGACTTGGTTATACCCGCTGGCTAGATCCAAGGTTGAAAACCAGTAGGCCCCAGATAGGGTGTCAAGGGACTCCTCGATTCATGGTAAGGGAAAAGCATCCTTTCTGGTTAGTGTTCAGGTGCGGATGGTCAACACAGAGCCTAATGGTAGAATCTTTCTTTCTCACTACCACGATTGGGGAGGCAAAGGGACTACAGCTCTCACGAATCACTTCACTCTCTAGGAGCTGCTGAATATGTGCTTTGACAGAATCATATTCGGAAGGTGAAATTCACCTGTACTGCTGCCGGGCTGGTGTGGCATCTAGAAGAGGAATTTCATGTGCAATCAGATTTGTACATCCCAAGTCACCATCATGTGAAGAAAAAACTGGTACTCACACAAAAGAGACCTTACCCCCGCCTGGTCTTCCGCTGTGAGGGTGGACAAATCAAAGGACTCAATGGCAGCCAACAGCGGGTTATCCTCCACATGCTGGGTTGTCATGGTAGCCACATTCTTCCCAGTTGCCGCCTCCTCCTCCATGGTGACATTGATGCCATCGGGTTGGCTAAGAATGTTGGCCTCGCAGAGGGTACCAATCTGGATGCGGGGGGATGAGGTTACCCCCGTAGCCCCTACATTAGTGAAAGGTATGAATGCAGTGCCTGACCAGGGCTGGGGAAGCAAAAAGGCCATGTGGCAAACCCGCATCCAATGGATGCGATGAAATCGCACCGCTGGTGCATTTACATCTTCTGGCACACCATCATCCTCGCCGTGATCAATGCCTGGCTCCTCTACTAGTGAGACTGCAAAGCTTGCAGTGTTCCCAAGAAAGAGATGCTGAACAGGGGAGCAACTAGCATCTGTCAATACACCAAGGAGAGGGCAACCATCTTTAGGCAGTGGGCGCCCTGTATCACCCGTAACATCACAGACCCCTTTGACATCCAGGACAGTAACACCACAGAGACCTGTGACTGCTCCAAAGAGGTCATGTGTACCACCAGTAGATGTGCGCAAGGACATGATCGCACATTTCCTGTAAAGACAAAGAGTGGACGCTGCGAACACTGCAAAAAAGGCTACTCCAATACGCTCTGCAGGAAGTGCAGTGTCCGTCATGCTTTTCAGAGGAAAGGAACTGCTTTTTGGAGCACTGGTTTTTGAACAAAGTTGTCATGGTTGTCTTCTCCCACTAATCCAGGTTCTGCCAGTGTGTCCTGGGTCTGCCCTAAAGTTTTCCATCTGTTTTTTTTAGCCCAGTAAATTATGATTCATAAAAATATGACTGTTGTGTGATTATTATTCATGATATCTACTGTTATAGAGCTTTGTAAGCAATTCACACTGCAAATGAACCTTTAGTTGTCAGTATATTTGTACTTACAATGATAGTGCAAATACACAAATTTTGCTCTCATCCAGGTCCAATGTTGCAATATTAAAACATTTCTGTAAAAACTTACTAAAATGTAAAACATTAAATAACCCTTAAATTTCTGCATCAGAGACCTCCTTTAACCACATCTGAGAGGTGCTTTTCTATTTTTGGGTTAAGTCATTGACTGATGTACAGTGAGGTGAGGTCACAGCGGCTGGCATTGATCACTGAGAGACAAAAAGAAGAGTCCTGTGTGGATGATATGGAATTGGTGCAGAATGATCCATCATGATTGTTTTATTGTGAGATTTAAATATGAAGGCTGTGAATTTTTCAGTTTTTATCTCTGAGCTAAGCGGTTCATTCTCCCGTGATTATAACACTCCTCTTCTTTGATAAAGATGTTCCTCTGCCTGACAGGCTGACGGCAATGCTCTGATGCTGAGAAATCAAGACGCTGTCAAAGATGTTTTACTCAGAAATAACAGAGAAAGATGAAGAAGAAAATCAAGACAGAATGAGGATGAAACACCTCATGTAGAAGCAGAGGGAGAAGATCTAAAAATACACTTTGTCAGTCTTTTACCAGAGAAGAGATGATGATGTAGTCATTTACTGATTTTTAGATACTTTTCCTGGTAAAGATTAAGCTGGATATGAATATCAGTGTCTGCTGTTTGTTCTGACTCTCGTTCATGGCCATGAGCTCTGAGGAGAGAAATCTTGAGAAATTTCCGCATCCCTATGAGCGAGTCGGAGCCACACACTACCACTATCCAAAACCAACCATAAAAAGCACCACCAAGACTTGCAAAATAGACATAAGAGTTTTAATTGAGCACAACTTTATCGGAGGTGACAGAGAGGCGACTGGAATTGACCTCACCACGTCATTGTCTGCTGTTGGCATCACAGAGGAAACAGCAGAAAAAACAGTGTTCATGCCACACAGAAATATGGCTGCCCCCGACTAAGAATGTGCCTAGTCGACCATTGGTCGTCATTTAGGGCTATTAGCCGACTAGTCGCCTGCATGTTTACGATATTAATGTAATTATTAAATTATGTATTTTGGGTGGGGCAATTTAATGGTTTGAGTTGAAGGTCTGAGAAAAAAATAGTATCAGTAACATTGTTAACACTGTGCTACATTACAGAGAAACACAAAACCGTACTAATGAACCTTCATTAATGTAGGCCTATATATTTTATCTACAAGTGCACATCACACACTTGTTAATTACGCTGTGATCCGGTAAATGTCCAGTAAATAGTACAACGTTAGCCTTTAGCAAAGTGTCAGCAATTTTGGCAGTATTTTACACTGAAATGTCACACCAGGAAAAAAGCAACAGGTACAGTATACAAGGCTTTAGTTGCAGGGCGAGTAATATGGCTGTTACATGCAGTGGTATTGGATTGGTTTTTGGTATTGGCTGATATGCAAGTTCAAGTATTGAAACTCATTAAACGACAAAGAAAAGAAAGGACAGACCATTGATAGAAGGAGATAAAAAGATGGGTATATTTCAGAGAGATGACATGAAAAGGGGGATGGTACTAATGAAGGGGTGACATGAAAGACGAGCAGACAGGACAGGTAGAAAAGATGAAGACAGAGAGGATGGACAATGTTCATCAGCAGAGCGGTCTAATGAGACAAAGATGGATGGAGACAAGATGAAGATGAGGAAGAATTTAAAGTAATGAAAGAGAGATTTAATTAGTTAAGAGAGAGACGAGGGAAAATAAATCAAAGTCAACAAGAAGATACAATGGGATCAATAATGATTAGATAATGATTAGAAAATAAAGAAGAGAAGAGGACGAGGAGAAGATGGACGAAGACACAAAGGGAATGAAAGATAAGGGTTTTTTTTAAATACTGAATGTTACATTTTAGCCATTTTAGAGAGGTTTGGCACATAAAGAATGCTACAGTACACATAGGCCTTTTGTGATATGCGATAAGTCGGTTAATTGCACAGTAAATTAAAAGGGAGACGGTAGACTCACATGATGACTTTCTCTCTGATTTTGTGTTTAGATGGGCCAGTAATTTGGACGAGCCGGTATGCCGGGTTTGTTATAAAACTATCTTTAAAAAAAAGCAAATATGACCAACTTAACTGCACACCAGAGAGTGAGAGATTGAGAGTCTATTTTCTTTGTATTTAGTTATTTATTTAGAAATTTTTACGTGTTATTTCAGATTTTTAAATTTTCTTTTTTGCATTCCTAAATATTCTTGTTAAATAAATTGTTATTTCTTTTTAAAAGGGTGTACATGCATCAGTATGCCTTCATCATCATTATATAAGTTTAAAAAATGGTCTAAAAACAGCAAAATTACAACAATAATAAAAATGGCCTTAAAAGCACAATATTATGCAATATTATCGCTTGTTGCAATAATTTCTGATGCAATTAATCGCCCAGCAAAATTTGTTATCGTGACAGGCCACAGCTTATACAGCTTATTGATCATCCTGTAAAACTTAAGTACTTTCATTTATCAAACTGAATTTTTTTGCACCTGTGGACAGGTGTGAGAACCAGGGAATATAAAAAAAAAAAGAGAGAGAGGTTTATAATTTATATTTTACCAGACTCGCTGTTAAAAAAAGGAAGTGGATTAAAAAAAACAAAAAAAAAACAAAAAACAGCTGTCCACCATGATCAAACGCAGAACTGAACTGAACTGTACTGGTCTGTGATATTTAGTCTGGATCCTCTCACTTAATCTTCAGTTTCAAAGGGACATTATCTGCAGCTCTAGACCGAAATGCCACTGGATGACCTACGGCCAATCAGACCCATGAAACGTGACGTTGCACTGAGTGATAAATGTAAACATACGACATCGTGCAGAGATGAGCTGTGATGGTGTGGCATCAATATGTCTGTGAACAAATGTTGCCATTTGAGCCCTCAGAATTTTAAATTTGTAGACCCACTCACCATACATCAAATATGTTGTATTTATATATTTTTATGTAGCGGATACATTAAAATATATGTTTCTTTACATTTCAAGAACACTGTTGTTATATGATTATGTTTAGGTACAAACACCACTTGGTTAAAATGGAAGTTAAAGGTGAGACTATCTGAACACTAACAAGCTATAAAAACTGGTAACCCACTATATCCCATGGCCCTGCACTACAAAGAAGCTCAGCATGGCAGTAGCTACTCTTTAAAAATCATAGGCATTGAACATATTGCCAGATCAATCAGGGGAAGGGACAGGTTAAAAAAACTCTTACAAAAATTATCCTTCTGGATTTACACTTTGAGAGCGACACAATAACCAGGTTTAAATGGAGAGTTGGATTTTACTTCTTTTCTCTGAATGTTTTGTTTTTAGGATTATTGCTTGTATTGGTAATCAGATGTGTTTTTGTTTTTTGATTGTATTGTACTTATGTGGGTTCCTTGTAAAGAGATAGTGACTTGTGTTCACCCTTTGACCTTTGTGGCCATGTGACTGAACCTATAAAGGAAGTAGCCTGACAGCCATTTTATAAATTCCCTGATGAAGGCCTGTATGGCTGAAACGTGTAGGCGTTTTTAAATGACTTTGTAAGCCCAGGCTTTTTATAAATGTCCCTCTGAGTGCCTCAGATTCTTCTTTTTGAAAATACCATTTGGTTATGGCTTGGAAAAAATTATGATTTGCCTAAAAACACTCACTTTGGTGGCCCAATCCTGGCTTCCTGGCTGGAAACACAGTGATGAAAAAATAAAAAAACAAGAGCTATTTGTGGCACTATACCTGCTGGAAAAATAGTGATGGGTAAAAAATGTCACTAAAAAAGGGAGGGGTAGTGGATGGGTCTAACAACCACCGACTTTTAACCAGGAGGCTGGTGTTCACTTCCCATATGAATTTAAAGCCAAACCTCGTTCTTTTTTTCCTTAACCCAACCACCTGTGTGTGTTGTTGAAGGAAAAAACGTCAATGTTCGGTGCTGTACTGATGTAGTGCCTTTATTTTGAAAGAGATTGTATGCGAGAACATCAACAACCAATGTGCCCAGGGTAGCTTGCACGTCATAGCTGGACGTAGAAAGTCCATGACCAAACACCGATATGTGACAAGGTCAGAGTGAGAATGTGTTGCACTAAGAACACACACAGCAGTGGCTGTGTTGTTTTTTGGTGTTGAACAATGGTCTCCAGCTTGGCAGATGCCAAGGTGACATACCATCCCCTTCCCCTTCACCTCCTGAGGACAGTCAGGTCATATACTACGTCACTTTAGAAACTTAGATATGATATATAAAAAATGTACAAATGTAACACATCTGTGGTTTGCCGAAAGGTGTAATGTCAATGTAACCCTTGAAGTCAGCTCCCTCTAGCATGGGTCAGGCTAGGCCCTCAGTCTCCCTATAAAGTCTCTGCGTTGTGTATGTTGTTTTTGGGTGGTGGAAGACGGAGAGAAGAACCAGGCGAGGAAACACAGGATCTGGGTTGAGCTGTCTTTATCTCAAAGCTTCACCTTTCAGAAAAGGACATGAAGTTGTCACTAAAAAAACAAAATATGTCACATTGCAATAGAACATCTCCCATGGTCTTTTCCAGTAACCAGTATTAACATAACCAGCAGGTAACAGATGTGTGCATAAGTGAGTGAGAGTGCAAGAGTATGTGTGTGTGTGTGTGTGTGAGTGAGCGAGTGACCGTGCCTATGTGTGTGTGAGTGAAAGAGTGAGTGTGAGTGTGGGTGTGTGTGAGTGAAAGAGTGAGTGTGGGTGTAAATAAGCGAGTGAGTGTGAGTGTGTATCTGCATATATGTGGGTGAGAGTAAAAGAGTACATGTGGGTGTAAATGAGCGAGTGAGTGTAACTATGTGTCTGTGCATGTGTGAGAGAACAATGATATGAAAAGAACCAAAACATTTTCCTTGCACAGGAATTGTAACATGCTTCTAGGCCACCACATACATTGGTAATAAACTTAACAAAGTCCACAGTCATCTCTTCCACAAATAACCACACCACCACATTAATATAGCTCTTAGCCTTCATATTTGTTGAAATGATCAACTGGATAGTGCCAAACAATAACTTTTTTTTTCCTATCTATAGACTGGAGAGACAGTTCACACTGCTTACCTTTCAGAAAAGGACATGAAGTTGTGACCTATGGCCACAACCAACAAAAAAGAATTGCCACACAGCACCAAAACAGACCAACAAGGTGGCGCCTTCTGGGGGCTCCTTCACCAATTATTTGAAAATACAGTGGTGGAAAAAAGTTTTCGGACACCCCATGCATTTGTGAAATATTGCATTAAGAATCACTCTTAGGTCTTCAAGTGCAATTTCTTTTAGTACAGTCACAGCCAAAATACTAAATAAATCCTAAAAAAGCCATCAAAAGCTTAAATTGATTGGTTCCATAAAAATACATAAGAAATTTTGAGTATTGGGTCATTTTGGTACCAGTGATGAAGGTCGTTCTTTTTATTAAAAGACACATTTTTTGTTGCCAAGCTTCATGTCTACATAAAGCCAGCACATTTGAAAGTTCTTCAGACACAAAAATGGCTAAAACAAGGAGCCTAACGCAGGAAACATGCCTGAAGATACAGATTCTCAGCCAGGAAGGGTACAGCTGCCGCCAGATAGCCAGGAAGTGCAGATGCAGTCCTTCAGCAGTTGGATACACTCTGCAGAAATACAGACGAACCAACAGCTTGGAAGACAAACCAAGATCTGGGCGTCCAAGGGTTTCTTCAGCAAGAAATGGCCGCATCCTGATCCGCATGTGCAGGCAAAACCGCCAAATGACATCACAGGAGCTTCAGCAGCAGTGGTCAAACCAAACTGGTGTCCAGTGTTCCACCCGCACTGTACGTGGCCGACTTTTAAATCATGGCTTAAGGTCCTACAAGGCTATCAAGAAGCCCCTGATCAATGAGAGACAGAGGTTAGCCCGGCGTCGTTGGGCCCAGGCACACAAGAACTGGACAGCCAGGAATTAGAAGAAGATTTTGTGGTCAGATGAGTCCAGTTTCCAGCTTTATCTTCCTCCTACTAATGTGAGGATACGCAGAAGGCCAGGCGAAGCATTATCTCCAGCACGTACAGTACCTACTGTCAAGCATGGTGGAGACAGTATCATGGTTTGGGGATGCATGAGTGCTGCTGGTGTTGGTCATCTCACCGTCTGTGATGGCACATTGAACTCTACCAAGTATTGTACCATTCTCGAAACCCACATGCTTCCTTCTGCGTGTGCACTGTTCCGTCGAGGTAAAAACTGGATGTTTCAACAAGATAATGCCCCGTGCCACACATCCAAGGCCAGTAGAACTTGGCTGCAGGAGCACAGTATCCAGGTCTTGGAGTGGCCAGCTCAATCCCCGGACATGAGCCCCATTGAAAATCTGTGGTGGATTATCAAAAGGTCTGTTTCAAAGTATAAACCAAAGAATTTAAAAGAATTAAAAGCAGTAATTCAAGAAAAATGGGACAAGATTACCCCTCAACAATGTGAAAGACTCGTGGGGAACATGCCAGCCAGGATTAGAGCTCTACTACGTGCCAATAGCAGGACTACTAAATATTAATTTGATGATGTGATGGTTTAATTATTTTTTGTTCAGTTTTGAACACATTCTCTGTTATTTGTTGACTTTGATACTGACAATGTTGAGAACTGACATATTGAAACTGTCAAGAATTTAGTTTTGTTATTTTTTCTTGTAAACATTAAACAAAAAAATATAATTTGTATTTGTTTGTATCTGTCTAATGCAGCCACACCTTTTGAAACACAAAAAAGATTTTTCCACAAATATTTCATGATAATATTTGAGATTGTGTAAAAATTTAAGGGTGTCCGAAAACTTTTTTCCACCACTGTAATGAGGAAACCTCTGCAGACTCATTACATTAGTTCACCTCCTTACATCAACACTTTCTTCTGGCCGCTGGGATGAAATAGTAAACAAACAGAAAGTTCCACATTAAGCTGCTGCCATCTTCTTTTTTTTTTTTTTTTTTTTTTTTTTTACAAAAATGTCTCAGTGGCGCTCCTCCTTATTAAGCAAGGTTTATGCTCACAGTCGTATCCCTAGTGCAAGGATACACAAGTCAAAATGTAAATAGTAAATGGACTGCACTTGTATAGCTTCTCTGTGGTCTTCTGACCACTCAAAGCACTTTTGTTCTATGAGTAACATTCATCCATTCACACACACACACACACACACGCACACACACACACACACACACACACACACACACATTCATAGACTGATGGCTGAGGCTACCATATATGGTGCCACCTGCTACTCAGTTTTTTGTTGTTGTTTTTTAAAACACACTCATGCACTGATGGAACAGCCATTGGGAGCAGTTTGGGTTCCAGTTTCAGTATCTTGCTCAAAGATATTTTGATATGCGGACAGGAGGAGCTGGGGATTGAACTGCTGATCTTCCAATTAGTGGATGAGCCACTCTACCTCTTAGCCAAAGCTACAAATGACTTCATAGGTTAAAATCAGTGTGAATGGGATCAGACAACTCTGCCAGTGCAGTGTTGTTGTTTTTTTTCTTCTTTTTTTCAGTTTTTGAATAGTTTCAGACCCTTTCAGAACACCAGTTCACTAAAGAGGACCATCAGATGTGGTTAAAAACGCAGGAAGGCTATCAACTGTTTTATTAGGGGCCTCGAACGAAGGACGAGGACCCTATTGTTCTTGTAGCGTTTCTTATTATTAGGGGCCTCGAACGAAGGACAAGATCCCTATTGTTCTTGTAGCGTTTATTAGGGGCCTCGAACGAAGGACGAGGACTAAGGCACATTTTTTAATTCCATAAACATACAAGCTTGATATCACTGCGTTCAGGACAAAATTATCTATCTGGTGATGCTTTCAGATTGAAAATGTGACTCACAGTTTGGCATCTAAAAGGACTAGTTTGTGAGATTTTCAATCCATTCTGCTGTCTGCCTGCAGCCACATGCAGTCCTTCATTAGCATAACAAAAGCTGAAGTGTGAGTGTGTGTGTGTGTGTGTGTGTGTGGCATTCCTAATTTTCCTAAATAAATGCCTGATAGCAAAAATTTGTAACTACAACATTCCCTGGTGTAACTTTTTTTTGCCTCATTAACAATTGGAATCAAATCTGTAGCTACATCTGTGCTGCAGATCATACTGTCTTTGTGTAAACAGGAATCAATCACCAAGAGCACACAACACGTGTGTTCATCTTAAAGGTATATGTTATCACAAAACTCTACATGTAAAACATCATTTACTCACTATTTATGAAAATACAGTGTTGCAATGCCTATATGTTATGAAACTTTGTTATGTTTCCTTTTGAAATCAACATTATTAGGAGAAATACAGTTCCATTATTGACAATGCTATATCTCAATACACATGTTCCACAGCCAATTCATATTAAGCCTTGATCATAAATTTTATAACATTGTTGTGTATACTTGAATATCTCAAAATTAAATCAATTTCCTAAAATGTAACTCCACTGTAAACTTTTTCTAAAATTCTTCTATAATATTAATACTTTCAGTAGTGTCATTGTAAGCTGTCAAATGCCTCCAGCTGATTTTGTTATCATTAGTTATAGTCAACTCATCTTGAGTACATGGTCATTAATTAGCATAAAAATGGCTTCACAGATACGTGTGTGTGTGTGTGTGTGTGTGTGTGTGTGTGTGTGTGTGATTTCTAATTTTCAGATACAGACACACCAAAAACACACACTCCACTCCCTGTCCCCTTTCTCTCTCTCTCTCTCTCTCTCTCTCTCTCGTGTGCTGTTAGTGCATGTCACTAACTCGGCTGACTGCATGTCAGAAACTCAACCTCTTCTCCACAGTCTTTGTGCTCTACTACCTCACAGGTTAACTTCTACCACAGCACTGCTTGGATAGTGTGACATGTGATGTCGTGCTATAGCTGTGGTGTCAAATGCCACCTGCTGATTTAGTTATCATTAGTCATTAGTCAACTCATCTTGAGTGCCTGGGCTGTCACCTAACTACGTGATTCTTAATTAGCATAACAATAGCTCCACTCTGACAGATACATGTGAGTGTGTATGTGTGTGTGTGTTTGTCTGTCTGTGTGTGTGTGTCTGAGTGTGTCATACTTATACTCTCATTATACACATTTGATTATTGTCACATGTAAACCATTAGATATTAATATATACTTTCAACAAATTGTACCACAATAACCAGAATTGAAATTATAATATTATTACTTTTATGAATGTTGTTGTAAGCTACTGTCATGACCATCTGTCCTACATCTCTCTCTGTCTCCCCTTCTGTTTCATTGGGTCTGAAGAACAGAGGGATGTTGTATGCTGTAAAGCCCTGTGAGGCAAATTGTGCTTTGTGATATTGATTGCTTGATTGATTGATTGACTGACTGACTGATTGATGTCCTCATCAGTAGTTTGGTTTTCAGAAGCCATCAAAGTTCTACTCCCATGTCATGGGTTCATTGTAAAAAAAATGACCTTGCGTTCTATTGACATAACGGAACGCGACGCTCGCTTTCGACGTACGCCGGACCCCGAAATGGCGTGGGTCGAGGCCCCGTTCAACGCTGCTCGCAGCTTTAATTATTATTATTATTATTATTATTAGGGGCCTCGAACGAAGGACGAGGTCCCTATTGTTCTTGTAGCGTTTATTATTATTATTATTATTATTAGGGGCCTCGAACGAAGGACGAGGTCCCTATTGTTCTTGTAGCGTTTATTATTATTAGGGACCTCGACAGAGGACCCTCTTGTTCCTGTAGCGTTTATTATTATTAGGGACCTCGACAGAGGACCCTCTTGTTCCTGTAGCGTTTATTATTATTAGGGGCCTCGAACGAAGGACGAGGTCCCCTCTTGTTCTTGTAGCGTTTATTATTATTATTATTATTATTATTATTATTATTATTTCTTTCTTCCGCCGCGACTTTAAACTGGATTTTGACCCCCTAAACATGCTTCAAAACTCACCAAAATTGGCACGTATGTCAGGACTGGTGAAAAATTTTATCTAATGAAGAAATAAATTCAAAAAGTGCAAAAATGGCTCTGTAGCGCCACCTAGAATGACTGAATCAGACTGAATCACTAAATGGCCGCTGCTGCCAGTAGGAATGTCGTAGGAAGACCAAACCAAAACAGCCGTGTTCGTTTCATCAAGACCTACAAATCACGTGCTCGCACCAATGACCTAAATCCAACAGGAAGTGAGGTATTTCCCTTTCAAAGTAAAATTTTCCTCAAAAACAAGAAATTCCTTAAAAATCGAACTACTCCTAAACCGTTTATCGTATCGGCCTCAAATTCGCACACATTATCGATCAATTGGTCCTTGTCAATTATTCTGCGTCAATTATAATTCATTTGAAGGGTTTGGATTTACTGGCCTCTTTTGTGTGATGTGCTCCCTTTACCTCCTGACGACTTGTTGTGCCACCTAGGCACACAAAAATGCCTGGTGCGACGGGTAGGAACCACTTAGAAAGACCAAACCAAAACTGTCGCGTTCGTCTCATAAAGACCTACAAATATCGCGCTGCAACCCCTGACCTAACTCCAACAGGAAGCGCACTGTTGTTGTTTGAATGTAAGATGGCGTTTTTGACAAATTCTGTCGCTCAAAGATTTTTTGCTCCTACACCGTTTATCAGAACTGCTTCAAACTTTCACAAATTACAGATCTACCCCTGGTGAACATTACTTGAGAAGGATTTTGTCCTAACTTGAACGGTTTGGATCTCCCAAGCGTTTGCAGGTGCAGAGCACAACTCCTCATGATGATCTCTGTAAGAAAAGATGAGTGACAACACATCCTAAACTTGTGACTGAGGCACATTATTTTATTCCATAAACATACAAGCTTGATATCACTGCGTTCAGAACAAAATTATCTATCTGGTGATGCTTTCAGATTGAAAATGTGACTCATGGTTTGGTATCTAAAAGGACTAGTTTGTGAGATTTTCAGCCCATTCAGCTGTCTGCCTGCAGCCACATGCAGTCCTTAATTAGCATAACAAAAGCTGAAGTGTGAGTGTGTGTGTGTGTGTGTCTCTGTGTGTGTGTGTGTGTGTCATTCCTAATTTTCCTAAATAAATGCCTGATAGCAAAAATTTGTAACTACAACATTCCCTGGTGTAACTTTTTTTTGCCTCATTAACAATTGGAATCAAATCTGTAGCTGCATCTGTGCTGCAGATCATACTGTCTTTGTGTAAACAGGAATCAATCACCAAGAGCACAACACGTGTGTTCATCTTAAAGGTATATTTTATCACAAAACTCTACATGTAAAACATCATTTACTCACTATTTATGGAAAATACAGTGTTGCAATGCCTATATGCTATGAAACTTTGTATGTTTCCTTTTGAAATCAACATTATTAGGAGAAATACAGTTCCATTATTGACAATGCTATATCTCAATACACATGTTCCACAGCCAATTCATATTAAGCCTTGATCATAAATGTTTATAACATTGTTGTGTATACTTGAATATCTCAAAATTAAATCAATTTCCTAAAATGTAACTCCACTGTAAACTTTTTCTAAAATTCTTCTATAATATTAATACTTTCAGTAGTGTCATTGTAAGCTGTCAAATGCTTCCTGCTGATGTTGTTATCATTAGTTATAGTCAACTCATCTTGAGTACATGGTCATTAATTAGCATAAAAATGGCTTCACAGATACGTGTGTGTGTGTGTGTGTGTGTGTGTGTGTGTGTTGTGTGTGTGTGAGATTCCTAATTTTCAGATACAGACACACCAAAACACACACTCCAATCCCTGTCCCCTTTCTCTCTCTCTCTCTCTCTCTCTCTCTCTGTCTCTCGTGTCCTGTTAGTGCATGTCACTAACTCGGCTGACTGCATGTCAGAAACTCAACCTCTTCTCCACAGTCTTTGTGCTCTACTACCTCACAGATTAACTTCTACCACAGCACTGCTTGGATAGTGTGACATGTGAGGTCGTGCTATAGCTGTGGTGTCAAATGCCACCTGCTGATTTAGTTATCATTAGTCATTAGTCAACTCATCTTGAGTGCCTGGGCTGTCACCTAACTACGTGATTCTTAATTAGCATAACAATAGCTCCACTCTGACAGATACATGTGAGTGTGTATGTGTGTGTGTGTTTGTCTGTCTGTGTATGTGTGTGTCTGAGTGTGTCATACTTATACTCTCATTATACACATTTGATTATTGTCACGTATGTAAACCATTAGATATTAATATATACTTTCAACAAATTGTACCACAATAACCAGAATTGAAATTATAATATTATTACTTTTATGAATGTTGTTGTAAGCTACTGTCATGACCATCTGTCCTACATCTCTCTCTGTCTCCCCTTCTGTTTCATTGGGTCTGAAGAACAGAGGGATGTTGTATGCTGTAAAGCCCTGTGAGGCAATTGTGCTTTGTGATATTGATTGCTTGATTGATTGACTGACTGACTGACTGATTGATGTCCTCATCAGTAGTTTGGTTTTCAGAAGCCATCAAAGTTCTACTCCCATGTCATGGGTTCATTGTAAAAAAATGACCTTGCGTTCTATTGACATAACGAACGCGACGCTCGCTTTCGACGTACGCCAACCCCGAAATGGCGTGGGTCGAGGCCCCGTTCAACGCTGCTCGCAGCTTTAATTATTATTATTTTTTCTTTCTTCCGCCGCGACTTTAAACTGGATTTTGACCCCCTAAACATGCTTCAAAACTCACCAAAATTGGTACGTATGTCAGGACTGGTGAAAAATTTTATCTAATGAAGAAATAAAATTAAAAAGTGCAAAAATGGCTCTGTAGCGCCACCTAGAATGACTGAATCACTAAAATGGCCGCTGCTGCCAGTAGGAATGTCGTAGGAAGACCAAACCAAAACAGGTGTGTTCGTTTCTTCAAGACCTACAAATCACGTGCTCGCACCAATGACCTAAATCCAACAGGAAGTGAGGTATTTCCCTTTCAAAGTAAAATTTTCCTCAAAAACAAGAAATTCCTTTAAAAATCATCTTCTCCTAAACCGTTCATCGTATCGGCCTCAAATTTGCACACATTATCGATCAATTGGTCCTTGTCAAATTGTGCGTGAATTATCGGCCATTTGAAGGGTTTGGATTTACTGGCCTCTTCCGTGTGATGTGCTCCCTTTACCTCCTGACGACTTGTTGTGCCTCCTAGGCACACAAAAATGCCCGGTGCGACGGGTAGGAACCACTTAGAAAGACCAAACCAAAACTGTCGCGTTCGTCTCATAAAGACCTACAAATCTCGCGCTGCAACCCCTGACCTAACTCCAACAGGAAGCGCACTGTTGTTGTTTGAATGTAAGATGGCGTTTTTGACAAATTCTGTCGCTCAAAGATTTTTTGCTCCTACACCGTTTATTAGAACTGCTTCAAACGTTCACAAATTACAGATCTACCCCTGGTGAACATTACTTGAGAAGGATTTTGTCCTAGCTTGAACGGTTTGGATCTCCCAAGCGTTTGCAGGTGCAGAGCACAACTCTTCATGATGATCTCTGTAAGAAAAGATGAGTGACAACACATCCTAAACTTGTGACTAAGGCACATTTTTTTATTCCATAAAACATACAAACTTGATATCACTGCGTTCAGAACAAAATTATCTATCTGGTGATACTTTCACATTGAAAATGTGACTCATGGTTTGGCATCTAAAAGGACTAGTTTGTGAGATTTTCAGCCCATTCTGCTGTCTGCCTG
Organism: Epinephelus cyanopodus; assembly: GCA_026686955.1. Lineage (NCBI taxonomy): Eukaryota > Metazoa > Chordata > Actinopteri > Perciformes > Serranidae > Epinephelus > Epinephelus cyanopodus. The sequence continues at coordinate 3,130,818 of CM048931.1, read as the reverse complement.
CAGCCACATGCAGTCCTTCATTAGCATAACAAAAGCTGAAGTGTGATTGTGTGTGTGTGTGTGTGTGTGTGTGTGTGTGTGTGTCTCTGTGTGTGTGTGTCATTCCTAATTTTCCTAAATAAATGCCTGATAGTAAAAAATTTGTAAATACAACATTCTCTGGTGTAACTTTTTTGCCTCATTAACAATTGGAATCAAATCTGTAGCTACATCTGTGCTGCAGATCATACTGTCTTTGTGTAAACAGGAATCAATCACCAAGAGCACACAACACGTGTGTTCATCTTAAAAGTATATTTTATCACAAAACTCTACATGTAAAACATCATTTAGTCACTATTTATGGAAATACAGTGTTGCAATGCCTATATGCTATGAAACTTTCTTATGTTTCCTTATGAAATCAACATTATTAGGGAAAATACAGTTCCATTATTGACAAAGCTATATCTCAATACACATGTTCCACAGCCAATTCATATTAAGCCTTGATCATAAAAATTTATAACTTTGTTGTGTATATTTGAATATCTCAAAATTAATCAATTTCCTAAAATGTAACTCCACTGTAAACTTTTTCTAAAATTCTTCTTTAATTTTAGTACTTTCAGTAGTGTCATTGTCAGCTGTCAAATGCCTCCAGCTGATTTTGTTATCTTTAGTTATAGTCAACTCATCTTGAGTACATGGTCATTAATTAGCATAAAAATGGCTTCACATATACGTGTGTATGTGTGTGTGTGTGTGTGATTTCTAATTTTCAGATACAGACACACCAAAACGCACACTCCAATCCCTGTCCCCTTTCTCTCTCTCTCTCTCTCTCTCTCTCTCTCTCTCTCTCTCTCTCTCTCTCTCGTGTCCTGTTAGTGCATGTCACTAACTCATCTGACTGCATGTCAGAAACTCAACCTCATCTCCACATTCTTTGTGCTCTAATACCTCACAGGTTAACTTCTACCACAGCACTGCTTGGATAGTGTGACATGTGATGTCATGCTATAGCTGTGGTGTCAAATGCCACCTGCTGATTTAGTTATCATTAGTCATTAGTCAACTCATCTTGAGTTTCTGGGCTGTCACCTAACTACACTAAAACACACACTCCAATCCCTGTCCCCTTTCTCTCTCTCTCTCTCTCTCTGTCTCTCTGTCTCTCTCTCTCTCTCTCTCTCTCTCTCTCTCTCTCATGTCCTGTTAGTGCATGTCACTAACTCGGCTGACTGCATGTCAGAAACTCAACCTCTTCTCCACAGTCTTTGTGCTCTACTACCTCACAGATTAACTTCTACCACAGCACTGCTTGGATAGTGTGACATGTGAGGTCGTGCTATAGCTGTGGTGTCAAATGCCACCTGCTGATTTAGTTATCATTAGTCATTAGTCAACTCATCTTGAGTGCCTGGGCTGTCACCTAACTACGTGGTCTTTAATTAGCATAACAATAGCTCCACTCTGACAGATACATGTGAGTGTGTATGTGTGTGTGTGTTTGTCTGTCTGTGTATGTGTGTGTGTGTGTGTGTGTGTCATACTTATACTGTCATTATACACATTTGATTATTGTCACATGTGTAAACCATTAGATATTAATATACACTTTCAACAAATTGTACCACAATAAGCAGAATTGAAATTATAATACTATTACTTTTATGAATGTTGTTGTAAGCTACTGTCATTACCATCTGTCCTACATCTCTCTCTGTCTCCCCTTCTGTTTCATTGGGTCTGAAGAACAGAGGGATGTTGTATGCTAAAGCCCTGTGAGGCAAATTGTGATTTGTGATATTGATTGCTTGATTGATTGACTGACTGACTGATTGATGTCCTCATCAGTAGTTTGGTTTTCAGAAGCCATCGAAGTTCTACTCCCATGTCATGGGTTCATTGTAAAAAAAATGACCTTGCGTTCTATTGACATAACAGAACGCGACGCTCGCTTTCGACGTACGCCGGACCCCGAAATAGCGTGGGTCGAGGTCCCGTTCAACGCTGCTCGCAGCTTTAATTATTATTATTTTTTCTTTCTTCCGCCGCGACTTTAAACTGGATTTTGACCCCCTAAACATGCTTCAAAACTCACCAAAATTGGTACGTATGTCAGGACTGGTGAAAAATTTTATCTAATGAAGAAATAAATTCAAAAAGTGCAAAAATGGCTCTGTAGCGCCACCTAGAATGACTGAATCACTAAAATGGGCTGCTGCCAGTAGGAATGTCGTAGGAAGACCAAACCAAAACAGGTGTGTTCGTTTCTTCAAGACCTACAAATCACGTGCTCGCACCAATGACCTAAATCCAACAGGAAGTGAGGTATTTCCCTTTCAAAGTAAAATTTTCCTCAAAAACAAGAAATTCCTTTAAAAATCATTTCTCCTAAACCGTTCATCGTATCGGCCTCAAATTTGCACACATTATCGATCAATTGGTCCTTGTCAATTATTGTGCGTGAATTATCGGCCATTTGAAGGGTTTGGATTTACTGGCCTCTTCCGTGTGATGTGCTCCCTTTACCTCCTGACGACTTGTTGTGCCTCCTAGGCACACAAAATGCCCGGTGCGACGGGTAGGAACCACTTAGAAAGACCAAACCAAAACTGTCGCGTTCGTCTCATAAAGACCTACAAATGTCGCGCTGCAACCCCTGACCTAACTCCAACAGGAAGCGCACTGTTGTTGTTTGAATGTAAGATGGCGTTTTTGACAAATTCTGTCGCTCAAAGATTTTTTGCTCCTACACCGTTTATTAGAACTGCTTCAAACGTTCACAAATTACAGATCTACCCCTGGTGAACATTACTTGAGAAGGATTTTGTCCTAGCTTGAACGGTTTGGATCTCCCAAGCGTTTGCAGGTGCAGAGCACAACTCTTCATGATGATCTCTGTAAGAAAAGATGAGTGACAACACATCCTAAACTTGTGACTAAGGCACATTTTTTTATTCCATAAACATACAAACTTGATATCACTGCGTTCAGAACAAAATTATCTATCTGGTGATACTTTCACATTGAAAATGTGACTCATGGTTTGGCATCTAAAAGGACTAGTTTGTGAGATTTTCAGCCCATTCTGCTGTCTGCCTGCAGCCACATGCAGTCCTTCATTAGCATAACAAAAGCTGAAGTGTGATTGTGTGTGTGTGTGTGTGTGTGTGTGTGTGTGTCTCTGTGTGTGTGTGTCATTCCTAATTTTCCTAAATAAATGCCTGATAGTAAAAAATTTGTAAATACAACATTCTCTGGTGTAACTTTTTTGCCTCATTAACAATTGGAATCAAATCTGTAGCTACATCTGTGCTGCAGATCATACTGTCTTTGTGTAAACAGGAATCAATCACCAAGAGCACACAACACGTGTGTTCATCTTAAAAGTATATTTATCACAAAACTCTACATGTAAAACATCATTTAGTCACTATTTATGGAAAATACAGTGTTGCAATGCCTATATGCTATGAAACTTTCTTTATGTTTCCTTATGAAATCAACATTATTAGGGAAATACAGTTCCATTATTGACAAAGCTATATCTCAATACATGTTCCACAGCCAATTCATATTAAGCCTTGATCATAAATGTTTATAACTTTGTTGTGTATATTTGAATATCTCAAAATTAATCAATTTCCTAAAATGTAACTCCACTGTAAACTTTTTCTAAATTCTTCTTTAATTTTAGTACTTTCAGTAGTGTCATTGTCAGCTGTCAAATGCCTCCAGCTGATTTTGTTATCTTTAGTTATAGTCAACTCATCTTGAGTACATTGTCATTAATTAGCATAAAAATGGCTTCACATATACGTGTGTATGTGTGTGTGTGTGTGTGATTTTCTAATTTTCAGATACAGACACACCAAAACGCACACTCCAATCCCTGTCCCCTTTCTCTCTCTCTCTCTCTCTCTGTCTCTCTCTCTCTCTCTCTCTCTCTCTCTCTCTCTCTCTCGTGTCCTGTTAGTGCATGTCACTAACTCATCTGACTGCATGTCAGAAACTCAACCTCATCTCCACATTCTTTGTGCTCTAATACCTCACAGGTTAACTTCTACCACAGCACTGCTTGGATAGTGTGACATGTGATGTCATGCTATAGCTGTGGTGTCAAATGCCACCTGCTGATTTAGTTATCATTAGTCAATAGTCAACTCATCTTGAGTGCCTGGGCTGTCACCTAACTACACTAAAACACACACTCCAATCCCTGTCCCCTTTCTCTCTCTCTCTCTCTGTCTCTCTCTCTCTCTCTCTCTCTCTCTCTCTCTCTCTCTCTCTCTCATGTCCTGTTAGTGCATGTCACTAACTCGGCTGACTGCATGTCAGAAACTCAACCTCTTCTCCCACAGTCTTTGTGCTACTACTCACAGATTAACTTCTACCACAGCACTGCTTGGATAGTGTGACATGTGAGGTCGTGCTATAGCTGTGGTGTCAAATGCCACCTGCTGATTTAGTTATCATTAGTCATTAGTCAAACTCATCTTGAGTGCCTGGGCTGTCACCTAACTACGTGGTCTTTAATTAGCATAACAATAGCTCCACTCTGACAGATACATGTGAGTGTGTATGTGTGTGTGTGTTTGTCTGTCTGTGTATGTGTGTGTGTGTGTGTGTGTGTGTCTACTTATACTGTCATTATACACATTTGATTATTGTCACATGTGTAAACCATTAGATATTAATATACACTTTGAACAAATTGTACCACAATAAGCAGAATTGAAATTATAATACTATTACTTTTATGAATGTTGTTGTAAGCTACTGTCATTACCATCTGTCCTACATCTCTCTCTGTCTTCCCTTCTGTGTCATTGGGTCTGAAGAACAGAGGGATGTTGTATGCTGTAAAGCCCTGTGAGGCAAATTGTGATTTGTGATATTGATTGCTTGATTGATTGACTGACTGACTGATTGATGTCCTCATCAGTAGTTTGGTTTTCAGAAGCCATCGAAGTTCTACTCCCATGTCATGGGTTCATTGTAAAAAAAAATGACCTTGCGTTCTATTGACATAACAGAACGCGACGCTCGCTTTCGACGTACGCCGGACCCCGAAATAGCGTGGGTCGAGGTCCCGTTCAACGCTGCTCGCAGCTTTAATTAGGGGCCTCGAACGAAGGACGAGGTCCCCTCTTGTTCTTGTAGCGTTTATTATTATTATTATTATTATTATTATTATTATTATTATTATTATTTATTTCTTTCTTCCGCCGCGACTTTAAAGTGGATTTTGACCCCCTAAACATGCTTCAAAACTCACCAAAATTGGCATGTATGTCAGGACAGGTGAAAAATTTTATCTAATGAAGAAATTAATTCAAAAAGTGCAAAAATGGCTCTGTAGCGCCACCTAGAATGACTGAATCACTAAAATGGCCGCTGCTGCCAGTAGGAATGTCGTAGGAAGACCAAACCAAAACAGGTGTGTTCGTTTCATCAAGACCTACAAATCACGTGCTCGCACCAATGACCTAAATCCAACAGGAAGTGAGGTATTTCCCTTTCAAAGTAAAATTTTCCTCAAAAACAAGAAATTCCTTAAAAATCGAACTACTCCTAAACCGTTTATCGTATCGGCCTCAAATTCGCACACATTATCGATCTTGGTCCTTGTCAATTATTCTGCGTGAATTATTAACCATTTGAAGCGTTTGGATTTACTGGCCTCTTTTGTGTGATGTGCTCCCTTTACCTCCTGACGACTTGTTGTGCCACCTAGGCACACAAAATGCCCGGTGCGACGGGTAGGAACCACTTAGAAAGACCAAACCAAAACTGTCGCGTTCGTCTCATAAGACCTACAAATGTCGCACTGCAACCCCTGACCTAACTCCAACAGGAAGCGCACTGTTGTTGTTTGAATGTAAGATGGCGTTTTTGACAAATTCTGTCGCTCAAAGATTTTTTGCTCCTACACCGTTTATCAGATCTCCTTCAAAGTTCACAAATTACAGATCTACCCCTGGTGAACATTACTTGCGAAGGATTTTGTCCTGACTTGAACGGTTTGGATCGTACAAGCGTTTGCAGGTGCAGAGCACAACTCCTCATGATGATCTCTGTAAGAAAAGATGGGTGACAACACATCCTAAACTTGTGACTAAGGCACATTTTTTTATTCCATAAACATACAAGCTTGATATCACTGCGTTCAGAACAAAATTATCTATCTGGTGATGCTTTCAGATTGAAAATGTGACTCACAGTTTGGCATCTAAAAGGACTAGTTTGTGAGATTTTCAGCCCATTCTGCTGTCTGCCTGCAGCCACATGCAGTCCTTCATTAGCATAACAAAAGCTGAAGTGTGTGTGTGTGTGTGTGTGTGTGTGTGTGTGTGTGTGTGTGTGTGTGTGTCATTCCTAATTTTCCTAAATAAATGCCTGATAGTAAAAATTTGTAAATACAACATTCCCTGGTGTAACTTTTTTGCCTCATTAACAATTGGAATCAAATCTGTAGCTACATCTGTGCTGCAGATCATACTGTCTTTGTGTAAACAGGAATCAATCACCAAGAGCACACAACACGTGTGTTCATCTTAAACATATATTTTATCACAAAACTCTACATGTAAAACATCATTTACTCACTATTTATGAAAAATACAGTGTTGCAATGCCTGTATGCAATGAAACTTTGTTATGTTTCCTTATGAAATCAACATTATTAGGGAAAATACAGTTCCATTATTGACAAAGCTATATCTCAATACACATGTTCCACAGCCAATTCATATTAAGCCTTGATCATAAATGTTTATAACTTTGTTGTGTATACTTGAATATCTCAAAATTAATCAATTTCCTAAAATGTAACTCCGCTGTAAACTTTTCTAAAATTCTTCTTTAATTTTTAGTACTTTCAGTAGTGTCATTGTAAGCTGTCAAATGCCTCCAGCTGATTTTGTTATCATTAGTTATAGTCAACTCATCTTGAGTACATGGTCATTAATTAGCATAAAAATGGCTTCACAGATACGTGTGTATGTGTGTGTGTGTGATTTCTAATTTTCAGATACAGATACACCAAAACACACACTCCAATCCCTGTCCCCTTTCTCTCTCTCTCTCTCTCTGTCTCTCGTGTCCTGTTAGTGCATGTCACTAACTCGGCTGACTGCATGTCAGAAACTCAACCTCTTCTCCACAGTCTTTGTGCTCTACTACCTCACAGGTTAACTTCTACCACAGCACTGCTTGGATAGTGTGACATGTGAGGTCGTGCTATAGCTGTGGTGTGAAATGCCACCTGCTGATTTAGTTATCATTAGTCATTAGTCAACTCATCTTGAGTGCCTGGGCTGTCACCTAACTACGTGATTCTTAATTAGCATAACAATAGCTCCACTCTGACAGATACATGTGAGTGTGTATGTGTGTGTGTGTTTGTCTGTCTGTGTATGTGTGTGTCTGAGTGTGTCATACTTATACTCTCATTATACACATTTGATTATTGTCACGTATGTAAACCATTAGATATTAATATATACTTTCAACAAATTGTACCACAATAACCAGAATTGAAATTATAATATTATTACTTTTATGAATGTTGTTGTAAGCTACTGTCATGACCATCTGTCCTACATCTCTCTCTGTCTCCCCTTCTGTTTCATTGGGTCTGAAGGACAGAGGGATGTTGTTACTGTAAAGCCCTGTGAGGCAAATTGTGCTTTGTGATATTGATTGCTTGATTGATTGATTGACTGACTGACTGATTGATGTCCTCATCAGTAGTTTGGTTTTCAGAAGCCATCAAAGTTCTATTCCCATGTCATGGGTTCATTGTAAAAAAAAATGACCTTGCGTTCTATTGACATAACGGAACGCGACGCTCGCTTTCGACGTACGCCGGACCCCGAAATGGCGTGGGTCGAGGCCCCGTTCAACGCTGCTCGCAGCTTTAATTATTTATTATTATTATTATTTCTTTCTTCCGCCGCGACTTTAAACTGGATTTTGACCCCCTAAACATGCTTCAAAACTCACCAAAATTGGTACGTATGTCAGGACTGGTGAAAAATTTTATCTAATGCAGAAATAAATTCAAAAAGTGCAAAAATGGCTCTGTAGCGCCACCTAGAATGACTGAATCAGACTGAATCACTAAAATGGCCGCTGCTGCCAGTAGGAATGTCGTAGGAAGACCAAACCAAAACAGCCGTGTTCGTTTCTTCAAGACCTACAAATCACGTGCTCGCACCAATGACCTAAATCCAACAGGAAGTGAGGTATTTCCCTTTCAAGTAAAATTTTCCTCAAAAACAAGAAATTCCTTAAAAATCGAACTACTCCTAAACCGTTTATCGTATCGGCCTCAAATTCGCACACATTATCGATCAATTGGTCCTTGTCAATTATTCTGCGTCAATTATAATTCATTTGAAGGGTTTGGATTTACTGGCCTCTTTTGTGTTATGTGCTCCCTTTACCTCCTGACGACTTGTTGTGCCACCTAGGCACACAAAAATGCCCGGTGCGACAGGTAGGAACCACTTAGAAAGACCAAACCAAAACTGTCTCGTTCGTCTCATAAAGACCTACAAATGTCGCACTGCAACCCCTGACCTAACTCCAACAGGAAGCGCACTGTTGTTGTTTGAATGTAAGATGGCGTTTTTGACAAATTCTGTCGCTCAAAGATTTTTTGCTCCTACACCGTTTATCAGAACTGCTTCAAACTTTCACAAATTACAGATCTACCCCTGGTGAACATTACTTGCGAAGGATTTTGTCCTAACTTGAACGGTTTGGATCCACAAGCGTTTTCAGGTTCAGAGCACAACTCCTTATGATGATCTCTGTAAGAAAAGATGAGTGACAACATGACCTAAACTTGTGACTATGGCACAGTTTTTTATTCCATAAACATACAAGCTTGATATCACTGCGTTCAGAACAAAATTATCTATCTGGTGATGCTTTCAGATTGAAAATGTGACTCATGGTTTGGCATCTAAAAGGACTAGTTTGTGAGATTTTCAGCCCATTCAGCTGTCTGCCTGCAGCCACATGCAGTCCTTAATTAGCATAACAAAAGCTGAAGTGTGAGTGTGTGTGTGTGTGTGTCTGTGTGTGTGTCATTCCTAATTTTCCTAAATAAATGCCTGATAGTAAAAAATTTGTACATACAACATTCCCTTGTTACTTTTTTGCCTCATTAACAATTGGAATCAAATCTGTAGCTACATCTGTGCTGCAGATCATACTGTCTTTGTGTAAACAGGAATCAATCACCAAGAGCACACAACATGTGTGTTCATCTTAAACATATATTTTATCACAAAACTCTACATGTAAAACATCATTTACTCACTATTTATGGAAAATACAGTCTTGCAATGCCTATATGCTATGAAACTTTATGTTTCCTTATGAAATCAACATTATTAGGGAAAATACAGTTCCATTATTGACAATGCTATATCTCAATACACATTTTCCACAGCCAATTCATATTAAGCCTTGATCATAAATGTTGATAACTTTGTTGTGTATACTTGAATATCTCAAAATTAATCAATTTCCTCAAATGTAACTCCACTGTAAACTTTTTCTAAAATTCTTCTATAATATTAATACTTTCAGTAGTGTCACTGTAAGCTGTCAAATGCTTCCTGCTGATTCTGTTATCATTAGTTATAGTCAACTCATCTTGAGTACATGGTCATTAATTAGCATAAAAATGGCTTCACAGATACGTGTGTGTGTGTGTGTGTGTGTGTGTGTGTGTGTGTATGTGTGTGTGTGTGTGTGTGTGTGTGATTTCTAATTTTCGGATACAGACACACCAAAACACACACTCCAACACACCAAAACACACACTCCACTCCCTGTCCCCTTTCTCTCTCTCTCTCTCTCTCTCTCTCTCTCTCTGTCTCTCGTGTCCTGTTAGTGCATGTCACTAACTCGGCTGACTGCATGTCAGAAACTCAACCTCTTCTCCACAGTCTTTGTGCTCTACTACCTCACAGGTTAACTTCTACCACAGCACTGCTTGGATAGTGTGACATGTGAGGTCGTGCTATAGCTGTGGTGTGAAATGCCACCTGCTGATTTAGTTATCATTAGTCATTAGTCAACTCATCTTGAGTGCCTGGGCTGTCACCTAACTACGTGATTCTTAATTAGCATAGCAATAGCTCCACTCTGACAGATACATGTGAGTGTGTATGTGTGTGTGTGTGTTTGTCTGTCTGTGTATGTGTATGTGTATGTGTGTGTGTGTGTGTGTGTCTGTGTGTGTGTCATACTTATACTCTCATTATACACATTTGATTATTGTCACGTATGTAAACCATTAGATATTAATATATACTTTCAACAAATTGTACCACAATAACCAGAATTGAAATTATAATATTATTACTTTTATGAATGTTGTTGTAAGCTACTGTCATGACCATCTGTCCTACATCTCTCTCTGTCTCCCCTTCTGTTTCATTGGGGCTGAAGAACAGAGGGATGTTGTATGCTGTAAAGCCCTGTGAGGCAAATTGTGCTTTGTGATATTGATTGCTTGATTGATTGATTGACTGACTGACTGATTGATGTCCTCATCAGTAGTTTGGTTTTCAGAAGCCATCAAAGTTCTACTCCCATGTCATGGGTTCATTGTAAAAAAAAATGACCTTGCGTTCTATTGACATAACGGAACGCGACGCTCGCTTTCGACGTACGCCGGACCCCGAAATGGCGTGGGTCGAGGCCCCGTTCAACGCTGCTCGCAGCTTTAATTATTATTTTTTCTTTCTTCCGCCGCGACTTTAAAGTGGATTTTGACCCCCTAAACATGCTTCAAAACTCACCAAAATTGGCACGTATGTCAGGACTGGTGAAAAATTTTATCCAATGAAGAAATAAATTCAAAAAGTGCAAAAATGGGCTCTGTAGCGCCACCTAGAATGAATAATCACTAAAATGGCCGCTGCTGCCAGTAGGGAATGTCGTAGGAAGACCAAACCAAAACAGCCGTGTTCGTTTCATCAAGACCTACAAATCATGTGCTCGCACCAATGACCTAAATCCAACAGGAAGTGAGGTATTTCCCTTTCAAAGTAAAATTTTCCTCAAAAACAAGAAATTCCTTTAAAAATCATCTTCTCCTAAACCGTTCATCGTATCGGCCTCAAATTCGCACACATTATCGATCAATTGGTCCTTGTCAATTATTCTGCGTGAATTATCAGCCATTTGAAGGGTTTGGATTTACTGGCCTCTTCCGTGTGATGTGCTCCCTTTACCTCCTGACGACTTGTTGTGCTACCTAGGCACACAAAAATGCCCGGTGCGACGGGTAGGAACCACTTAGAAAGACCAAACCAAAACTGTCGCGTTCGTCTCATAAAGACCTACAAATCTCGTGCCGCAACCCCTGACCTAACTCCAACAGGAAGCGCACTGTTGTTGTTTGAATGTAAGATGGCGTTTTTGACAAATTCTGCCGCTCAAAGATTTTTTGCTCCTACACCGTTTATCAGAACTGCTTCAAACTTTCACAAATTACAGATCTACCCCTGGTGAACATTACTTGAGAAGGATTTTGTCCTAACTTGAACGGTTTGGATCTCCAAGCGTTTGCAGGTGCAGAGCACAACTCCTCATGATGATCTCTGTAAGAAAAGATGGGTGACAACACATCCTAAACTTGTGACTAAGGCACATTTTTTTATTCCATAAACATACAAGCTTGATATCACTGCGTTCAGAACAAAATTATCTATCCGGTGATGCTTTCAGATTGAAAATGTGACTCACGGTTTGGCATCTAAAAGGACTAGTTTGTGAGATTTTCAGCCCATTCTGCTGTCTGCCTGCAGCCACATGCAGTCCTTCATTAGCATAACAAAAGCTGAAGTGTGAGTGTGTGTCTGTGTGTGTGTGTGTGTGTGTGTGTGTGTGTGTGTGTGTGTGTGTGTGTCTGTGTGTGTGTTATTCCTAATTTTCCTAAATAAATGCCTGATAGCAAAAATTTGTAACTACAACATTCCCTGGTGTAACTTTTTTTTGCCTCATTAACAATTGGAATCAAATCTGTAGCTACATCTGTGCTGCAGATCATACTGCCTTTGTGTAAACAGGAATCAATCACCAAGAGCACACAACACGTGTGTTCATCTTAAAGGTATATTTTATCACAAAACTCTACATGTAAAACATCATTTACTCACTATTTATGGAAAATACAGTGTTGCAATGCCTATATGCTATGAAACTTTGTTATGTTTCCTTTTGAAATCAACATTATTAGGAGAAATACAGTTCCATTATTGACAATGCTATATCTCAATACACATGTTCCACAGCCAATTCATATTAAGCCTTGATCATAAATGTTTATAACATTGTTGTGTATACTTGAATATCTCAAAATTAATCAATTTCCTAAAATGTAACTCCACTGTAAACTTTTTCTAAAATTCTTCTATAATATTAATACTTTCAGTAGTGTCATTGTAAGCTGTCAAATGCTTCCTGCTGATGTTGTTATCATTAGTTATAGTCAACTGATCTTGAGTACATGGTCATTAATTAGCATAAAAATGGCTTCACAGATACGTGTGTGTGTGTGTGTGTGTGTGTTTTCTAATTTTCAGATACAGACACACCAAAACACACACTCCAACACACCAAAACACACACTCCAATCACTGTCCCCTTTCTCTCTCTCTCTCTCTCTCTCTCTCTCTCTCTCTCTCTCGTGTCCTGTTAGTGCATGTCACTAACTCGGCTGACTGCATGTGAGAAACTCAACCTCTTCTCCACAGTCTTTGTGCTCTACTACCTCACAGGTTAACTTCTACCACAGCACTGCTTGGATAGTGTGACATGTGAGGTCGTGCTATAGCTGTGGTGTCAAATGCCACCTGCTGATTTAGTTATCATTAGTCATTAGTCAACTCATCTTGAGTGCCTGGGCTGTCACCTAACTACGTGATTCTTAATTAGCATAACAATAGCTCCACCTGACAGATACATGTGAGTGTGTATGTGTGTGTGTGTGTTTGTCTGTCTGTGTATGTGTGTGTCTGAGTGTGTCATACTTATACTCTCATTATACACATTTGATTATTGTCACGTATGTAAACCATTAGATATTAATATATACTTTCAACAAATTGTACCACAATAACCAGAATTGAAATTATAATATTATTACTTCTATGAATGTTGTTGTAAGCTACTGTCATGACCATCTGTCCTACATCTCTCCCTGTCTCCCCTTCTGTTTCATTGGGTCTGAAGAACAGAGGGATGTTGTATGCTGTAAAGCCCTGTGAGGCAAATTGTGCTTTGTGATATTGATTGCTTGATTGATTGATTGACTGACTGATTGATGTCCTCATCAGTAGTTTTGGTTTTCAGAAGCCATCAAAGTTCTATTCCCATGTCATGGGTTCATTGTAAAAAAAAATGACCTTGCGTTCTATTGACATAACGGAACGCGACGCTCGCTTTCGACGTACGCCGGACCCCGAAATGGCGTGGGTCGAGGCCCCGTTCAACGCTGCTCGCAGCTTTAATTATTATTTTTTCTTTCTTCCGCCGCGACTTTAAACTGGATTTTGACCCCCTAAACATGCTCCAAAACTCACCAAAATTGGCATGTATGTCAGGACTGGTGAAAAATTTTATCTAATGAAGAAATTAATTCAAAAAGTGCAAAAATGGCTCTGTAGCGCCACCTAGAATGAATAATCACTAAAATGGCCGCTGCTGCCAGTAGGAATGTCGTAGGAAGACCAAACCAAAACAGGTGTGTTCGTTTCATCAAGACCTACAAATCACGTGCTCGCACCAATGACCTAAATCCAACAGGAAGTGAGGTATTCCCTTTCAAAGTAAAATTTTCCTCAAAAACAAGAAATTCCTTTAAAAATCATCTTCTCCTAAACCGTTCATCGTATCGGCCTCAAATTCGCACACATTATCGATCTATTGGTCCTTGTCAATTATTCTGCGTGAATTATCAGCCATTTGAAGGGTTTGGATTTACTGGCCTCTTCCGTGTGATGTGCTCCCTTTACCTCCTGACGACTTGTTGTGCCACCTAGGCACACAAAAATGCCCGGTGCGACGGGTAGGAACCACTTAGAAAGACCAAACCAAAACTGTCGCGTTCGTCTCATTAAGACCTACAAATGTCGCACTGCAACCCCTGACCTAACTCCAACAGGAAGCGCACTGTTGTTGTTTGAATGTAAGATGGCGTTTTTGACAAATTCTGTCGCTCAAAGATTTTTTGCTCCTACACCGTTTATCAGAACTGCTTCAAGCTTTCACAAATTACAGATCTACCCCTGGTGAACATTACTTGCGAAGGATTTTGTCCTAACTTGAACGGTTTGGATGTATCAAGCGTTTGCAGGTGCAGAGCACAACTCCTCATGATGATCTCTGTAAGAAAAGATGGGTGACAACACATCCTAAACTTGTGAGTGAGGCACATTTTTTTATTCCATAAACATACAAGCTTGATATCACTGCGTTCAGAACAAAATTATCTATCTGGTGATGCTTTCAGATTGAAAATGTGACTCACGGTTTGGCATCTAAAAGGACTAGTTTGTGAGATTTTCAGCCCATTCTGCTGTCTGCCTGCAGCCACATGCAGTCCTTAATTAGCATAACAAAAGCTGAAGTGTGAGTGTGTGTGTGTGTGTGTGTGTGTGTGTGTGTGTGTGTGTGTCATTCCTAATTTTCCTAAAAAAAAATGCCTGATAGAAAAAAATTGTAAATACAACATTCCCTGGTGTAACTTTTTTGCCTCATTAACAATTGGAATCAAATCTGTAGCTGCATCTGTGCTGCAGATCATACTGTCTTTGTGTAAACAGGAATCAATCACCAAGAGCACACAACACATGTGTTCATCTTAAACGTATATTTTATCACAAAACTCTACATGTAAAAACCATTTAGTCACTATTTTATGGAAAATACAGTCTTGCAATGCCTATATGCTATGAAACTTTGTTATGTTTCCTTATGAAATCAACATTATTAGGGAAAATATAGTTCCATTATTGACAATGCTATATCTCAATACACATGTTCCACAGCCAATTCATATTAAGCCTTGATCATAAATGTTATAACTTTGTTGTGTATACTTGAAGATTTCAAAATTAATCAATTTCCTAAAATGTAACTCCACTGTAAACTTTTTCTAAAATTCTTCTTTAATTTTAGGACTTTCAGTAGTGTCATTGTAAGCTGTCAAATGCCTCCAGCTGATTCTGTTATCTTTAGTTATAGTTAACTCATCTTGAGTACATGGTCATTAATTAGCATAAAATGGCTTCACAGATACGTGTGTGTGTGTGATTTCTAATTTTTAGATACAGACACACCAAAACACACACTCCAATCACCCTCTCTCCCTCTCTCTCTCTCTCTCTCGTGTCCTGTTAGTGCATGTCACTAACTCGGCTGACTGCATGTCAGAAACTCAACCTCTTCTCCACAGTCTTTGTGCTCTACTACCTCACAGGTTAACTTCTACCACAGCCCTGCTTGGATAGTGTGACATGTGATGTCGTGCTATAGCTGTGGTGTGAAATGCCACCTGCTGATTTAGTTATCATTAGTCATTAGTCAACTCATCTTGAGTGCCTGGGCTGTCACCTAACTACGTGGTCCTTAATTAGCATAACAATAGCTCCACTCTGACAGATACATGTGAGTGTGTTTGTGTGTGTGTGTTTGTCTGTCTGTGTATGTCTGTGTGTGTGTGTGTGTGTGTGTGTGTGTGTCATACTTATACTCTCATTATACACATTTGATTATTGTCACGTATGTAAACCATTAGATATTAATATATACTTTCAACAAATTGTACCACAATAACCAGAATTGAAATTATAATATTATTACTTCTATGAATGTTGTTGTAAGCTACTGTCATTACCATCTGTCCTACATCTCTCCTGTCTCCCCTTCTGTGTCATTGGGTCTGAAGAACAGAGGGATGTTGTATGCTGTAAAGCCCTGTGAGGCAAATTGTGATTTGTTATATTGATTGCTTGATTAATTGACTGACTGACTGACTGATTGATGTCCTCATCAGTAGTTTGGTTTTCAGAAGCCATCAAAGTTCTACTCCCATGTCATGGGTTCATTGTAAAAAAAATGACCTTGCGTTGTATTGACATAACAGAACGCGACGCTCGCTTTCGACGTACGCCGGACCCCGAAATGGCGTGGGTCGAGGCCCCGTTCAACGCTGCTCGCAGCTTTAATTATTATTATTTCTTTCTTCCGCCGCGACTTTAAAGTGGATTTTGACCCCCTAAACATGCTTCAAAACTCACCAAAATTGGCATGTATGTCAGGACTGGTGAAAAATTTTATCTAATGAAGAAATTAATTCAAAAAGTGCAAAAATGGCTCTGTAGCGCCACCTAGAATGACTGAATCACTAAAATGGCCGCTGCTGCCAGTAGGAATGTCGTAGGAAGACCAAACCAAAACAGGTGTGTTCATTTCATCAAGACCTACAAATCACGTGTTCGCACCAATGACCTAAATCCAACAGGAAGTGAGGTATTTCCCTTTCAAAGTAAAATTTTCCTCAAAAACAAGAAATTCCTTAAAAATCCAACTACTCCTAAACCGTTTATCGTATCGGCCTCAAATTCGCACACATTATCGATCTATTGGTCCTTGTCAATTATTCTGCGTGAATTATTAACCATTTGAAGCGTTTGGATTTACTGGCCTCTTTTGTGTGATGTGCTCCCTTTACCTCCTGACGACTTGTTGTGCCACCTAGGCACACAAAAATGCCCGGTGCGACGGTAGGAACCACTTAGAAAGACCAAACCAAAACTGTCGCGTTCGTCATAAAGACCTACAAATGTCGCACTGCAACCCCTGACCTAACTCCAACAGGAAGCGCACTGTTGTTGTTTGAATGTAAGATGGCGTGTTTGACAAATTCTGTCGCTCAAAGATTTTTTGCTCCTACACCGTTATCAGAACTGCTTCAAACGTTCACAAATTACAGATCTACCCTGGTGAACATTACTTGAGAAGGATTTTGTCCTAACTTGAACGGTTTGGATCTCCCAAGCGTTTGCAGGTGCAGAGCACAACTCCTCATGATGATCTCTGTAAGAAAAGATGAGTGACAACACATCTTAAACTTGTGACTAAGGCACATTTTTTAATTCCATAAACATACAAGCTTGATATCACTGCGTTCAGGACAAAATTATCTATCTGGTGATGCTTTCAGATTGAAAATGTGACTCACAGTTTGGCATCTAAAAGGACTAGTTTGTGAGATTTTCAGCCCATTCTGCTGTCTGCCTGCAGCCACATGCAGTCCTTAATTAGCATAACAAAAGCTGAAGTGTGAGTGTGTGTGTGTGTGTCTCTGTGTGTGTGTGTGTGTGTCATTCCTAATTTTCCTAAATAAATGCCTGATAGCAAAAATTTGTAACTACAACATTCCCTGGTGTAACTTTTTTTTGCCTCATTAACAATTGGAATCAAATCTGTAGCTGCATCTGTGCTGCAGATCATACTGTCTTTGTGTAAACAGGAATCAATCACCAAGAGCACACAACACGTGTGTTCATCTTAAAGGTATATTTTATCACAAAACTCTACATGTAAAACATCATTTACTCACTATTATGGAAAATACAGTGTTGCAATGCCTATATGCTATGAAACTTTGTATGTTTCCTTTTGAAATCAACATTTTAGGAGAAATACAGTTCCATTATTGACAATGCTATATCTCAATACACATGTTCCACAGCCAATTCATATTAAGCCTTGATCATAAATGTTTATAACATTGTTGTGTATACTTGAATATCTCAAAATTAAATCAATTTCCTAAAATGTAACTCCACTGTAAACTTTTTCTAAATTCTTCTATAATATTAATACTTTCAGTAGTGTCATTGTAAGCTGTCAAATGCTTCCTGCTGATGTTGTTATCATTAGTTATAGTCAACTCATCTTGAGTACATGGTCATTAATTAGCATAAAAATGGCTTCACAGATACGTGTGTATGTGTGTGTGTGTGTGTGTGTGTGTGTGTGTGTGTGTGTGTGTGTGTGTGAGATTCCTAATTTTCAGATACAGACACACCAAAACACACACTCCAATCCCTGTCCCCTTTCTCTCTCTCTCTCTCTCTCTCTCTCTCTGTCTCTCGTGTCCTGTTAGTGCATGTCACTAACTCGGCTGACTGCATGTCAGAAACTCAACCTTTTCTCCACAGTCTTTGTGCTCTACTACCTCACAGGTTAACTTCTACCACAGCACTGCTTGGATAGTGTGACATGTGATGTCGTGCTATAGCTGTGATGTGAAATGCCACCTGCTGATTTAGTTATCATTAGTCATTAGTCAACTCATCTTGAGTGCCTGGGCTGTCACCTAACTACGTGATTCTTAATTAGCATAACAATAGCTCCACTCTGACAGATACATGTGAGTGTGTATGTGTGTGTGTGTTTGTCTGTCTGTGTATGTGTGTGTCTGAGTGTGTCATACTTATACTCTCATTATACACATTTGATTATTGTCACGTATGTAAACCATTACATATTAATATACTTTCAACAATTGTACCACAATAACCAGAATTGAAATTATAATATTATTACTTTTATGAATGTTGTTGTAAGCTACTGTCATGACCATCTGTCCTAATCTCTCTCTGTCCCCTTCTGTTTCATTGGGTCTGAAGGACAGAGGGATGTTGTTACTGTAAAGCCCTGTGAGGCAAATTGTGCTTTTGATATTGATTGCTTGATTGATTGATTGACTGACTGACTGATTGATGTCCTCATCAGTAGTTTGGTTTTCAGAAGCCATCAAAGTTCTATTCCCATGTCATGGGTTCATTGTAAAAAAAAATGACCTTGCGTTCTATTGACATAACGGAACGCGACGCTCGCTTTCGACGTACGCCGGACCCCGAAATGGCGTGGGTCGAGGCCCCGTTCAACGCTGCTCGCAGCTTTAATTAGGGGCCTCGAAACGAAGGACGAGGTCCCTATTGTTCTTGTAGCGTTTATTATTATTAGGGGCCTCGAACGAAGGAGAGGACCCTATTGTTCTTGTAGCGTTTATTATTAGGGGCCTCGAACGAAGGACGAGGTCCCTATTGTTCTTGTAGCGTTTATTATTATTAGGGGCCTCGAACGAAGGACGAGGTCCCCTCTTGTTCTTGTAGCGTTTATTTATTATTATTATTATTTATTATTTATTATTATTATTTCTTTCTTCCGCCGCGACTTTAAAGTGGATTTTGACCCCCTAAACATGCTTCAAACTCACCAAAAATTGGCACGTATGTCAGGACTGGTGAAAAATTTTATCTAATGAAGAAATTAATTCAAAAAGTGCAAAAATGGCTCTGTAGCGCCACCTAGAATGACTGAATCACTAAAATGGCCGCTGCTGCAGTAGGAATGTCGTAGGAAGACCAAACCAAAACAGGTGTGTTCGTTTCATCAAGACCTACAAATCACGTGCTCGCACCAATGACCTAAATCCACAGGAAGTGAGGTATTTCCCTTTCAAGTAAAATTTTCCTCAAAAACAAGAAATTCCTTAAAAATCGACTACTCCTAAACCGTTTATCGTATCGGCCTCAAATTCGCACACATTATCGATCTATTGGTCCTTGTCAATTATTCTGCGTGAATTATTAACCATTTGAAGCGTTTGGATTTACTGGCCTCTTTTGTGTGATGTGCTCCCTTTACCTCCTGACGACTTGTTGTGCCACCTAGGCACACAAAAATGCCCGGTGCGACGGGTAGGAACCACTTAGAAAGACCAAACCAAAACTGTCGCGTTCGTCTCATAAAGACCTACAAATGTCGCACTGCAACCCTGACCTAACTCAACAGGAAGCGCACTGTTGTTGTTTGAATGTAAGATGGCGTTTTTTGACAAATTCTGTCGCTCCAAAGATTTTTTGCTCCTACACCGTTTATCAGATCTCCTTCAAAGTTTCACAAATTACAGATCTACCCCTGGTGAACATTACTTGCGAAGGATTTTGTCCTGACTTGAACGGTTTGAATCGTACAAGCGTTTGCAGGTGCAGAGCACAACTCCTCATGATGATCTCTGTAAGAAAAGATGGGTGACAACACATCCTAAACTTGTGACTAAGGCACATTTTTTTTCCATAAACATACAAGCTTGATATCACTGCGTTCAGAACAAAATTATCTATCTGGTGATGCTTTCAGATTGAAAATGTGACTCACAGTTTGGCATCTAAAAGGACTAGTTTGTGAGATTTTCAGCCCATTCTGCTGTCTGCCTGCAGCCACATGCAGTCCTTCATTAGCATAACAAAGCTGAAGTGTGAGTGTGTGTGTGTGTGTGTGTGTGTCTCTGTGTGTGTGTCATTCCTAATTTTCCTAAATAAATGCCTGATAGTAAAAAATTTGTAAATACAACATTCTCTGGTGTAACTTTTTTGCCTCATTAACAATTGGAATCAAATCTGTAGCTACATCTGTGCTGCAGATCATACTGTCTTTGTAAACAGGAATCAATCACCAAGAGCACACAACACGTGTGTTCATCTTAAAGGTATATTTTATCACAAAACTCTACATGGAAAACATCATTTACTCACTATTTATGAAAATACAGTGTTGCAATGCCTATATGCTATGAAACTTTGTTATGTTTCCTTTTGAAATCAACATTATTAGGAGAAATACAGTTCCATTATTGACAATGCTATATCTCAATACACATGTTCCACAGCCAATTCATATTAAGCCTTGATCATAAATGTTTATAACATTGTTGTGTATACTTGAATATCTCAAAATTAATCAATTTCCTAAAATGTAACTCCACTGTAAACTTTTTCTAAAATTCTTCTTTAATTTTAGGACTTTCAGTAGTGTCATTGTAAGCTGTCAAATGCCTCCAGCTGATTCTGTTATCATTAGTTATAGTCAACTCATCTTGAGTACATGGTCATTAATTAGCATAAAAATGGCTTCACAGATACGTGTGTGTGTGTGATTTCTAATTTTTAGATACAGACACACCAAAACACACACTCAATCACTGTCCCCTCTCTCTCTCTCTCTCTCTCTCTCTCTCTCTCTCTCTCTCTCTCTCTCTCTCTCTCGTGTCCTGTTAGTGCATGTCACCAACTCGGCTGACTGCATGTCAGAAACTCAACCTCTTCTCCACAGTCTTTGTGCTCTACTACCTCACAGGTTAACTTCTACCACAGCACTGCTTGGATAGTGTGACATGTGATGTCGTGCTATAGCTGTGGTGTCAAATGCCACCTCCTGATTTAGTTATCATTAGTCATTAGTCAACTCATCTTGAGTGCCTGGGCTGTCACCTAACTACGTGGTCCTTAATTAGCATAACAATAGCTCCACTCTGACAGATACATGTGAGTGTGTTTGTGTGTGTGTGTTTGTCTGTCTGTGTATGTGTGTGTCTGAGTGTGTCATACTATACTCTCATTATACACATTTGCTTATTGTCACGTATGTAAACCATTAGATATTAATATACTTTCAACAACTTGTACCACAATAACCAGAATTGAAATTATAATATTATTACTTCTATGAATGTTGTTGTAAGCTACTGTCATGACCATCTGTCCTACATCTCTCTCTGTCTCCCCTTCTGTTTCATTGGGTCTGAAGAACAGAGGGATGTTGTATGCTGTAAAGCCCTGTGAGGCAAATTGTGCTTTGTGATATTGATTGCTTGATTGATTGATTGACTGACTGACTGATTGATGCCTCATCAGTAGTTTGGTTTTCAGAAGCCATCAAAGTTCTACTCCCATGTCATGGGTTCATTGTAAAAAAATGACCTTGCGTTCTATTGACATGACAGAACGCGACGCTCGCTTCGACGTACGCCGGACCCCGAAATGGCGTGGGTCGAGGCCCGTTCAACGCTGCTCGCAGCTTTAATTATTATTATTATTATTCTTTCTTTCTTCCGCCGCGACTTTAAAGTGGATTTTGACCCTTTAAACATGCTTCAAAACTCACCAAAATTGGCATGTATGTCAGGACTGGTGAAAAATTTTATCTAATGAAGAAATTAATTCAAAAAGTGCAAAAATGGCTCTGTAGCGCCACCTAGAATGACAAATCACTAAAATGGCCGCTGCTGCCAGTAGGAATGTCGTAGGAAGACCAAACCAAAACAGCCGTGTTCGTTTCATCAAGACCTACAAATCACGTGCTCGCACCAATGACCTAAATCCAACAGGAAGTGAGGTATTTCCCTTTCAAAGTAAAATTTTCCTCAAAAACAAGAAATTCCTTTAAAAATCATCTTCTCCTAAACCGTTCATCGTATCGGCCTCAAATTCGCACACATTATCGATCAATTGGTCCTTGTCAATTATTCTGCGTGAATTATCAGCCATTGAAGGGTTTGGATTTATTGGCCTCTTCCGTGTGATGTGCTCCCTTTACCTCCTGACGACTTGTTGTGCCACCTAGGCACACAAAAATGCCCGGTGCGACGGGTAGGAACCACTTAGAAAGACCAAACCAAAACTGTCGCGTTCGTCTCATAAAGACCTACAAATGTCGCACTGCAACCCCTGACCTAACTCCAACAGGAAGCGCACTGTTGTTGTTTGAATGTAAGATGGCGTTTTTGACAAATTCTGTCGCTCAAGATTTTTTGCTCCTACACCGTTTATCAGAACTGCTTCAAGCTTTCACAAATTACAGATCTACCCTGGTGAACATTACTTGCGAAGGATTTTGTCCTAACTTGAACGGTTTGGATCTCCCAAGCGTTTGCAGGTGCAGAGCACAACTCCTCATGATGATCTCTGTAAGAAAAGATGGGTGACAACACATCCTAAACTTGTGAGTGAGGCACATTTTTTTATTCCATAAACATACAAGCTTGATATCACTGCGTTCAGAACAAAATTATCTATCTGGTGATGCTTTCAGATTGAAAATGTGACTCACGGTTTGGCATCTAAAAGGACTAGTTTGTGAGATTTTCAGCCCATTCTGCTGTCTGCCTGCTGCTGCCTGCAGCCTGCAGTCCTTAATTAGCATAACAAAAGCTGAAGTGTGTGTGTGTGTGTGTGTGTCATTCCTAATTTTCCTAAAAAAAATGCCTGATAGAAAAAAATTGTAAATACAACATTCCCTGGTGTAACTTTTTTGCCTCATTAACAATTGGAATCAAATCTGTAGCTACATCTGTGCTGCAGATCATACTGTCTTTGTGTAAACAGGAATCAATCACCAAGAGCACACAACACGTGTGTTCATCTTAAAGGTATATTTTATAACAAAACTCTCCATGTAAAACACCATTTACTCACTATTTATGGAAAATACAGTGTTGCAATGCCTATATGCTATGAAACTTTGTTATGTTTCCTTATGAAATCAACATTATTAGGGAAAATACAGTTCCATTATTGACAATGCTATATCTCAATACACATGTTCCACAGCCAGTTCATATTAAGCCTTGATCATAAATGTTATAACTTTGTTGTGTATACTTCAATATCTCAAAATTAATCAATTTCCTAAAATGTAACTCCACTGTAAACTTTTTCTAAAATCTTCTTTGATTTTAGGACTTTCAGTAGTGTCATTGTAAGCTGTCAAATGCCTCCAGCTGATTCTGTTATCATTAGTTATAGTCAACTCATCTTGAGTACATGGTCATTAATTAGCATAAAAATGGCTTCACAGATACGTGTGTGTGTGTGTGATTTCTAATTTTCAGATACAGACACACCAAAACACACACTCCAATCCCTGTCCCCTTTCTCTCTCTCTCTCTCTCTCTCTCTCTCTCTCTCTCTGTCTCTCTCTCTCTCTCTCTCTCGTGTCCTGTTAGTGCATGTCACTAACTCAACTGACTGCATGTCAGAAACTCAACCTCTTCTCCACAGTCTTTGTGCTCTACTACCTCACAGGTTAACTTCTACCACAGCACTGCTTGGATAGTGTGACATGTGAGGTCGTGCTATAGCTGTGGTGTCAAATGCCTCCAGCTGATTTAGTTATCATTAGTCATTAGTCAACTCATCTTGAGTGCCTGGGCTGTCACCCAACTACGTGGTCCTTAATTAGCATAACAATAGCTCCACTCTGACAGATACATGTGAGTGTGTATGTGTGTGTGTGTATGTGTGTGTGTGTTTGTCTGTCTGTGTATGTGTGTGTCTGTGTGTGTGTATGTGTGTGTGTGTCATACTTATACTCATTATACACATTTGATTATTGTCACATATGTAAACCATTAGATATTAATATACTTTCAACAAATTGTACCACAATAACCAGAATTGAAATTATAATATTATTACTTTTATGAATGTTGTTGTAAGCTACTGTCATGACCATCTGTCCTACATCTCTCTCTGTCTCCCCTTCTGTTTCATTGGGTCTGAAGAACAGAGGGATGTTGTATGCTATAAAGCCCTGTGAGGCAAATTGTGATTTGTGATATTGATTGCTTGATTGATTGATTGACTGACTGACTGATTGATGTCCTCATCAGTAGTTTGGTTTTCAGAAGCCATCAAAGTTCTATTCCCATGTCGTGGGTTCATTGTAAAAAATGACCTCGCGTTCAATTGACATAACAGAACGCGACGCTCGCTTTCGACGTACGCCGGACCCCGAAATAGCGTGGGTCGAGGCCCCGTTCAACGCTGCTCGCAGCTTTAATTATTATTATTTTCTTTCTTCCGCCGCGACTTTAAACTGGATTTTGACCCTTTAAACATGCTTCAAAACTCACCAAAATTGGTACGTATGTCAGGACTGGTGAAAATTTTATCTAATGAAGAAATTAATTCAAAAAGTGCAAAAATGGCTCTGTAGCGCCACCTAGAATGACTGAATCACTAAAATGGCCGCTGCTGCCAGTAGGAATGTCGTAGGAAGACCAAACCAAAACAGCCGTGTTCGTTTCTTCAAGACCTACAAATCACGTGCTCGCACCAATGACCTAAATCCAACAGGAAGTGAGGTATTTCCCTTTCAAAGTAAAATTTTCCTCAAAAACAAGAAATTCCTTTAAAAATCATCTTCTCCTAAACCGTTCATCGTATCGGCCTCAAATTCGCACACATTATCGATCAATTGGTCCTTGTCAATTATTCTGCGTGAATTATCAGCCATTTGAAGGGTTTGGATTTACTGGCCTCTTTTGTGTGATGTGCTCCCTTTACCTCCTGACGACTTGTTGTGCCACCTAGGCACACAAAAATGCCCGGTGCGACGGGTAGGAACCACTTAGAAAGACCAAACCAAAACTGTCGCGTTCGTCTCAGAAAGACCTACAAATGTCGCGCTGCAACCCCTGACCTAACTCCAACAGGAAGCGCACTGTTGTTGTTTGAATGTAAGATGGCGTTTTGACAAATTCTGCCGCTCAAAGATTTTTGCTCCTACACCGTTTATCAGAACTGCTTCAAACGTTCACAAATTACAGATCTACCCCTGGTGAACATTACTTGAGAAGGATTTTGTCCTAACTTGAACGGTTTGGATCTCCCAAGCGTTTGCAGGTGCAGAGCACAACTCCTCATGATGATCTCTGTAAGAAAAGATGAGTGACAACACATCCTAAACTTGTGACTGAGGCACATTATTTTATTCCATAAACATACAAGCTTGATATCACTGCGTTCAGAACAAAATTATCTATCTGGTGATGCTTTCAGATTGAAAATGTGACTCACGGTTTGGCATCTAAAAGGACTAGTTTGTGAGATTTTCAGCCCATTCTGCTGTCTGCCTGCAGCCACATGCAGTCCTTCATTAGCATAAACAAAAGCTGAAGTGTGAGTGTGTGTCTGTGTGTGTGTGTGTGTGTGTGTCTGTGTGTGTGTCATTCCTAATTTTCCTAAATAAATGCCTGATATTTTTGTAACTACAACATTCCCTGTGGTGTAACTTTTTTTTGCCTCATTAACAATTGGAATCAAATCTGTAGCTACATCTGTGCTGCAGATCATACTGTCTTTGTGTAAACAGGAATCAATCACCAAGAGCACACAACGTGTGTTCATCTTAAAGGTATATTTTATCACAAAACTCTACATGTAAAACATCATTTACTCACTATTTATGAAAAATACAGTGTTGCAATGCCTATATGCTATGAAACTTTCTTATGTTTCCTTTTGAAATCAACATTATTAGGAGAAATACAGTTCCATTATTGACAATGCTATATCTCAATACACATGTTCCATAGCCAATTCATATTAAGCCTTGATCATAAATGTTTATAACATTGTTGTGTATACTTGAATATCTCAAAATTAATCAATTTCCTAAAATGTAACTCCACTGTAAACTTTTTCTAAAATTCTTCTATAATATTAATACTTTCAGTAGTGTCATTGTAAGCTGTCAAAAGCCTCCAGCTGATTTTGTTATCATTATTATAGTCAACTCATCTTGAGTACATGGTCATTAATTAGCATAAAAATGGCTTCACAGATACGTGTGTGTGTGTGTGTGTGTGTATGTGTGTGTGTGTGTGTGTGTGTGGGTGATTTCTAATTTTCAGATACAGACACACCAAAACACACACTCCACTCCCTGTCCCCTTTCTCTCTCTCTCTCTCTCTCTCTCTCTCTCTCTCTCTCTCTCTCTCTCTCGTGTCCTGTTAGTGCATGTCACTAACTCGGCTGACTGCATGTCAGAAACTCAACCTCTTCTCCACAGTCTTTGTGCTCTACTACCTCACAGGTTAACTTCTACCACAGCACTGCTTGGATAGTGTGACATGTGAGGTCGTGCTATAGCTGTGGTGTGAAATGCCACCTGCTGATTTAGTTATCATTAGTCATTAGTCAACTCATCTTGAGTGCCTGGGCTGTCACCTAACTACGTGATTCTTAATTAGCATAACAATAGCTCCACTCTGACAGATACATGTGAGTGTGTATGTGTGTGTGTGTTTGTCTGTCTGTGTATGTGTGTGTCTGAGTGTGTCATACTTATACTCTCATTATACACATTTGATTATTGTCACGTATGTAAACCATTAGATATTAATATATACTTTCAACAAATTGTACCAAATAACCAGAATTGAAATTATAATATTATTACTTTTATGAATGTTGTTGTAAGCTACTGTCATGACCATCTGTCCTACATCTCTCTCTGTCTCCCCTTCTGTTTCATTGGGTCTGAAGAACAGAGGGATGTTGTATGCTGTAAAGCCCTGTGAGGCAAATTGTGATTTGTTATATTGATTGCTTGATTGATTGATTGACTGACTGACTGATTGATGTCCTAATCAGTAGTTTGGTTTTCAGAAGCCATCAAAGTTCTACTCCCATGTCATGGGTTCATTGTAAAAAAATGACCTTGCGTTCTATTGACATAACAGAAAGCGACGCTCGCTTTCGACGTACGCCGGACCCCGAAATAGCGTGGGTCGAGGCCCCGTTCAACGCTGCTCGCAGCTTTAATTATTATTTTTTCTTTCTTCCGCCGCGACTTTAAACTGGATTTTGACCCCCTAAACATGCTCCAAAACTCACCAAAATTGGCATGTATGTCAGGACTGGTGAAAAATTTTATCTAATGAAGAAATTAATTCAAAAAGTGCAAAAATGGCTCTGTAGCGCCACCTAGAATGACAAATCACTAAAATGGCCGCTGCTGCCAGTAGGAATGTCGTAGGAAGACCAAACCAAAACAGGTGTGTTCGTTTCATCAAGACCTACAAATCACGTGCTCGCACCAATGACCTAAATCCAACAGGAATGAGGTATTTCCCTTTCAAAGTAAATTTTCCTCAAAAACAAGAAATTCCTTTAAAATCATCTTCTCCTAAACCGTTCATCGTATCGGCCTCAAATTCGCACACATTATCGATCAATTGGTCCTTGTCAATTATTCTGCGTGAATTATCAGCCATTTGAAGGGTTTGGATTTACTGGCCTCTTTTGTGTGATGTGCTCCCTTTACCTCCTGACGACTTGTTGTGCCACCTAGTCACACAAAAATGCCCGGTGCGAAGGGTAGGAACCACTTAGAAAGACCAAACCAAAACTGTCGCGTTCGTCTCATAAAGACCTACAAATGTCGCGCTGCAACCCCTGACCTAACTCCAACAGGAAGCGCACTGTTGTTGTTTGAATGTAAGATGGCGTTTTTGACAAATTCTGTCGCTCAAAGATTTTTTGCTCCTACACCGTTTATCAGAACTGCTTCAAACTTTCACAAATTACAGATCTACCCCTGGTGAACATTACTTGCGAAGGATTTTGTCCTAACTTGAACGGTTTGGATCTCCCAAGCGTTTGCAGGTGCAGAGCACAACTCCTCATGATGATCTCTGTAAGAAAAGATGAGTGACAACACATCCTAAACTTGTGACTGAGGCACATTATTTTATTCCATAAACATACAAGCTTGATATCACTGCGTTCAGAACAAAATTATCTATCTGGTGATGCTTTCAGATTGAAAATGTGACTCACGGTTTGGCATCTAAAAGGACTAGTTTGTGAGATTTTCAGCCCATTCTGCTGTCTGCCTGCAGCCACATGCAGTCCTTAATTAGCATAACAATAGCTGAAGTGTGAGTGTGTGTCTGTGTGTGTGTGTGTGTGTGTGTGTGTGTGTGTGTGTGTGTGTCTGTGTGTGTGGCATTCGTAATTTTCCTAAATAAATGCCTGATAGCAAAAATTTGTAACTACAACATTCCCTGGTGTAACTTTTTTTTGCCTCATTAACAATTGGAATCAAATCTGTAGCTACATCTGTGCTGCAGATCATACTGTCTTTGTGTAAACAGGAATCAATCACCAAGAGCACACAACAAGTGTGTTCATCTTAAAGGTATATTTTATCACAAAACTCTACATGTAAAACATCATTTACTCACTATTTATGGAAAATACAGTGTTGCAATGCCTATATGCTATGAAACTTTCTTATGTTTCCTTATGAAATCAACATTATTAGGAGAAATACAGTTCCATTATTGACAAAGCTATATCTCAATACACATGTTCCACAGCCAGTTCATATTAAGCCTTGATCATAAATGTTTATAACTTTGTTGTGTATACTTGAATATCTCAAAATTAATCAATTTCCTAAAATGTAACTCCACTGTAAACTTTTTCTAAAATTCTTCTATAATATTAATACTTTCAGTAGTGTCATTGTAAGCTGTCAAATGCTTCCTGCTGATGTTGTTATCATTAGTTATAGTCAACTCATCTTGAGTACATGGTCATTAATTAGCATAAAAATGGCTTCACAGATACGTGTGTGTGTGTGTGTGTGTGTGTGTGTGTGTGTGTGTGTGTGATTTCTAATTTTCAGATACAGACACACCAACACACACTCCAACACACCAAAACACACACTCCACTCCCTGTCCCCTTTCTCTCTCTCTCTCTCTCTCTCTGTCTCTCGTGTCCTGTTAGTGCATGTCACTAACTCGGCTGACTGCATGTCAGAAACTCAACCTCTTCTCCACAGTCTTTGTGCTCTACTACCTCACAGGTTAACTTCTACCACAGCACTGCTTGGATAGTGTGACATGTGAGGTCGTGCTATAGCTGTGGTGTGAAATGCCACCCGCTGATTTAGTTATCATTAGTCATTAGTCAACTCATCTTGAGTGCCTGGGCTGTCACCTAACTACGTGATTCTAATTAGCATAACAATAGCTCAACTCTGACAGATACATGTGAGTGTGTATGTGTGTGTGTGTTTGTCTGTCTGTGTATGTGTGTGTCTGAGTGTGTCATACTTATACTCTCATTATACACATTTGCTTATTGTCACGTATGTAAACCATTAGATATTAATATATACTTTCAACAAATTGTACCACAATAACCAGAATTGAAATTATAATATATTACTTTTATGAATGTTGTTGTAAGCTACTGTCATGACCATCTGTCCTACATCTCTCTCTGTCTCCCCTTCTGTTTCATTGGGTCTGAAGAACAGAGGGATGTTGTATGCTGTAAAGCCCTGTGAGGCAAATTGTGCTTTGTGATATTGATTGCTTGATTGATTGATTGACTGACTGACTGATTGATGTCCTCATCGGTAGTTTGGTTTTCAGAAGCCATCAAAGTTCTATTCCCATGTCATGGGTTCATTGTAAAAAAAAATGACCTTGCGTTCTATTGACATAACGGAATGCGACGCTCGCTTTCGACGTACGCCGGACCCCGAAATGGCGTGGGTCGAGGCCCCGTTCAACGCTGCTCGCAGCTTTAATTATTATTTCTTCTTTTTTCCGCCGCGACTTTAAAGTGGATTTTGACCCCCTAAACATGCTTAAAAACTCCCCAAAATTGGTACGTATGTCAGGACTGGTGAAAAATTTTATCTAATGAAGAAATACATTTAAAAAGTGCAAAAATGGCTCTGTAGCGCCACCTAGAATGATTGAATCACTAAAATGGCCGCTGCTGCCAGTAGGAATGTCGTAGGAAGACCAAACCAAAACAGCCGTGTTCGTTTCATCAAGACCTACAAATCACGTGCTCGCACCAATGACCTAAATCCAACAGGAAGTGAGGTATTTCCCTTTCAAAGTAAAATTTCCCTCAAAAACAAGAAATTCCTTTAAAAATCATCTTCTCCTAAACCGTTCATCGTATCGGCCTCAAATTCGCACACATTATCGATCAATTGGTCCTTGTCAATTATTGTGCGTCAATTATCAGCCATTTGAATGGTTTGGATTTACTGGCCTCTTCCATGTGATGTGCTCCCTTTACCTCCTGACGACTTGTTGTGCCACCTAGGCACACAAAAATGCCCGGTGCGACGGGTAGGAAACACTTACAAAGACCAAACCAAAACTGTCTCGTTTGTCTAATAAAGACCTACAAATGTCGCGCTGCAACCCCTGACCTAACTCCAACAGGAAGCGCACTGTTGTTGTTTAAATGAAAAATGGCATTTTTCACAAATTCTGTCGCTCAAAAATTATTTGCTCCTACACCGTTTATCAGAACTGCTTCAAACTTTCACAAATTACAGATCTACCCCTGGTGAACATTACTTGCGAAGGATTTTGTCCTAAATTGAACGGTTTGGATTTCACAAGCGTTTGCAGGTGCAGAGCACAACTCCTCATGATGATTTCTGTAAGAAAAGATGAGTGACAACACATCCTAAACTTGTGACTAAGGCACATTTTTTTATTCCATAAACATACAAGCTTGATATCACTGCGTTCAGAACAAAATTATCTATCTGGTGATGCTTTCAGATTGAAAATGTGACTCACGGTTTGGCATCTAAAAGGACTAGTTCGTGAGATTTTCAATCCATTCTGCTGTCTCCCTGCAGCCACATGCAGTTCTTAATTAGCATAACAAAAGCTTCACTCTGACAGTCTGTGTCAGAGTGAAGTGTGTGTGTGTGTGTGTGTGTGTGTTGTGTGTGTGTCATTCCTAATTTTCCTAAAATAAATGCCTGTAGCAAAAATTTGTAAATACAACATTCCCTGGTGTAACTTTTTTGCCTCATTAACAATTGGAATCAAATCTGTAGCTACATCTGTGCTGCAGATCATACTGTCTTTGTGTAAACAGGAATCAATCACCAAGAGCACACAACACGTGTGTTCATCTTAAACGTATATTTTATCACAAAACTCTACATGTAAAACATCATTTACTCACTATTTATGGAAAATACAGTGTTGCAATGCCTATATGCTATGAAACTTTGTTATGTTTCCTTATGAAATCAACATTATTAGGGCAAATCAGTTCCATTATTGACAATGCTATATCTCAATACACATGTTCCACAGCCAATTCATATTAAGCCTTGATCATAAATGTTTATAACTTTGTTGTGTATACTTGAATATCTCAAAATTAATCAATTTCCTAAAATGTAACTCAACTGTAAACTTTTTCTAACATTCTTCTATAATATTAGTACTTTCAGTAGTGTCATTGTAAGTTGTCAAATGCCTCCAGCTGATTTTGTTATCATTAGTTATAGTCAACTCATCTTGAGTACATGGTCACTAATTAGCATAAAAATGGCTTCACAGATAGGTGTGTGTGTGTGTGTGTGTGTGTGTGTGTGTGTGTGTGTGATTTCTAATTTTCAGACACAGACACACCAAAACACACACTCCAATCCCTGTCCCCTTTCTCTCTCTCTCTCTCTCTCTCTCTCTCTCTCTCTTGTCCTGTTAGTGCATGTCACTAACTCGGCTGCCTGCATGTCAGAAACTCAACCTCTTCTCCACAGTCTTTGTGCTCTACTACCTCACACGTTAACTTCTACCACAGCACTGCTTAGATAGTGTGACATGTGAGGTCGTGCTATAGCTGTGGTGTCAAATGCCACCTGCTGATTTAGTTATCATTAGTCATTAGTCAACTCATCTTGAGTGCCTGGGCTGTCACCTAACTACGTGGTCCTTAATTAGCACAACAATAACTCCACTCTGACAGATACATGTGAGTGTGTATGTGTGTGTGTGGTTGTCTGTCTGTGTATGTGTGTGTGTGTCTGTGTGTGTGTGTGTGTCATACTTATACTCTCATTATACACATTTGATTATTGTCACATATGTAAACCATTAGATATTAACATACACTTTCAACAAATTGAACCACAATAACCAGAATTGAAATTATAATATTATTAATTTTATTAATGTTGTTGTAGGCTACTGTCATTACCATCTGTCCTACATCTCTCTCTGTCTCCCCTTCTGTTTCATTGGGTCTGAAGAACAGAGGGATCGCGACGCTCACTTTCAACGTACGCTGGACCCTGAAATAGCGTGGGTCGAGGCCCCGTTCAACGCTGCTCGCAGCTTTAATTTCTATTTGTTACCTTAACCCTAACCCTCTTTTCCTCAAGGTCAGGAATGAACTTTGACCTTTGAAAAGTTATTAAATTCATTATCAGGGTTTCCACTTGCTCGCTAAATTTGTTTGCCATTCTCCATCTTAATACTTTCATCATCTCTGTTGACTTCTTGAACACGCTGCATCCTCTTTAATTCCAAAACTGCCAGCTGTTCTGCTAGTCTTATTGGTTTTATTCACTTGTTGCAGCTTTGTGTTTGTTTCTTGTCAGGGAACATCAATAGTCTTTTCAAGACTCCTGATGTATGAATAGATGACTGTTGCCAGTGTTTTTGGATAAACATGTTCACATATGGACTTTAATTTTCTGCTCCACCCTGCAGAGTGCATGGAGGACTCTCTGACTCTGCTTTAAGCGCCGCTGCTGCAACACTGACTTTTTTTTTTTTTTTTTTTTTTTTCTGAATGTTGCCATGTTTGATAATTATGATTTGTCACTTATGGTGTTCTTGTGAAAGTTCTGGAAGCACAAACTCTGCGTACCCGCCAATACAGCTTTTAGGCTGTTTGGATTTTCAGATATTACGTAAAGTCACAACAAGGCTGCTGGAAGAGAAAGAGATGTGGAAACAGTAATAAAGAGAGCGAAATAAGGGAGCTGGATGGTTAAACCCATAAGAGGAGGAGAAGGAAAGCAGAGTGTCAGCGTGGTGATAAAAGTAAAAATTAGAGGAAGAGAGACACACTGACACACACACACACACACACACACACACACACACACACACACACAGAGGCAGACTGTCTAAGGGGGCTGAAACGTATCAGTGAACATGCACACACTGCATTCACCGCGTACTTGATACGTGTATATTACCTGTGCAACCATCACCGTGTACTTGTTTTGCATGCATTGCACGTGCATTCACCGTGTACTTGTTACACGTGCAATTCGTGTGCAATGCCTGTACACGCCAAGACGTGTGGTTATTAGAAGTGCGTGCGTATACATGTCATGTGATCGCAGGGGTCAAAAGTGTCAGCTGTGAAGCAACAGCGCATCGTGTTACGGACGTGTGACACGCAGTATCGCTATGCTAACTAGCTTGCTATGCTAATAGACGTGCGTGCGTAGACACGTCATGTGATCAGAGGGGTCGAAAGTGTCAGCTCGTGAAGCAACAACACGTCGTGTTACGGACATGTGACACTTAGCATCGCTATGCTAACTAGCTTGCTATGCTAATCAGACGTGCTTGCGTTTACACGTCATGTGATCAGAGGGGTGAAAAGTGTCAGCTCGTGAAGCAACTGCGCGTCGTGTTATGGACGTGTGACACGTAGCATCGCTGTGCTAACTAGGTAGTAGTGTATATATATTTTTACACAGTATCTATCTATCTATCTATCTATCTATGTATTTTATTTCCTTGTTCAGGCACTATTTTTAACACTTCTACAACATATCATTTGTTAGTGTTATGCCCCGGTCTAGGGATGTGGGTGCGTAACATAGGATACACAGGAACACGAGAATAAATGTACAGGTGAGCAATTTATTGCTACACACTCCAAAAAAACACACGGTACAATATGGCACACGAATGGAGTAATTACCTCAGGGTGAACCCAGGCCAAAACAACAAACAAAAAGCAACCTGTCTTCCGACCGGCGAAATAACTTAACAGTTAATTCCTAACGAAAACAAAAGAAACAAAAATACAATACTAGGTCTAACTCCCTAGGCTAAAGAAAAACAGGAGAAAACAGGTACAACAGACATAGCAGCTCACCCCTACGCTCCGTGCGAACAATAATATGTGGTAGTGACTATTTACAATATATACACAAATGACTCAGTTGGCCCTAAGGCGCTGGTCTGAACAAAAGGTACAATATTTAGCAAGACAAGCTAAACGAACACACAATAGTCACACAGTAAAGCACTTATCAATCACAAAAACCAAAGAACGATGTGCTGCTGCCATGTACGAGAGAGGAGAGCTTCTGTGTGGCCGGCATTATGAAGGCCGAGCCCCTCACTCAACCAATCCGGCAGCGGTGACGTCACGCTCGTTACCCAGTAGGCGACTGTTGACACTGAAGGTCGAGCCCCTTGCTCAGCCAATCCAGCCGTGACGACGTCACGATCATTCAGCAAATCACCAGGGGTCCGTTTCACAAAGCAGGTTTAGTGAAAACTCAGTCTGTTTCAAAAAGGGAGGTAACTCAAACCAGACTCCACCTTGTGGCAAGAACAGGCAACAACACACAGCACCCCTACTGCTGTGGAAATAAGTATGTATAAGTAGGTGTAATAAATAATATAACAATTTCATGAGACACAATTTCTTCCCCTTGATATAAAGCTGCAAGTATTGTATTATTATAAGCTAACAAATGATCTGTTTAGAAGTGTTAAAAATAGTGCCTGAACAAGGAAAGAAAATAGATAGATAGATAGATAGATAGATAGATACATACATACATAGATAGATACATAGATACTGCATAAATATAGGCTACACTTATAGCATATATATATGTATATATATACACATATATATATGGGCCATTCTACCGAATTGGTGCAAACTGCTGTCCCCGGACAAAAAAACTAATTTAAAAAACATTTAAGTATGCAAATTTTCAATATTTACTAAGATCCTGCAATTATCTATTGAAACCCAAAATGATATTTAAGATATCAGTATGCTTAATATATATAAAATCATCATTTATAGGGTACTTTACATTGGGAGGTGGCTGTCCCCAACCCCAACTCCTAAATTTCAATTCATGAAAATGATAGCGAAATGATTTTTGTAAAATTTTGTTGTTTTTACAAGTGTCTTTTTAATTTATTTGAAAGTCAAGTGTAAAAAAGTAAATTGATTTTATCTATTTTTTGTAAATCATGAAAATGTATGTAAAAAATCTTGTCCCTCATTTTCTTGTCACTATCGAAACATTGTAGGTTTTAGTCCATAGGCTAAGACTGATTTAAGCCACACCTCTAATTTTTTTTATCAGGAAGTATTCCTTTGTCCCTCTCATGTTTTGGCTGCATGGTGAGTAGCTAGCTCTGATCATTTTGAAGAAAAGGTGTTCAAAAGTCTGAAAATCAGTGTGTAACTTTAAGAGACGTCACTACCAAACACTTATTTTCTGCATTTAAACAAACTTTTTTTGGTTTTATGGCAGAAAAAATAGTTTTTATGTGTGTGCAATAGTTCAGAAAAGTGCTAGCTAACCATGTGCTGATTAGCCTCTTTAAGCTAGGCTCAAAGTTAGCTAAAATTTTCACTACCGAAACATGATTGTTTCGGTAGTGACAAAATGGAAACTCCTCCCTCTGTTGGTGGATACTCCCCTTTACTTGCCCTTTACCTACTGTGTATGAACATCAGTATGTTTTTGAGTGCACACACAGAACAGTCATCAAGGAATGTGAAGAGATATTTGCTGAAATTGACAGAAAGTGTATTGGATTACAAATGAAGACCGCACCTTTAAGTCAGCATGTTCCATTAGTTCCATTGGTCAGGGTCAGATTGCCACTGCTTTCTAATTACTGACTTCTTAAAATGTGTCAGTAATGTTAATTTCTATGATTAACTTATACAGGGAGAGAGACAGTATGCCAGCAAAAACAGGAGCAGAGAGACTGAGGAGTACAGAAAAAGGTTGAGGGATGACCCTGTGAAGTACGAAGAGTACTTAAAAAAGGAAAGGGAAAGAAATAACAAACAAAGGGAAGAGGGAGTTGAAGAGTGTCACTGAATTATCTGCAAGGGAGCAAAGACAGCAAAGAAAGGAATGGAGGAGAAGACAGAAAAAACACAGGATGATGAAAAGACAGAAAGAAGTAGCTGTTTCCAGGGACACGCCACCCAGCACTTCCAGTGAGAGTGAGGGGAAAAAAGGGACCAAAAGAAAAACAATCAGCAAATACAGAAAATTAAAGAAATTGGAAGAGAAGATAGCAGAGATGCAGAGGAAGAAAGAAAGATATAAAAAGCGATGTCAAAGATTAAGGCAGAAGATAACCTCAGAAAAGTCAAATTCTCCAAGATCCAAAACACAGATTGATGCACAGAAGTACAAATTTCCTAAACATGTGACAAAGACCCTACTTTTTCACTATCCAGTACCTCTTCAGTGAGGTGTAATCTGAAATTCAAGCACTATTATGATTTTCAGATATTTAATGTCAGATGTGTGTCTGATATACATATATGTATATATATATGCCATGACAAACAAGATATTGTGGTCACTACCGAAACAGTATCGTCACTACCGAAAATGTGCCGTCACTACCGAAACATGGGATGTTTTGTCAAAAATAAAGTATATTGAATTATCAACTAAGATATTGTGATGGTGTTTGGTTCAATCTGTATTAAAACTAATGAATCCTTAAGTTTGTAATCATTATGAACAACTTTATGCCCTTTTCAAAGAAAAGTTGGATTCAAAATCCAATGATTCTGATAAATCATGCTTAAAAAAAATTGTTAAAATTATATCATTTTTAGTTTACCTGAGAATTTTGAAAAATAAAATTTAAAAAAAATATATTTACAAGGTAGATGTAAGCAAAATTTTAATAGATCAATATAAGTATTTTTTTCATGTGATATTTCATTGTGTTTCGGCAGTGACAAATTTTGGGAGAGGAAAAATATTCCAAAACTGTATGAAAATACAAAATGAGAATTAACTGTACAACTACTAGAAATGTGTACCTTGGATATTATATAACTAACATTCATGAAAAGTTTTGGGGAAAAGACACATAGATACAAACATTCTAGCAGGAAGTACCAAGGGACTCATTAGAATGTTTGTTGTCAAGTTTGAAATGGTCTATACACAGCAGGTATACACACACACACACACACACACACACACATATATATATATATATATATATATATATATATACACATGTCACACGTCCATAACACGACGCGTTGTTGCTTCACAGCTGACACCTTTGACCCCTGCGATCACATGACATGTCTACGCACGCACGTCTGATTAGCATAGCAAGCTAGTTAGCATAGCAATGCTACTTGTCACATGTCCGTAACACGACGCGCTGTTGCTTCACAGCTGACACTTTTGACCCCTGCGATCACATGACGTGTCTACGCACGCACGTCTATTAGCATAGCAAGCTAGTTAGCATAGCGATGCTGCGTGTCACACGTCCGTAACACGATGCGCTGTTGCTTCACAGCTGACACTTTTGACCCCTGCGATCACATGACGTGTAAATGCACGCATGTCTGATTAGCATAGCAAGCTAGTTAGTTAGTGCGAGATTCACACGCACACGCAAGTGTAGTGTATGTGTGGTGTTTGTAACGCGCTGTGCACGCGTACTGATAAGCGTGTGAGTGCGTCATGTGAGTGGAGCGCGTCATGTGAGTGGAGCGAACAACGCCTGCGCGTCATGTAGCAGGTGTGTGCAACACTCGTGTCTCCATAGTAGCCCTATGTAAAATGTAGGCGTGCACTCACGCGGTTTGATCAGATCTGATGTGTCCTAAGTAGGCGCAAGTGACGCGTTGTAGTGTGGTTGGGTGAAAAGTTTGACCCCTCATAGACTGTCACAGTGGATTAACATTCACGTGTGTGTGTGTGTGTGTGTGTGTGTGTGTGTACCTGCATGGGTGCGATAAAGATCAGATTTGTTGTTGAAACAAAGGGATAAACAGAAAAAGAACAAATCGCTGATCTCTGACATGAAGTTGTTAACCACAATCCACCAGCATCCCACTCACTTCAGATGTTAGCAGACCTTTAAATGGTCGTTATGTGCGGTTATCAGTCTCATAGATATGCGTTTAAACGGGCCAGCCACACTTAATAATAGGTTCAAAGGTCATTATCAGACCATTAAATGGCTGTTTTCATATTCAACGTTGTGAAATCATTGCAGTTTATTCAGGTTTCACTTTCACTTTGTCAATTTTAGCCATTAAAACTACATCGTCATAAAATACATTAAATTAAGTGCATGAATAGAGATTAAATTAAAATAAAATTGTCGATTGCACAGTCCAGTTGTGAAAATTTGTTAGTGTGTGACTGGATTTGGGATGCATTAAACAGTGTTATTGCTGTGGGGGCAAAGGATCTTCTGAAACGCTCTGTTCTGCAACGCAGTGAGATCGAGATGAGCTGACTGCTGCTGCTGCTCTTTTGTCACTCCAGGAGGCTGTGGAGAGGGTGTCTGCTATTGTCCATTATAGCTTTCAGTTTGTTCAATGTGCCCCTGTCCACCACAGTTCTTAATGGGTCCAGTCTCCTTTCCCAACACACTGAGGCATAGAAAAATGTTCTAGCCACCATTGTGTGATAGAACATAGTCAACATCTCCATACACACATCAAATGACCTCAGTATCCGCAGGAAGAACAGGTGGCTCTGCCCCTTCTGGTGGTTAAAAGATCAGTCCAGTTTATCATCCAGGAGGACCCCCAGATATTTGTAGGTTGAGTTTAGGGAAAAATAATTAGGTTTGGCTTTATAAACTTATGGAACTCCAACACTGCTTTCCCAGGTGACTTTTGTTCATTCTTGTCCCGCATAAGAACAGCTTTTTTTGTCAGTGTCTGGTATGGGGTGGTGTTTGTAAAGTGGCTCACGCTGAAAATAACATCAACATTTTGCAACATTTAGCTTCAAACAGTGTTTAAAAAAGTGTTGTGAATTTTTTAACGTCACCTTTTACCACATTTACAGCAATATTTGTTAACTTATAAATATATTAAGTAGTTAAATCTAAATATTATATGTGGCACCTAAATGTTAAATGTTAAATCTAAATATTAAATCTAAATCTAAGTCTAAATGTTAAATCTAAATTTAAATGTTAAATCTAAATCTTAATCTAAATCTAAATGTTAAATCTAAATGTTTGGGGTGAAACTAAATATTTAGCTAATATGCAAATTTACACTGCCGGTCACCGGAAGTACCAAAATAAGCTTGAGGTGGTCAGACTGTGTTCATAGAAAATAACGAATTAAAACCAACTTATCAGGGGAAATGAACACTTGAACATACATTAGCGTGGTAATAACTACCCAAAATAACAAAAAAACATGTTTGGAGAAATTTTATTTGACGTGTAGTTGTTTGTGTCCCTTCTATGGAGGGTGTAGGATTTATGACCTGTACTACAGGCAGCCGCGAAGCAGCGATCGAGATATTTTGGCCAGCACTATCCTACCCCCGCCCCCACCCACCCACTGTCGGTCACTTTCTCCACACTCCTTGCCAACATGTTGGCTAGGATAGTGCTGGCCAAAATATCTCAATCGCTCCCTCGGTACTTCCAGTGATCAGCAGTATGAATTTGCATATTTGCTAAATATTTCGTTTCACCCAGAACATTTAGATTTAGATTTAGATGTAGCATTTAGATTTAACATCTAGATTTAGATTTAACATTCAGATTTAACATTTAGATTTAGATTTAGCATTTGATTTAACATTTAGATTTAGGTTTAACATTTCACTTTTTTGAACATTGTTTGAGGCTAAATGTTGCAAAATGTTGATGTTATTTTCAGCGTGAGCCACTTT
The DNA here is from genome assembly GCA_026686955.1 of Epinephelus cyanopodus. Lineage (NCBI taxonomy): Eukaryota > Metazoa > Chordata > Actinopteri > Perciformes > Serranidae > Epinephelus > Epinephelus cyanopodus. The sequence goes on along the minus strand of CM048931.1, from coordinate 3,090,368 downwards.
ACAAATGGCACCCCATAGTTTGATGCCACAAGTCACTGCCCAGACGCTGGATTTTGGCGAATTTCGAGTGGGACTGGGTTGGCACATCATATGCCCATGTGGGAAGTCCATGAGATAAAGATAGTTAGAAGCTAAAGGCTAACTATAGGATACAGATCACAGTGTAAAAGTGAACCAACACATCACTGAGACAGACGACAATAAATATAAAGGAAAACTTTGCCGATATTCAACCAACTCTGTGACCTCAAAGTATGTGCTGATTAATGCTGTTTGTTTTCCTTTGTGCCGCCAGTACCAGGACCTCCACTTCCAGACACAAGAGTACACTCTGTGTTTCAATAAAGTTTTCATCTTGAGCGTCAGTAAGTTTGAGATGATGATGATGATGATGATAATGGTGTGACTGGCTTCCTGTCAGCTTGATTCTTCATCAGGTCTCAGTGTGTCACATATCTGACTCACTCTGCCTCTGTGCTGCTCTACGTTTTCTTATGATCCCCCACCGTTTGACCTCATTAGGGAGGTCACCTCTAATTGGACGCTGCTCATCTTAATGACTCCCATTAGCTTCAGGAAAGGGTAACTCATTGCAAAACTTCCAGCCGTCACCTCGCTAACGAGCACTGCCACCTTGGCTTTGTTAGGAGGAGGATTTTATTCCGGCAGCTCTGAGGAGAGAATCAGACACATCTTCACACTGCACTGAGGAGGAGGAAGAGGAAGGAAACATCTGGGTCTTTAATTCCCACCAGTGTCCCTCTCCTCTCTGCATGGTAATCTCATGTTTGTGCTTCATGAATGAGATCAGTCAGACCAATCAGCCTCAGGCCAGAACAACAGCTGATTAAATTTATGCCATCAGACAAGATGTGAGAGCTCCAGAGACTCAGCTCCAAACATCCAGACAGTCAGCCTCAGAATGTAAAGACACTCGTCTTTGCTTCACATGCGGAGCTTCCTCTAATCTCATTGGTGTATCCTGATTTTATTAGGTGGAAGTTCGCTTTAAATTTGCTCCTGAAGCAGCTTTTGTGTGGTTCCTGAACACACTGTCTGCTTTGAGTCAGGAAGCTGAAAACAAAAAAATGTCACTGTCCTATAATTGTTGTTGTTTTTGTTGTTGTTGTTCCAGGATGATTGAGGGAGTCCACCCCCGCTTCCTGACTTCCTGTTCTCTTCCTGGAAAGCAGTAAGCACTTCCTGTACCTTCACAACTCTCATCTGACTGGCTGGAGGCTTCACCTTGCTGTCACTGCAGATTTACAGACTGTGAGTATCTTTATATCTCTACACATCACGGTCATCAGAAGTGACCCATGTGACTGTTCTCAGATCTGTCATGTTGTGTTCAGTGTTCCTTTATTTCTGTCTGGATGATGTGTTGATTTCTCTTTTTCCCTCTGTCTGTCTACAACTTGCTCTTACACTTTACTTCTTTTTCCTAAACAAATCTTAGAAGTAAAAAAAGCAAACAGTGTTCATAATCTAGATTTTGTACAAAGAAAATATAAATATAAACCTGCTGCCTGTTATCTGCTCTTGGAAAAGTGATGGACTATGTTTGAACTTAATTTTTGAGAAGTGTACTACACACCGACCCAAATGATTATAGACATTAAAAAAAACTGTAGAGTAAAATTTCTGTCATGTTTAAAAGGAGGAACCTTGAACTTTCTGCTCACATGTCCCTGATAAAAGCAGATTTTAAAGTATGACAGGTATTTTTCATTAAATGTGAACCTCATCTGATCATTTTGAAGGTTGAACAAAGTTTCTCAATGAAATTAAACTATTTGGAGGCTGGAAACTTCTGAAACGTGTCTCTAATAACTATGATAATAACAACAGTGGTCATCGGAGCTGCAGGCCTCATAATGGAGGAAAAAGTTATCCAACCAAATTCCTGAATGAATTAATAAGTAGATAAATAAATAAAAATAATAATGTCATAAATTCTGGCTGAATGATTAAAAATCAGTAACACCACTTGCAGCTGTTCATTAACTGGAATTCTCAGCTGCACTGAAGGCATCACAGCATGCTCTCTATCATTGAGATGAGCATTAGCTGAATCATTTTGCAGAAACGTCTCATTACAATCAGAAACAATCAAAAAATAAGCTGCTTACAAATAAACATCTCCTCTATTATTACTGTCCGGGTGTGTGTGTGTGTGTGTGTGTGTGTGTGTGTGTGTGTGTGTGCTCATTACATCATCTGTCTGTTAAGTTTCCCTGCAGTTGGAGGCAGAGCTGTGACCGTGTTGTGTTTGGGTGTCTGTTTACCTATAGGAACAGTAACACCTCGTTTCCACTACAGACAGTGCCTAGAGGAATATCTGCACTTTTTTGGTGTATGATGGAGTTCTGCAAGCTGCCATGTTTTAAAATCTGGGTCAAGAGAATAAAAAAAAATGTGGTCACTATTGATGATAGCTTGAATATTGTAAATGGGGGGTATGTGCAGGTTGTCCCGTGTTGCATAAGAGACTGCCTGACCAATCAGAGTTCTGCAGTCTTTTAACTTTACCTTCTAGTCTTGGTTCACTCAGAACTTTGACTGAGGTAGCACTAAAAAGTTTCATGTATTGGGGTGTTGGTGGCTTAGTGGTAGAGCAGCGCCCCATGTACAAGACAGCGGCCCGGGTTTGAGTCCAGCCTGTGGCCCTTTGCTGCATGTCACTCCCCCTCTCTCTCTACCCCACTCACGCTTTATTGTCCTGTCAATTAAAGGCAAAAAATACCCTAAAAATATATATATATATCTATATATATCTTCAAAAGTCATTTTTGGTCTTCCAGAGAACTCATATCCTACACCTGTCACTATCAATAACACAAATATCGAACAAGTTGTTTCCTACAAATACTTAGGCATCCATGTGGACACTGCTCTATCATGGAGCGTACACATCGATTATATCTGTAGCAAAATACAGCAACGTATTTATTTCCTTAGGAGACTAAGATCTTTTGGTACTAGTAAACCTATTCTGTTATTGTTCTTTCAATCTATTGTTCTCAGTGTTATGCGGTATGGAGTCAGTGCATGGTATAGTTGTCTCTCAGTGCAACTTAAAACTTGACTGGGGAGACAGCTTCGTATCTGCTCAAAGATTGTAGGCCAAACACTTGAGCCAGTTTTTAGAGCTGCATATAATAGACGAATGCTGTCCCTGGCAGACAATATTTTGTCCGACCCGACACATGTTTTATTTGAAGAATACCAGTTGCTGCTATCCAACAGGAGATATAGAGTCCCTATAGCTAGATCAAATAGACTGAGGAACTCGTTTATTATGTTGAATCAGTCAGGTTTGTCAGGGCAGGGGGGGCATTTAATAGCCGCTAGGGTAGGGACCTGGAGGCACTGCAGCCACTTTGATGAGGTTACATATAGCACGTCACATGTCTGATGGTTGTCTCATGTTATATTTTGTCATGCTTTTTGTCTGATGTGACATTTTGTCTGGTTGTCTGTTATATTATGTTGTTTTCTGTCACAAGAAACAAGTGTCTTGGACGCAAGAAAATTTTCAGAGGTGATTCTGACAAATAAAGTATCCATTCAGCCATTCAAGTTTCATGTATTACCATCAACTTTTGTCCATGGAAAAAAACAGTGAGTGGAGTTGAGTTGAGCTGAGCCGTACCACACAGTGGAAATGTGGTGTAGTTTGGTTTTGTGGTGTAGGAGTTAGAAGAGGGTGACAGTAGTATCTGCTGCTCCACTAAGATGACTGAAAAGAAACTATCTAACAAAACCCCAGGTTAAAGCTGTTCAACTTCATGTTGTTTGAAGACTTCAGCAGTTACACACAGCTCTGACCACCAGTAACACTCCAGTAGTGACACTGAACACTGAGGACTTTGCAGTGAGGAAATGAGAAAGAAAGAAAGAAAGAAAGGTTTTTTAAATTTTATAATGGACCTTTATTCTAAGGTAACTCACACAGCCATTTTACAGAAACTATGAAATACAAAATAGACTTTTAAAAAACCACAGCAGCAAAAAAACAGAAAAATATGCAAAACCACATCAGGACTGTATCAGAAGTTGAGAACCAAAGAGTTATCCTGCACAGAAGAAAACACCTCCTGCACCTCCCAAATGTCGATGAAAGCATCTATCCTGTTGGTCAGGCCATAAAAACCAAACTCTATCCTAAACTGAGCTGACAGCATCCCCTTTAACATCCTGACTATATCCTGTGACCCCTGACCCCTCACACATTTCTTCTTAGTTTTCCAGATAGCTAGCTTGGCCAAACCTGAAAGGTCATTAATCAATTGTAGGAGCAATACCTGTAGAAAATGTTTTCACTTGTCATAAATTTAGGGGTACCACCCTCCTGTGGAGGGAAGCAACGAATCAAATGAATAACTCTGGAAACCAATTATTCATTCGTCAGTACCCTTATTAATAATGAATCAATCTCAATACCTGGGTCATGAATTCTCTATACAGTGATCTTAGTTCCTGCTCAAAATAAATATCCACAGACAACGACTTGGCAATAAATGAAGATTTATTTAGGGCTAAATGTTTAACAACTGAGTAAATGAATAGGAAATGAGGATGATATGAACTATCACAAAATCAACAGTATGTATAAATGGATTAAGAAAAGAGGTAACACTTTTGTCAGTTATTTAGTTTGGTGATAGTGAAAGAGAGTATGTGACTATAGATAAATTGGAGATGCAGGAATGCGCAAAACCATTTACCTAACAAAACCAAAAGATCTTTGCCTACTTTTAGAAGCGTTGGCTCAGCTGGACATTTCTCCGAGGACCCCGGACTGTCACTTTGCGGCTCCTGGGCTTCCCAGCAGAATGAAGTCGGAACACAGTGGTGGAGGGGCAGTTGAGCATGACTGTGATGTCCTTCAGGTGGTCCTCAAACGTTGGTTTATCTCAGGCTGTGGAAAGTCTTTTGGTTTGACAAAAGAACCCCTGCTTTGCAGACACTTTGGCAGCCGCTGGATATGATGAATCTTTGATGGAGTTGCAGGTTGAATAATAACTCATCTATTTGGCTGTGGCTACTTGCTTATAATAAGGTTGAAAACAATCTTGTCTGCCATTTTATATTATTATCAAAGTTATTATCAATGCATATACAAATTATTGCCATCAGCTGGCTTTGTCGCTTCAGGTTTAATGTTACTGAAGGCACAGACAAAAAGAAAGAAAATTCAGGACAGACAAGACAATCCTGGACGTGTCAAGCAAAACTTAAAAGTTTAAGGTAATTTTGATTGTAAGAAAAAAAATTAGTTAAGCAGGAACCGAGTTTAAGAGCATAACGAGTTAAGGCATAAGGAGTATAACTAGAAGCAGGGACGGCACAACAAAGAAGAAGAAGAAAATTATAGCTGCTGTGCAGCAGTGGTCAGGGCCGGGCAATTTTAGGCAAAATTAGGCAAATCTGAGCAACACACACACTAAAACAAAGCATATCACAATATAGAAGTTACATCATAAAATTATGTCATGCCCTTCAAATTGTGGATGAGCGGCTGAAGTGATCAGACTCATAATATACAAAGGAAAGAAAAAACTCAAGAAGAAGAAAGTACTGGATCATAATTTTATTAACCTTAGTAGTCTCTAATCCACATAGCATGATGCCTGAACATAGGACTTTCACATTAGAATGTCCGTTCTGCCTTAGCTGAGGCTTGAACTCACAACTTCTGAGACTGAGGTCCGTCTTCTATCTCACTGAGCTAATTGGCAAATGACAGTTTATGTGTGGCTTCACAAATTGACTAAGTCAAGCATCAGGGTGCCAGACAGTAGCCATCCATGCCATGGAAAAGCAAATTTCAAAGTGAAAGTTCCAAAGCTGTAACATATATGGTTGATTTGTTATGAATTTTCAAAGGTTTGAAATTTAGAGGCTTGCTGTAGCGCCACCATCAGGACTATTGTCTTGTGTTTTCAGTTGAGGACATCTGGCATGGGACTGGACCTTTATGAAAAATTTGGGTAGATTTCTCACATGAAAATGTTTCACAAGCTGTGGCTTGAACTCACAATCTTCAACACCAAGAACCATCCTCTCACTGAGCTAACTGGCAAACAGAAATGTCACATGTTGCTTCACAGTCACCTGTGTACCAGACAACAGCTGTTAGTGTGTAAAGGCAGATTTCAAATGGCTGTCAAAAATTCAGTTATTAAGACAAAAATCAGAAAATACACAAATTGCATCTAGACTACCCACTGGCCGGATAGATACAGTCTTCAGCAAACACTCTGAGGGCAGCTGGCAGGAAAGCACAGACCTCCTCCACCAGCCTGGGCAGCAGTCTGTTGGAGGGAATGTTAAGCAACTCCACCAGATAAGGAATGGATGTCTTAATTTGGTGACCCAGCTTCACTATGCCAGCCTCTCTCAGTCTGGATCTCAGGCTAACAGATGGCAAGACCTGAGATGAGCCCAGCTGAGATTTCCTGGCCACTGCCCAACCAGCAAACCCTCACTGTTCCCTAGTTTACCTTTACTGAAGATGCCCTCTCATATAACTCTAAACTGCCACCAGGAGAGCCACAAACCTCTCTCTCACAAAAACATTGATGTCATCCACATAGGTAGATACCACCAATGAGGGGCGCTGTGACAAACCTGGTAGCATAACACCTGACAGACTAGATTTCAACCTGCTTAACAGTGGTTCAGTGGCTAAAGAGTACAGCAATCCAGAGACAGGAGACCCCTGCCTAATGCCTGTCTGAGCCTGCACTGGACAGCTCAGCCCACCACCCGCCCTCAGCAAACAAAAGGCGTCCTTGACATAAAACCCTCTGAAACCAAAAGCTCTCAAGGTGGAAAAATACAAAATTATGTTCAGTTCTGTCAAAAGCTTTTTCTTGGTCTTATGAAATGACCCCAACATCAATATTGTACAGCTTGTAGACATCAAAGAAGTCCCTCGTGAGGAGGAGATTGTCCATGATGGATCTGTCCAGTACACAATATGACTGATCCCTGTGAATTAATAAAGTTTTTCAGCTCGTTGTAGTGGAGTTTATAGTCAGCACACAGCAGAGCCACTTGTCTCCAGTTCTTAAGAAGAGCCAGATCTCCCTTTTTTGTCAGAAGTGATAGGACTGCAGGTAACAGTCCTGTCTGAGAGCACTCCTGCACCACCTCCCACAGGTCAGCTCCCAAACACCTCCAGAAATGCTGGTAAAAGTCCACAGGCAGCCCTTCCTGTCCAGGAGCTCTACTTGGAGCCATCTGACCCACAGCAGCAGTTAGCTTCTCCAGAGAGATGTCAGCATCCAGGGCAGCCCTGCCACTGGAGCCCAGCCGAGGAAGGCTCTGCAGCAGCTCACCCACATAGTCACTGCTACAGTGTTCCATTCCAAAGAGGGTGCTGTAAAACTCTACAGCATGCTGACTCATCTGGACCAGGTTTGTAGTCACAGGACCATCAGGAAGGTGGAGACAGACTATCTGTTTGGCCCGAGAGACAGACCTCTCCAAGTTAAAGAAGAGGGATGTAGGTGTGTCCATGTCTCTGATACTGATGTAACATGACCTTACCAAAGCCCCTCTAGCCCTCTCATGTAGAAATGAGTATAAGTTCTGTTTTTTCTGCTGACTTTGTTTGAAATTCTTTATCAAGAATAACCCCCTGAGATGTTATCTCATTTACAAGTTAGGTGAGGATTGGAACGTAGATCGACCGGTAAATCGAGAGCTTCGCTTTTTGGCTAAGCTCCCTCTTCACCACAACGGACTGGTTAAGCGCCTGTCACCAAACCTGACACCCTTCACCACTCGGCTGCGCCTAGAAATTCTGTCCATAAAAGTTATGAACAGAACCGGTGACAAAGGGCAGCCCTGGCGTAGTCCAACCCTCACCAGGAACCGGTCCGACTTATTGCTGGCCACGCGAACCAAACTCGTGCTCCTTCGGTACAGGGACTGGATGGCCCTTAGCAAGGGGCCACCAACCCCATACTCCCGGAGCACCCCACACAGGATGCCCCTGGGGACACGGTCGTAAGCCTTCTCCAAATCCACAAAACACAGTTGGGCAAACTCCCATGCCCCCTCCAGCACCCTGGCGAGGGTAAAGAGCTGGTCCAAGGTTCCGCGTCCGGGACGAAAACCACATTGCTCCTCCTCAATCTGAGGTTCAACTATTGACCGGACCCTCTTCTCCAGCACCCTGGAGTAGACCTTACCAGGTAGGCTGAGGAGTGTGATCCCCCTATAGCTGGAACACACCCTCTGGTCCCCCTTCTTGAAGATGGGGACCACCACCCCGGTCTGCCACTCCAGAGGCACTGCCCCCGATGTCCACGCAATGTTGCAGAGGCGTGTCTTGAGATATCCAGGACGAATCTCATCCACCCCCGGGGCTCCACTGCCTCGGAGTTGTTTCACTACCTCGGCAACTTCTGCCCCAGAAATTGGACGACCCGTCCCCGATACCCCCGTCTCTGTTTCCTCACTGGAATACGTGCTGGTGGGATTGAGGAGCTCCTCAAAGTATTCCTTCCACCGCCCGACAATGTCCCCAGTTGACGTCAGCAGCTGCCCGCCCCCACTGTAAACAGTGTGAGCTAGTTGCCGCCTTCCCCCCCTGAGGCGCCGGACGGTCTGCCAGAACCTCTTTGGAGCCGATCGATAGTCTTCCTCCATGGCCTCACCGAACTCCTCCCACGCCCGAGTTTTTGCCTCCGCGACTACCGCCGCTGCGCTCCGCTTGGCCTGCCGGTACCCGCCAGCTGTTTCCGGAGACCCACAGGCCAACCATGCCCTGTAGGCCTCCTTCTTCAGCCTGACGGCTCCCCTCACCTCTGGTGTCCACCAGTGGGTTCAGAGATTACCGCCACGACTGGTACCAGCAGCCTTGCGGCCACAGCTTGCAGCCGCCGCCTTGACAATGGCAGAGCGGAACAAGGCCCATTCGGACTCAATGTCCCCCTCTGCCCTCGGGACACGGTTGAAGCTCTCCCGGAGGTGGGAATTGAAGATCATCTGGACAGGTTCTTCCCCCAGGTGTTCCCAGCAGACCCTCACTGCTCGTTTTGGCCTGCCAGGTCTGCGCAGCGTCTTCCCCCACCATCTGATCCAACTCACCACCAGGTGGTGATCAGATGACAGCTCTGCTCCTCTCTTCACCCGAGTGTCCAGAACATATGGTCGCAGGTCAAATGATACGACTACAAAGTCAATCATTGACCTGCGACCTAGGCTGTCCTGGTGCCACGTGCATCGATGGACATCCTTATGTTTGAACATGGTGTTAGTTATGGCCAAACTGCAACCCGCACAGAAGTCCAATAACTGAACACCACTCAGGTTCAGATCGGGCAGGCCGTTCCTCCCAGTCACGCCCCTCCAGGTCCTGCTGTCATTGCCCACGTGACCGTTGAAGTCCCCCAGCAGAACAATGGAGTCCCCAGTTGGGGCACTGTCCAGGGACTCCAAAAAGGGCTGGTACTCTGAGCTGCTGTTCGGCGCATAAGCGCAGACAACAGTCAGGACCCGTCCCCCTACCCGAAGGCGCAGGGAAGCAACCCTTTCGTCTAATGGGATAAACCCCAACATACAGGCAGAGAGTCTGGGGGCTATCAGAAAGCCCACCCCAGCCCTCCGCCTCTCACCCGGAGCAACTCCAGCGAAGGAGAAGGTCCACCCCCTCTCAAGGACTAGGGTTCCAGAGCTGGAACTGTGTGTCGAGGTGAGGCCGACTATATCTAGCCGGTAGCGCTCAACCTCTTCCACCAGCTCCAGCTCCTTCCCCGCCAGAGAGGTGACATTCCATGTCCCAAGAGCCAACTTCTGTAGCCGAGGATCGGACCGCCAAGGCCCCTGCCTTGGTCTTCTGCCCAATCCACACTGCACCGAACCCTTCCGGATCCCTCCGCGGGTGGTGGGCCTGCAGGGGGACGAGCCCATGTAGCCGGTTCGGGCTGGGCCCGGCCGGGCCCCATGGGTGAAAGCCCGGCCACCAGGCGCTTGCCCACGGGCCCCAACCCCATGCCTGGCTCCAGGGCGGGGCCTCGGTAACCCTCCGGGCCAGGTACACAGATTCTTGCTGTTGTCCATCATGAAGGGTGGTTTGAACCGTACTTTGTCTGACCCTTCACCCAGAACCAATCTGCCTTGGGAAACCCTACCAGGGGCAAAATGCCCCCGACAGCATAGCTCCTAGGGTCATTAGGGCACTCAAACTCCTCCACCACGATAAGGTGACGGTTCTCGTCGGAGAAGACCTGATTTTCTTTTTTAAATCCTCAACTACCTTCTTAACCCTGCCTGTGGGGTGACTTGTGTCACGTCCCACCACTGACTCAAGATGTTAAGTCCCCAGAATGTGTCAAACTTCTCACAGAAACTGTTGTCTTGAAGCAGCCTGATGTTAAATACCAGTATAAGTTGCTCTTACTGGTCAGTGAGACATGGACATCTAAGGTGACTAAGTGATGATCAGTGAAACCTACAGGGTTAGTGAAACTCTGTGATATATATAAACTCTATTCAACCTGGCTGCACTACCGTCTGACACCTTAACCCATGTAAACTGCCTGTCCTGGGGATGTTTGACCCTCCACACATCTACTACAGCGGATCTTGAGATGACCTGTGATAAGGAAGTGGATGAATGTAAATAAGGTTCCTGTCCTATGTAATGTGAAGTTGATGGTACAGTTCTAGTCCCCACCCATCACTACACACTTACCCTAATCGCACTGTTTTAGGAAATCATGCAGTTTGTGAGAAAGCTTCAGCTGGTCTGAACCCCTGAAGCCCTAAAGAAAATAAACTTGCTACGCCTGCAGAGAAATTAGTCCCATGAGAAAGAAAAAATGGCCCTTCCACCACAAACCCCAATCTGTCTCATTGGTGCTGTCACCATGTGTTTCCTGCAGAAAAATTACATCTAATCTTTAGTGTGAGATCATTTCTGAAATGACTGCCGTCTACTGTCCATCCCTCCCCTCATTAATGTTCAAGGATCCAGCCCTCACCTTGTGCATACTGCTGCTCCTCAGCCTGGCTGTCATGGCGGAAAGACAGAGAGGAGGGAGTGTCCTCCTCTCTCTGGTGCCTGTCTGACAACCAGGCCTAACTGACCTGCCAGGATATCTCAACTCTCAGGATATCTCTCTTATCTTCAACTCGACAACTAGTAAAGAAGATAGACTTAACAGATATTTTCACCAGCAGCAGGCCCATCTCAGGCCCTTGGTGGTAAGTCTCTCTACCTGGCCACTCCATTTCTTCTGAAATCTGCCTTCTCACCGCTGCAGGCTCCTGTTGGAGCCCTGGCGTCTCCACCGATGGCTCCCGCTGTAGAGATAGTGGAATTAAAAAGTGAACTCCAATCCATAGAGTGCCAGATTGATGAGCTCCTCCAGCGGCAGTCTGTGCTGTGCTCCTGGCTGGCATCCCTCAAACCTGGGGATATGCAGCGGTTCCTGGTGTCCAGTGCAGTGGCGGCTACTGCTCCTGCTGCCGGTTCTATTTCCGCTTCATCCGTAGCCTCTCTAGAACCTTCGGTCAACCAGCGCCCCCCGGCTCCACATCCCGCAGTCGCTGCCACTGATGCTCCGAATCCGAGCGCCACTCCCTCCTGGTCATCTGTTGTCAAAGGGGAAAAAAGGCTGTCTCTCCCCCTCTACGATGATAGCATCCCACTTACAAACTTTTTCACTCCCCTTGCATCTCCCCCGTGCGGGTTTCTCCCCTTTCTCCTCTGCCTCCTCGCAGTACAGCTCGCGTCCGAAAGTGCTCCTCTCCTAGCACCCTGCCCCTGGACTTCCCATCCTCTCCATTGGCTCCCCTAGGAGGTAAACGGTGCCGTTTATCATTTTCACAGTCCGATAAACTGTCCATGCGTCCTGCATCCCTTCGTCCTCACAGCCACCTCACCTGCTCATTAGCTCATGATCCACAGCTGTGGTCACTGATGATGTCATCCCAGACGACGTATCAACAGCTGTACCGATGGCCCTGTCAGAGATTGCAACCAGCCCGCTATCTATTGGACATCACCTGACATCAAAGCTTGCCGTCTACAGTGATGATCTCGGCGCAAGCTGACCGGAGATTTTAATTGTCGGCGATTCAACTGTGAGATTTGTAAAGCTCCCTGGTGCAATAACCTACTGTCTCTGGAGGTAAAACCGCTGATTTTATTGAACTGATCCCAGTTCTCCTGGGCACTCATCCCTCAGTTCACGCGGTGATTTCACACTCTGGCACAAATGACGTCATGTCCAGGCATTCAATTAAGCTTCACTATGACCTTGAGTCTCTGACCACTGGGGGCCCAGGGAAGGGCTCCTACACAGGTTATCCTACCGTGGGTTGATTAAAATTAAAGGAAAAGATAAAAAAAAATAGTTGAACTGGTCTGGATTGATTTTATTTGCCTTTAAAAATCAGGCCAATCCGATTTTAAATTTGGATTTGTCTATAATGTATCACTTAAATTTATATCTCTTTATTTTTCAAAAGAGATCAGTCTAAAGCCAGTTGACATTTACTGCTTTGTTTTAAGACAGGAACCACTTTCAGCAAACTTTAACCGGCTATAGGTTTCACAAAAAAAGTCTAGAGATTCTATCTACTGCAAAGTCTTCTTCCCGTAAGTCTCTCGAAGCAGAAAAATATTGTTCATAGAGACGGGTGCGTCTTCAAAAGAAGGCCCCAATCACCAAAAACCTACCCTCTTTATATTCTTTCTAGTCCACTTCTTGATGACATGACGGACAGTTTTTTTGTTTGTTTTTTTCAACAATTATTCAACTTGTAATAAAATTAGTCCCTGATGCGGACCAAAGCAAGACAACGCATTAGGTCTGAAAGTACCCTCAGGTTAAAAGTTGACTGCAGGGTGATGATCCTCAGCCATTCAGAAAGGATTTTAGCACCATTTCCTGTGTCACTCTGTCATACTCCAACCCAGTAAATCGTTCTGCAAACCATGGATATGTTACACACTACGGTATTATGTAGCAGATATGTTTAAACTTTACATTTCAATAGCGTAGTGTTTCATACATCGCAGAGTTGATCAGGCCACGAACATTAACTTGGCCGTGCTGAACGTGCGCTCTCTTTTAAATAAAACTTTTATCATAAATGACCTGATTTTAGATAATAATATTGACAGCATTCTTTTAACAGAGACATGGCTTGGCACTTGGCACTAACCTGGCTGTGTCTGACCACTACTGTGTATATTTTAACATCACCAGTTTTAGCCAGCAGGTGGCCCCGGTGAGAACAGTGAGGAAACGCTACCTAACTTCTGAAGTGGCTGCAAATTTTATCCAGATTGTACAGAGCACTCCTGCCGAAATTTTACCTGCACCCTGTGATTTCATTGTGGACAATTTTAACAGTAAATTAAAGTCAACACTTGACTCAGTGGCTCCACTTTTAACAAAAACAATAAAAACAAAACCCACACCCCCGTGGAGAAATGATGCTATCAAAAGACTGAAAAGAAAATGCAGGAGTGCAGAGAGCAGGTGGAGAAAAACAAAACTGACTATTCATTACGAAATATTACGTGAACTCAAAACCTACAATAATACAGTCAAACAGGCAAGAATATCCCACTTTTCAAAACTCATTACAGATAATAAAAACAACCCCAAATTCCTTTTCTCCACTTTCGATCTTTTAAGTAGCACTAATTTTAATAAACCATCCAAGACGTCAACAGACGCCCTCTGCGAGGACTTTGCAGACCACTTCAGAAGTAAAATCGATGACATCAGATCCAGTCTTTTTTACCAACAGAATGTAATTTTTAACACACCTGAATCATTGCTTTTACCTGAGGAAACAATGGAGAGTTTTGCCCTGGTTGATGCAAGGACACTTGGTCGAGTTTTCTCCCAGGTAAACCCAACAACCTGCCTTTTAGATCCTATTCCCACATCACTTTTAAAAACATTTTATGGGTTCTTTGAGGAACAGATTTTAAATATAGTAAATTACTCTCTTCAGACGGGTGTCTTCCCAACTGCCTTCAAAACGGCAGTGGTGAAGCCCCTTCTGAAGAAGAGTAATTTTAAGATTTTAGAAAAACTGGTTTTTCACCAAGTAAATAATTTTTTAAAAGGAAACAATATTTTAGAGAAATATCAATCTGGTTTTAGGAAGAACCACAGTACGGAGACAGCCCTTTCAAAGATTTTAAATGATATCAGGTTTAATGCGGATTCACAAAAACTCAGTCTTGGTACTACTGGATCTAAGCGCTGCCTTTGATACAGTAGATCACCACATTTTATTAAACAGACTCAGAAACCTGGTGGGCCTCTCTGGTACTGTTTTTAACTGGTTCAGCTCTTATCTCACAGATCGTTATTTCTTTGTAAGTATGGATACATGTTCCTCCAGAACACTTGAAATCAGGTGTGGGGTGCCCCAAGGGTCGATTTTAGGTCCACTTCTTTTTAATCTATATATGCTTCCCCTTGGGGATGTCATCAGGAGGCACGGCATCAACTTCCACAGTTACACAGGTGACACACAACTGTACATCGCCGTGTCTCCTGATGACACAGGGCCAATTGATACCCTGTTTTAACTGTATTTTAGATATCAGGTCATGGATGGCAGTGAATTTCCTACAGCTCAACCAGGACAAAACAGAGGTTTTAATCATTGGTCCTGAAGGCAAGAGAGAGAAACTTTTACCAAAACTACAAGATTTTAAACCTTCACAATGTGTAAAGAACCTGGGCGTCATTTTTGACTCTGAGCTTAGTTTTATTCCACACATCAAAAATGTAACAAAGATAGGTTTTTATCATCTTAAGAATATAGCCGAGTCCGCCCGTTTCTCTCTCAGGCCAGTACGGAGGTGCTGATGCATGCTTTTATCGCTTGTCGTTTAGATTATTGTAATGCTCTGCTCTCTGGTCTTCCCAAAAAGACCATCTCTAATCTGCAGTTACTCCAAAACTCAGCCGCACGAGTGCTGATGAGGACCAGAGGGCGGGCGCACATTACACCAGTTTTAAAATCGCTGCATTGGCTCCCAATTTAGCTTTTAACTGATTTCTTTAACTCTTTTACTTCTTATATCATATGTAATCTTAATTTCTATTGATTTTAAATTATTTATTTTTAATCTTTATGCATTTCATTATTATTAAGTTTCTAAATCTTTATTTATTTATTTATTTATTATCATTTTATCTCATACTTGTTTTATCTTATCATATTGCCTTTTAGTCTTTTAGTTTTTAGCTCCAGTGTTTCCTCATGGGGGGCCTCCACACTGGGAGGTGTGTCTAGTCTGCCCACGTGAGCGTTGTCTTGGGAATCCCTCGGGTCCGAAGGACTGGGAGGCTCTGCACCATGTGTGGAGTCCACCCTAGTCTGTCTGGGTCGGGGTGGTGTTTGTGGCGGCGCTCCCTGTGGCCGTAGGCTGTGACACCTCTCAGTGTGGATGAGCTCCCCATGGGTGGTTCTTTCCTGTTACTATGTTGACTCTGTATGTGTATGTGTGTGTGTGTGTGTGTGTGTGTGTGTGTGTGTTTTCACTTTGCATCAATGCAAAGTGAAAACACCGATCCATATCGTCATCATGCAGGGGTTTTTTTGGGGAGTTTTTCCTTATCCGCTGTGAGGGTCCAAAGGACAGAGGGATGTCGTATGCTGTAAAGCCCTGTGAGGCAAATTCTATTTGTGATATTGGGCTTTATAAATAGAATTGATTGATTGAAATTGATCTTTTGGATACGCTTTTATTTTGAAAGTCTATGTCACTGTCAAACAGCAGCAGACAGATGGCAAGCAGCCAAGAGAACGACAATGAGGATAAGGCTTGTTTACTCGGGAATAAATCAGCAGTGTGGAAATATTTTGGATTTCAGAAAAAATAAGCATCGACGGACAGTGTGTGCAGATGGTTTTCAGACAGAGCACAATTTGAACAATGATGTTATGAGATAAAACCCGACGTAACGTTACAGGCCTGGATGAGCATCTCATTTCACCAACTTCTTACTACAGCAACATTAGGTGCAGGGCCGCCCCTCCTTAAACGCAGAACACGCGCTGTGCGTAGGGCCTCATCTTCCATGGGGGGCCATACTTAGCGTGAGGGGACGCATTTGCGCATATGCGCAATGGATGCACACATGTGCTACCGTGAGGCGCGCGTAGAATCAGCTCGAGGAAGGAGAGAAGAGACCTGACCGCCCATGCGTCGCTGCAGTGATTGACAGCACTCGACATCTGAACAATCAGAGGTGTGCGCCGGCAGGCACTTGCAGAGCTGCAGCAGGTGAAGAGTCGTCCAAAAGAGCCTCGGGGGTATGTGCGGGGCTGGGAGGTCGGACGCTTCCAGAGAGGGGAGAGGGAGAAATATAGCTAAATAAGCTAAAAAATGTCTCTGTATTTTATTTCTGTTTTCAGTGTTTAATTAAGGTGGGAGAGGCGGAAGGCTGAGGGAGATCGGACGCCTCCAGAGAGGGGAGAGGGAGAAATATAACAAAATAAGATTAAATAGGAAAAACCTGTCTCCCTCTTTTATTTTATTTTCAGTGTTTGATCAAGGGTGGGGGATTGAGGTGGTGGAAGTTACTTTCTTTTGATGAGTAATTGATGGCTATTTGTGACTCAGATTTGTTTATTTATTTCTGTTTGAAGTTATTTTTATTTAATATTTATTTATTTATTTCAGGTTGAATTTTTTATTTTATTTGACTCATACAGCCAAACTATTGTATACAGTTCATTTGTTATTGCCAATAAAGGTTGTCAAGTTAAATGGCAAGTTGTTGTACGGTCATTTTGTACCTATGATACATTTGGGATGGGGGCCTCCAAATAAAATTTCGCTTAGGGCCCCAATTTGGTCAGGGGCAGCCCTGATTAGGTGCTCCGTTTTAAGAATGTTCGGCTGAAAAAACATGTATGCAGGCTGGAATTCAACATTACTGTTCTTTCAGGAGATGCAGTGTCTTTAACCACTGGTGAGTAAGAAAAAGGATAACGTTGCATTGTTAAGCCATGGGAAGAGGAAAATTGTCCACTAGCCAGGTGGCTAATTTATGCAATGCAAATGTGCTTAAGCCAATAATGAGTGACTAACAAAAAACAATTGTCCATGACAGTTATGACTGAGCTGAATTTGATACTCTTTTGAAATGACCTTGTTGTTAATCTGTTTATGGCTGTTTGGAGAAGTTTGCCTTCAGGGCTTTAAGCCACATATTCCTGACGTTTTATGAGAAAGATGCCAGTTTGGGTGAAAATGAAAAGATTTCTTCCACAAAGGTCTTTCTGACAGAAAGCCCTGAAGGTTAACATATCATTCACTCTTTTCTTTGTGTTAGTGGAGTCAGTTTAAAGTGAACTTTACTGTACTTGCTCGTTATATGTTTTATGGCCAAAAGTAAAAAAGAAAGGGGTGGCAGCTTCCTCTGTAATAGACTGTGTTAAATGGGTATTTAATATCTCTTAATATCGAATCGTATCGTGGCAGGCTTTGCAATATCGGAAAATATCGTATTGTTGTCCAAAGAATCAATATAATATTGTATCACGATGAAACTGGTTATTTACACCCCTTCTAATAAACCTGGGTATGACATCAAGTGAGATTTATGCAGATTGCACTACTACTGAATCACAGGCCACGATGTATGATGCTTCCCACACTGAGCTGCATGGGTTATACTTCTTCAACTGTGGCGCTGTGATAAAGGTCAGCTGTGATAAAATGTCTAGACAGAATTAAAATGTATTAAAAATATTGTGGTCAGACTATATACTGTGGAGTGTCTGTGTTTGCTAGCTGCTAGGTCGCTCACCTGGCAGCTGTAACTCCACCTCTATTTCTTTATATGCTTTGTCCTTCTTTACATGATCATGGTAGGAGTTGGAGAACACATCATACAGGCAATGCCTCTGCTGCCACAACTCCACAATTTTTTCCTGGAATCCTACACATTGCTTTTAGTGTGCTTTGCCTCCATGGTGAGCTGTTATCCATCTGTTAGACGTAGGTGGTGACAGCAGTCCCACAATGAGATGGTCATTTTTGAATTTCTGATACTGTCAGAATTAATCCCAGGCTGTCTTTGATCACAGGACTGTGACACTGGCCATCTTACTGTGCAACATAGGATCACTGTTTTAGAGCCCCGACCAAAGATATCGCCACATTTTTTAACATTAGTCATCTTTCGTCTGGGGCAGCCCAAAATCACACATGCTGTAATGTGTGATTTGGTGTCAGCCTAAAAACCACTTGGTTTTGGTATGAAACAAATCATTCTTCTGCTTCTGGTGGCTTAAAAGCTCCTTGAAACACAGCAATGACTCATTCAATCACAACCGGTTTTGCTGTATGTTAGACTCTGTTTGGCAAACATCTCAAAACTGCCAGTATTTTCTTTCTTTCTTTTTCCTTTTTTTGTGATTTGGCCACATAATGTTTGCCCCAGAGTAACCAAACAAATATTGAATGTTTTTTTAGGATAATATAGAGACTTTTGTAGTATTTGGTATATTTGTGTTAAAACAATCCAATTTATTCCCCAAAGGGGGTTTGAGTGGATTGCATTTTTAAGTTCAAGTATTTCTTTAGTTTCAAGTTCTTTTTTTTATCATCTGCACAACAATTACATAGAAGTTTGTTTGCAGTAAAATTCCTCGACCTCGATTAGTAAATAAAAAGAAAATTACACAAGTTAAAATAAGATTCTGAGACATAATATAGTGCAGAAGTTACAGTACAGGGACAAAATATAAAGTTTTTGTTGTATCCCAAGCACTGTATTACTATTATTGTTGTTTTTATTTGGTTAAATTAAATATACATACATATATATATATGTGTGTGTGTGTGTGTGTGTGTGTGTGTGTGTGTGTGTAATATGTGTGTAGCAGATTCATGCATGTAGATTTAAAAAAAAAAAAAAAAAGAAAGTCTTCCAGATAGTACTACAGCTGTGTGCTTGTAAATATGGAATTGTCTCATCCATCAGACACATAAAAGATGCAGGACAATGAAATGCAGCTGCATGTCACAGGACAGCAACATATTGCTAAAACACCATGGAAGCAACTGTTGACAGAAAAGTCTGATTTTTCAACAAATGTCAGTCTAAAAAAAATAAATTAAAAAATTGCATTAAAAGTGGAGACATTAAATCAAAATCAGTTTTTTTTTTCATTCATCTTAAAGGCTTTTACTGCGAAAGAAAAAGCAGATGTTTGTTAAGGCCAGGAACAGTCTGGTGAGCATCTAAAACTGCTGCAAATCTGTGATCCAACCAGAGGAAAGACAAAGAGCAGATCTGAAGCTGCAAGTAATCAAGATTTCACAAAGCTTTTTTGTCTACAATTAGGCAAATACAACCTCCAACCTCCCAGTGATTTAATGTTTTCTTAAATATTATGATGATGATGATTGAAGTCAGAGGTAAGATCTGACGGAGCTGACAGAGATTTATATTCATTGATGTCACAGCAGTCCTAGTGAGGACCTAAGAGTTCTCTATGTTTGAGCAATATCATAACAGTCAGGACCTCTTTAGTCAATAAAATAATTATTTCCATTTGCAGTATTATATTTGGCAGTATGGCTCTGTTCCTGGGCCTCTCTGCCCTTCCAGGCATAGAAAGCCTAAGGCAGAAAGAGCATACCTTATCATATGGATCACTGTATATTTATTGTTCTGTACCCACAACATCGATTGCATGTCTGTCTGTCCTAGAAGAGGGATCTCTCCTCAGTTGCTCTTTCTGAGGATTCTACCAGTTTTTTATTTCCATTAAAGGGGTTTTTGTGGAGTTTTTCCTTATCCGCTCTGAGGGTCCAAGGACAGAGGGATTTTATATACCTTTAAAGCCCTCTGAGGTAAATTGTGATTTATGATATTGGGTTTTATAAATAAAATTAAATTGAAATGAATTGAACACCTCTCTTCCCTTCCATGCGCCTATGTGGAAAGCCTTAAGAAGCAGAAGTAAAATCAGCTTTATTTGCAAAGTACGTGTGTACAGACAAGGAATTTGACTCCGGTAGACTTTCTCTCAGTGTACCAGAACTGACATAAGTACTCAGAGAGAATACACCTCTCTGCCCTTCCACGCTCCTACATGGAAAGCCTGAGGCAGGGAGAGCAGCAGCAAAGACCCCCCAGGAACAGAACAGAGCAGCATCAATGATAAACAGAAATGACACTGATTAGTCAGACACACCATGAAAAGGGGGAGCTGGGGTGGAGGCCACTTGCAGAGGAAGCAGCAACCGTAGGCAGGCCAAAGCAGTTTAAATAGGGCGCCCTGAATGAGATTTACCAATCAGTTGCTTAGAAAAGAATCCTGTGATCGATCAGATGACTCCTTTCCATCAATCAACTGATTCATCAGTTGATTGGGCTGTTTGAGATCAGCTGATGTAGATGGAATGTGAGCTGAGCTTGACATTGTGCCCTACCTGAACTAACGCTATGCTCAATTCAATACATTTATCTAGAAATGGAAAGCTTACCAGTACTTGGGCAGCATTTCACCTTTTTTGGAAACCAGGACGTGAGGCAGGTGTTTTTGTGATATAGTTAACCCCTTTTATACCTGATTAAATTATGTTTTTGTAGAAAGCTGTCTCATTGTGTCATACGGATTACTTTTAATTTATTGTGTTGATCTGTTCTGTCCGACATCTATTGCACGTCTGTCCGTCCTGGAAGAGGGATCCCTCCTCAGTTGCTCGTCCTGACGTTTCTACCGTTTTTTTTCCCCGTTAAAGGTTTTTTGGGGGGGAGTTTTTCCTTATCCGCTGTGAGGGTCCAAAGGACAGATGGATGTCGTATGCTGTAAAGCTCTGTGAGGCAAATTGTGATTTGTGATATTGGGCTTTATAAATAAAATTGATTGATTGATTGATTGATTGATTGAAATCTGTCAGAGTTAGGGCCACATCTTTCAAGGGCCAACATTTTTACAAAATAATATATTTCAAAATAAAGATGATTATAACAGAACATTTTTACTCAGATGCTATCAGTATGTACTGTTAGTTTTAAATTTGAAGGCTTTCAACAGATTTTTAAATTTAAGATGTGAATTCTGTTCTGGGACGAGGCTTTTTTTTCTGGCACATGGCAAGTTTAGAAGTAGAAAGAAAATTTAAAGCAGATCTTATAAATCATATATTTTATAGATATATATACTTCAAAAGGAATATTTCACCCCAGGAACAAAATTAGTGTGTTGATAAGTTGGTAATTTGTCCCGGTTCTCAAGATTGACTGCACTGATACACTGAAAAAAACACATTTATTCATTTTTCTGCTCATGGTCTCCTTTTCACTTTTTTAGGTGGTCCCCTCTCTCATAAGGTGTTTTTTTTTTTTTTTTTTTTTTTTTTTTGTTGTTGTTTTTTTAAACAATTCGTCCTTCAGTCTGACACACACACACACACACACACACACACAGGGATAAGCTGTTGGATTGCCTGTCAGGATGAAAACTGATTTCACTTTCTCATTCTGGCACTCAGGATGCCCATCCAAGGCCAGAGGACACACACACACTGTACACACACTTAAATACACATTTTCTCAGTTTACTGCTTGTACACACACACACACACACACACACACACACACACGCACACACACACACACAATGCAGATATGAGTACACACGGCTGCCAAATAAAATTTAAAAAACACAGCTGAGGTGTGTTTAAATGAAAATCTAAAGCTCCACTTCAGATGATATATACAGGAATAAAAAAATAAAAAGACTTGCAAGGTATAAATCATCATCATAAATCATCTCCACAAAGTGAGAGAACAGAAGCTCAGCACTCTGCCTGATGATGCCACCATCATACTGGTTTATGATGTCACCTCTTCTTTGAAGCATTTCTACTCTGTTTTCAAGATTCATATTTTGTATGCCAGTGTTGTTTTAATTACTACAATACCCATGATCTTCTGCTTCTGTTGCCAAAGAAAAGAAGCCAGTCTGAGGTATGAAGCAGGGGCCCAATCCCAGTGTCCCCCTCAAAGACAGATTCAGGGCCCTATTTAGATGGTCTAAAGCAGTTTTCACGCCCTGCGCCCTCATCGTCTAATTAGCAAATGAACTTGCACCCCTGGGTGTGTTGGTCTAAAAATGAGGAGTGGTCAGGCGCAGTCATGGCACATTACTAGTTAGATGGCGTAACAAGCAAATGTGCCAGTGACCAACAAAAACCTGGTCTAAAGTCAACGGCGCAGTATTTCGCTGTTAGTAATATGCGTCTCTAAGCGGGTGCACAACGCGCGTGCACTCTGCTCAGACACACATGGAGCAGCCACACATATGCAAAAGATAACAAATAAAAATATGATTACAATGTGAAAGGTTTTTATTGTGCACATTAAAATATTTATCAGAAGCATGTCTTAATGGTCAGTCATTAATCAGAATGATCTAATCGCAGTAATAATGATCATTATAATCCGGGAGGTCTGCTCGCAGTGTCCGAATATACGGAACTGTGAGCAGACCTCCACGGGCTGGCCAGACCAGACGGCCCAGGTGCAGCCACGGGACCAGCCCTTCCTGCACCTTCAGGCGGGGGGGTTCAGGATGCTGGAGAGGGAGCTGGGCTCTCCAATCTCCCGGGTTAAAATAAAATAAACTGAATAATTTACATTCATTTGTTGACAGCGTTTCTCTCGTGCGTGCGCTCTCTCTCTTTCTCTCTTGCAGTCTCACTCTGTTTCTTTTCTTTAGGCTTTTCTAAGATGACAGATGCTGAATATATACTCCCTATCTGATGCTGTGGCTGTTTGTGGCTGACTGAGAGGGACGTGAACTCAGCTGTGTTAATCAAATCAGGTTGGGTTTCCATTACGCGTGCCAAACGTGCCAAACGGTGCCAATCCCCTTTGATTTGACATCAGATGTGACGGGACAGTCGATATAGAGACACATTTATCGTCTCCTCTCCTCAGCTGTAAAACGCTCACTCTTTCCAGTTGGTAGGTCCGCCATCTAACTAGCTCTCCGCCATGTGCTCCAATCGCTCCTCATTTAAAGGGAATAAGAGGTGACACTCTGATTGGCTTATTGAATAATACGCCCAAAACACACACATTACTAATTCACAGAGTAAGTCCAACCCTTTTAGACTCTCCGCCATGGCGCACAGTGTGAAAACATGCTGTCTAACTAGCAAGTGACTGGGACACGCCCATGCGCTGCACGCCTGGCGCTTTGCGTTTTAGACAACCTAAATAGGGCCCTTAGTGTTGTGCGTTAGCCTACGCATGTGGCTTATGCCATGGTGAGCATTTATACTTGTGTGGTGGTGTGTCTGTGTCACTCTGCAGTAACACCTGTAAAACACCAGACAGCAGTGGGGTTTCTGTGAAGTGCAGTAAAGTTTAGTTGATTCAAAACACAAATGAAACACATTAACCATAGCTTAATAGCAAATGTTGCAAACACAAGAACACAAATCTGATTCATTATAAGTCACAGTATTCACAGATAAAACATTAGGCACATTTTATAAAATTTGCCTCCATCCATCCATTTTCATCCACTTATTCGGGGCATGGGTTGCGGGGACAGCAGGCCAAGCATATTGCACTCAGACGTCAGCGGCACTTTCCAGCTCCTTCTGGGAGACCCCAGGGCATTCCCAGGCCAGATAAGATATGCAAACCCTCCAGTGTGTCTCCTATCAGTGGGACATGCCTGGAACACTTTTAACAGGAGGCGCCCAGGAGGCATCTCAATAAGATGCCCAAACCACCTCGGTCTGGCGCAGCACAGGCATCACTGCAGATGCCGCACCAAACCACAGATCCATCTCACACTCCACTCTACCCTCAACAAGACCCTGAGATAGTTGAACTCCCTTGCTTGAGGCAGTAACACTCCCCCAACTCAGAGGGGGCAATCCAGCATTTGCGGACAGGGAACCACGACCTCAGACTTGGAGGTGTACATCAGGCTACAGGGTAGGGGGTCAGAGCCTACACAGTAGGTATGACATCAATTTGATGTAGAAGAATAAATCCTGCTTAAGGCCTTAGACCCTGAACCCTCAGGGACTTTACTGATACCTACTAATAAATGTTTAAATGCGAAAGGCGGCAAGTCTTTGAAATGGTATGAATAGGAACAGGACAGCACTCTGCAGTGACATGTCACATTACCTTGACGATGCCAAATATGTTATGGATGGTACAACTGTGGGTTTGAGGCTTTTTATTTCATGTTTTTACGGTCTTAACAGCTGAGGCCCTTCAGGAGTCTGTCCCAGATTAAAACATCTCCCACCCTCTTATCTTACAAAGTGGATGAGAGGTAATTGTTTTGTCAAAACAGCATCATTAAGCAAAATTTAAAAAGAATGGCTGATGTGTAATCGAGGAGTGTAATATGTAACCTTTGCTTGCATTCCTTTGATTTCACATCACTGACCAACTTAAATCCTTATTGTTAGTGTTTTTGTGTACATTTAATATGACAGGCTAAGCACACATGTGCTCGTCCGACTTGTTTACCATTACATGCTAGTGGGCTTTCCCTGATAATGTCATGTTTTAACATCACAACGCTATGAATTGTGGGTCATCCCCTTGGGCAGAGTCTGTAGAGATGCAGATGTTTAGAAAGTGTTCACAAAGGGCTCAAAATGTCTGCAGGAGAGACTCAAGTGCACTCATGCACTTGAGTCTTGACAGTGGGGCAGCCCTTACGTAGCCCTTGCATACTGTCTAGGAATGCGCCTCAGAGTCTATGAGTTTGTGAGTGTGGAGATTGGGATTAGCACCTGGGACATGAGCACTCTATTGTTAAATCTGTGAACAAATCACATCCCTGTGGTTACTGAATTTATCCAGAATGTTTGAGACATCAAATCAATTAATTAAAGCTGCATTGCAGCTGTAAATGCACCCTAGAAGTCGTGGTTGATTTCTCCTCTCCAGTTTTGTATGTCCTTTGACTTTTTAATTAAAAAAACATATTTTCAGCTCTTGGTCATATGTTGAGATGAATTAAAGGTCTAGTATGCTACCTAAAGCTTAATTTGTCTTTGTCATATTAAAAATGTATTTGACAACAAAATCTGGGTGGGATTTGCATGTTCTCCCTGTGTTTTCTCAGGGTGCTCTGGCCTCCTCCCACAGTCAAAAGACATGCAGGTTAATTGGTGACTCTAAATTGTCCATTGGTGTGAATGTGAGTGTGAATGGTTGTCTCTATGTGTCAGCCCTGTGATAGTCTGACGACCTGTTCAGGGTGTACCCCGCTTCAGCCCCCGACCCCAACAGGATAAGGGGTTACGGAAAATGAATGAACGAATAAAAAAACAAAAACAATTCTTGGCACTGTGTGAAGGTACGATATTGCCACACAAAAATATGTGAAAGGAACTTTGCTATATCATTTTCCCCCCACCCCTAGTATCTAGCTGTGAGGATCACAGATTGTAACTAGCAGAACCCCTTATGGTTAGAATCCCTTTACTGTTCATTGTTCAGGAGATTTAAGTCAGTACAATACAATATTCAAAACAATACTGAATAATGTAGATTTCACGTTACAAATCTGTTTCTCTGAGGCTGTTTGGTATGTCGAAGATGGGCTTTTAGCTTAGCATCTGCCAACGTATGCTCACCTTATTTCTCTGATAACTTAAGGTCCAGACGTTACGAGGGTTTTAACACTTTCCCCACCAGAGTATTATTTTTGAATTGCCAGCCACCGCTAGCATTTTTGATCATCTTAACTAATCTTTCAAGACCCACAGAATAATTTGTTCCATGACTATGTACAGTATATACATCAAACTACAGAAGAGACCTACTGTTTTTAAACACAAACAAACATTTTATTCTACCTTATTTAATTACTTTTTTTTTTAAATCAACACTTACATTTGTGCATGTTCATTAAATAAAAAAGCATTTCAGACAAGAAGCTGAGAAAATTGCATTTTAGTCAAAGGCGGTCATTTTCAAGAGCAAATCAATTTCACATTTACGTTTTTTGTTTTTTTCTTTATGTCGATTTGAGTGGTATAAATAAAAATAATAATAATGGACATAATATTCTCTTTGAGGTATAGCTGAACACTTTGTACCGTTCAGTGATCATTCAGTGTGCTGTTGTCTCCCTCTCCTCTGTGGTCTTCTTGTCTGTGTGTCACTGTCACCTACATGGAGATCCCGTTTCATCCCACCAAACTTCGTCCAAATCGGATTTAGAAAGTTGAACCAAGCGACTTCAACCAGTAAAAACACTGAATAAAGCAGTTTAATTAAAAAAAAAAAAAGGTCAATGTCCCTATCTAGAGCCAGTTTGGTATGTCCATTTTGGGCTACTGTAGAAACATGGCAGTTCAACATAATGATCTACATAGACGTGAGCATGAAAACATACTTATCATATTATGTTCCATGTCTTTCAGTATTTCCCCTCTAAATCCTATACACTGGAGCTTTAAACTCCAACTGTGAGTCACATTACGTTGCCTAAATGAATGAGACTTTATCTCTGTGGCAGATAGTTGTTAAATAATAGTTAGTTGTTTTCCTAGCATCTTTGTATTTTTTATTCTACGTGTTTATTGTATGTGTTGTGTTCACGTTGTTGTGCTGGGCTGCTCAAACCAATCGCCCCGTGTGGAATTAAAAAAGTTGTCTGAGTCTGAGTCTAAAAGATTTGCTGACGCTCGCCGTGTTTTGGACCGTGATCGATACTTCGTCATTATATGCCTCTCTGAGATCTGCATCAAAACCCCAGCCTCACGCAAGCATCTACCGACCAGTTAATTTAAAACTTTGTGGGATTTATTACATATTTTATGTAGGCCTAGGCCTCTTTACATTGAATTGCGATGATAACGGACTGGGCAACGTAGGTTTCTTGACCGCAGTGTGTCTTGCCTGTTTACAAAACTGTAAATGTCAGTAAGTTGGTTACAAAATGTTCCTGTCATCAGTCTTTATCATATATCATTATTAATTCTGTATCAAGTGGATGTGTGAGCTGTCTGTGCTTTCCCACGGCCTGTGTGTTACACATACAGTCACAAGTGTTGGCGTGTAGTGTGGAGCAGCTCCCTGTGGGAACATGTGATGCGCTCAGATTAAGTTGTGACACTATCATCGATCGTGTTTTACACCAAATGCTACACACTTTAATTTTGCTCAACACAACGATATTCTTTACAGTTCATTTAAACTCATTCATAAACATTTCACATGATTGTGAACTAATTTTAAAGCAATTTGGATGCACAGGTGCACACAGGAGGCACGGACTAACGTCAGTATTGTAGCCTATAGATTTATATCGTGTGACTATAACATATCAACTCGCTCACATTTTGGATGCATTCAGGTTTTATTATTGTGAAGCATTTACTGAATGTCACACGGAATCGTGCTCTCCTGGCTCTCGTCTTGGCGAAACGGCGATTCATTAATGTGAGTGATGTCCAGACCAGTAGACTGTATCATAAGGTTGCAAACGACAGCTTTAAATGAATGAAATACAGACGCGAAGTGATCGCAATGTTTATTTCCTGGTTAGCTGACAACGGGTCCAGACAGGCCATGCCCACACCACACCTGTCTCTCTCACCAGTTGATTCAACACCAGTTAATCCGGCACACCGGCTGTCTCTCTGGCGTTGTGTAGAAGTATTTGCCCGCCTCGAATAATGTTCCCCTCCAGGTAAAATTTTGTTGTTTCCCGCAGCATCACCGCAGCGATTGGGGATATGTTTATGCATAGCAAAGCTAACTGCTTGGGGTTGGGGTTAGGGGTGAGAAATTATGCACATTATGCCCCCTCCCTGCGAGCCGACATCGGCACCAGGCCCGGGGGGAAGCCCGGCTGCCCACAAGCCCCCTCTTCCTGCACGAGCTGCATAGGCTCGGATTGTCCGGGCTCTGGAGCCGGTCAACCTGATTCAAGTGCTGCTGGGAGCTCGCTGGAGGAGTTCAGCCAGTTTACGATCAGTATTTTCTAAACATCAGACTAGAAAGCTGTTTGTTGGCTCAGACTCGAAGAGGCAGATTTAGCTGAAGCAAAAAGGTTTTGTTGCGCTGCCACTGGTGGGCAGGATGAGGCAACTGATGGATGATTTATATTGGTTTGGAATTTATTGCATAATAAATCTCAGCGATAATCGCAGCCAAATCAAACCCAATTTCAAGAATGCACAAAAAAATTAAAAGACAGATATTTCGAATTTGGATGGAAACGGATTTCTAATTGTTTTTACATGTTTAATATTATGTACATGAGACCCTAAATTACATAGTTTGAAGGCTATTGTGGATTTGGGTTTCCAGGGGCTTTAATGGCACAGACCAGTAGTATGTAGACTATTATGCAAATGTTCACACGTTAGGAGTGGATGGAAACAAACAATCTTTCATGTTTTGTTTTCATTTTTTTCTGAAAGTTAATCTACTGTGGAATTGTGTCGCAGTAGTTTAACTCAAACCAGCTGCTAGTAAAGAATACTCTTACTCTTTTTACTTGCAGTCCTCTTTTGGACCTATTATTAGTATTTACGCTTAATAATTTAATGAGTGTAGATAGACTTAATGTTGATTTGAGCTGGTAAACATTTTCTTTTTAGTGTGTTCAATAATTTATACAGCGCCTTTGGACTTTTTGATGTCTCGTCTTTTTTAATATCAAAACTTGCTTCTAGTAGAAACATAAAAAGTCTAGCTCCTGTTTCAAACCATTGTTGGAAGTGTGTTTAGCACACTGCATACTGTAACTGTCCACCTCCACACAGTAAGGGCAGAAATAATGTTGACTCAATGGAGTTTCAGGTTCAAATCCCTTCAGCCCTGGAGTTTCATGCCTCAGACCGACCCTATTATAACCTTACATGTTAAGTCTACAATAGTGCACTGTTCTCTTAAGCCTTGTAATTCAGTGTATTTTTCTAAAATATTTCCAATTCAGTGCAAGTATTCTTAACAACACAACATCCTTTTCAATAATATCAGAATCTATATTCTGTTCCAATAAGTGTTCACAGATATCCAAACCTTAAAAATGAAACCAAAGAATAGGAATAAAAATACTAAATATTACATTTGAAAATAAATAAATAAATAAAATAAAGAGTGTTGCACTCTTTAATAACACTATCTGTCAGGGATTTCCCTGGATTTTTTCGAGACCAAGGTGGCAAAGGCCTGCGGCAGGTGGACATCTTGACAGCTGTATTTTTAGATACAGTCCCCCCTCTATTAAATATGAAAGGAGGCTGAAAATCACAGGACATGTCTGTTCTGATGATACAAGACAGCGGTCCTGAAATGTGTTCCTATTCTACAATACACATTCTACATCTCGGAAGCGACGTCTTTCCACGCCTTCCTTCGCCTTTCAGATGGGGCAGAGCTCCTTGGGAAAACCGCCTGAGAGACACAGCCCCGAGGGGGAACCGGGATCTGATACAACACTGGAGGGAGAAGCAGATCCGTGGAGCTGTGCACCGGACGAAAAAACAAGTGCGTCGCACCGAATGTGCGCCGCTACGGCATCGCTTTGTGTTGCATGATACACATCTACATTGAAAGTAATGGGTTTGTGCGAGCAAAAGACGCTACATCTGAACGCCCCCCATGCAAACACACGCCAGGGTGCGTCCGTCACCGCGGCCCAGAGACAGCGGTAGCAGCATACGTGATAGGCTACCCAGTGCCATGACTGAACACTGGCCCAATAAATAAAATAACTGAACACCGGCCCTTACGGCCCAAACATCAGACTGGCCCATTGGGAAATTGTCCCGGTTCTCCCAGTTAGCCACTCCCTGCCTGGGACCAACCACCAACACGTCCGTCCTTCAGCCTGTATCCTCTATCCTCCACCTTCCTACCACCCAAGCCCCCCCCCCACGCCCGAAAGCTGTAACGGACCAACCGGGTGAATTTGCCTTCACGCTGCTGACCTTAATCACATTACCAGTTATCAGCCTTCATAATAAACACGTTGGCCGAGCGGCGGCAACCTCTCTAACACCAATCTCATTAAAACCTCAAAGCCATTCTGACATTCTGCTGAGGTGATCCACCGCCTGCCGCCACAGACGCTGATGTGTGGAAGTGTCTGGCACACAAACAGTAAGTTGATCTCAATCAATTATCTAAATTAAAGCAGCAGCAATAATTCAGATGGCAGGATGTAGTTTGTTACAGAGAACACAGATGGTCCACTTGGTGTTTGAGTTTATCAGGATGAGCAGAGGCAGAGTGATGGACAGAGTGAATCAGGCTGACCAGGACTTGTTAAGGCCGACGTCTCTTAAAGCCACATATACAGACACTCACCTGCTCGGACACTCAGCTGCTCAGACAACAATACAAATACAATATGTGGCATGCAACATCAGTCAGATGTCACAAAAGCTGATTTCCAGATAAATTAAAGCCATTTCCTGGCTACAATACAATGCGACATGTAACTACATGCTACCATCAGGGAAACGTGTAATCTTGGTTACTGATGTTAATTTCTCCCATTATTCCAATCATATTCCTGCTGGATTGTGTTTAGAAGCATTTATTGATGATTTGTCACAGTAAAAAATGCAGCTTTTCTATTACAGTCATTCCCTAGCTGTAAGTACACTGCTACATGTAGCCACAGGGTAACATCAGGAAAATCTGTAATCCTGGTTGCTATTGTTGTTAATTTCTCCCAGCAGAATTTAGCATAACTCAACATATACCTGCTGCAACATGTTGAGTAACATATATAACATATATCTGCTGCAACATTGAGTTGTGTTTTGAAGATTTCATTGGTCATTTTTCACACGGGAAAGTAACAATTTTTACAATAATTCCCCATGCTGAGACACAGACAACCCAGAAACACTGACCAATCTGAGCAGACTGGGCTCTATCTTGAGGGCGGGTCACACAGACCGCTGCTGAAAATTATACATTTTGATACATACAGGTAGGCTATACATATTGCAAAACTCTGTCAAAGTACACCAAAGCATACATTTTCGTTTCCAAATATTTATTTGAAAACAAAACCAATCATACGGTCAATAATTTTTTTTTTGTTAATATTAAAAAACGAATGTAATCTCAACAGTGACCGTGCCAGCTGCCATGTGTGTGTGTGTGTGTGTGTGTGTGTGTGTGTGTGTGTGTTAGTATGTCAGAGGAGTATCAATAAAAAAAATTTTCCACTAATTATTTAGGTGTTTATATATCTTTTATTCTTAAATTATTCTTAAGGTTTTTTTTATTAAAATGCGTAATATAGCCAACAATATTATAGACCAAAATCAATCTAATTTATTACTGTAGAATGTATTTAGCAAATCACCACTTTCAATGGGAGACATGGCGCAGCAGCAGCGCAGCAGCAAAAAAAAAAAAAAAAAAAAAAAAAAAAAGCATTGTCAAAAGCCGACAAATAGTGTTAATTAATTGACATGACACATTGGAGAGGTTATCAGTCCTATTCTATAGTCTGTGATATTTTTTTTTTATTTTATCAACATGTCGGAAATTACTCAAAAATGCATTTTTTGTGTGCTTCTGAGCACACGGGAAGTATAAACAATGATACAATGACGGTCTGGCAGACCGTTGAGGCGCTTGGAGGGGTGCTGTAATCCTGGCGGTCCTAGTGTTAAAGAGACAGGCATTTAAACAGATGGCTCAGACAGAGGGTAAATACAGGTGCTCTAGCACTGACAGTATGAGGAAAAACACATTAAATCATACACTTGTTCTAGTTAACTCATTCATTTTCTGTAAGCGCTTAGGGGCCGTTCACATGTAGCGTCTTTTGTGCGCACTAATCCATTAGTTTCAATGTAGACGTGCGCTAAGCGCGCTCACAATTCAAAGCGACGCCGTAGCGGCGCGCAACCGGTGCAACGCGCCTGTTTTTTCATGCGTGTCCGCGGCGCACAGAGATGGAAAAATCTCAACTTTTTCGAATGCAGCAAGCGCACCGCGTGTCATGTGATAAGAATTAACCAATCAGCTCCCCGGATCTGCTTCTTCCTCTCCGTCCAACGGACAACATTATGTATCTAATAACACACACTATCTCTCTACCAGCATCTCCCTCTCCTCCACACACACACACACACACACAAACACACACACACACACACACACACACCTCACCTCCTGATCCTTCCTGGAAATCCATTTCACTTTTTTGAAAACTTTTTTACTCCCCCTGTGAGTGACGTCAGTTTTGGTTGCTTAGTAACGGCAGGCGTGACAGTAGCGCAACCTCCGAAGCGCCTTGGATAAAAGGGTAGAAACGGCACAGCTGGCGTTTTCCACGCGCTTTTAGACGCTGCATCTGAACGGCCCCTTATCCTGTTGGGGGTCGCAGAGGGGCTTGAGCCTATCCCAGCTGACATTGGCCGAGAGGTGGGGTACACCCTGGACAGGTTGTCAGACTATCACAGGGCGGAGACATAGAGACAGACAACCATTCACGCTGACATTCACACCGATGGCCAAATTAGAGTCACCAATTAACCTGACTTGCATGGCGGAAGCCAGAGCACCTGGTGAAAACCCACACTGACACAGAGAACATGCTCCCCACAGAGGGGCTCCCCCACCCCGAGGTTAGAGCCCCTTACCCCCGGTTTGAACCAGGAACCCTCTTGCTGTGAGGCAACAATGCTAACCACTGCACCACCATGCTGCCACTTGTTCTAGTAAGAGTTCTGTTGGCAAAGCAGTGGGCAGTAAAGGGTTAAACATGTCCAGATTAGTGTCTTCACTCCCACTGAATGCAGTGTAATATTGATTAAACCTGCAGTAATTGTGTTATCGATCTGACTCCGCACAGAAGGGCTCCCACACCGGCAACCCTCTTGCTGTGAGGTGACAGTAATAACCACCACACCACCGTGCCGCCCTCAAACCAACTTACTCCAATTAAACTGCAACAAATCTGAAATGATCATTATTGGACCAAAAACACTAACCAAATCCACCCATGATTCCACCCTGAATCAATCTGATGAATCTCTGATAGAGTTGCAGGTTGAATAGAAACTCCTCTATTGGGCTATGGCTACTCACTTATAATAAGGTTGAAAACAATCTTAATGGCTGTTCGATATTATTATCAAAGTTATTTTTAACGCGTAGAAAAATGTTGAAATCGGCTGGCCTCGTCACCTCAGGTGTAATGTTACTGAAGTCACAGGAAACAAACGATAAACTCAGGACAGATAAGCAAAACTTTAAAGTTTAAGATAAGCAAGAAAGAGTTAAGCAGAACCGAGTGTAAGAGCGTAACTGGTTAAAGCATAAAGAGTATAGGTAGCAGGAAGGACGGCAAAAGAAAGTAAGCAAAAAGGGAAATAAATGGAAAAAGCTAAAGTAACAGGAAAGAAAGTAAGAAAAAGTGCGGAGATGCGCTGAGCTCAATAGTTTCATCCGTCCAGCTTGAGGGGGTGTCTTTGAGGCGAGGCAGGTCTCTTAGTTTAGACATTACTTTGTTTCGGAGGAAACTTAATGAACTTTAATGAAACTTTCTTTTGTGAGATTACTTTAACACACGATAGACACATACTCTTCCCATTATGGTCAAAATTGTCTCTTAACATCAAATTAAATTTAATATGATTATTATAACACATATATCAGTGGAAAACAAGTTTAAATGTTTTGTGCACAAACACTACAAACTAGTCTGCCATTGCATCAACATACTAAATGAGAATGCACGTATTAATAAAGACAAGTTGATTAATCAATCCAACTATATTTTAACTCAAAATATAATATGGGATTCCTTCCCAGAACCCTTCTTAACTATTGTCACAAGATGGCAGTGTGACTCGATGTTAAATGAGGGATTAAACACATGAAATTATAACTCACTCATACTATGACCTACAAGTGGGGAAAAAAATCATTCAACTAACAAACAAGGATTATGCACAGTTATAATGTTAGAATGTGGATAAAATGTATAGTTTTACTTTCAAGAGGCATTTCAAGTTGGTTACAAGAGAAACTTTGTTTCTGCTCAGGAATGCATACTGAGTTTACAACTCACACATCTGTTTTTCTTATCTCCTCTTCACCAGGGTGAGAGCTGGGGTGGCATCCACAAATGTTACAAAAAAGGGAGAGGATGTGGTCATTTTAAAAGCATTGTTAATGACCCTGGGTCTGGCAGTTAATCTTGCTGAGTTGTCAAACGCTGGATTTCCCAGGATGTTAATCTGCAACTTCAGATCTGGAGGGTTTCCACTTAACACATTTACCACTCTTGATTCCAGGATTACATTGAAAGAGTTCCTTAAGAATGAGGTGAAAGGGCCAAAGCAATAAACATTTGACCCTCAGAGTGGCCCATCTCACCCCTGTCTATTTATTTTAGGTTTTGGGAGAATTCAGAAAGGCTGTTCCTCCTACACACATGGTTCTAAGAAAACTCCGACCAATCATTGCATTCAGACCGAATGCAATGATTGAATTTCACTTTTGAAAAGGTTAATGTTAAAGTCCCCAAGGATATGACACATTTTATTTTCTTTATTTATCAGCTGTGGAACACAGTTTCAGTGAAAACTGATTCAGTCTCCACCTGATCAGAGTTTAACATAAGATCAGGCCGATTAACAAACTAAAAATTTTGATGGACAAAAATTGAAACACCTCCACCAGTCCTAGACTGTCTGATGAAGTAGATTTATAAGAAGGAAGTTCATAAAGGCCTAGTTCTTTGGATTCTTTTGTAAGCCATGTTTCAGTAAGAGCAATTACAGAAAACTCATGGTTTAAGGAAGATCAATAGTGTACCAACTGATTTTAGTTTTTTGAAAGACTGCAAATATTTAAATGCAAAACTGAAAATAGATTGCATCCAACTGGAAATGATTCCATGAAGTTGTTGAAACAGATTTCATTATAATATTCACAGGAATGGGAAATGTTACTTGCTGAAAAAAAATAAAATATCAGGGTCAAAATCTGAATCATAAATAACACTTTAATTTATGTTAAGGTCAAAAGGATTGAATACCAGACTGTTATCAATTGTAAACCTATGATTTGTAATGAGACTGTTAAACAGGGATACAAGAAATTCTTCATCATTAAGCTGATTAAAAGGAAATATTGAGGCACAATTTTCACAGATCCATGATATCCAAATACAAGATAACATTTTAGGAACAGGTGTAGCCTACATTTTAAATGAAATTTCTTATTACAAAGTGAACAATGAAAACCTGAACCCATAAACTTTTCACACTTTGGACATGTGTTTTCCTGATCCATGTAAGATTTAATGAAAACTGTCTTAAATAAGAACCATGTAAAATAGTTTCTTTCATTGTACTCACTCTAGATTTAAGGAGAAACATTTCCTCGTTCCTTGGGTGTTTTTGAGGGACGATGAGTGATCAGCTTATCATATCTCAGATAAGCAATGTCTCCCTTTTTTTCTATTTCTTTCATTGCTGGTAGCAACTCCTTGCACCTCTGTCTAACAGATTCAGAGAAGTTTTCATCGACAAAAATGTTTGTACCCTTGAGGCATTTCACTTTCTCCAGTACAGCAAGCCTGTCCTTATGTCTGAGAAACTTAACCACTATTGGCCTTGGTTTATCTCCTTGGCCAGGTGGTTTTCCAGAGCGGTGTACGTACTCGTTCTAGTTCAATGTGCTTGTGGTCAAGTTTCAGATTTTCTGGTAAGATTTTTCTGACCTTTTTCTCAGAGTCAGACCACTTCTCATGGCCAGTCTCTTGAATTCCTTAAAAAATTAAGTTGTTACGGCGAGATTGATTCTCCAAGTGATCAACTTTACCATCCATGTTGTTAAGGCTTGAACTGGTTGATTCGATGTCATCGTTCAGCTTTATAAACTGGATTGATAGGTTGTCAGTCGGAGATTTTAGGTCATCCACATCCTTCTGGGTGTATTGTAGACTTGATTTGATGTCACAAAGCTCCTTTAAGACGCCATCTAGCTTTTTGTTTAAAGAGTCCTTAGGCATTTGAACAAAACCTTTATAGGTACATTCCTGTTGTTGGAGTAATTCCTTGTAGAAGAACTTCTGTTGTTCTAGGAGGTCAGGAGCCTGTGCAGTGGTGATTAAGTCCTCATCACTTTTTCCAGCATTTGGTGGCATGATAGGTCTAGGCCTGGTGAGGCTGCTGCTGGGCCTGATGGTAGCTGCTGCTGGCCTGGTGAGGCTGCTGCTAGGCCTGGTGAGGCTGCTGCTCGGCCTGGTGAGGCTGCTGCTGGGCCTGATGGTAGCTGCTACTGGCCTGATGGTAGCTGCTGCTGGCCTGGTGAGGCTGCTGCTAGGCCTGATGGTAGCTGCTGCTAGCCTGGTGAGGCTGCTGCTAGGCCTGATGGTAGCTGCTGCTAGCCTGGTGAGGCTGCTGCTGTTCCTGATGAGGCTTCTGCTGGCCTGATGGTAGCTGCTGCTGGCCTGGTGAGGTTGCCGCAGGCCTGATGAGGCTGCTGCCAGGCCTGGTGAGGCTGCTGCTAGGCCTGATGGTAGCTGCTGCTAGCCTGGTGAGGCTGCTGCTGTTCCTGATGAGGCTTCTGCTGGCCTGATGGTAGCTGCTGCTGGCCTGGTGAGGTTGCTGCAGGCCTGATGAGGCTGCTGCCAGGCCTGGTGAGGCTGCTGTTGGGCCTGATGGTAGCTGCTGCTGGCCTGGTGAGGCTGCTGCTAGGCCTGGTGAGGCTGCTGCTAGGCCTGGTGGTAGCTGCTGCTGGCCTGGTGAGGCTGCTGCTGGCCTGGTAGTAGCTGCTGCTGGCCTGGTGAGGCTGCTGCTGGCCTGGTAGTAGC
The DNA here is from genome assembly GCA_026686955.1 of Epinephelus cyanopodus. Lineage (NCBI taxonomy): Eukaryota > Metazoa > Chordata > Actinopteri > Perciformes > Serranidae > Epinephelus > Epinephelus cyanopodus. Next base: position 3,053,531 of record CM048931.1, on the reverse strand, counting down.
TGCTGCTGGCCTGGTGAGGCTGCTGCTGGCCTGGTAGTAGCTGCTGCTAGCCTGGTGAGGCTGCTGCTAGGCCTGGTGGTAGCTGCTGCTAGCCTGGTGGTAGCTGCTGCTGGCCTGGTGGGGAACTGCCCATTGGTTCGACAGCCCATTGTTCCGACCGTATTAAACTCAAGTCCGTTCTGAAATCACCATGATGCCCTGTGGTTAAGGTCTGGTTAGGTTTAGGCACAAAAACCACTTGGTTAGGGTCAGGAAAAGATCATGGTGTGGGTTAAAATGAAAAAGAAAGTGACAAACACATAAGCCATGAGCCTGCTCCGCCTCAAGCCGGTCGCGGCGCACCATATGCCCGTCGCGAGCCATTCAGCACCACGGACAGTTGGACTAATGGGATGTCGAATCAATGGGCTGTTGAACCAATGACATGGACCCGCCTGGTGAGGCTGCTGCTGGGCCTGATGGTAGCTGCTACTGGCTTGGTGAGGCTGCTGCTGGTCTGTTGGTAGCTGCTGCTGCCCTGGTGGTAGCTGCTGTTGGCCTGGTGAGGCTGATGGTACCCAGTGGTCATTTACAGTTGCAAATTCCACTCTTGTGTAGTATAAGGCCACGCTTAACCTCAAGTGATGTGACTTTGATGGAAGAAATACTTAGGACTGTAAGGATTTCAGACAGATTCTCGCTGCACAGTCCTGCTGCTCAGTGCTGCTGCTGCTGCTGCCTTACCCCACGATTTGCTCCTTGTAAGCAAGATATCTAAAGAACACCTCAAGGAAGTTAATACAAATTTGTCGAAAATGTCCTCTTGGACTCAATGATGAACTGATTCGTTTTTGGTGTTTAAAGGTCAAGGTCACTGTGACCTTGTCTGTCTCTAACTGATTAGAATTTGTGGTCAAAGGTCAAAGGACAGTGTGACCTGACAAAATACTGTAGGTTTTTGGTGGTAACTCAAGAATTCATATGCTAATTATGACAAAACTTCACACAACTGTCTAATAGGATAAAATAGTGAAGTGATAATATTTTATATCCAAAAGGTCAAAGGTCAGCATCACTGTGACATCATAATGTTTTGCATAAAACACTTTTCTGTCCATTATTCAGCGTTCTATCAGAAGGGGGGAGACATTTGGTCAGATACTGAATTGGTGACTCTAATCTTGGAACTGTGCTGATTGTATTGTTCTGTGTGTGAAGCATCCATATTTTCACAGACATGGATGGAAACTCTAACAGAAACTTGACTGGTGCATAGAGGCACACAACCGCGGGGTGGTAAATCTAGTTTTAAAGTCCAGAAAGTTGCAGTTTGTTGTTAAACTGTTGACCCTTCACTAAGCCTTGCCCCTTTGTGATTGTCTGTTAAACTGTAGGAGCTGGCATGGAGCCCCAAGTGTGATGAACTGCACTGAAGAAATATTATGACTTTTTTGGAAAAACAGTAAGGTTATTTCAGAGAGCAGAAGACAGAAGGGTCTACAAAATTCACTTGAAACTAATTTTGAAGCACATACAGGTTAAAAAGATAAAGACTAAAGCCTAACTGTAGACCACAGATGACAGTGTAAAGTGAACCACCTCATCACCTGGCGATCACAGCAGAAGACAATGAAAGGGAAACTACATTTTATTCAGACAGCTGTGTGGCATCACAGTGTTTGCCTTTCCCCCGTGCTGCCAGCCAGTGGACAGGCGACTTTCATGTAGAGTTAGAGATTTTCAGCACTTGTAGTCAAGAGATCACCTTGTTTAACACGATTGATGCACCAAACTAAAATGAATGACATTAATTTTAAAGAAAAGTATAGCGTTGGGGCATCAGTGGCTTAGTGGATGCACAAGGCTGTTGCCACAGTGGCTCGGGTTCAACTCCAGCCTGTGGCCCCCTGCTGCATGCCATTTTCCCCCTCTCTCCCCCTTCACACTCAACTGTCCTATCTATAAAGGCAAAAATGCCCCAAAAAATATCTTAAAAAAAGAAAAGTATAGCATTGGTATCTGTTTGGTTCTCTGTGTCGATCAATTCAGAATCAGTTTGTGGGAGAAACATTTTGATTGTTGTGTCCATTGTTCAGATGCTGTTGAAAATCCAACAGTTCGAAGATTATTTAAGCCTGAATATCTCCTCGTCTCTCTTCTCCTCTCTCCTCCTCTCTGAACCAAACTGTTGCAGAATAATGATTGTGGAGGTTCAGGGGAAACAAAGTGATGGATACAGAGTCTGTGTTGGAGACAGGGGAGCTGCAGGGAATAGAGAATTTGTTTCCATCCCTCTTCATTAAACTGTGTTACCCGTTACCTCCTCTCCTCCCTCCTTCCCTGCTTCCCTGTTATGTCATGCGGTGACAAAGCAGAAAAGAAGGAAGCGTGATGGTGACACGATCTCCTCTCATCTCCTCTTTCATCACCTCCTCCCCGTCGTCTCCTCGCTTCTCCTGCCTCCTATTGTCAAACGGGGTGACAAATGAAAAGGAGAGAGGCACTCCCACAGCTCACTCCTCTACAAATAAACTAAAAAACAGATGTGTCACTCCTCTCATCTTTTCTTCCTAATTTTCATCATGAGCATCAAAATAAAAATCACAGCTATGAACATGGAGATTTGAATTAATGCTCCTTTAATCCATATAGAAGCTGCACCTCTGAATCCTTCTAAAAATATAATATTTCTACTTCCTGTGCCGTCTTTTGTCCTCCTCCTCAGTAGAAACCACAGTGGTCAGGTCAAGCTGTCTCTGCTACATGTTAACACTTACCTGTCTTCCATTACAGAGACACAGAAACACACAGCAGTCAAAGAAAGTGTTAGTCATATCAGAAACTAGTCTTTGGACCCCTCAGTACTTTTACCCTACATGTCACATTCACCCATTCACACACATTCACACACTTGTGGTCAAGGCTAATGTACAGAGTGGCACCTGCTGCTCAGTAACCATTCACACGCTCTCACAAACTGACACTAACCTGGGCTTGAGCAAAAACACTGAAAAATATCTGTAGAACTATTTAGAAATTTAAAAAAAAGGGTTGTTTTTTTTTTTTGGAATTTAGCTGATTGTTTAAAGTATTCTGGAAAATGATTGGTTGGTGATTATACAACACATAGTTCTGACCAAGCAATCTGATTGGTCAACAGGACATTTAGAATGTGCTCAAATCAGCATAACAGCACACCTGGTTCATCACAAACTATTGCTCCGCCACTTCTATGGCAACGCTGTGACTGGCAGAGCGTGTGTGTGTGTGTGTGTGTGTGTGTGTGTGTGTGTGTGTGTGTGTGTGCTGTCAAAATAAGCATAAACACACCCAGGCTAAACTAATATTAATCAAAGTAATTGATTGTAGGTTATGCTCTGTGAACTGCAGGTTAAGGCAGGGCTAACTGTGAGGCTAAATGCTAATCCCCCATCATTTACAGTCATGGAAAAAATTATTAGACCACCCTTGTTGTCTTCAATTTCTTGTTCATTCTAATATCTGGTACCACTAAACGTATAATACAATGAACACAACAAAAAATGCAGCTGGTCACATAATACTTTATGTCCTATTTGACATTCTTAAGCTTAATTGATTCCCAGGGTATATAAGAGGCCATTTCATGTCACAAGCAGCACTGCACATGCAAAGGCCTAGAGTGGTTTCCTGCTTACATTCAAGCCGTAGCACAACTCAGAAGTTGTCAGCTCTCACATAATGCCTAAAACAAAAGAATTATGTGAAGCCACAAAGGCAGCCATCTTGGCACTGCTGGAAATTGGCATGAGTGAGAGACAGGTAGCGAAAAAACTGAAGATCTCCAAGACAGCCGTTCATTACAACAAAAAAAACAAGCTGAACATGGCACTACCAAATTGCTACCTGGCCGTGGCAGGAAACGTCTTTCTACCCCACGAGATGACCGTGCACTCATCCGTTCCTGTGTCAGGAATCGTCGTCAGACCTCCAGGGACCTTGAAAATGAGTGGGCACTGTCGAGAAATGTGACTTGTTCGGCAAGGACAGTTCGAAACCGACTTGTTGAAGCTGGTTTGAAGTCACACAGAGCACGCAAGAAGCCCTTCATCAATGAAAGGCAGAGGAAGGCCCGGTTACTCTTTGCTCGAGACCACAAGGATTGGACTGTTGATGATTGGGCTCTCTTCTGATATCCAATTTTGAATTGATGCCCACTCCAGCCAACTTACTGGTTAGGAGGAAGCCTGGAGAAGCTTACAACCCAGACTGTCTTGCCCCTACAGTAAAACATGGGGGTGGATCAGTCATGATCTGGGGTTGTTTCAGTCTGAGTGGAACAGGGCAAATGCAATTGTGTGAAGGCCGAATGAACCAGGTCATGTACAGGACTACCCTTGAAAACAGTCTTCTTTCATCAGCTGGAAAACTCTTTCCTGCCTCGAATGACTGGATTTTCCAACAAGACAATGCCCCTTGCCACACGGCAAGGTCAGTTAAAGCCTGGATGGAGAACCACAACATTCGCACCATGCCTTGGCCTGCTCAATCACCAGATCTTAATCCAATTGAAAACCTGTGGAAAATCATCAAACTCAAAATGGAGAACCACAAGCCCAAAAACAAAGAAAATTTGTTTGAATTTGTCCAACAGGAATGGGCTGCTGTGACAGCAGAACAATGTCAGAAGCTGGTGGAGAGCATGCCAAGACGCATGGCTGCAGTCATCAAAAACAATGGTTATGCAATCAAGTATTAACTCTTGTGTGTATCATGTGTTTAAAGCAAACAGAAAAGAAAACATGGAATGCTTAAAAGTAGTGTTTTTGGCGGTACAATGCCATAGCTATTGATGTAAGAATTTAAGTAATTTTGGTTATTATCAAGAAAACCATGGAAAATGAATAGTTCTTAGTTCTTAAATTAAACTCTCATGAGCTATTTTTGTTGTTATCATTATAATTGTCCAAACAAATGTACCTTTAGTTGAGCCAGGCATTGAAATTAACAAGAAATTGAAGAAAACAAGGGTGGTCTAATAATTTTTTCCATGACTGTATATCTGCAGACTGAGAGGACCCACCCACCCACCCACACACACACACACACACACACACACACACACAAACTTACTGCACTACCTTTATTTTTTGTATTTCCTGCCTCTAACCCATCTATCTCTCTCCTCACAGCCAGCACCCACCATGACCTGCTGACGTCACCACACCCTTCCTCCCCACTCTCTCTCTGTAATCCTACAAAATGGCTACAAGCAGTTGGCTGTCACCGTGGTGGCAGCCGCTGCCTCGTCCTATGCTGCTGCTGCTCCTAATCTTCACTTCCTGTTTCCTGTCTGAGTCAGCCTTGACCGCACCCTTTCCCAAAGACCTGGAGCCAATCAACATGGTCAGCTCAGAGCGTGAGTAGAGACTCTCTGATTGATGATGATGTCAGATTCTAATCCTGGTTCTATTCTGCCTTCAAATGTATATCAGTGTGTCTCATAGTGTAAACAAACCCCTCCTGATTGGATGGCTTCGTCACTCACTGGACGGTTGTCGTTTCTTCGTGGTTATTAAACTGCTTATCAATAAAGGAGACAATAAAATGAATGTTTAGTAAGATAAGAATGGACGTTGATTTTATGAATATGGACTATCAGGCCTGTCATGATAACAGATTGGGCGATTATTTGTGTCAGAAATTATTGCGACAAGCATATTGATGCAAGTACACCCTTTTAAAGAGAAATAAACATTTATTTAACAAGAATATTTAGGAATGCAAAAAAGAAAATTTAAATATCCAAAATAACACGTAAAAATATCGAAATTAATGAATAAATACAAAAAAATAGACTCTCAGTCTCTCACTCTCAGTTGTGCAGTTAAGTTGGTCATAGTCGCTCTCTGTGTTGAGATGGTTTTATAACAAACCCGGCATACTGGCTCGTCCAAATTACTGGGCTCCCCTCTGTCGCTTGGTTTAAATCCAAAACACTCCCACACAGGGGCCGTTGCATTTGGTTTAGGAACAACTTAAATAGGACAGCGTCGGTATTTTTCAACCTGGGCCCTATTTCCTCATGTGTATGTGTAGGTATGATTCAGAGGTACAACTTGTTCTAAAACTGGTTCAGTATTGAGGGAGCCGAATGCAGGGGGCAAATGCGTCCTGTTTAAGTTTGCGCATTAAAGGTGCTTTTTTCACCACTGACCAGTTCAGATCGCCAGTGCTATCTCTGTAAATAGCATACTAAGCGTTTCCCTTACCCTTCACTTGTTCTGGGCTGGCTTGTTGCCAGAAAAAAACAGAGGAACCATGCTGAGCGCCGCGCCGAGTAGCGCTGGTTGTCCCGGAGTACAGCTGAGAGTTCTACTGCATCGATTGAAAGCAATGGTTTGTGTTTGTGCTTATCCGAATCTCAAGAACAGGATGGCAACACCCCGTACAGCTTCCATAGGCTGCCTTTGTCAGACGGCGAGATGCTGAAGTTGTGGTTAGTTGTGCTACAAATGGATGCTAACACTCCTGTCCAGACACTGCGCCTTGCAGACCATCAGGTCTGCAGTGCTCACTTCTCCCAAAATGACTACTGCCAGCCAAAGAAGAGGAGACATCCAATCCCGAAACACCTCTTCCTCAAGAAAATGGCTGCCCCACGAGTAGAGAGAGCTACAGACACAGTGGAGCAAAGCTCGTGCATCACACAGCCCAGAGGTAAGGGAAACGCTTAGTGTGCTATTTACAGAGATAGCACTGGTGATCTGAACCGGTCAGTGGCAAAAAAAAGCACTTTAAATGCGCAAACTTATACGGGATGCATTTGCCCCCCGCATTCGGCTCCCTCAATACTGAACCTATTTTAGAACAAGTTATACCTATGAATCATACCTACACATACACGTCCTTTAAATGTCTTTCTCTGATGCTCAACTGTTTTTTTTTTCCGTCTCAACTCCCCCTCATGAAGTTCACACTGTGTGTGTGTGTGTGTGTGTGTGTGTGTGTGTGTGTGTGTGTAGCCCAGAGCCCCACCTCCCCCACAGAGACAATGCGATGACGAGCGCTTTCCCTCCGTTCATTATGATGCACTGCAGTGAACGCTCTTGTCGTCTAGTCTCTTTAGTGGAGAGAGACGAGGAAAACAAACACACATGAATATGGCAATTAATCGTGGCTGGAAAAGTTACTGTATACCTATACCTGCTGCCTTTACAACACAAATAATGCAGTAGTATTGCTTTTGCAATACAGACAAAAACTTTTAGTATAAATGCGAGTAGTTCTGAAATAGCTGTGAAAATTAATCTTCAGTCACTCTTCAGTCACTCTTGTCCTATAGACATTTCTTTAGCCAGTTATATTTTCTCCTTACCTGTGAAGCCTTGGGCTGATAATTGGTGATGCTCTCAGGTCCCTGTCCTGATACCTGCCTGGTTTCTACCTGTCCCTCTTTTATCTACTGCAATAATATAGATAAAAATTGTGCAAAGCAAAATTCATAAATAGAATTAAGAATAGTAGTGGTGACATAGCTGTGGAAATTAATCACACAGTCACTTTTGTACTCTAGATATTTTCTATCAGCCAGTTATATTATCTCCTCACCTGTGAAGACCCTGCATGATTATCCTTTCTGGCCTCTGGTCCACTTTCTCCTCCCTGACCCTGCCCTTTATATTGTGGCAATAAAGATTAAAATAAAAATATATGTGCAAAGCAATAGTGAGCACAAGTTCTTATTAAGTAGGAGTGGGTTTATTCCTAGCATGAAACTAGCTAGCAAGGTATTTAACATAGGTAACAATCATAACAGTATTCTTGTTAACTAGCTAAACTAGATAAAGGCGTCTATTAATTAGTCATCATTTAGCTAACATTATCTAAGTGCAACAGCATTCCTCAACTTACACAGTTTGTTTGCTTCTTGCTGGCTGGTTTGCTGAACATACAGCAGCACTGCTCAGCAGCACACCTCTCGTCTGTGTGTGATTGATTCTGATCACAACATTACAGCATGTGAATGCGCCTAGCGCCGTCTACTCATGTTGCGTTTAAAGACGGCTCGGAAAAACACCTTACCACATGTTAAAAATGAATTGAACGGTCTGTAAAAAGTGTGGGGGACAGCGGACACAGACACGGGAAGTGCGGACATGTCCTCTGTGTCCCACCCTCAAATTATGGCCTGCACACACAGATTCTAGATTAACAAGGGGGATGCTTTTTGGTCAATTATTAACAAAGGGGATGCCATCCCCCCTCATCCCCCCTCAATTCGACCACTGCATATTGCGACAGACCTATGGACGATGCACAAAGACTGAGTTGGTTGTTCACATATGAAACATATAAATTCGCCAGGTATGTGGAGAAAGCCTGGGAGAAGAGGGAAAAAGCTCTTTATCAAGATAATGTATAGATTTGTGATAGTTATGTTATATATATATATATATATATATATATATATATATATATACCTCTGTATTGTCTGTGTTTCTTTTTCTTTCGCCACATGTTTTGTATGCAAGACCGGAAGATGTATGTTTTGTAAAAAGTGGTGTCTTGTAATCCCATGAGGGATGAGCCAAATATATGGCACGACACAGAAATAAAGAATGAATGAATGCATAGCTGCTTAATTGAAAAGGTCCCTTGTTGCCTCCAGAAATTTAAGCCAGACTTGTTTCCTTCACCAATCTTTTCTTCCAGAAGTTTTTAATACTACTATTTTCTTTTTCTTTGTTTGAACGCATAATAATTTCTGTTTGATAGATTTTCATGGTTCTAATTTACCAAAAATGTAAAAGAATACAGTTAAAACTTAGAACATTATACTCTCTGTATGCATAAATTAAAGCATGTGTTTGAATTACACCCTGGCTCTCATTCACACGTATACAAGAATGTGCATGCCTATGTGCAGAAATATGTTATCAGTGCACACAGAGAATATTTAGCCTTCAACAACAAAGACACAGAAACATTTTTCACAGTGGCAAAGTCACAGTGATTTCTTTCGTTATCAGCACCAAAAATTACTGTATTTAACTGAAACTGAAAAATAAAAATTTTACAAATTAGGCTTTGTTGGCAGCTCATGTCTCTTTCAGGAACTGAGCTCAAAACATAACATCCCTTTTAAATGGTGGCACATTTGTAAGGAACATGCAATTGTGGGATGAGCAGGAGAGGGGAGTATGTGGGTTGCTCCAATGAAAAATTTGCCAAAACTTCTCTGCCAATGCCAAACAGCATGTTTTTTTTCTTTCTGTTGCTATTGACTCTTGTTTTGAGCCTCTGGTACCTCTATATAATGGGGGATGTCAGAGACAGGCTGCAAAGTGAGCATCCCAAGAAGATGGCACACCAAAAGGACCGTCTCCTCATCCTGTCAGCACTTAGGAACCATAAGCAGTCTTCTACAGATTTGCAGTCAAGGTTTGCAGGACGATATGGCCGATGACTCTCTGCCCAGACAATCCAGAGCTGACTGCACGCAGCCAATCTCTGGTCTCATAGGGCTGCTAGGAGGCCTGCCATGACTGCCCTTCACCATCAGGCTTGTTTGCGCTGGTGTCTGCAACACGTGCACTGGAACCTGTACATGTGGAGGAACATTATGTTCAGCAATGAGTCCACATTCTGCCTATGGCAGTTGGATCCTAGGGTCAAAGTGTGGAGAAGACGCAGAGAACGCTTTTGCTGATTGCTGCAGTAACATCTTTTGGTGGAGGCAGTGCGATTGTGTGGGGTGGCATCTCCCTCACTGGACAAATGAGGCTTGTCATCATTGGAGGCAATCTCAAAGCAGAGAGCTATCGAGATGAAATTCTGCAGCCATTGGCAATCCCATGTCTCCACAGTCTGGGACCAATCTCTATTCACCAAGATGACAACGCTTGCCCCCACACAGCAGGGTTTATCAGAGACTACCTCCAGAATTTGGGAATGGAGAGGATGGAATGGCCTGCCAGCAGTCCTGACTTCAACCCCACTGAACACACGTGGGATCAGCTTGGGTGTGCTGTTTGTGCCAGAGTGACCAACACAACCACGTTGGCTGACTTGCAACAAATGCTGGCTGAAGAATGGGATTCCATCCCACAGCAGTGTGTGACCAGGTTGGTGACCAGCATGAGGAGGAGGTGTCAGGCTGTTGTGGCTGTGTATGGTTCTTCTACACACTACTGAGGTTCCTATTTGTTTAATGAATACATTTTTAAATGTATTTTTCTTTTTTTTCAGACTTAAATCATCCAATCCACCAAACAACACCAAACAAAGTCAACAGCAAATTACAAAAAAAAAAAAAAAAAAAAAGCTGTTTGGCATTGGCGCAACCCACATACTCAGTTCTGCTGCTCATCACACAAATACATGTTCCTTACAAATGTGGCACCATTTTAAAGGGAAATAAACAGATTTTCCAATGGTATAAAATGTATTGCCAAAGAAGCATTGTTACAACAAAGGAATAATCTACCAAACACAAATTTCCTTACGTTTTGTGCTTAGTTTATTTATCCAAACAGACAAGGCAGCACAGCAGGTGTAACACATGATGATCAACCTTTCTAACACGTTTTTATTGTTTGTTTGTTTTTTTAAACAACATATAAACTGCTATACAGCATTTCAAGATGCACATTAACATAACTATGTATACATATGCACAGGTACACACGTATACAGATACCTACATACATACACACATTAAAGGAACAGACAGTTGTCCCTTTGCTAAGTCCCGCCCCTGGACGCAAACTGGCCAATCATCGGGCCAGCTCAGACCAGGGTCCAACAATAATACAGCTGTGCTCCATTGACTCTAATGCAGTTGTTTCAGATTTCCTTAATTTTCAGGCTGGTTTTGTGGATTTGGAGCTAAAGGTTGTGCCTGGTGCTCGTAGTGTATTAATGATACTCATTACCGAGAGAGGTTGGGAAAAGATATGCGTCTTCCCTGTTCGAAAACCAAAAATCAAACCCTGAAAAGTGTAGGCCTTGCCAGCTGGCTACTGAAGATATAGCCTACTGAATGTATACACATGCTGCTTTTGCTTTTTAATGATTATAACTGAAAAAATAACTATAATACTGTACAGAAGCCAGTGAAGGGAAACAGGGAAACTTGGTTGATATTCAACCAGCTGTGTCTCATTGTGTTTTGCACAGATCCCTGCCTGTCCAGTGGTGGAGGTACGAGTGCTGCTGGCAGTGGCATGGGGGCATAGCCAAACACCGTTCATCTGCACACACTGCGATGCCACACAGCTCATTGAATATCGGCAAAGTTTCCCTTTATATTCATTGTCTTCTGTGGCGATGACCAGTGATGTGGTGATTGCCACAGAAGACACTGTGATCTGTAGCCTATAGTTTGGCTTTAGATTCTAGATATATTTGTCTTTTTAACCTGTTTTTGCTGCTGAGTGAGTCTGACATCTATGATATATCCTTAAAGTGCATTTCGTAGACCCCTCTGTCTGCATCTCTCTGGAATCACAGTTTCATTTTTTCAAAATATGATAATATTTCTTCAGGGGGTGCAGTTAGTTACAGTGTGGGCTCCATGCTTACTCTGACAGCTTGTTGGACCATCACAAAGGGGTGGGGCTAAGCGAAAGGTCAATCACATATATTATGATCTGCTACAAGATGTAAAACAGTAAGTACATGTGACTTACATCAGGGGAAGTTATTAACAAAAAGGTGGGTGTTTAGAGTTAAACCAAGTGTTGGTTATTGGTCAAATTAGTTAGTGCATATTGGCATATCGGATATTGGCAAAAAATCCAATATTGTACATCCCTCAATCTTAGTGTCCCAAGTATTAGATGTTGCATTACTGCCCTCAGGGTTCTTCCAGTGGAGAATCTCTGTGCTAATAAAGTGACAGATTTCAATACTTTGAGTTTAGGTCTTGAAATATTCTTGTTTTCCACTCCTGCATGCCAAAAGTAGCTGTCAAAGGGGTTGAGTGAATTTTCATTTTAAAAATATCTGATAGTGTTTTGAAGATCAAACTTTAGTTAGTGGGCAACTTAGGACCCAGACAGAATGAGCGTGGGAAGGATGCAGGAGAAAATTTGCACCTGTTATGACTGACCAATTTTCTGATGTAACTGAGGCTCAGAGTAACCCTTTGACACGTTTCTCATGTCCCAAAACTCTCCTGCCTGTTCTCTCGATTCCTCATCTTCTCTGTGTCTCTCTCTGCAGAGTCCTATCAGTTTCCAAGTTTTCAGGGTTTACTTCACGACAATGACACGCTGCGTCTGGGCCTGGACTTTCAGAGGTTGCTACGCATCAACCACATGTTGTACATCGCTGCCAGGTCAGTCAACACACACACTCACACACACACACACACACACACACACACACACACACACACACAGAGTGAAGTGCACAAATGGATCCAAAGGTTTAAGTTAGTCCTTTTGTATCAAAACACAATTTAGATGTTCAGCCTCGTTCAATAATCATACAGAAAGAAATCCACTGTAGAGAACACACCAAAAAAGCACAACACAGAACTTAATTGTTTCCTTATGATGTTTGGACATTTTTTATTATTTAAAGGAGCAATAAGCGAAATTCATCATTTCTAGATTGAAGGAATTAAAAAATTGCTATGTGAAGAACTGGCTGCACGTTCATGTACGTGAACCCCCCCCCCCGCTCCCCCTCGGAGCCCTTGGCCCTCCCTCCCTATAAAAGGCTACAGCCAGTGAGCAATGGCAGAGAGCGGAACGAAACCGGGGCTAACCAGTGCTTCCTCCTCAGGCTCCACTTCACTCAGTTGCCCCACAGATCAGATGCCTCTCCCACTTTAACCTCAATAACATTGCGAAGCGTTAGCCGCAACATCACCGGAGGGAAGCACAGCCGGTTAGCCTCCGCTAGCTTCCCAACTTGCCCTGGCTCTCTGTTTGGATCCAATTAGAGCACTGAGCCCTGGTTTGAAGAGGAGGAATGTTAGCGTTAGCTTCCGGTGTTAGCACTAGCCGAGTCGGCTGCCACCGGCTACTGGAGTAACTTTACAGCTATGGAGCGCTTCTACCAGCTCCTCTAGTCACTGAGCCTCGCCTCCATCTCAGCAAATATATTACCTTTATTACAGTTACCATCATCATTGAAGTAGGCAGGGGAATAGCTAAACACAGCAGAGACCGAGACATTGCTAACTGCTAGATGTTGGCGGTGGGGGATGGAGAGCAGGGGTAGAGGGAGGAGTGGCTCATGACACACTTTTTGGACTACAGGCAGTGCACAACAGCAAACCTAGCGGTGAAACGATTTCGCTTATTGCTCCTTTTAAGGGCCAGGAACAAGTCTTTTATTAATCATGGAAGTTGGAGGAAATATTACAAATTTCAACATAAATGGTGAAAGAAAATCATATAACTTTCTTTCAGATCTTCTTGCAGATATTGTACATTTTACATCCTCTTGTGTCTCTTGAAATCCATGATTAGCACTACATTATCAATTTAGTTTTAAGGCTGAAATTACAAGGTCTGGATCAATGTTTGAATTCACAGGATTTTTGCTGTTTTGGTGGGATGGTATTTTAACAGTAAATCAGCTAATTAGTTCTTATTTAAATTGCTCTGTTGCAGGAATGAAACTCATTGGTGTTAAGAGGCCTTGTAAATCACTTACCTCATAAGAAGTAAATTAAGTCTGTACCCTAAATTTGTAAAAGAGTAATTCAGCAGTAAATAATCAGCCATGTGTGTCTGTGGATGGTGGAGCTGCTGAATGGCTTTGCAGCAGTGGCTGTTAGCGGTTAGCTCTGCTTGTTAGCCGCTGAACGGCAGTGGAGCGAGCACCCACTGGCTACCAGACTTCACAGCTGATCCCCGCAGGACTCCACTTAGTCCGCACTGGAGAAGGTTTCTGGGTTGATGCTGTTTGACAGGCAGGTAGGACGCTCAGTTATCTGTGGGTGTAGCTGTCCTGTAAGTAAACAGTCTGAACTCAGATCAGTTTTCTCTGACAGAGATAAAAGTTTAGTTTAAATCACCAACTCTGTGAGAGGACACGTTTAAACCTCCAGACTAAAATGTTGCAGATGAGGAAAGAATTCAGGCTTTAATGAAGTTATTTTTCTGCTTCTTAACAGTGACATAGATAAGTCAGAGTTTACAATCAACCTGGGTACATATCATAGTCGTCTCACATTAGTTATTACTGGTGTCAAATTTTGAGAGCATAAATAGAGAGATGTTGAGCTCTTTAAATGATGATCAGTAAGTGTGTGCTCGTAAATCATGCCTTAAACCTGTCAAAAACTGCTAGAGAAATGACAGTTTGGAAGTGTGCAGAAATTATTTGGAGTTGTAGAAAAAATTGCCTAAATTAAATTTTTATACAACCTGTCACCTTGATTCTAATTTCTGATACATGAATTTGCATCACTGGATTAGTTCAAATATAAAAAGATACAGAAAACATAACTAATAACTGTCATAACTGTCAAAATTGACACTGGTGGACAGACATGAGGGTAAATGTTGGATTCGACGAGCTTGTGACAACAGATACAATTAGCGACACATGGATCAGAATGTTTGATGTAATGTATTATATCTCCTGAGGTGTGACTCTGCATGTTGACTCTGTGCTTTGAACTCTTCAGGGATCATGTGTTTGCAGTGAACCTGACGACAGCTTCGGAGGAGTTTGTACCTCAGCTGGTGGGTGAAATTTTATACTAAACTGTTTATTTTTGGTTTGTTGCTTCTAGAAAACATAAATGTCAATTCCAGGTAGACAGATGGGACACAGCTCTGATGGCACGCCACTGTTCCAATGGCTCATATTTTTAAAGCTCCTGTAGTCCAAAAAAAGACAAAGCAAATCTGATGATGTCATTCTGTTTTGGTTTGGGAGAGATCCATTGAAGAAATAAAACTTTTTCTGGAACATTTTGTGGACTCTTCGAGCTTCAGAATCATGGGCATCAGAGCAATGGGTAGTCCCCTCAGCTGAGCTTTGAACAAAGAATCCTTACAAACTACTAAACCTTGCCAACCTCTGAACCACAGAGATAGAGGAATATATCCCTATTAGGCTTGTGCCGGTTTGAAAATTTTCCAACCGGTTTGATTTAAAGCCAAATATCTAACCGAACTGATATATCGAATAATATAACTAATTTTACCACTGGGGGTCGCATTGGAGCTATTTTTCCCAATAAAAGCCCATTATAGGTGTAATGTGCTTCTAGTCCACTAGGTGGCGGTAATGCTGTATTAACCGCCAATACACATAAGGTTACACAAGAAGAAGAAGACGCGGAAGGACACCAAGGAACCTTCCTCCGACTCCGCTCTCTCAGTGGAGACAGGGCGGTTGAGAGGGCCGAGCAAGAGGAAGTTCCTGTAGTAGTTCCAGCCCCCCAAAATAGTACCAGGAATTTCTTCAGTGGAAACGGGTTATTAGGGCAACAAGCTGAATGACTGCTGACTCCCTCGCACTTTTCCCCACCCCCAATGAAATTTGATCTCTCGCAGCAGCAGCAGACAGCTGAGTGGAGCGGAGCTGTGGAGAATCTCCCCTAGCCACAAGGCTAATTTATGTAATGTAAAATACCATAGGCCTGTGCTAATAACATTAGCATGTTCTGTTTGCCAGGAAAATGTAAGTGGCTCATAGTTATAATAGTTAGTTATAATAAAGCCGATTTGTGTACTTGTGTTTAAAATTGTCTTTATTAAGCCATGTTTAATGTGTGTTTTGAATCGGCTAAACTTTATAGCTCTTAACAGAAACCCAACTAGTGTTTGGGAGGTGTAACTATGTAGTGACACAGACACACAACAGCACAAGTATAAATGCTCACAACGATGTATGCCACCTGCGTAAGAGCTGACACACAAGTATAA
Organism: Epinephelus cyanopodus; assembly: GCA_026686955.1. Taxonomy (NCBI): domain Eukaryota; kingdom Metazoa; phylum Chordata; class Actinopteri; order Perciformes; family Serranidae; genus Epinephelus; species Epinephelus cyanopodus. The sequence goes on along the minus strand of CM048931.1, from coordinate 3,037,671 downwards.
ATCTGCCTTTAGGGTGAAGGGTTTGGCAAAGACTCGGTTAGTTTGGTGAAATCACAAGTATACAGCAATACCAGAGACCTATTCCACATTGTTCTCACTCTGCCATTTTATATATTATTACTTAACAGTAATCACACCCGGGCTAGAATTTATGCAGGGCACCCCATGTACAAAGGCTATGCCCCAGCTGTAGGGGCCGAAGGCTCAATTCCCTCCTGCAACCCTTTGCTGCATGTCATCCCCTCTCTTTCTCCCCCCTTCACGCTGAATCTGCCCTATCTAATAAAGGCAAAGCAAGCACACTCACCTTGCCGCATGGCCTCAAACAAAATGGATTCAAATAGGCCACTCCCACGGTGAAATACTTCCTCTTCCTGGATTTCCTCCTGAGAGGAAGTGATTCTCTCCACCAGATCTCAAGGAGTTATGTGCCCTGCTTAGTAGTTCCCCCTGCTGGCCCCCAACTGACATTATTTCTTCTGTAATAGATAAACTGTCTGGTTCTTGCTGCTTCATCTGACATTTCCCTCACTGTCTTCTTCAAACTCTGTCCCCGCACTCCGAGTTCCCCCAGGAGCGAGACAGCTGATCTTGCTATGAATCCCCTACACCCCACTTCCACTGGACAAATCCTAGTCTTCCATCCTCGCTGCTCAGCTTCTGCTCCTAAGTCTGTATATCTAAGCATTTTTCTTTCATAGGCTTCTTCCACTGAGTCTTCCCAAGGAACTATCAGCTCAATTAAATAAACTATCCGTTGACTCACTGACCACAACACTAAGTCAGGCCTCTGCCTGATACAAACTATTTCCTGGGGAACAACAAGCTTTCCCCCTAAATCTACTTGCACTTGCAATCACAAGCACCTTCTAGGCGGTCACACCCTTGCCTCCTTACTAACTTATCCCTTCTGTATTTCTCTCCCTCACGGACAAACTGAATTACTAAACTCCTATTCTTAACACCTTCTGAATTCACCTCTCTATGTTTCCCTTCGATGCCTACAGCTAAACATTTCAACACCTGGTTATGTCGCCATGTATATTGGCCTTGTGACAAGCTAACTTTACAGTCTGACAAAATATGCTTTAAGGTTGCAGTACCTGAACACAATGGGCATGATGGGTCCTCATTTACCCACAGTTTTAGGTTCTGGGGAGTTGGTAACACATCGTATGTAGCCCCTACCAGGAATCTAATACTATTCTCCTCCATACTCCACAGGTCCCACCAACTGAGCTTCCTCTTCTCTACACTTTCCCAATTCAACCACTGTCCCTGTTTAGCCTGGGCCACTACCTTTGCACCCCTTACTATCTCCTCCTGTTTACGTATCTGTTCCACAACCAGCTTTCTTTTATCTTTGAGACCTGCTTTATTCCATACCAATCTGCCTGAAACAAGCCCCAGGCCTCCCCGGCCAAACTGCACATTACCTACAATCTCTGCATGCCTAAGAGCTGCCTCTGCCTCCTGAACTGCCAATCTCGGGTTCCACTTCCTCCCCTTGGTTGGATTTGTAACCACACTCCACACTCTATTTGTAACTACCACGTCCTTACTCCCAGATAACAAGAGCTCTGTCCTGACCTTGGTACATTTAAATTTCTCTGTTAAACTAGATACTGGCAGCTGAAGTATCCCTTTTCCATACAATGCAACACTACTTAGGCACCTAGGAGCACCCAACCACTTCCTAATATAGGAGCTAACCACTTCCTAATATAGGAGCTAACCAACCTTTCAATTCTCTCCACAACGGATATTGGAATTTCATAAATTGACAATGGCCACATTAACCTAGGATATAGCTCAAATTGCAAACACCACAACTTCAACTCTCCTGGAAGCTCTGATTTATCTATTCTGTCCAATCCTTCTGCCACATCTTTCCTAAATTTCACCACCTGTTCCTTATCATTCAGCTCCACATTGTACCACATACCTAAGCTCTTTACTGACTGAATTGTTGGGATTTCCTCATCATCTATGACAAACTTCCTATCACTTAACTTCCCTCTACATATCGAGATGCTTCTAGATTTACTAGGCTTGATCTTCATGCTGTACCACTTGAGGTTCTTATTTACCTTCTCTAGTAGCCTCTTTGTACATGGCATTGTTGTGGTCACCAGTGTCATGTCATCCATGTAAGCCCTAACTGGTGGACGATGCAACCCGTTCTGTCGTCTCTCCCCACCTACCACCCACTTAGAAGCCCTGATGATTACTTCCATCACCATAGTAAATGCTAATGGAGAAATTGTACATCCTGCCATGATGCCTATTTCTAGCCTCTGCCAATCTGTTGTGAAACCTGCTATACTTAGACATAACCTAATATCCTGAAAGTATGCTTTCACTAAGTTAACAACTACCTGTGGCACTCTGAAATAGTCAAACACACTCCAAATGAGGCTATGCTTTACTGAACCAAACACATTTGCAAGATCTAAAAATACTACATGCAGGTCCCTTTTCTTAATCTTCACTGCCTGAATCTGGTATTCCTGCCTTCTGCACCATGGTATCAATTAAGCTATTCCTTTCTAAAAGTGTGTTCACACCGGACCTGTTTTTTTTTTCGCTGTTGCTCGGTTCGGCCCTTTGATATCGCGTCATCGCTCAGTTGCAATCGCTTGTCAATGTGGCAGAAATCAACAGACTTGCTTTTTCGCTTTGATGACGTCATTGAAGCAATCAGGTAGCAATCAGGTATTGAACGTATGAATGGTTTTGTTTTCAAATAAATATTCGGAAACGAAAATGTATGCTTTGGCGTACTTTGACAGAGTTTTGCAATACGTATAGCCTACGTGTTTGTATCAAAATGTATAATTGCGGTCGGAGGTATAAATGCTCAGAAGTGTAGTGAGTTTCATTTTTGTAACTTAAAGGCTCTAGGACAAGTGCACTTACATTGATCACTTCCATAAAATAAAACAAGAAATTGGAGAAGATTGAAAAAATTGTTGAAATTAAATTAGGGGACTGATCACAGATGTATTGTCTCTGTGTGTTTTTACATCTATTGTTGTTTTTAATGTGCAGCTATCCTTTTAATGAAGCTGACATGTCATGACAGTCAAGCACCCCCTGGGATTCCGGGACTATGGCAGCCAATCACCGTTGAGCTGCAAGCGACAGGACCCAGCGAAAAACCGCTCCAGATGAGATTTATCATCTCAAGCGACCGCTCTGTCGCTCTGACGCTGTTGCTCGGAGCCCGAGCGATTTTTCTCCCGGGCGAATATACGCTCAATCGCCCGTTTGCATTGACTTTGTATGTAAACTCGTCTCTAGCGAAAAAAAAAACAGGTCCGGTGTGAACACACCTTTAGTAGCTAGCTAATCTCTGCGCAACTACACTAAAGAAAATCTTCCCCTCTACATTCAAGAGAGAAATCATTGGGGAACTGGCCAAGGTACAAAGACTCCTTCTCCTTAGGAATGAGGACACCCCCTGCCCTATGCCATGCTCTTAGAATAATTTGTTTCTTCTGTTATTTTTAGCTGTTTCCACAAAAATTTAAGGGTATCAGGCACACTTTTATAAACCCGGTGGGGGACTCCATTAGGCCCTGGGGTGAAAGAAGCCTTTGCACGCCTGACCACCTCCTGAACTTCCTTCCACCTAGGTGGCCTGACATCCATCTCATGCTCTGTCCCTCCTAAAGGAGGGATATATATCGGGTGGGAAACCTACTATCCTATTCTTCTCTAAATCTGAGTATGTATTTCTCAAATATTCTTCAACCTTTAACCTTTCTGCTTTGAGCTGCCCTCCCTTTTCCTGGCTGAGCAATCCTTTAACAAACTTAAAAGGGTCCCTGAAAAAACCTGTCCTTACATGTTCCTTCTTCCTCCTCTTTTTCCTGAGATGCTCTGCCCTTCTAAGAACTGCTAGCCTGCTTCTCAACTCCTCTTGCAACACCTTAATTCCCTCCCTTTCTTCTTCTGTAGCCTTTCTCCACACCTTTCTTAACTGTCTCCTTTCCTTGACTAGCTCCTCTATTTCTCTTTGCCACCTAGATTTACTCCTCTTTCTCTCATGCACCCCAAACCTCTCTACACCATATGAGTAAATTATATCTCCCATCTTATCTAACCTTTCTACTGCATTTCCTCTAAGCCTAATTAAGATTACTGACAAATTTCTATTAACTATCTCCCATTCTTTACTGTCATTTGCCCTAGGCCATCTAACTCTAACCTTTTGCTCCATGGTTCTCTCTCTGACTGGCACGCTGGCCTCAGTGTCACCTGCATCCTCTCTTACTACCCCCTCCTCCTCCTCCGCCTCCTCCTCCTCCTCCTCCTCAGTGGCAGCATTACTTATATCCTGTGAACTGTGGTTTTCTACCTGCCGCTGAACTTCATCCGACTGACTTCTTAGGAAGTACTGATCAATGCAGCTACTCTTTGCCACACATTTCTTCTTTCCCTGATGAGTTCTGAGGCCTTTTACTGATGTTAGTTTCTGCCAGCCACAAGGACAAACCTGAAGCATCTTGTTCTCAACTGTGCTATTTTTATCCTCTACAGATGCGCTCGCCTTGGCCTGAGTGCTGCTAATTCTAGCCCTGGTGGATAGGTCCGTGCCCCTATCCTTCAGTGAGTCACAGATCCAATGCGTAGTCGTGTGTGCTCCAATGTCTGTTACCGTGTGATCCACCAATAACAACAACAACAACAACAACAAAAAAACAGTTTCTGCAATTTTTACAGCATACTATCACTTCATGTCCTGCCACCTGCCACCTGCACCCCTCACCCATAGAAGGTATATAATGATGGACGATGCATCTCCACTTCCTCCTGATGTACAAAAATTAAGCCAAAGATGAGTCTTCAGCAAACTCGTCGTGCTTACTCGAAAGTCTCTAAGTGTAATTGGGTGCTGGTCCAGAAAATTACAGCTAAGCAGAAAAACCTGACAGCACTGACTAATAAGTATAATACTTTTTAATATAGTGGATTGCACAGCAGCAGTTGTACGGACGCATTTCAGCTCACAGCCATCCTCAGCGTTAGGAAATGGCCACTTTAGAATGAAAATACAGACAGTACTTACTCACCCTCATGCCGACAAGAAGTCCAGTGTAGTTTTTTAATCCACAAAACTCATTCGGGGTATTTGAGTATAACAGCTAGCCGGAATAACAGCTACACTTAAAATGCATGGAACCCACATTTTCAATATGTAATAAAACTCTGCTAATGCATTTCAAAAACATCAGAATGACTCATCTGTCATAATCCAAGTGCCCTGAAGACGTCGCGTGCAAAATTGCCTTGAAAAGACATAATTTACTCCACTTTTATAGCATAATTTCTCACTCTGGCGATACTCGAGAACTAGCAGAGCCACTTAAAGGTCAGCTAGAAAGCCCCCGAGCCCATGGGCTGGCCCGGCCCTCAGGCAGGCCTCAGGCTCAAGAGTTACCAACAGCTCAGAGTACAGGCCGGGCTGGGCCGGTCCGGGCCTATGACGTCTTTTTTGGCTATGAGTGATCATGATATGTAGCCTGCAGCCCTGTGGTGGAGAGGCAGGTTTTGCCTCCAGCTAATAAAATTACATCATTGTGAGGTCAGCTTTAAAAGGGTCTACTGAGTTCCCGCCCATACACTGCCTGACCAGCGCCATTGAACACATGCTGATTGGCTTCCAGAGCTGTCAGTCATGATATCAAACCCCAGTCTTTTTAGCATCAAGTAATTAAAAACAAACTGCAAACATCAGTGTGATAAGAATGACCTAAAATGACTAAAATCATCTTTGGGGGAAATTTCTTCAATGTGTACTTCAATTTTTTTTTTTGGTTGGTTCATGTCCCATCCGCTTACATGGAGGGCGACGGGTTTATGACGTTTAATACAGCCACCAAGGGGCAATCCACACGTTTTTCAGTGGGTAGAGTGTAACTTTTTCCCCGGTAAAGGGTTTTTTTTGGGGAGTTTTTCCTTATCCTCTGTGAAGGTCCAAAGGACAGAGGGATGTCGTATGCTGTAAAGCCCTGTGAGGCAAATTGTGATTTGTGATATTGGGCTTTATATATAAAATTGATTGATTGATTCATTGAACTTTGTAGAGAACAAGTCTCACAAAGTGCTACATGTGTGAAAGGACCTGATTCTGCAGACATTGTCCAGAGTTAATATAAAAATACGGCTTCAGATTTAGTTTGGAGCTTCTTTTTAATAATGTCACTGTATTGACTGAACCTCACAGAGAGTTGTCTGCGCTGCAGCTCCTCTCTGTGATTTGGTTTTACATAAGACTCTTTCCCTCAAAGCATCGAGAGCAGCATCAAACATGGCGGCTGACAGCGCAGCAAAAGATCCTCTTTACTTTTTAGACTCCGTAAATATCAAAAACTCCAGCAGCTCGTAATGTTCCGGCACAAAGGACACGCTTCCTTTGATCTGCACACCTCGTCCTCATCAAAGAGAGGAGGTTACAGGGTGGACCCTGACAGTAATGGGCCTCCCGGTGCATTGTGGGATGGCCTACAGCAGCTCTTTGATGTGAGATGTTACTCTCATTATGAGTGATCGGGCTGAGGACCACATCACATCCTCTGCCTTTCAGTGGGTCTGTCTGTCTGTATGTTTTTCTTTAAGGATATCTGATTTTATAATGAACTCATGTTCTTGTCAAAATTAACATCTTTCCCTTCCAAACTAAGATAGACTGTAGTCTTAGTTCTGCATATGTTCTCTCTCAGATGGAAATTCTCCTCACTATTATCCTCATGAAGGTGTATCACAAAACATTCCGTAACTTATATTTTTTCCTGAATGTCAGAGAACAATATCGGCCAATGCCACATTCATTTCATGTCAGATGTATGGTAGAAATCACTCACAGGCGTTCAGATCGTTGACCAACAATAATTGTACAGTTACAGTCATGTGAGGGTTTAAAATACTGTGCATTAACATTATAACACTACATCCATGAAATGTTGGAGTAATTACCTCAAATGACTGGCTGTTACAAGGCATCCATGTTTTTATGCTTTTCCAAAACACATTAAACTGACAAAGAACTAGTGGTGACAGAAGCTTACCGTTGCCCGTGTCTCTGCCAAAAAGTGGCACTTGAACATACCATGAAGACTACAGCCAATGACCAACAAGCACGCTGAAAGTCTTAGTTTGAACATGATTATTTTTATGTGTTTAGAAACAAACATGTTGAGCTTCCCAGCTGACTCTGTGAAATGTTTAAAGTTTAAAAAAAAATAGAGTTTTAGGTCTCTAGTTTCCTGGCGCAGCGCAGGGTGGCGAACCCTGCTTAGAGCTAGTTTCGAGCAGCGCAACCCGAGGCACGCTCAGTTTGGTAGTTTGGCAGACCGAGGTTCGCTGAGATGGGTGTGGTGGCGCACCAGGGGGAGGTGTCAACAGATCCAGCTTGGCTCAGTGACAGTTTCGTGCCAAAAGGCTTCGCCGAAGGTGTGCTAAAAGCTCGCCAACTGAAACCACGTCTACTGTCAGCGCAGATGGAGCGCAGCCAGTGTAAGCTGAAGTTTGGCTGACCGGCGGACAGTGCGCACACAAGTCACCAAAACCTCACAGGCAGGTTTCCAGAATGTCAGCCACATTAACGATGCAATAAATACCCACAAACACCACTATTCAATGCAACTATCTGCAATCAGCACATAAATGTATCTCTATATCGACTGTCCCGTCACATCTGATGTCAGATCACTGGCACATTTGGCACGTGTAATGGAAACCCAGCCTGATTTGATTAACACATCTGCAAACTAATGAGTTCACATCCCTCTCAGCCAACCACAGACAGCCACAGCATCAGATAGGGAGTATATATTCAGCATCTGTCATCTTAGAAAAGTCAAAAGAAAAGAAACAGAGTGAGACTGCGAGAGAGAAAGAGAGAGAGCGCGCGCACGAGAGAAACGCAACATTGATTTACAATTGTGGTGACCTCCTCCCAGGCTACTTTTGCATCATCAGCCCGTGGAGGTCTGCTCTGCGCCCCCGCCTCGCCCGGTCTGCGAAACTAGAGCCCTTAATCTCTTACTGTCTGACATCTCATTAGGTTCGTTATGACTCTGTTTATTTTAACCCTGTCCTGAGTAACTGCTCACTGATTATCTTCAGGTGTTTGTGCAGTCAGTTATTACTCATACTACTCCTCACCTGAGCGATTGTATTTATATCTCATCATCAAAGCTCTTAATGTGAGCATGCTCTCAGTAAATTACACCTTTCACGAGCAAGTGTCACACCAGATTACATCCAGCATCTTCCTGTATTTCAGAAGCTGACGTGGCGCTCCAAAGATGTCAGCAAGTGTACGGTCAGAGGGAAGAACAGCGTGAGTTCCTTCTTCTGTTTCCACATTGTGTCTCTGCTCCTTTTCCTTTACCTTATATCCTTTTCTTTTCCTATGCTCTTACTCTCTGTTTCATTTGTGGCTTATGTTTATGGATGGTTAAAAATACAGAATCACATATGTAGATATTTTCAAACACATTTTGTTGGATTAGTGACAAGCAGTCATTCTAAACTATTTTTGGAAACACTTCATCCCTGACAGACATGATAAATGAGTGACCTTTTTTCTTTAAAGTTCAGTGACACTAAAGATAAAATTAGAAAAACTCTCACAGCTTCAGTAAAACAAGCACACTGAAGATGTTTCATCCTGTGAAGACATTTTTTTGTTTGTGTTTCAGGATGAGTGCTACAACTACGTCAAAGTGCTGGTGCCCAGAAACGACGAGACACTGTTCGCCTGTGGCACCAACGCCTTCAACCCCACCTGCAGAAACTACAAGGTAAGCACACACTTGTTCCTGTTCCTGTCCTGTCTTGTGTGGGAGCTGGACCGACTTTATGTCCCCCTAAAGAAAAGACGACCGACTTACTGGTCCATCAACATCCCAGCCCTCACCTGTGGTCATGAGCCATGGTTAATGACCAAAAGAACGAGGTCACAGATACAAGCAGCTGAAATGGGTTTCCTCTGTGGGGTGTCTGGGCTCAGCCTTAAGGTACTGACACACCAAACCGACATCAAAGAACTAGCAGCATGAAAGCCAACTGTTCGTCTACGTCGCCTCACGTCGCCCTGTTTCAGTTGCATTTGAACACAAAACACTACATCCGACAGCCAAGTAGCACGTACGTTCTGCACCTGCGTGAGAGGGAATAACCAAGTCTGAGGAATGCATGAGATAAACAAAGTAGTGGAGTGAGAGAGTGGTACATCCTGTCAGCCGAGGGGTTTCCTATCTCTGCAGCTGAGCACCGCAGCACCTCCACGGACTATTACATCCTGACGGTCCCAGTGTTTCCTCCGCAGGCTCCACTTCACTCAGCTCCACTCAGCTGCCCGACAAACCCGCTGCTTCAACGTCCTCAATTGGCCGAAAAGCCGCAGAAGTGCTGACGGTGCGGCACACACTGCAAAAACTAGGGCGACAGCCCGACTTTGACCGACAGCCAGCCGTCCGCTTTGGTGCGTCAGGACCTTTAGAAATAGGGTGAGAAGCTCAGACATCTGGAGGGAGCTCAGAGTAGAGCTGCTGCTCCTTCATGTCGAAAGGGGTCAGATGAGGTGGTTCAGGCATCTGATCAGGACCCTCCTAGGTGCCTCCCACTGGAGGTGTTCTGAGTACGTCCCACTGGTAGGTTGCCCTCACGGCAAACCCAGAACACGCTGGAGGGATCTCATCCGGCCAGGGAACGCCTAATGGCTGGCCTGCTTGCTGCACACAAACAGAGCTAACTGTTAGCATCACATGGCTGATGTTATCATGGGGATTAAGGACAGACTCAAGCCATTTAGTGTGAGTTTTTTGAGACTGTTACATGGCTCAGTGTTGGATGTTAGCCCTGTTAGCTAAACAGGAAGATGTTGAACTGACCATTCACCAACAGTGGAGCGGCTCCGGAGATGGCAGCAACAGAAATTTTGCCTATGTGACAGGCAGTGAGGACGCTCCAGGATCAGACCCACACCACAAAAAGGACTGAATGCAGGTATTGGTTGACTGGAGAGGTTTTGTTGCTACCTGGTACTGGGTTATTTCAGTCGATACCTTAAAGTTATCGAGTATTCATATGCTTCATTAACTATGACCTTTATTCATTTAGGTCGGACCTTTCAAACTACAAATATTTCACCATCCAATGTGAGAAATTAATGCTAACATTCAAAAATAGCTGACTGTTACCCTATTTCGTGTGTAAATGTGCACAATGAAGAGACAAAAGTCAATTTGAGAAACTTTATTTTCAAATTTCCACAAAACAATATCTGATGGCCAGTCCGCTTCTCCTGGCAGCCTACAAGAGACAGAAAAGAGATAAGCACATAACTTCAAGAAACAAATCCCAACTTCATCACTGTGGTTTTTTCTTAAATTTTTTTTAGCATTTTAGCTGTCTTTTAGCCAGATTGAAGGCTTTGGGTCCGTCACTCTGCTTAATTTAGTGTTGAAATGGTTAAATAACGGGATCCGTTTGTTTTGGAGAGGAGGAAATGTGCGGATTATCCAGCTGTCGACAAAAACCATGAATATTGGTCTCAAAGATCAGACACAAACTGAGCTGACATTAACAGCAGCTCAACAATCAGTCCATCTTGGAAAAACAGTGGTTTCAAAACTGCGCTACTACCTGTAGCCACCGGGTCAGTTTGCTTTGCAGAGGAGGAGACCTCAACTGTTAAATTGCCCATAAAATCACATTAACAACATACCGAAGGCATCCTTAAACTTCACTATGAGGGGATCCTAAGTCCCGAGACCACGGGTGGCAGCTCCAGGCACTTCCACTTTTAACCCTAAAACGAGTGCTCACGATAACTAGATAAGCAGATAACGTCAACTAGGGAAAATAAAATGAAAACACCACAGTTGTAGTGTGTTAGCTAACATGAGCTAAACTAGCTAACAGTTAACGAAAGATAACGTTAGCTGATGGGGACCTGTGCTAAGCTATATACACCAGTCGAGCCTCACCACTCACCAGGAATCTCTTTTAATGGTCACAGAAGAAACAACATAGTTATTTTATGCCATTTTATTCCAGTTAGCTTACCTGAAACCAACTGCGACGAGATGCCATGTCCTGCGAGCTCAGTTCCAAACAAAGACCGCAGAGATAAAATTCCGCCTTACGTGGCGACTTCCGTATGTGGGCAAGTATGGGCCGACCCAAAGCTGACATAACAGAGACGTTTGATGAGCTGGGACAAAAGAGTATTGAATTTGAAGATATCCGCCCATTCGGCTGACGCTTGTCAGTTATAAATTATGTGCCAATGTGTCATCCTTGGGCCGACATTGGCCAGATGTATGTGTGCTATCTGGGTATTTTGCACAAACAGCAAATTAAGTACCTGCAATGTAAATAAAACCTTCACTGAATACAATTTCATAACAACATTGTGTGTGTGTGTGTGTGTGTGTCTGTGTGTGTGTGTCTGTGTCTGTGTCTGTGTGTCTGTGCGTGCACTAACCTGCCCATTATCCTCTCAGCTGTTTAATTTCCAAACACATCTTAAGCAGCAGCGTCGGGTTAATGAGCAGAGAGACGGGGCGCGGGGAATGAGATGACTTTTATTCCGGCGGCGTTCCTCCTCCTCGTTCAGCTCCTAATTGAAAGTGTCAGGCAGCTTAAGACGCCTCGTCAGGACCAAACACAACACCTTCACAAAAGCCACAATTTCAGGTGTCAATCCAGAGGCGCGTTCCTTTCTTTCACTATGCTGTGGCGTTGCAGGTTTGATTGACAGGCGCTGGCCCCGTTTAGCAGAAGCTTCCCGCTCTTTGAAACCTCTGGTGGCAAGAAAAACAACAAGTTTACCTGAAGATGGGGAGCTTTGGATCCAAAACGAGATAAGCAGCACTTATCATGCTCTCATTTCACTGATTGATCGCACAAAATAAAATAAGCTCGCACTTTTGAAAGAACAGGAAGGGATTTTGGGTCTTTTTCAAACACTCAAGAAGCTGTGGGTTCACAGATAATCAGTGAAAAAGCTTTAAACATATTTTACTGTGAGACAGACTGAAGTGGATATAAACGATAGATCCAAGTGTTTTTTAATCAAAAGTTAAATCCACAAAGAGCCAGGAAGTTGACCCCGAGTTCATGTTTTTATATGAAGGTTATTATTATTTATCACTGCAGTGATGCATGTTTCTAAAAGAGCTGTGTGCTTTATGCATTGTAAGTAAAATGACATTTAGCAAGGACACAGCTCTGCCCTGTAGCACTGGTTCAGCTATAAGTTGACATGAATGGCTGTAATTTTCACAAATCAGCCTTTAATGTTTATTAGATTCTTTTTTTTCTAGAGTTAAAGTTCACTTTGTAAGAGTTGCAAGAATCAGTGTGAAGTCTGTAAATTGCACTCAATTAATCAGAATCACTGCAGGAAACAATTGAAGACTTTATAATTCCTTAAACACAAGGCAGTAAACGGAGAGAAAACTGTCAAACTGACTCACGTACAGATGAAGTGTCTCCAGGATGACATGTTTGCATGTTAACAGCAGGGAGCTATGAGCCTAATGACGAGCTTCAATCAATAAAGTTATTTTGTTGATTGTTAACTCCTGAAACTCCAGCAGGATGTAAAGCTCAGCTCTGTGCAGGAGCTCTTTTCACTTTGTGAGATGTTTTTCTGCCCAGAAAGAGATCAGAACAGGAAGCACAGGAGGCTTGCTCTCATCGGCATTTAACAAGGCAGGCTGTTGTCACAATTTTTTTGTATGTTTTCCTCCTAAAAGCAATGCACACAAATGCGTACATACACCACGTATTTTGAAAGATTGAAATCATGTGGCCAATGCCCTAATGGCAGTTAACAAGAAAGCAGTCCCAAGTGGTTGTACGGATGCAGGTTGGGGTAGTGGATGGTCACAAAACACAGAACTTATGCCCAGGACTTTCCCGTGGAGTCATGTGTCCCAATCCCAAATGAACATTGAATAATTTTAAGGGTGCTTTCACACCTGCTCTGTTTGGTTCAGTTCAATCGAACTCAAGTTTGTCTGCCCTCTAAGTGCAGTTTGTTTGGGCAGGTGTGAACACAGCAATCGCACTAGGGTGCGCACCAAAACAACTGGACCGAGACCTTCCTGCAGGGGTGGTTTTGGTCCAGATATTTGAACCAACTGTATTCGCATTACGCATTGTTTGGGTTAAACAAGCATGTGCATGTTATAGTCCTGGAGGATTTTTAATGTGCACCTCCTCCTGCACTGCCTTAATATGCACATTCAGCACATCCCATGCATCAAAACATTGTTTTCTAGTTGGAGCCGCGTCTGGTTTTCAAACTGTATGGTTTGCCTAAAATGAACAATGCATGTGATATAGTACAAGTTGACCAACGCTACAATCAACCCATGTAGTTGTGTCCCCATTGTGACATTAGAAAGTGTCACATTCATTTTACTCTTCAACATTTTGTTTACTTCCTTTCCTGCATGGAAATCCTGACCAATCAAGAGCAGCTTTCTTGAGCAAAGCATTTGATCTGTTCAGCTTGTAAATGCTGTGGTGAGAAAATTGAGAAAACAAAATTAGTCCCTGATTCAGACCAAAGCAAGACAACTCTAGGTCTGAAAGCATGTCAGAGACGTCCTCACCATGTCTCTTTTTCTAAACCTAATATCATTAACTTTATGTTAATTACATAACTGTATGTTAAGGACATAACATCATTCGTGGGATGCAAATTCATGGGATGGGATCATACGAGTTCTATGAGAAGACATTGGACAAGGTGACATTTTGTGGCAGAATTAATTCATTCAATCAATCAGTTCACAACTAACAAAACACTTGTTAGCCCACAGATCTGATGAGACTCCGGTGTTGAGCTAACGGGGCTAACACTACATAGAGCAGACAGGGAGGCTGCATCATCTGGTAAGCTCCGTGGTGATGATCTGGTAATATATTAGAGGTGTAACGGTACACAAGAATCACGGTTTGATGGGGCGTCGGTGGCTTAGTGGTAGAGCAGGCGCCCCGTGTACAAGGCTGTTGCCGCAGCGGTCTGGGTTCGACTCCAGCCTGTAGCCCTTTGCTGCATGTCACTCCCCCTCTCTCTCTCCCCCTTTCACACTTAACTATCCTATAAATTAAAGGGCCAGTGTGTAATATTTGGCATGGTTTATTATCAAATCTGAATCTGAATCTGAATATTCTACCCATTAATATGTTTACACAAGTGTATAATCGCTATTAAATAAAATTAGTTTGGTTTTCGTAGTAATAGTAGTAGTATAATTTTGCTTATATATATATATATATATATATATATATATATATCAAGGGCTTTGCCATAGAGAGGTTGCCATCTTGCGCCGCCATGTATGTACGGCAGACCAAACAGACAATCCAGCCAGCCAGAGAACGCGTTTCGCGTGTATAAATAAACCAACGAAGACAGCAGAAGGAAGGAAGAGGAGGAAACAGCAGAGAGTATTAGTAGTTCCTCGATAGAGAGTAGTGAAAAGTTTTTTTAGTTATGAAGTTTGCGAATGGACCACACTTACCACGCAACAGGAGAGAATGAACCCGAACCATCATCTGTGAGGAAAAGAAGACGTAACTTCACTCCTTGTGATGCACTCTCTGCGGCGCTTTTCCTCCTGATGATATATCTCCCCAACGATGGTAGCACCCAATCCCTTTCTGAGCAGCAAAATGGGAGCAGAGGATTCAGCCTCTCTTCTTGCCCGCTCAGCTTCCAACATATGGAGCTCCTCATCTGTGTACTCCGGCTCAAACAGGTATGGCTCTGGATCTGTGTCCGCTACAAGAAACTCTTCAAAATTGTGTTCAAAGTCATCCATTGCAGCTGCTACAGTCCGGAGATATTGCTAGGCTAAATAAACAGCTGAACTCTGTTTACAGGCTACGCTGTCAGTCAGTGTGCGGGCTGGAGATTGGTGGAGCAGAGAGGGGAGGGGGTACCCGCTAGGTACTGTAAACAAGTATGTGTATATTAAGTTTGTGTGTTACGCTAGAAGAGTTTGGGACGGAGTCTTTTACCCCCTGGAGTGTTACCGGAGTTTCTGGAGTGCTCAAATAAACAAGCCTTTTTCCTGAATGCTACTCTGGTCTCCTGCTCGTGAGGGATTCATTACAATATCGTAACATGGTTTAGATTTCTCAATAAACATTCACCTCATCGTTAGATAGACCTACTCCTGAAAAACTTGTCTGTGCAAGCCTTTTTGTCCCTACAAGGCCACCGTCATTTACCTGACGGGAGGGGTGAGCGAGTGAGCCCTGCAATCTAGAATTTGACCACTGATGTCACTGTTTTCAACGGTTTTCAACCCATTTTACACACTGGCCCTTTAAAGGCAAAAAAATGCCCTAAAAAATATCTTTAAAAAAAAAAATCACGGTTTGATACGTACCTTGGTTTTGAGGTCATGTTTTGGTTAATTTTCGGTACAGTATGGGGACAAAATGCAAAACATAAATTTGGCTGTTGTTTATTAGGAACATTGTAAA
The DNA here is from genome assembly GCA_026686955.1 of Epinephelus cyanopodus. Lineage (NCBI taxonomy): Eukaryota > Metazoa > Chordata > Actinopteri > Perciformes > Serranidae > Epinephelus > Epinephelus cyanopodus. Next base: position 3,022,143 of record CM048931.1, on the reverse strand, counting down.
CATCAACATTTCTTAGTCAAATGTAATTGTAACATTATACAAAATATAAAAATAAAATAAAAAATAGAATACTGCTGCAAAGTGCTGGTAATAAGTTAAATAAAATATTATCAGATAAACAAATTATATATAAAATAAGCTTTCCAATAAATAAAATATTCTCAAATAAACAAAAAATATCTTATAAAAATAAATTTCTCACAGCTTTTTAGCGCAGATTAACAAAACTTTTCCATGTGTAAAGTGCAGCACAAACAGCTCAAGCATATTAGTGTGATCAGATTTCCTTTCCTTTTTAAAAGGATAACTTCAGTATTTTTCAACCTAGGCCCTTAAAAGTGCTTTTTCGCCACTGACCGGTTCAGATCACCAGTGCAATGAGTGCTATGAGTGCTATGGAGTCAGCTGTCAGTCAGTGTTGAAGCAGAGAGGGGGAGGGCTGCCCCGCTGGGTACTGTAAGTGAGTATGTGTGTATGAAGTGTGTGTTTTTTCACCACTGACCGGTTCAGATCGCCAGTGCTATCTCTGTAAATAGCACACTAAGCGTTTCCCTTACCTCTGGGCTGTGTGATGTCACGAGCTTTGCTCCACTGTGTCTGTAGCTCTCTCTACTCGTGGGACAGCCATTTTCTTGAGGAAGAGGTGTTTCGGGATGTCTTCTCTTCTTCGGCTGGCAGTAGTCATCTTGGGAGAAGTGAGCACTGCAGACCATCGATGGTCTGCAAGGCGCAGTGTCTGGACAGGAGTGTTAGCATCCAATTGTAGCACAACTAGCCACAACTTCAGCATCTCGCCGTCCGACAAAGGCAGCCTATGAAAGCTGCAAGGGGTGTTGCGCAACATCCTGTTCTTGTGTTCAGGAAAAAGGCCCGTTTATTTGAGCACTCCAAAAACTCCGGTAACACTCCAGGGGGTAGCACGTAAAAGACTCCGTCCTCTGACTCTTCTAGCGTAACGCACACACTTCATACACACGTACTCACTTACAGTACCCAGCGGGGCAGCCCTTCCCCTCTCTGCTCCACCACTGACTGACAGCTGACTCCACTCATAGCACTCATGACGCTGCCGATCTGAACTGGTCCGTGGCGAAAAAAAGGTTGGTTGAAAAATACTGAAGTTGTCCCTTATGAATGACATTAATTCTTCAATATTGTCCAAAGTGCAGCATTAACAGTTCCATCATTTAGCCCTGTTCAGTTTAATTCAACCTTCATGTTTTTTGCCAGAAAGATTAACTTGTCCACATTGTCTGCAGTAAGGACAGATCTGCTGGCAGTTACAATGTCCCCAGCGGTTGAAAATACCCTCTCGCTAGGGACAGAGGTAGCTGGTATGGTGAATTAGCGCTTTGCTAACTTGGCAGTTAGGGGATATATGGGCTCATTGGTCTTCCACCACAGAAGTGGGTCAAAGTCTACTGAAATACAGCTTGCTGCCTTTTATGCGGCAACCTCTTCCTTCACCAGCTGCAAAGTAGCCTTGTTTCCCACCTGCGTCTTGAAGAACTCACCAAACAGTTCAGCCAGCGCTGACTTCTTGACAGGAGGAGATGATTCAGATGCCTCTGGGTGTCCTGTCTCTGGGGATGAACCGGCTGCTGTTGTCCCTGTGGCCTCCTCACTCTGTAAAATAAAATACCCCAAAAAAGTATAAATATTTAATATGAATACTACTGACACTAGCAATTAGTTGTTTCAAAATGATCAGTGAAAAAGACATTTTATGCACATGAAAATTATCTTTTTCCATGTCCACAATCTCTGTGGTGAGGCTGTTGTAGATCCTGTCACGACAGGCATCAGAAGGGCTTTGAACCTCGGGTCAAGCGCTGTGCATTTGTGGAGGAAGAAGAGTACCTGTTTCCTCTTACAGCCTCATTGGGTTCCATAGAGTGGAGAACTGTGGCTTTGAGGGGCAGGATCATAGATGCTGAAGGTATAGCTTCAGTGTTTATCAGTGTTGTGAGAGTTTTAGTGGCTTAAGGACCTCACTTACCTCCTCTGCCATCCTCAGATCCTGGTCAGACAATGTGGTGATATCTTTCTGCTGAGTACACTGCTGCTTGCTGCACAAGGTACCTCTCAAGCATATCATAACTTGAGTTCCAGCGGGTGGTGACGTCTTGAATAAGGGTGTGTTTTGGTACATTAAGCATCTCCTGTTTGCTCTCTAATATGTGCGCAGCTGTTGGGCAACAGTGAAAGAAAGACACAATCTTTCTCACTTTACCAAGCAGTCTGGACATTTGGTTGAGACCTGTTGCTTTCTGAGAAGCTAGATTAATAGTGTGAGCAAAACACCCAATTTGGGGGCCCATTCCAGCTTCACTCACTGCATTGACAATATTCCTTGCATTGTCTGTTGTGACTGTAATTGTTGTTCCTGGCCTCTCCAATTTCCACTCCAGCACTGTCTCTTTTAGTCCCTCTGCCAGCTTTGTGCTGGTATGTTGTTCATACATGGACCGCGTTTGCAGAACACGGCTTACCATATTCAACTCAGAAGTGATGTGATGGGCAGTCACTGTTATGTAGCTCTCGTTAGCTCTGGATGTCCATCCATCAGTCGTGAGTGCTACTGCATATGACTTTGACAAGTCTTGGACAACAGCAGATTTTGCTTGTTCATGAACGCCTGGTATTATTTTCTGGCTGAAGTGCGGGTGAGTGGGTACTTCATACTGGGGCTCAATCACCTTCAGCATGTGTTTAAATCCGGCGTTCTCAACAACTAAATATGGTCTTAGATCCACTGCTGTAAAAACTCAGATGGCAGTTGTTATAGCTTTGGCCCGATCTGAATTGCTAGGGAGAGGCTGCTTGAATGACGAAGTCAGCAGCGTTTGCACTAAGGTCGTTTTTTTCTTGTAGCAGAGATATTCACACTTGGGTGGTGCCCTTTCAAATGAGTTAGCATGTTTGTCATGTTGCCAGAAACGTATCCGATCTCAGAACAATGTTGGCACGCTGCTGTCGTTTTATCCACTTGTCTTTGTCCGTTGCAATATTTAACCAGGAAGCCTAAGTGTTCCCAAGCTGGAGACTTTGACGACAAGGGAAGGTCTTCAAGCTCTGGTTTCTCGCTAGCGGTAGCCATGACATCAGATAGCCAGAGGCTGCACATGTAACTGCAGGTGGATAGAGTGCTGAAGTCACGCCCCTTCCAGTGAAGCTCATGGGACCTTAGATCAACAACATATTTAGATTTCATGTCGCAACTCAAATGGGAACAAAAGATAATATTGCTCTCCCCATTCACTGCCATTCATATTTTTTCCAATCTAAGGTTCCATGAGCTCTACCGGAAGGGGCATGACTTCAGCACTCTACTGTAAACAAACGTAAACGAAACTTTCGTTATTATGCTCGTGTGGGAACTCACCTGTGTACACTTCTGCACTGTACCGGATGTCCTGTACCGAAACAGTTCAATGCAAAAACATATACCGTTACACCCCTACAATATACACAAACAATTCATGGTGCTGTGATGTGAAGAGGGTCTCCCAGTTCTGCTCTCAGGATGTGGAGTTTTTGACTGTGAAATGTCGAGCCTTTTCATCTTACTATTGCACTTTATGTTCTTTCTTATATGTTGTACAAATTGTTTTTAAATGATTTGTTTCTTTTTGCCTGGGATATGCGAAATGCCATTTCGTTTTTGTGCTGCGCATAAGAAAAATAAAGAAGTTCAGTTCAGAACGTTATATGACAACACAGCATCCAGTTGCTAATGGCTAACGTTAGCCTACTGTAGTATAGCCTCTGAAACATTAATGTTATCTTCCTGGTGCATTTCCACTCACTAGTAACGTTAACACTGCTATCTAACGTTAGCACTGTAACCTTATTCTAAAACTCATCAGTCATCACTGACTCCAGTTGAGTTTTAAAACTCCGGGGTTGCCTTTGACTTGGTTATCTTGGTTGTAGCGTTACACTCGCTCTCCTCTTCCGTGTATCTAACCTTACCATGACAACACCTATGTCGATCATAGACGTAATGAGGACATAATGGAGGACGGGGGAGTAGGCCTTAGGAGGGAGGTGGAGTTGCAGGAGGAGAGGTATGGGACTTTGGAGGGAGGCAGGAGTTGTGGATGTTCCAACTTTTTCTAAGTGCTGTGTGAAATGCAAGAAAGGTAAGAGCTGCTTTCATAGAATAAAATGATTCTGAGAACATCATGTCAGAGAGGAAACGACCCAGTCCAGAGATATTAAAGACTTAAGTATTTTTCAATTTGGACACTACTTTCACATTTTTGTGTTTAAAGCAGCTGTGCGGAACTTTACGTTTTCATTGATTATAGTGCCCCCTTTGGTTGAAACAGTATGACACCCACAGACTGGTGGTGTAAAATCTCGACTGCAACCCGCAATTACCGCATGCATTTGTTTTGGAGAGCGAAAGGATTAACGTTGCTAACGTCAGGTCAGTCCAAGTAATTAGTGGAAACATGCTAACATGCTAACATTAGTTAGTAGTAAAGTAAGACTGGTTCATAAATGTTCTGGTGTAGCTCTGAATTTCTTATAAACTGAGGACAACTGCCTGCTGTATATTTGTGTTCATGGTCACAGTCACAGAATTTTGTGGCGATTGTTGTACTAGTGTTGTACTTGTGATACGAACTAGGGACAGTTTTATTAATGGTAAAAAGTTCTGCACAGCTGCTTTAACATAATTATTAATTATTAATAATAATTATTTATTATTTGCGATAGCCAATTAAACCCCAGCAGATTTGATACCTCCGTGTGAAGCCTAGTGAGTTGACCCCAACATATTTGGTGCCATCGTGTGAGGTAAATATATGTTGATTCCCAACACAGTACTCTTAAATGTGGGCCTCAGTTGTTGTCACTCACAGCTCCGTCCAGGACTCGCTGTGTTTCCTCATCACTGGTGACATATATAGAAGTTGGCACCTCGTTTATCGTCCACAGAACAATGTTGCACACTGACATTTTCAGAACAAAGTAGAACAGGCTGCAGGGAGAGTCTCTCTCCATGGGATATTTAAAAATAGCAGGTCTGTGCATTTTAGTCCTTCTCAGGCAAGCGCAGGGGTTTAGTGTTGCCGTAAAGTTGTCATATTGAAATTTAAGGTGTGCTGATGGATTCATGTTGTCAGATCTTGCATTGAGTAACATTACAAGTAAGAGCACCACCTTTAAAGTTTCTGGCAGTCAGTCCAGTGAATGAAGTTATTTTTTCTCAGACTGCAGCTGCTGCGAGATACTGCAAAACATCCTTTCATTTAATACATATAGTTTACTGATGTATGAATAGAGGTTAGATGAAACCAGCCACAACTCAGCCCTGAGCAGAGTGACCATCCTCTATTGACCATTAAATGGACTGCAGTGTTTCTAGCTCCACCTTTTAGTATCAGATCTGTGTGCTTGGTATACCAGCAAAAAATGTGTACTGAACTGAACTGAATTGTAGCATACTGCTCAATGGAAACAGGACTTAAGTGTCTAACAACATTGTAGAAAGGATCCTGACAGAGATAAATCTTTTTTTTTTTTTTTTTAAATGTTAGATCCTTTTTGTTTAACCAGAAACAGCTCTTAAACCGCCATCACTGAACCCATCAGACTCCATTCAATAGATATATTGAAAATACAGAGTAATTTTAGGGTGTATACAGTCAGCATATTTCCACATCTAAGTGGTTGAATTAAGAATTTATTTCAACCAAACTGCAGTTGGTGATTGTTGGAACATTGAAGAGATAAACCAAGGCATTTCTGTGAGATTTTTGTTTGTTTGTTTCATTTTTTGTTTTTACTGACTTTGAATGAAATGTGTTTTATGATGACAAAATTCATCATCATAAATTCATCGTGGACACTGTGCTCTCTGAGTAAAGACAGTGAGTAAAGTTTAATGTCCCCCTCCTCCTCAGACAACAGCAGACAGTGATGGAAATGATGGTGGAGCGGTGCTGGATGTGACCTCCGAGCACAAAATGACAAAGATAAACAAGGAAGAAAAAAATTATAGTATGATTAAATGTTTATTTTGGGCATGATTCACCCGGCTTCACCTCATCATGCTAGATTCTACATAAATCAGGACACAATAGAACAAAAAAGCGTGAGAGCAGAAACATGGAGGAAAGAGGCGAGTGACATGTTATCAGTCACTTCATGATGGAGGAGTCAAACAGAGCAGAAATGCACAGTGGTCAGAGTGTCAACACTCGCAGCGATGAATAGATTGAGGTCTTCCTGAGGGTGAAACAGCAGATCTGTGTATTCATGAGGCCAAACAACGGGCCTCCTTTAGCCATTCAGGTAACGTAGCTTCTTAACACACTGTTATCACCAACACAGCTGGCAGACTGACAGTGAATTATCATCAGAGAGCTATCATCTCAGCTAACATGCCAATGACATTGTCAGCAACTGAGAGTCGATGGTCAGTATACACATAATCATAGGATGCTAGCACGCTGGGCTTTTATAATGCTAGCACCTGTTCCATTATCATCAGATTCTTCAAAACTGCAAACACTTTTGAGGTTTTCTCTCTTCATTCTAAGATGAACACAAACACAATATTTTACAGAGTAGTGACTTTTTAACACTTAATCATATTTAACACAGTTTAAGGAGTCTTTTGTCTCATTTTTGTCCATATACTGAATTCTATTGTAGGCTACACTGAAGGAGAAACAGAAGGATTTGCAGTTGGTTTTTGCACCTTACTGCTAATCTTTATTGGTTATATTTTTGTTTAATTTGCACTATTTTCACTGCAGCTGCTGGAGGACACTTTCCCTCAGGTTAAATAATCTAAATTATCTAATTTTTTTAGTGTCTACCTCCTATGCAGCAGACATAATCACGTAGGATACAGTGGTGTGAATAGGGCCACAAGAAAAATTATCTGCCCACAGTGGCCTTGATGCCCTGCCCGCAATGCCCCAGGTCATTTTGCGGTTTTCTCTTCTGCCTCTTTCCTGTCAACACAGCTTTGACACCTGCATCTTTTGAGAAAAAAAATGCGATGACATTTTTGATTCTTATCGTGCAACATCAAATGAGACGATGTGTACATCACCAGTGGTGGGTTTGATTCAAGCCTGGCATGAACCGCTCGGACGGGCTGTAACGACAGTTTGACACCAATCTATCACCGGCCAACCAGGAGACTTCATCAAACGCACGGGCAGGGATCAGTACCGAAACCTGGCATGAAACAACCCAAGGTACATTTAATCAAGACAGTAATAATAGTAAGCTCCGCTATTATCGGCATTACTTTTTAAAGTTTCGGTTTCATGTATCATCATTCTGCAGCCGTGGGTGCAGATGAAGGGAACATAACTTCAAGATGACTCTAGTTAACGACAGCTACACTTGTTACAGTGAGTAAGTGCAAGAAAACCTCTGCCAGCCAAGCCCATACTTTATCAATACATGTGATCAGCATGTAGAAAGCCATATTTAAACCTGCTCTGTCCGCAGTCTCTCATTATGATTTATAATTGTGGTCGACACAAGCACATCGCACTTGCGAGGCTAACAGCAAAGTGTTAAAGGACAACTTCGGTATTTTTCAACCTGGGCCCTATTTCCCCATGTGTATGTGTGCGTATGATTCATGGGTAGCCTACAACTCGTTCTAAAATTGGTTCAGTATTGAGGGAGGCGGATGCAACCGGAGCCGCGAAATGAGCTTAAACGGTAAAGGTGGCAAATGCGTCCCGTATAAGTTTGCGCATTCAAAGTGCTTTTTTTCGCCAGTGACCAGTTCAGATCACCAGCGCTAGTGCTATGAGTGGAGTCAGCTGTCAGTCAGTGGTGGAGCAGAGAGGCGGAGGGCTGCCCCGCTGGGTACTGTAAGTGAGTACGTGTGTATGAAGTGTGTGTGTTACGCTAGAAGAGTCAGAGGACGGAGTCTTTTATGGGCGATTGAACCTTGAGCCGCATCCAGCTGTTCTCGTCCACCCCTCCACCTTTATGTTATCATAGCAATAGTTGTGATGGTCTGATGATAACAACAATAATAACAATAATCATAATTATGATTATAATTATAACAATCATAGTCATAACAATCACAATCATAATCATAGTTGCAACAATAATAATAAAATAATCACAATTATAATAATAACAATAATAACTATTATCACAATAACTACAATAACGATATAATAATGATAATAATAATAATAATATTAATAATAATAATAATAACAATAGTACAAATAATAATGTGTGAGAGATCAGTGAGAGAAAAAAAAAAAAAATATAAGTGTGTGTGTGTGTGTGTGTGTGTGTGCGCGCGTGTGTGTGTGTGTGATTGTGTGTTAAATTAAATTGTGATGTATTTTGGGGTGTTAGGAATGTGCATGGTAGCTACTAGCCCAGGCCCATCGAGGACAGAAATGGGGACCATCTTTCTGTGAAAACTGTTATTTTGTTGTTATTGCGAGCAGTGATATTTTTCCATAAATATGCATTCTGAGAGAAGATTGGTCCAGTGGTTGATGTTTATTGAGTTTTTGGATTTCCAGTTTAAGAGAATTGTTTTCTTGGGGACAGAGAAATGAGCAAGCTGTTCTTATATTTGTTTGGTATGGTGATCACTGAAGTGTCTCCTAGTAGACAAAGCTGTGGGGATGAAGGGATTCTGCAGTCCAATATGGTGGAGAGATTTTCTGTGACAGAGTTCCAAAAAGAGTGAACCGGTTGACAAGCCCAGAGTGAGTGGAAGTAATTATCTGTTGTGCCTATTGTGCATTGTGAGCAAGTGTCTATGGTTGCCAGTCCAATTTTATACATTTTATATTGAGTGATATGTGTTCTGTGGATAGTTTTGTATTGGATTAACTGAAGGTTTGTATAGGATGTCATGGCAAATATGTTTTTGTTTATATCTGTCTTAGAAGTCAGGTGATGGGAGATGTTTAGATCTGTGTCCCAGTGGGCTACTGGGAGTATTCTGGAATCATCTGAGGCTAATATTAGTCTATATAGTTTTGAGGTTAGTTTATTTAGATTTGTAAATTCAATTATGTTGTCAATTACTTCAGAAGGTTCAAGTGGCTAATGATTTATGTTAATTTTTGATTTAAATATAGATTTAAGTTGTAAGTAATTTAAAAATTGGTGTCTGTCAATCCTGTGGTTCTGTATGAGGTCCTTGAAGTCTATGAACCAATTGTTGTGAAAGAGATGGCGGAGATGTGTGATACCTTTTTGTGCCCCTGTGTGATAGTGAAGAGGATTGTTGTGAAAGTCTGGGTTGTGCCATATTGGTGTGTATTTACATGGTGCTGGAGTGGAGTTGAAGATTTTGATGACTTTCCACCAGGCTGTCAGAGTTGTGGAGATTATAGTGTTTCTGAAGCAGGGATGTCGTTTGATGGTTGTATTGAGGAAAGGTAGATCTGAGAGTGAAATGTTTTGGCAATAGTGCTGTTTTAAGTCTGACCATGAGGTATTGTGGTTGGTTTGGTGGATCCATTTACAATATATTGTGTTTGATTTGCAAGGTAGTAACAGTAAAAGTTTGGTGCATCCAGTCCGCCTTGAGATTTGCTTTTTTGTAAAGTAGATAGTTTAATTTTTGTTTTTTCTTATTTTTCCAGTAGAAATGAGTAATAAGAGATTCGAAAGATTTGAACCATTTTTCTTTTGGTATGATGGTAAGCATTGAGAGGAAGTAATTGATGTGGGGAGTATTTTCATTTTGACAGTGGCTGTTCGTCCTAAAAGAGATAATGGTAAATTCATCCAGCGCCAGAGGTCATCCTCTACTGTTTTTAATAATGGGGTATTACTAAGATGAAACAACTCTGACAGCCTGGGGGAAATGCCAGTACCTTAGTATCTAATATCCCCAGTGTGAAGTGAAAGTGATAAGTTTTGTTCTGCAGAATCCCAAGCATCTTCTGAAAGTGGGAGTATGGACTTGTTCCAGTTTATTGTGCAATTGGAGATTTGTGAGAAGGTGTTAATAAGATTAAAGGTTTCTTTTATTGGAGGTAATGGTCCTGTGGGTACAATAAAATATCATCTGTGTAAAGGCTAATTTTGTGTTGGTGGTTTATGCTGTGAACTCCTTTGATGATATTGTTCTGACATATAGCAAGAGTAAGTGGTTCTATGAAGATTGCAAATAGTGAAGGAGAGAGTGGGCATCCTTGCCTGGTGCCCCGATGAAGTGTAAAACTGTGTGATGTAATTCCGTTTGTTTTGACAGTGGCCTTAGGTGAGGTGTATAGTGTTTTAATCCAATGGATGAACAACTCCCCAAAACCAAATCTATGCAATGTGTGTAATAAAAAAGTCCAGTTAACTTGATCGAATGCTTTTTCTGCATCTAGTGATACGATTATTGTTTTGATTTGAGTTTGTTGTGAAAGATTAATGATATTGAATAGTCTTCGTATATTGTCAGAACCATGTCTTTTTTTAATAAAACCTGTCTGATTGGGGTGTATTAAGGTGGAGATAACTGTTTATAATCTCATGGCTAGAGCTTTTGTGATGATTTTTAGGTCAGTGTTTATAAGTGATAATGGGCGACAGCTGTAAAGTTGCGTTGAATCTTTATTGGGTTTGAGTAGAACTGATATAACAGATGTATTCATGTGTGGAGGAATTTGTGATGTATGTTGAATTTCTAATGTTTGTAAAATAGTGGGGATAGTATGTGCCAAAAGTGTTTATAGAATTAGGGAGGAAAGCCGTTGGGTCCGGGTGATTTATTGTTGGGCATCTGGAGAAGGGCTTTGTAGAGTTCATCTGATGTTAGTGGCTTGTCAAGTGTGTCTGTATCTTGTTTGGATAGTTTGAGTAGGTCCAGGTTATTAAAGGATGATTGTATCTCTGATGGGTCAGGGTCTGTATTTGAAGGATATACGTTAATGTAGAGTGTCTGAAAAATGTTGTTTATTTCTTGTGGGTTTTGGGTAGTTTCACCTGTTGAGTTTTTTTTATGGTGGGAATGCTTTTTCTTTTTTACATTATAGTTGACAAGCTAAGTATTTGCTTGATTTATTGTTATTTTCAAAATTATCGTATTTGAGTTGTATCAAAAATTGTGTTTTTTTCTTGTAATTTTTTTCTGTAATTTTGTGTTGTGTAGCACCTTTATTTGTTCATTGGGCTTGTTTGAACAGCTGTCTGTGAGTTGCTTAATTTTCTGTTCCAGATGTTTTTCTAGTGCCTGTTCCTTTTTTTTTCTTGTTTGTTGAGTATATTATTTGTCCTCTAATTACTGCCTTGCCGGTTTCCCATAGCAATGATGATGAAATTTCTGGGGAGCCATTCAATTCCAAAAAGCGTGCCCACTCTCTCTGTATGAAAGCAGTAAAATCAGAATCCTTGATTAATGAGGTATTTTAGGTGCCAGCAGGGAGAGTATTTGACAGCGGATTCAAAGTTTAAGGTGATGGATACTGGGGCATGTTCACTAATTACGACTGGATGTATGATGATCTCAGATACCTTACTTAAAAATGTGTTACTAATCGAAAAGAAATCTAATCAGGAGAATGGCTGATGTAGTGGAGAAAAATAAGTGTATTTTTTGATGATGGGTTGCTCATTCTCCAACTGTCACCAAGACCAAAATCTGTCATGTATTGTTTTAATAGTTCAGTAGAGTGCCAGATTCGTAAATTGCCTGCTGTGCTTGATCGGTCGATTGTGTGATTGATTACTGTATTGAAGTCGCCACCGATTATGATATCTGTAAATTCTTGTAATGTAGAGATGCGGCGAGAAAAGCCAAGGGGTTAGTTTTGAGTTGCGGAAGAGTTGTCCATCAATGTATAATTTGTCTACGACCAGGTAAGCTCATTTACTGTTTTTTCTGTTGTCCTTCAGGATCGGGTACAGTACTTTACATCGTTCATTAATCTCACATGGAAACTGGTCATTAAGCCCGAATTTAGTTCCTTTCAGTTCTCTGCCTTTACTTTTGACCAGTTGCTTCTGCTAAAAAAGTCCAAACTTTGCAATGATTGCTCTGGGTCCTCTGAATGATGCCGTGCCGATGCGGTATGCTCAATGGAAAGTTATGTTGCTTACTTTGTCCGGTGGGAGTTTGAGGTGGGTTTTCATGAAATCTTTGAGTTTTGTGGGGTTGTCTGGTGTGGTTTCTGGTATGCCGGAAAAGATCAGATTGTTGTGCATACTTTGTGATTGTAAGTCCAAAATTGTCTCTTTCATTGTTTTGTTTTCTCTCGTGGCTGAGTCCATTCTTTCGGTTAAAGTTTTAACGGATGACTGCAGCGAGTTGTTAACTTTAATGACGGAGAGGATGTGGTTGTGTGCACATTCCAGGCTAGCTTTCAGCTCTTTTATTTCATCGTGAAATGGGATGAGAAGATCGAGTTTTTTATTGATACTGTTCAGAACACTGACCTTGATCTCTGTGGTTTGTAGATCGTCTGTGTCCATGGATGAATCTCGCTTCTTTTTTTTTGTTGGGTTGGGGTGTTCTGTTGTCCACGTTGTCCTGCTGGTTGTAGTAGTAGTGGTCAATGAAGCCTCCAAGTCTGGTAAATCCTCCACTGTGGTGGTTATTGGTTCCACATGTACAAGCGGTACAAGCAAAAGTGTTGTCCTGTGGTTTTTGGTTTTAATTAGTCGTGTTTTCTTTTAGTCCGTGGCTGATTTAATTTTGTGTTTACCGCTGAGGACAGGGTGCCACCATCTTGGTCTCTCCCCCTCACTGACTGCGTCTCACTCCGTCATCCATTCAACAGACCATCCTGCTTGTAGCAGTAGATGGTGTCATCCTGGACATGTCACGGTGAAGGACAAGATCTGCTATCAGGATATTGCATGTATTTACTTTTCATTTCAGAACCACATGTAGGCCTACCTGTATGGAAAAATGAGCATGTGTTGATAGTGTGGCAGAAATGAAAATGAAAAATAAACGAAAAATAAAGACACATTTGGGCTGTTTTTATCAGACATGATTCAGTGGATCAAGCTTCAGTTACCAGCCAGTCACAGCACCACCTGTACACTATACCTTCATCATTTACTCTCAGCTCAGAGTCAAACCTGCATGGTTAAAATTATGCACACATCTTTTTGAAAGTTGTCTTACACCATAATCCAACGCATCTGTGTAGACTTTACCTTGAAATTTTGTGTCATGGGGCCCATCACAACTACCACTGATAAGTCAAGTCAAACTTTAGTAGAGCACACTTAAAAACAATCACTGACCAAAGTGCTCAACAGGCACAAAACTCTCAAACAGATGAATACAGGGGCAAACAAAAGAAAACAATAAGCTCAACAGACAACAAATCGGAGCAAAGCAGAGGATGAGGCACAAAAGAAAATGGAAGACGAGGAAGGTCTTCAGTGGCGGCAGAATGGTTTCTGTAGTCTGAGCAGTTTTTATTTGAATAGGTGAGCTATTTCAGAGTTTTGGGGCAGCCACAGCAAAGGCTCAGTCAACACTGTTTTAGTGTCTACATCTGGGAAAAAAATCACTGACACTGCATCTGACAGCTGTGGTTTGAAAATAAGAGTTTGAATGCAAGAATTTTATTTATTTATTTATTTTTATTATTTTATTTTATTTTTTATTTTACCAGTATTTTACTGTACATGTTGTTACTTTAACATAAGATATGCCTGAAAATGATCATCGTGTCATTTTATGCAGCCTCTAAATGATTGATCCCTATATTATCATAAGTTTGTGTGTGAAGTGTGTGTGAGATTTGATTGGTGATATCTGTTTACATTTTGTGTCTGAGAATCTTTCAGTAGAACAGAAAGCAGCTCTAACTTTATGACTCTATGTTGCTGCCAGATTTGTGTCAGACTGAGACAAAAAGGCTCAGACTCTTTATACTTTCTTTATAAATCTGTTCCAATACCATCATCATCATCATCATCATCACTGTCGGTGTATTTATTATTAGCTGAGGTAGATTAACATGCAGTGAGTTTCTGGTCAACTCTGACTGACACCATCTGATCAGCAGCATCGTCATCCTCTCTGCTGACATACTGAATAATCCTTAATTTCCTTTGGGATGAATAAAGTATCTATCTATCTATCTATCTATCTATCTATCTATCTATCTATCTGTCTTATCTGGATAATCTCAGCACACATTATCTACAAATGATTAACGACAGGAGCTCAGTGTTGTTACAGAGTCACTTTTTATATTTCCTCCTGTTATGTGTGGGTTTTGGTATTCATTAATCTTAAACATATATTCAATCATTTCCCTCTCTGCTGTCAGATGACGTCCTTGGAGCAGGTCGGAGAGGAGGTGGTCGGTCAGGCTCGCTGTCCCTTTGAATCTGGTCAGTCCAACGTTGGACTGTTTGCTGGTGAGTCCAAAGTCACTTTAGAAAATCACTTATAACCAATGACTGGGCTCTGTCATGCTACAGACATACTGTCACATTTATTAATATGAATAATTACTGAGGTTCAAAAATGTTTTTGTATTGTATACAAAAATTGTATTAGTAATATCAATAATTTATATACACTGTAATAAAAAAGCTGATACTTGGCACTGTGTGACGATACAATACTGCCACACAAAAATACCACCATACAGTGTTGTATTGATTATTTTCCCCCCACCCCTAATTTTTACAGTAGCACCGAAAAGAAAAGCCGGTGTTCATCTCCTTAATTTTTTTTTTTTTTTTTTTTTGGAAAAAAAAAAAAAAAAATTGAAAACTTTGAAAAACTTTGAGAAATAGTTGTGAATATGAGTAAGAAAAATCTCAATCTCCGAAGTGGTGTCACACCCTGAGGAAGGCGCAAGCCGACATGCGTTGGTGTTTTTAATGACTCTTGCCCATTGAATAAAGGCTTTTTATCTTTTCCAAACCAACCTGAGTGCCTGGGACTTGGATTTTTTATGCCTTCTGGATTTTTAACCCTTCCATGAACACCGGTGGTTTGAGGGACACCAGCAGCGCTCCTGTTATCCTTTTCTTCCAGATATATTTATGTTCAGAAGCTGATGCTACATATGTTTGTGGGGACTTTAATAGTAGAGTGGGTGCACTGGATGATTACTAAAAAGAAATTGATGACATGCCAATAAGAACCCCATCAGATGTATGTATTAACAAACATGGTGAATCATTAATTGATTTAGAGGGACTCTAAACTATGTATTGTTAATGGAAGAATTTTTCCCCTTAGTGATAATTTTACCTCTGTATCAATCAAAGGGAGAGCAGTGGTCAATTATATACTGGTACCACATGACTGTTTACAGAACTGTATTTCTTTTGAGGTGATCACCCCAAGTCAATTGGCAGATAATGCAGGTTTATATAAATATAATTGGAGAGTGTTGTGGACTTCCCGATCACTCTATGTTATTTTTAAAACCTCATACAGGACATGAAATGGGTCAACTTGAGACAGGGCCACAAATCAACCAGTTTTATGTTAAAGGGAAGGTGTGTAGGAAATTACCCCAAAACTTTTTGGGCCCAGAAATGCAAATCTTTATCAGTACTGACAGAGAGGGTGCAGAGTTGTCACAAAGATCAAAAGGAATTGGACAAGTGGTATGAAGATTTCTATAAATTAATTCATGATGAAGTGGGAAAAGAGAAGACAAACTGCAGCCAAAGTAAAAAAAAACAGGAAAGAACCCCAAATACTCAAGAAAACCATATTGGAATGAAGAGTTACAGTATCTATGGCAGTCTATGCATAGGGCAGAACACTCATTTCTGAAATGCAAAGGTACCTAGTCTGATAAAAAAGGGCCTTTTAAAAGTCTTTAAAGAATGTCAGTACATATTTGACAAGACATACAGAAAGTATTAAAGATGTTATCAAAGAGGACAGGTATTTCACATTTAAAGGATTCAAACTTCTAACCCACAACTTTTCTGGAAATAAATTAATAAACTGGGCCCAAAGGATAGAGAGAATTCCTGTGGAGGTCCTGGGAAATGATGGTAACTAGATTACAGAATTATTCCAAGTTATTAAGAAATGGGAAACATACTTTAAAGGATTGTTCCATGATGGTACATCAAATAATGATGATACATTTTTATCAGGAAATATGTTCTGTGAAAGCCATGCAGGAGGGTGAAATGGCAAATGAAATTCATACCAGTAATGAAGATCTTAACCATGAGCTGACTATGGAAGAAGCTCAGTTGGTTATTAAAAAAAGCAAAAGTAGGAAAAGCCACAGCCATAGAAAATTTACCAAATGAAGTCCTGAAATTTCCAATGCTCTCTCACACTCTGCATGGCTTATGTAAAAAATGTTTTGAAACAGGTAAAATACCCTCTATGTGGCTTAGATCTATCATAACCCCGATTCCTAAATCTCAAAGCGATGACCCAAGGGTGCCTCTTAATTATAGAGGGATTAGTTTGTTAAGCACTGTTTATACATTATACTCCTCCATACTTAATATTAGACTTAAGTCATATCTTGAGAAGAGACAACTCCTTGTAGATAAACAAAATGGATTCCGTAAAGACAGGGCTTGTCTAGATCATCTCTATACTTTGAGCTCAATAGTAAGGGTAAGGTTAAAAGAGAAGAGACCCACATTTGTCTGTTTTGTTGATTTTAGAAAAGCTTTTGATTTTGTGAATAGAGATCTCTTGTTGTATAGGTTATTTAAATATGGAGTAAATGGGAAATTGTATAAATCTATGCAGTCATTATATAGCAGTCCCATAGCTTGTGTAAGAATAAATGAGTCTTAGACAAAGTGGTTTCCAATACCTTTGGGGGTGAAACAAGGAGACAATTTGTCTCCTACTTTATTTGCAATTTATATTAATGATCTGGCACGTGCAATTAAGTCAATGAACTGTGATGTACAGTGTGGGGAAGAAATGGTTAGCATTCTTTTGTATGTTGATGATATTATTATAATGGCTGAAAATGAACACAATATGCAAAAAAAATGTTGTCTTATACAAATGAATGGTGCAAGAAATGGAGGCTGTCCATAAATGAAAGAAAAACTTTTATACATACAAAGTTATACATTTCCGAAATCCTTTTATTTGTTATAGTAAATGTCAGTTTTATTTTGGTGACAAAAAAATTAATTTTGTTCGCTCTTATAAACACTTGGGTCTTTATGTAGATGAGTACATGAATTTTGTTCAAGGCACAACAGTCCTCTCTGAATCGGCAGGTAGAGCACTAGGGGGAGTTATTGGTAAAATTAAGGTACTCAAAGATATTGGTTTCCTTACATATACCAAACTTTTTCAGGCTTGTGTCTGTCCAGTCCTGGACTATGGGGCTGGGATCTGGGGACATGGTAGTTATCCTAAGAGTGTAGCTGTACATAATCGGGCCATTCGATATTTTTTGGGTGTGCATAGATATGTTCCAATGCTGGCGGTCACAGGGGGTACGGGCTGGGAACCCAGTGAAGTCCATTGGAAGGTTTGGGCTGCCAGATTATGGAATAGGTTACTCAATATGGATGATAATAGATTAGCAAAAAAAATATTCAAATGGGATATACAACGGAATGGACCTTGGATAATGGACATGTGTGATTTGTTTTGTAAATATGGATATGAACAAGTATTCCTCAGAACAGAGAAAATTGACATTGTAACTTTAAAGGAAAGGCTGCTTTATGAGGTTCAACAACAGTGGAGATTTGGAGTAAACCAAAGCTACGTACCTACCGTGAAATAAAATATGAGTACTTAACTGAAAATTATGTTTTGAATAACCTGTCAAAGAAACAAAGATCACTCTGTGCACAGATTAGAGCAGGCATTTTTCCACTTCATTTTGAAACCGGGAGGTATGTAGGGTTGGAAGAAGACAGTCGAAACTGCCCAATGTGTGACCTTAAAGAAGTAGAAAATGAGTATCATTTTGTCTTGTACTGTCCTTTTTATTGGAAGATCCGCGAGGAGTTGTTTAGTAATACAAAGATTAAGGTAGATTGGATAAATGCGGATGATTCACAATGACTGACTTGGCTGTTTGAAAGAGAAATATTTGGACTGGCAAAGTATTTGGAGAAAGCTTGGGACATGAGAAAGGGAGCATTGTATCAGTAGATGTATAACTTTACTTTTGTACTGGTGTAAATTGGTTTTCTGTTGCTGTTGTTATCAAATGCTTGACTAGCACGACTGGAAATTTAACTTATGTAATGAAATATGAAATGTATATTGTTATTTTGTTTTGCAAAGCTGTCATATAATCCTGTGGGGGATGGGCCACTAGGTGGCATGACACTAAAAAAAACTCACTGCCTTTTAATCTTATTTGTGCTTTGGCAACACACGTCATGCCAGTAAAGCCTGTTGAAAGTTGAAAGCTGAAAGCTGAGAGAGAGAGAGAGAGATAGACAGACTTTCTGACAGTCTGTGACCAGACTAGAATGCGACATCTACTTGGACAAAATAGTGCCAGCGCCATAGGTGCTCTGCCTTTTATTTATTACTAAGAGACAACCAACATAACAAGACCTAAAACCTGGAATTCATCTCCTCATAATTCACACTGTCTATTTTTTACTAAGAGACAACCAACATAACAAGACATAACACCTGAGGCCTTTACTACAAAGCCAGTTCAGCTTACCCAGGATATCTTCTCGCTATCTGGTCTGACTAACCCTAACATTAGCTGTTTGGGTAACTGGTACCACGAAGCTGGTTATCAACTAGTTCAGTCAACTTTGTGTTTTCCTATCCAGCCACAAACGCATTCATGTAAAAGGGGTGGGGTTGTTGATTTCTAGCGACATCATCAGAACCCTGAATGAAGTAGGCTGCTTCATATCATATGAGATGAAACAATGGTTTACTAGGCAGTAAAATGTCAATAGTGAGGGATTTGAATGACAAACTGTAGTCTTTAAACGGAAGATCTAGACACATTGAAAACGCCATCCAAAATTCACCATTATCTGAAACTACAATTTCGTGCAGGTATCACTATTGCTATCGCTATGGGCCTATGTGATGTTAGTAAAGAGAATTTTTTGCTGTTTCGTTGGATGACGATAATAGTACTCTGAATGTCACATAAAACACTTTAACATAACACCAGACTGTTTTTGCCGCTGAAGTAATGAGTGGAAAAGTAGTTAATGACCAATGAGGTCTAGCTGTCCAAAATATCACATTTATAATAGCGGGGGCCACTTAACAGTATGTGGAATGTTTTATCAATAAAAAATATTATCTGTTTTATCCTAGTTCTCATCACACAGGTGTCTCATGTAATTTTAGGCTGCAGTGATGGAATCCGAGTGTAAAAGTAGTACCACTGTCAGCAGTCACTGCAGACTAAAATAAACTTAATAATTTCAAATAGTGCTAATATCAAGTGTTTAGTGTTGTGAACGATCTCTCCATTTGTTAGATGTTCTGTTTTAAAACCAGACGAAAAAGAGCCCTGGCGCAATAAATGATTCTACAGACCCATAACAGCATATAGGCTCCTCTTATATACCACTCCACTCTTATTTGTCACTCCAGACTTTCATTCATGTAAACTCTTTTCTTCAGTGATCTGATTGGTCAGAGGTCGGGATGTTGACAGGCTGTGATCAGATATCCTGAAGTTAATCTGCTCCAGAGCAGATAAGCTGTTCACCATAAGTTGCCACAGTGATTTATCCCGGTAAATAGAGAACCAGAAGCCCGTACTACAAAGCTAGTTCAACTTACCCAGCATATCTTCTTGTTATCTGGTTTGACTAACCCTAACACTGGTCATGTGGATAACTGGTACTATGAAGCTGGTTATCAACTAGTTCAGTCGACTCTGGGTTTTCCTATCCAGCTGCAAGGGCGTTCATGTAAAAGGGAAATCATCAGAACCATGAAGGCTGCTTCATGTGATATGAAATGGTAGCTTCATGGTACTGAAAACCCAGAGTTAACCCTGAAGTTACCTCACTAATGCCAAATCCTGCTTCATACAGACCTCTGGAGTTCATCTCCTCACAGCTCACACTCTACCTTTTTCTTTAGTCCTACATTTCATGAGGCTTTTTTTGTTTTGATTTTCTTAAAAATTCCTGTACATGATTTTGTATTAATACATTGTTGTTAATTTAATTACCTATTATATTCCATTGCAGTTAAAGTATGGGCTGAAATAGAGCCCAGTGAATTCAATTAAAGCTACTCTTACCTTTCTTGCATTTCACACAGCACTTTTTGAGCACTTTGAACAAATTTGAACATCCACAACTCCCGCCTCCCTCCAAAGTCCCATCCCCCTCTCCCCCTCCTGCAACTCCACTTCCCTCCAAAGGCCTACTCCCCCCTCCTCCATTACGTCTTCATTACGTCTATGAAAAACGTAGGCGTTGGCAAGGTAATATTAGATGCACGGAAGAGGAGAAATGAGTGTAATATGCCAAAAGTAGAAGAGAAGAGGAGTAAAACACACTGCTGATAGCTAGCGTTAGCCATTAGCAACTGGATGCTGTGTTGCCATATATAACATTATAGCCTATGTTACATTAGAGGCAAACTAAAAGAGAAATGTTATGCAAACGGTTACATCAGTCGGATGCCTCCATGTGGGGAAGACAGACAGGACGCTCGGCCAATCGTTGCATTTGGATGCAATGATTGGTCAGTTTTCTTAGAACCATATGAGAATGGTACCGTTATGAGTTTTTGTCTCTGGTGAAATTCACTTACATTTCAGTGTACCATCAGCTTACTAATAGTATTTTAACCTAAACAAAGAAAAGCATAAAATTTCCAGAAAGGTAAGTGTCGCTTTAATATTGGCTGAAATATGTGCCACCAGAAACTGAATTTGAATCATTTATATTTGAACTTGAATTTCTAAACTTGAATCGTTGCATTGAAAAACTGAATCTGAATAGTATAATTGAAATTTAATTCATTTCTATGTATCTTCACATTCAGTTCTCACAATTCCAATTCACTTCTCAAAATTCAATGCCAATTTACTGTGACAGACATCTGGATAGTTTAAGGATGAAGGAAGAGCAATTGAGCGCAGATAGACAGGACTTCTCTTCGGCCAATCAGCACCTACAATTTTGAGCACTTAGGAAGAAGCGCTCGCCTTGATCCATAGACCATAGACAATAGGCTCGATCGAGATGAACTGCACTCATATAACTCAGTGTTTCCTCTAGGATTTTTTTCAGCAGTGGGGGGTGAGACATCCAACCCCCCCACCCCCCAACGCGTTTGGTCAAATACCGATTGCCGTTTTTTAGTTTTTGCAAATGAACACCCTCCTTCTGAGTAGTATCAGGATAACACAGCAAAAATGAGGCAGATGTGCCTTTTGTCATTTACAAATAGATAAATCACTTTTCTATAATACATCAATGATATTTCAGTGGAATAAATTACTTATTGACTTATTTGTACTTCAAAAACAGCATCAACAAGTGATTAACATAGGGGGGATCAAAATTAAATAAATAAAATAAAAATCAACCAGCCACCCTCCTCCCCTGACAAGTCCCTTCATAAGTAAAGAACAGTCCCTAAAGTGCTGTGAGGTTTGTGGACCATTACCTGCCACAGAGAGAGAAATGTGAACGGCTTGTTTCTCCTCTGATACGCCACATACTGTCCATCGCCGGTAAGCCGTTATCATGCGCCACCGTACTTGACAGGAATACGTCCTGTCCGTGTCTGTGACCGCCGTTTCGTTTCTGCTGCTGGTTGAAATCTGTACTCACACAGCATGCTGAATGATTTATTTTGCCCGCACAAAACTAGTTTTAGTTGCAAATGTGAGTGCGGTGACGGACAGAGTAAAATATCGCCACACTGCCGACATTTTACTCCGTCCTTCACTGCACGCTGTTTGTTTGCGTTTGATTCCGCTACATTCATTCAGCAGCGGACACCGCTGCTGAATGAATGTAGCGGAAACACTGTAACTGTAAACCTTGTTGCTGCTGTTGCACAAACGGTGAACTGGAATGACTGATTGTACACTGTTTGTACAGTGCAAACTTTGAATAAAGTAAAAAAAAAAAAAAAAAAAAAAAAATAACCATAGACAATAGGCTCGTTTAAGATGAACTAGCTTTAATTGAATTCACTGGGCTATAGTTTCCCGGCGCGGCGCAGGGTGGCGTAGGGTGACTAACCCCGCACAGAGCTAGTTTCGAGCAGCGCAACCCAAGGCGTGCTCAGTCTGGTAGTTTGGCAGACCGAGGTGTGCTGAGATGGGTGTGGTAGCGTAGCAGGGGGAGGTGTCAACAGATCCAGCTTGGCGCAATGACAGTTTTGTGCCAAAAGGCTTTGCCGAAGGTGCGCTATAAGCTCGCCAGCTGAAACCATTTTAAACTCCGTTTGCATGTAGACAGGAGGCCATAACATGGAGGAAAAATTATATTTTACAAAAGTATCTGTATATGAGTGGACAGGGTATTAGTGTAATCTAGTGGTGAGGTTTGCAGATTACAATCATTTTAAAGTTCTACTGAACCAGGACCTGAGATGTAGTGGAGTATAAGTATAAAGCTGCATGAAATGGAAATGTACAAGTACCTCTTATTTGTACTTTAGTACAGTACTTGAGTAAATGTACTGATTCACTTTCCACCACTGTGTATTATGCAAATTTAATAAAACAGAACAAAACACATTTTGGGGGGGGGGGGGGCTTTTTACAGATCAAAGTATAAAGTATAAAACTAAAATATATGGTGACTGTTACAAATGACTAAAGGCCAGCACAAATCTACAACAATAATTACATACATAACCACAGAAGAGACATTCACAATGATACATACAACCATTTGTATTTGGTTTGACATCAGAATTTTTAAACATAAAAAATGTGTTTTTTTTTATGTAATTTCTGAAATGTAGTGTCTCAGAGGAGTTGAGATTGTCAGTGTGAACATGAACATGTTTCTGTGTCTCAGGGGGAGATTTCTACTCGGCCACCATGACCGACTTCCTGGCCAGCGACGCCGTCATCTACAGAAGCCTGGGGGACGGCCGACCCGTCCTCAGGACCGTCAAATATGACTCCAAGTGGCTCAGAGGTTGGTCACAGTGTTCGTTATCAGATGGACAAAAGCATTCCCAACTCAAACTTACCTGTTGTTTTCTGATCACATCATGCTTTCAATCACATCTTGTGACAGATGGTTCAGTTTTTTATCATGTGATGTAAATCTGGAATTTTAGCCATACAATGTTCAGATGTTTGACTTCTTAAACCCAGTGCAGATCAAAGATTTGTGACAAAATGAAACAGTTTTAGGCCGTTGCAGAGAAAAGTTGCAGGGTGTGAACTAGCCAATCTGAGCTCGACTTACGACAGCTGATGGTGTCACCTGAAACTCAGCTGGTCTAATCCCTAGTGGCTGGTTTTAAAGCACGTCACCTGTTTCAGCAGCCAATCAGCTTGTAGTGAAGTCCACTGGTCAAGTCAAAATAACCGCAGACGACATGTTGGCTTGCTGCGGCAGGTCCTCCGTCCTCGCCGAGCCTTCTGTTTTCTTCCACATGGTGTTTCCGTGTCGGACAGTGGGTTGCTTCTGCTGCTCGCTGTATGTGCTTATGCCCCGCCCACACACACATTCTCACAGACAGATTAATTTGCGCTGGTTATTTATATTTTTGTGGCATATAAATGAATGAATACAAGCCCTCTGATGCTTGTTTTTGTTTCATCACTACTACAAATACAACTGTAGCCAGTATCTCACTATCACTATCTTAATTCATATTTTAAGAAGCTACAAATTATATTCAGCCACAAAAACGCTGCAGGTCAACGCGTTGCAAGTAGTTGCCTGTTTGAACTCACCTTGTGACAAATTTTTGGTCTGAACTGGGCTTAACACTTGGGGTTGGGTTTAGACTTGACTGCTGTGAAACATCAGTAACTTAAGTTTTGACACCTTAAGGGCCACAACACATTACTGCCTGGAAAACGTGAGGTTGGGACACTGGGTGCTACTCTTGTCCCTTTTTTTAAGGGTGCAAAGGCAGGTTGCGGTTGCACCTGACGTTGTAAAGTGACCAGCATCGTATCATAGCCTATTTAAACAGAAATCCAGAGTGCAGATCTGATCTTCTTCCAGGTGTTCTTTTTTTTAAAAAATGTATATTAGACCTAACATATTGTATTGACGAATGTAAAACTTTGGGTATTCCTGCATTGAAATGTCAAGTTTCTCCTCCATAGTTTACATAGTTACTATAGACCAGAGGGGTATTCCAGGTAGGAGGTTCAACAAACTAAGTATAACCCTGAACTCTGAGTTGATTTACCCTGAGATGGGAAATTCTGAGTTACCCGTTCCAGAACAGCTGATTTGAGTTAGTTCAGTCAACTCTGAGTATGTTCACTCTGAGTTAAGCCGACAATAAAAAGCCATCATCAATGGGGCTCCGACTCCACCATGGCAACAGGTAAATAAAAGACAGCGCCTCCATTTTAATCCAGTGGATGTAGAGATATTAATGCATGTGTAGCAGATGGTGCATGTTTATCTTTAAAAGAAGAGCCTGAGTCAGAGCAAGGAAAGTGTAAATAAGTTAACCATAAAGTGAATAAAAAAAGTTTTATTCAGTGTTGTCCGTTTATTCATCATTTCTCAGACTGGCATTTCCTTAATGAAGATAAAGTGGTGGAATCTGACTGTGTATCAGGCTGTAGATACATTACATTATATTAATAATATGTAATAATAAACATTTGTTCAGATTTAATCTGATGGGGAAAAACACAGTAGGCAGCAACTGAAAAATAGGAAGATTTAAAACATATAGTCTAGGCTATAGATCAAAGACATAAAGACATGACTGTAAACTCACAGTCTGACCAAGTAATAATATGTTTGGTGATTTGCACTTGAAAAGATGTTGAGGTTAAAATACATAGATTTTAAAATGTTGGACATCTATTTGTATGTTGATGTGTATGTAAAACCCACTCCACGCCTTCTCTCCTCCCTCTTTCCGACTTGCGTAGGTAGGAGGGACGGAGGTGGGAAAGAGGAGTAGCTGCGCCAGGCGCACGGTGTGCCAAACTTGCAAAATCCACCTGGCCACACCCAGCCGCTTCGCCCGGTCTGCGAAACTAGAGCCCTACATGTCTAAAGCTTCATACCGATTTTTAAAATGTAAATAATTAGACCTACACATTATGTGCAATAAACATGTAGGAGCTGCTCTAACAGACTGACAGTCTGATCCTTGTGCACAGTGTTATAAAAAATAATAAATATAAGAAGGACAGAGGTTTGATTCTGAGCTGAATTCTCGCTGTGTAATATTTGAATGTAAAGACAAAAACTGATGTCCAAAGAAATGATTGATGTGCATAAATTCAATAACTTAAGACAGTCCTGAGTAACAAACTAATATCCAGCAGGATTTAGACTGTGACATACGGTAAATCTCCGCTAATGAATGCGCTTCGATACAAGCTTTGATACGGACTGAATGAATGAGGAAATGAAACGGTGTGTCAGAGGAAGGAGACAGAGAAAAACTCAGGGTTTCTTAAAGAAAACCTGCCGCCGAGCAGGTTAGGTTCACAGAGTCTGTTACCATGGTGACTGACTCAGTTTCAGTTACCTCTCTTTCTGGAACGGATAACTCAGAGTTTCCCTCATCTCAGGGTTAACTTACTCTGAGTTTTCACATAACCCGCTTTCTGGAATACCCCCCAGGGGTATTCAATTAAAATTCAAGGAAGGCCAGTCACTAAAATTTCTGAATCTTGAATCCTGAATCGTATAACGTCAATATTGCATCCAATAGCTTACCCCTATGCCTATCAAATAAAATAAACAACGTACATTCCTTATCATTTCAACAATATTCACTACTACTTTTTAACATGGAAAACAAATAGCTGTGTATACCATAAACAAAATAAGTCCTCTGGCTAGCACAATGAACTTGAAGCCTACATTTCAAGTAATAGAACTCAGGACCATGTTTAAATACTCATCAATGGTGAAAGATGTCCATGCTGCATTCTGAGTAATTGCATCAATATTTCTGGTTTTCTGATTGTCATCGCTGACATTGGGATTTGCTTGATTTTGTCACACAATTTTCTTT
Source organism: Epinephelus cyanopodus (assembly GCA_026686955.1). Lineage (NCBI taxonomy): Eukaryota > Metazoa > Chordata > Actinopteri > Perciformes > Serranidae > Epinephelus > Epinephelus cyanopodus. The sequence continues at coordinate 2,996,075 of CM048931.1, read as the reverse complement.
ACCTTCAAGTACCTTCTTGGCAGGGGCATTCAAGCACTCTTTAACTTAATTTTCCGTGTCACTGAATGTTTTTTTATGTTTGCCCCAGTGTGTTCAGTGAACATTCATTTGCACGTGGCTGGGCAGTAAATGAATGTGTGATGAGTCAGGTAGATCTGTCACACTTGGCTCTCAGCTCAGTTATTTTGCATGCTCTCACTTCTGTGGATATATTTCCACAAAGGACCTGAGTTTTTTTTCTCGCAGTGACACTTAACTTTCCTGTTTTTAATCAACACCACGGTTTCACAACACATGAGACACAAAGTTTTGGTACTGGCTGCGAGAAGAATGAACATATCTGTCCATTCACTTTTTAATATTATTTTTTTCCGAATCAACTTTCCTTACTTTCTAGCCATTTCTTGTTACAAGGTAACAGGGTAATAAGCCACATAATTTAATGGCATGAAGACAAAAAAGTGACAACACTAAACATCAACAACACAGATGTGCACAATTAATCAAATATTTGTAAGCCTTCTCCCTGTGCTACCTATTGCAATACAGAGAAAAAAAACATTTTAGAGTATAAATAAGAGTAGCTCTGAAATAGCTGTGAAAATTAATCTTAGAGTCACTCTTATCCTATGGACCGTTTCATTGCTATTCACTTGCTAGGGCAACAACTTTGGTCCCTGTTTACTTCCTGTCAGCTTCTGCGTTAACATACATTCAAACAGGAAATACAAAGGGACCCATTTAGAAGGTTTATGTTGTCTGGTTTGAAACGGTCTATAGACATTTCCTTAGCCAGTTATAATTTCTCTTTACCTGTGAAGCCTTGGGCTGATAATTGGTGCTGCTGTCAGGTCCCTGTCCTGATACCTGCCTAGTTTCTCCCTGTCCCTCTTCTATCTATTGCAATAATATAGATAATAAATGTGAAAGCAAAATTTATAATAGGATTAAGAATAGTATTGGTGACATAGCTGTGGAAATTGATCGCAAAGTCACTTTGCACCCTGCATGATCATCCTTGCTGGCTTCTGGTCCACTGTCTCCTCCTTGACCCTGCTCTTCTATTGAGGCAATAAGGATTAAAAAAATATGAGGAAAAAATGTTTTTTAGCATTTAGTGAGAGACATGAGCTAATCAGCCACTTTTGGATGTGGGTTAAGGCAGTAGTTAATTTTTGAGCTGCATCTTGGGGGTTTTCAGTATAAGTAAAGATCACTGTATCATCAGCAAACATAAGGGTTTCGACGTTTGGGAGTTCATTAGAGAAAATAATAAAGGTCCTAGTATGGACCCCTGAGGAACCCCTACAGGGCAATGCAGGTAGGGTGATTTGTGCTTGCCAACTCTTACATAGTTTTTTTCTATTTTTTCCATTGGATAAATAAGATTTCATCCATGTAATAACATTATTGGAGAAATTAAAAACAGAAAGTCTAGAGAGGAGGATATTATTATTATTGACAGTGACAAATGGCTGTTTGAAGTCAATAAATACAACACCAACACATGGATATCTATCTAGTTAATATTTGATCTTCTCGACAAAAACACAGGCGGCTGTTTCAGTCGAGTGGTGAGAACAGAAACCGAACTGCATAGGATGGAGAGGTGGGCCACTGATATTAAGTTGTTCTTTAATGGATTTAGCAATCCACTTTTCAGCAATTTTAGAGGTCACTGGGAGGATGCTAATAGGCCTGTAGTTGACAGGGTCGGTTCTGTCACTGGATTTGAAAACAGGGGTTACTGTTGCCACTTTCCACACTGATGGAACAGTCGCCTGCTTAATAGATACATTGACTAACTGTGTGACTGGTTGTGCTAAGGAATATTTATGAGATTTTAAAAAGCTGGTATCAAGACCATGATCATCCCTGGCTTTGGAATTTTTTAGGTTAGTAATAATGTTTACTTCTTCAGACACAGTTACTTCTTTGATATTGAGAATTGCGGGATCATTAATAGAATATTGCTGACTAGATACAGCTGATTGAAATGTTTGAGGAGGGGGCTCAGCTGCTAACCCTTTAGCTGTAAGAGCAACCCAGCTGGAGCAGCTGTAAGAATAATGCTGGGTGGCACTGGGCTTTGAGAAGGACTGAGAGATCTCAAGCACTGAGTTTAAAAAGTATTCATTTAGTTTGGTAGATGTGACCGGTTCAGACTAGTGCTGGACAATTAATCGAATCGCAATCGCAATCACGATGTCAGGCTGTGCAATTACAGAACTGCATAAAAGGCTGCGATTTGCGATTTAATGTAAATAAATGTTAATGTGTGTCCCTGTGAACAAAGAGCATGAGCATGACCATGAACAGGCTGAGTTGGTGGTGAAAAAAAGTCTGTTACATGCTGATACTTTGGATTCAGGTACGGCGATGTTTAACGGAAAGACGTGCTGTTTAAGTGTAAAAGTTAAAGACGCCACGTCCCGCAGCAACACAACCAATCTATATCAGCACTCGAGACACCGCAGAGAAAAGTAGGAAGAATGCATGCGAGAGAAAGCCGACCTGTGTAACGTCAAAGACAAAGAGACAACTGAAAGCCGCAAGAGCCTCATAATACAAAATCCAAGCACAGTTATGCAAACATTTGTAAGTGTCACAGGGAAATCATGGACTCCATAACAAACTATATAATAACAAATGAAAAACTGAGCAACTTTGCTCGGTTTCAGCCCACTTAATATGCTGCTGTGTTGTGCTATGGCATGCTGGAATTTGCCTGAACGCAACATATGCTCGCTCCACTGTGTGTACCGTGCTGCGCTGCTGTGTGACCAGCGTGTTTGACTGTGCTCAGTCTGTTGATGGTTATTAACACACTGTCCATAAAATAACTATGTCAGGTCAGGTCAGTGCCCCCCTAATATAAAGTAGGGGAAACACTGAATCAAGCAAGAAGACTAATGATACCATTTATGTATTATATTGTAATTGCAATCGCAATCTCAAATCACGATATTGTCCACTCAAATCACAATCGCACATTTTTATATAATCGTGCAGCACTAGTTCAGACACCAGCCTTTCACAGAATTTGACTTCAAGTTATTTATTGTCTTGATTTGTCTACTTGTTAGTTTATTTATGCTTACCCAGATCAGTTTACTATTTCCTTTTGCATTTTCAATGACAGACATACATTTTTTTTTGCCTTGGCTAGGCGTAGACTCTGTGTCACTTTATTTCTCACGGATGTAAAATTTTGTCTAGTCAGGCCAGAAATCAGGGATTCTTTTAATAATTGGTCCCTGTGCACCATAATTTTTTTACGATGGCTACTAATCCAGGGCAGGGAGTACCCCCTTTTCTTGTGGCCTCCCTTCTGCATAAAAGGTGTTACAATTGTTTTTAGTAAAGAATGAAAAAAATCACAACTTATATTAGCATCATCACACGAGAGAATTTCATCCCAGTCCTGACCATTCAAGGCCTCAGATAGATTTTGTTCTTGGTTTTTGGGGATAAAGCAGTAATTAGAGGAATCCTTAGAGGAGTTTGAGAGTGCAGTATTGAACCGCTTTTTAGTGAGTGTTCTGGTGATGAAGATTGCGTTTTGGTCCGATAGACCAGTCAGAAAGTTATGAGATTTTATGACTCTTTCCAGTTTATTAGAGAACACTAAATCTATTGTGGTTTCAGAGTGATTTGTTATCCTAGTTGGAACATTAATTAATTGAGTGAGATTATGGTGATTGGTGATCTGCTTATCCTATTCTTTTTGTTATTCCAATTCCTATTAAAGTCTCCCATAATAAGTACCTCTTTATCAAAATCACAGTGGTTGAGGAGGGTTTTAATCATAAAAATCAACTTTGACAGAGGGTTGACAGTAGAGACAGATCACAGTAAAGGACATTTTGGAAGAAAGTGTGACATGTATACCAACACATTCAATTGTGATGTCATTAGGCCATATCATTTGTTTACAGGCAGTTGTGTTTTTGACATAAATTTCTTCAAATGTGTTGAGTTCAACACACATAGGACATGTGAAATGGGTCACCCCAGGAAAGCTAAATTAAGCTTATAAGAGGTGGCCCAGACATACACAAACAACAAATAGATACACAAAAAGGTTTCAAAGGTTTCAACTCATAACTGAATACTGAACTATATTTATGACACAAAAGGTGCCAATCAAAAAATGGGTGACATCACCATGATCCCCTTATTCATCCACCTCCGTAGCCTTCACCTCAGGAGCCTGGGTAGAATAAGAGCAGAGGAGAACATGAGAAAAACTGCAAGAACAGAGCCAACAGTAAGTGAATAGTTTCTTAAAGAAATAACATTTGGTAATATAATACTTATATAATTTAGTCATTACAGATTACTACAGTCATTGGTTACCCACACAGCACTGTCTGGTGTCAGCCCGGCACAAAATACAGCAGTTAACACATACAACTATCAACCATTTACTTATTAATTATTTATTATTTTAACACATTCTCAGGTCCCTATGCCTCCAGGAAAATCCTATGCTACCAAAGCAGTCTTCCACCTCCTCCTTTTCTAAAACAGAGCCACAACAACGTCATCACCTGGTAATCTCAAGCTAACGTTACAGCTTCACCAATGACAGATATAACAACCTTGACATAGTGTTAACATTCACTGAGTTTTATAACGTTACATTAGGTCTTCAGTTCAGATTAAACAGACACACTGAATGTTACCTCACTAAACACACACACAGTCAAATCTACTGCCAATTCACACAAAATAAATAAGTTCATACATATCATTTAACGTGGCAGCTGGTCTCCTTTTCTCCTTTTCTGTCCTTTTTGCCGCTTCTAGATTGTTGTCGTTGATGCTGCTGTGTCTGGTCGTGCTTCCTGATAACGTCAGTATGTCTTATGACGTCTTCTCTGGCAATGCGTTTACTGACTACCGTAATAAATGGTGTTGGTGCATGCATTTTTCCCCCATTCAATGTCAAAATCTGGGACATTTTCAGGGACAGCTTTTACCAGGGACAGGTCACCCAAATCCAGGGCTGTCCCCATAATCAGGGACATCTGGTCACCATAATTTAATCTAGTTTCCCTTGTTTTTAATCCACAGCCTAGTACTGAATTACTCTCACAACGGTTTCACAAGAGTGATAATAAAACACTTACACACTGGGCCTGATACAAACTTCAGTTACCAAAATGTATGAAATTATCCTTACTGACGGAGAGGAATGAAGTCAAGTTATGGTGTTAGCAAATCAGCAGGAGTTAGCATGAACATGATGCAGCCTATCCATTAACCTGCTCAACATGACACACAGCTCATCGACACATTCACTCTGCTCATCCTGCTTCACACATTGTCAGTCTTGTATCTCAACCATATGCATCTTCACACACATTTCACCCACTTTAACTCACAAAGAACGTCATTAGCAACACACTTAGCTACTGAAGCTATTTCTAGCGGGACCCTCCACGAGCCGCGACACACACACCCACCCACCCACACACACACACACACACACACGCTCTCTTAATCACGGTCAAAGTCAATGTCTCTGAGTGTCACAGTTACACACTAAGGTTCTGCTGAAACATACTACTGTTATCTGGGTGTTCATTATACTCATCTTACCTATTAAGGTGCGTTCACACCAAACGCGAATTCGCCAATTCGCGCGTCAAGTTTACATACAAAGTCAATGCAAAGACGCGATTAGACGCGAATTCGCGCCGGGCGGCGCGATGGACGCGTTTGGAGCGACGCGATGGACGCGATAGACGCGATGGACGCGGCGCGATAGACGCGAAATTCGCGTCCAACGCCTCATCGCTCGAGTTGAAAATATTGCACTTTTGAGGCGAATTCGCGTGACTCAGAGCCGCGAAAGCCAATCAGCGTTGAGCTTCTCCCGACGTCATGGTTGACATCCAGTTGTTGACACAACAATAAACTGCTACTCACCGGAGACAGATGGACAGACACTCCGCAGCTGAAATGGAGCACCTGTAGTTAGTGTCCTGCCGGGAGATCCTGGTGCCAGCCCTTGCCAACAGGTCCTCAAACTGGTCCCCAGTCAGCCTGAAGTACCGCTGAAAGCGGCTATCATCCAGACGGAGTTCCTGGAGGAGGTGGAGAAACTCGCCGAGCTGGATGTGCTTCTGCAGGATCGGGTGAACCCAATAACGACGGCGTTTGGCCCTCCGACGCATTTGGGACTTCAAGAGCAGGTACAAAGCGGCGATGGTGGTTATCTCAGCCATGGTCGTCAGTGGCTACCCGGAGCTATATGATACTACGTGTCTACTCTACAGACCGCAACAAAAAGGAGCAGGCTTGGGTGAAAGACGCCGAGGAGACTGGTCTACTTGTAAGTTCTGTAAATATGTGTCTGTAATTAGTTTGCAGAATGGTTGTACTACGAACGTTAGCGCTAGCTTAGCTTCAGTTAGCACAGCCGCCGGCTTCCCCGCTACTCGCGCGAATGACGCGATGACGCGAATTAACAAAATGGTCAGGCGTCGAAACTCGGGCGTTACGGGCGGCGCGTTACTCGCGATACGCGCGAGTAATTCCCTTCATTCGCGTTTGGTGTGAAGGCACAGTTAGGAATGAGGACATACGTCATGGTACCACAGTGTCACGTGACCTGTTTGTCAGGCGGCGCCATTTTGAACTTACAAGCTATCGGTTGCCATGGGCGACAGGAGTGCATAGACCGAGTAGCTAACGTTAGGAAAGAGCCGCGTAAATCAAGAAAGAAGAAAAAATGCATAAGACGGCGGTAAAAGCAATTTGTCCATACAGGGAAAAACTAAATGAAACCGCTAAGAAAAGGTGTTTGGAGAAGATTGATATAAATGATATAGACCCATATGAGCTAACTGCAGCCGACTGGTGCAGGGACCTTGACACGCTGCCACCCTGCACCTACATGCAGTTGGTATAATATTTAGTTTTTGGCATTAGTTATTAAACTATGCAAGAATTCAAAAGCCTTAAGTCCCTTGACAGCTATGAACAGTTCTGCTGTGGCTGGGTTCAAGATCTGGCGATCTACAAGCCCCAGGACTGTGAAAATACCGTCGTGCTGGCAAAGGTAAGGCTGCTTCACTTTTTACGTGTTGTAATCACATTTTAATGGGGTGTAGTAATGTTGTAATGCAACTGACATTGTTTCATAGACAGCATTAGACAGCATCATACATGTTTTGAATGTTTTTTCCTACCTGACGTTCCTGTCACGTGACTATGGGGTTCATGTTTTATTAACATTGATTAATGTGATTGGCCAAAGATGCATCATGTACATCAAGATAGTTGCTCCCTTGCCGTGTATGATCGCTACTATCAGGAAATCAGCTGTAAATCCTCGTAAATAATGCATAGATGACCATTTACGCATTTTACACAAGCTGAGACCAGTAAATGGGCCTCAGAATGAATGAGAAAGTGTGTTAACTGCAGGAAACATGACAAAAATGCCTGTAAACCTCCTAAATGCGCTGAGGCTCTCTGCCTCACTGCAGACACAGACTGTTTTCATGCCAGACATACCAGGCGGGTGGGTCAGTTTTGCAAGTAATGTAAATATATTTTATATCAAAGTTAGTGCCTTTATTCTTTTCCCCTGATCCTCAAGACCTTAAGGAACAGATGTGTATTTTTCAAAGAAATTCATAATAATTTTGCTGTGTGTTTACCATAAATGTGTGTGAAATTCTTTTTCCGGTTTTTATTTTCCTTTCTAAATCTAGTCATACCACTTTTTCTACATTCATATGACACCACCACAGCATGAATATTCTGAAAGCTCAGGTTGTTATGAAAAAAAGGATGTAAAATACTTGATTGTACCTCACAGAATAGCAATGCTGCAGACAACTTGAAGGGCCCTATTTAGATGGTCTAAAACGTAAAGAGCCAGGCGTGCAGCGCATGGGCGTGTCCCAGTCACTTGCTAGTTAGACGGCGCGTTTTCACACTGTGCGCCATGGTGGAGAGTCTAAAAGGGTTGGACTTACTCTGTGAATTAGTCGTGTGTGTTTTGGGCGTATTATTCAATAAGCCAATCAGAGTGTCACCTCCCATGCCCTTTTACAGAGGTGTGATTGGAGCGCACGGCGGAGAGCTAGTTAGATGGCGGACCTACCAACTGGAAAGAGTGAGCCTTTTTTCAGCTGAGGAGACGATAAATGTATCTCTATATCGACTGTCCCGTCACATCTGATGTCAGATCAAAGGGGATTGGCACCATTTGGCACGTTTGGCACGCGTAACGGAAACCCAACCTGATTTGATTAACACAGCTGAGTTCACGTCCCTTTCAGTCAGCCACAAACAGCCACAGCATCAGATAGGGAGTATATATTCAGCATCTGTCATTTTAGAAAAGTCACAGAGTGAGACTGCGAGAGAGAAAGAGAGAGCGTGTGCCCGCACAAGAGAAACACTGTCAACAAATTGTAAATTATTCAATTTATTTTATTCTAATCCAGGAGGTTAGAGAGCCCAGCTCCCTCTCCAGCACCCTGAACCTTGATTTTGTGATTTACATCCCAAAACAATCACAATTCAATTGGAAGAGACAAGTTCGTTTTACAGGCTATGCATCATCAGCCCGTGGAGGTCTGCTCGCAGTTCCGTATATTTGGACACTGCGAGCAGACCCTCCGGATTATGATGATCATTATTACTGCGATTAAATCATTCTGATTAATGACTGACCATTAAGACGTGTTTCTGATAAATATTTTATGTGCACAATAATAACCTTTCACATTGTAATCATATTTTTATTTGTTATCTTTTGCATATGTGTGGCTGCTCCGTGTGTGTCTGAGCAGAGTGCACGTGCGTTGTGCACCCGCCTAGAGACGCATATTACTAACTTGTTTAACAGCGAAATACTGCACCGTTGACTTTAGACCAGGTTTTTGTTGGTCACTGGTGCATTTACTTTTTACGTCATCTAACTAGCAACGCGCCATGACTGCGCCTGACCGCTCCTCATTTTTAGACCAACACGCCCAGAGAAGCGCAAGTTCATTTGCTAGTTAGACGACGAGGGTGCAGGGCATGAAAATGACAACTGTGCCTGCATCTAAATAGATATGACACTTGCAACATGGATTATGCGCCCTCCGCCGTCCGCTTTAGACCATCTAAATAGGGCCCGAAATCTGTAATGTATAAGTTGAAATAAAATGTTAACTTGCTCATCTAGGCTTTTTACTTTTACTTTTACTGTTTCTCTAATTTGTATACCTCTTGTCATGGTCAACAGGTCATGCATTCACAGCGCCTCAGTGAGCCTCCTCTCATACCATGGGTCATCCCCGTGCCATCACGAGATGTGCGTTCTGCCCACTGCACCTGCATGGTGGGTGTGGCGGAATCATACACCCATGTTGGAGCCATGCTCTTTACGGTGGATGCCTGTGTGCGGTTGAAGGAAAAGGCCACAGCTGCCAGCCACAGCTGCCAGCCAGCATCGACAAAGTTGACCCAAAGGTTGGCCACAGAATCAACTTAACAACTGCTGCTACCACACGCAGGTCTCTTAATAGGTGAATTGACGGTGAGACCCACACCACACCTGCCTTGCGAACACGTCCACCCCAACCAAAACAAACACCAACACTGCAAGAGCTGGAAAAATTCTACAGGGATCTCTATAACACAGGTATAAATTCAATCATTCTAAGTGTTCTCCCAGAGTATTGCGAGGAATTTAGAGACCCTGTTCTACCTATCAGAAGCCTACAGTCTCTAGCAAAAGGCCCTGGCCTTGATAGGAGTGACCTGTCAGCGCTGCTGAAGTACTGCCAGACCATAAGCAGTATTGCTGATGTTTCAGAGGAACAGGTAGTGCAGATGGAGATAAGGACAAGGGGACAGCACACCTCATCACTTTGGTTTGCTGCACGGGCAGGCAGAATCACGGCCTCCTCAATGCATGATTGAGGAGCTCTCCAGCTCTCTCCACCATAAAGAGGGTTTGTTACCCCACACGTGGGCCAGGAACAGCAGCCACCAGCTGGGGTATTAAAAAGGAGGAGACAGCGAGGCAGGCATACATTTCACAAATCAAAGAACAGTGCAGCAATCATCAAGTGCAAACTTGTGGTTTTTTTTCTCAACCCCACCTTCCCACAAGTAGGAGCATCACCAGATGCTCTTGTGAGCTCCACCTGTTGTGGGGAAGGGTGCATTGAAATTAAATGCCCTGCAAAATACAAGTCCTGCACAGTCCTTGATGGGTCTTCTACCGACTGCAACTTCTGCCTGCATGTGGTAGATGGTCAGGTGCACCTCAAGAAATCCCATCCTTACTATATCCAGGTCCAGACCCAACTTTTTGTTACAGGCAGGGCCTACTGTGACTTTGTAGTCTGGACACTGAGGGACTGTGTCATTGTTCGCATAACCCCAGACATTGAGTTTTGGAAGATACAGCTTCAGAAGGCACAGGAGTTCTTCCTGAAGGTGGTTCTACCTGAACACAATACCACCTACCTCCCAAGCACTGTCTGGCCCTAGTGTGCTGCGGCAGCTACAGCCACTGCAAGTGCATGTTAAGTCAACAAAGCAGCTTGTCAAAAACAGCAAAGCACCCAAGAGGAAGAGGTTAGTGTGGTGTCTCTTTGCTGGACCAGAGAAAAGTCAAATGGTGGCATGCGACAATCAGAACTGTCCAGTTCAGTGGTATCACTTTCACTGTGTAGGGCTTGTGGACGCCCCTCCTGCTGACACTCCGTGGTTTTGCCCTTCTTGTGCTGATTAGTGTTTGATGACTGTACATGCATGCACATTATATTGATAAAGTGTTCATTGTGAATTCTTTACTGCACATAATGAAATGTTACTGCACAAAGTTTTTTGCACTGTTTACTGTTACAGCTTTTTATAATGTTGCACTGTTGAAGTTTCTATTTATTGTCTTTATGTTACTCATGTTGTATACATGTTCTTGCACATTTTTCCCCTGGCTACAAATTATATTTGTCATAAATTAGTTAATAAATAAGTTATAAGTACATTTATAAGTAAACACTGTTAAGCCATATGAAGTTATTTCAAGAATTTATTTCACAAAACAAGTATTTATTTACACTAGTGGTTCCCACAGTTGGAGTCAGGACCCCCTGGGGGCCTGGACTGATTTGGGTGGATTTTGAGCACTTATTGGACTGGAAAACATCAAACCAATCTGGACACTTTGACAGGGGTCGCGAGTCTCTGGCACCGTTTTTTGGGGGGAAACCCTGATTTATACAATACTCTTACACATATTTGTCAAGGCAGAGCAAACAGTGACAACCTTGTCCAATGCCGTTACATTTTCACCCTCACATTTCAGAAGCATGTTCACAGGGACAGTTGAGTGTAAGAATTTAAATTTGTTCCGCAACACCAATAACCCTCTCCACATGAATCCTAAGATGTGCAATGGCCCTGGTCTCCTCCACATCTTTAGCTTCCAGCTGTGCACAACCCCTTGTGAAAGTAGGTAGGTACCTACAGAAATTAAAGAAATTACACCCTGGGGTGTTATCATGATTAAGTATTTCATGGTGTGTGAGTGTTTATACTGAGAAAAACTCTGTGCCCTTGCAAGTACATTTGAGGGCCTTTCAATAAAAACCTCAAAACAGTCCACGATGGCGGCCACATTTTTGCCAAAGGATTCCACAAACTGGTGTGGCATACTAGTCAATAAACTTTCTGTGGTTGGCCAGTACACTAGTGGAGACAGCTGTGAGTACATCACACTGAGAGTATGGTGAAAGGCACCACTAGCTGTTGTCCTGTGCACCTGAAACAGATAGCTGAGGTGCTTTATTGGCAGGTCTAGTCTGAGGCGCATGAGTCAACAGGACAAACTGGAAGGGTGAGAGCTTTTTCAACTGTGACAGATACGGTGTGAGACTGAGTAGAAGTGTCTGAAACATGACATAGTTTGGAAGTCCTGTGTAATACTTCCCTCTGTTATCATCAACACTCAGAAAGTTCTCATTCATCCGGTACTCTTCAAGCTCTTCCTTCAGCAGTCTGTGTTCCTCCAAGAGAGAGTTCATTACCTCTCGTTGAGATGTGCAGAGTGCACATTCCTGTGCCGGGGACACTGGCTGCTCCACTGGGTGCTGGTGCAGGACCGGCAGCTCCTCCTGGTGCTGTGCTGGGGACAGCGGCTGCTGGAGCTGGTGCAGGGGCGGCAGCTCCTCTCGGTAGGGCTGCTCGATTATGGAAAAAATCATAATCATGATTATTTTGGCCAATATTGAAATTACGATTATTTATACGATTATGTTTTGAATGCATTTATTGAACATTTCTTTTTTAAAAACACTCTCCCATCAAATGTTTTTAGGTCTCCTTAAAATAAAAATACATAAAAATATATGTTCTAATGTAGCAGTAAAAAAAAAAAAAAAAAAGATCACAACAACATCAACTATGTGTTGCATCCTACTCCAACTGGAGCGGCACTGGAGGAGCTTGCATCAGTTTTTTCAACCATTTCAGCATTGCTAGGTTCTGTACTCTGATGAGGAGTGCCGAGCATAGCTGGCGAGTGGCACCCACCGTGACCGTCATGCAGTGAGTTGAGATAATATCCCAGGATGTATTTTGCACAGTTTGGCGATAGCCTTTACTAGTTCTTAACTTTCTGTTTAAACAATTAAAAGTAACGTCAAAATTATGTTTAGATGTGATGACTTTGCAAATAACACAAATTTCAAAACAGAATTGACATGCTTCGCTCTGAGGAGGTGACACTTCAAATAGTCGATTAGATTCGTTATGGGCTGTATTGATAGAGAAAAAGGGATTCCGTGTGTGTGTGTGTGTGTGTGGGACTGTGTGTGTGTGTGTGTGTGTGTGTGTTCATGCGTGCATATGTGGAGCCAGATCAGGTGCAGCAAAAGCCACTGTATTTTTGCTGTTCATAAGTTTTTTGTTACGTGCCGTGAGGCAAAAAGCGAGGCCAGGACCCAGTATGCAGAGAACAAGAGCACAAGTTTATTTAAGCACAAAAGTATCAACACAAAGAAAACACAAAATCACCGTTATGGGAAAAGTAACCAGGGAAAAACAAAGTATCAACTTAAAGTCACCTTAAACAGGGAGAAGCTAGAGGGAACAAAGTATCAACAGAAAATCACCTTAAACAGGGAGACACTTGAGGGAACAAAGTAACAACAGAAAATCACCTACTCAGGGAGGTACTCGTGATGAGAGAACAACAGGATCACAGGCAAAAACTCGAGACTGAATGCGTGGCAGGAGAAGAGGGCAGAAGCGTGGCGAGACACTGTACAAGACAAAGGAATCTTCTGGCAACGAACCAGGGGTAAAGCCGGCTTAAAAAGCTACATGCTAATCAGGCTGATGAGGCTCAGGTTTGGTGAATGAGGCTCAGCCAACGAGTTCAGCCCCGCCCTCAACAAAACAATAATATTGGTCAAAACAGAACCATGACATTTTTATTGAAATTATTCAATCGACAAAAGTGACGTTCAGATACCCATACATAATGACAATGTAAATAACACCCATTTAGATATTGCTTTGACTTTCTTTTTTTTCTGTCTTTTTTTTGTGTCTTATAAACCAGTAATAAATGTGGTTATCATTGTATAATTAACCCTTATAAATCATAATTAATGTAAACAGATATCTTATTAATATTTAGGATAGCTTTATAAACTGTTAACACGTTTCTATTAAGTGCTTATAATGCTCCTATATGCAATAATAATTGTTAATTATGCTATAATTAACACATATATAGTCTTACTAATGGTAATAAACATCTTACGCTGTCTTATAAGTGCTCATTAACTGTTAATTGATGCTTATTAAGCATTAACGCTTATTACAGTACCTTAATATAAAGTGTTACCAAATAGGTTATCCCCAACTTTATATTAATTAACAAAAGATGCAGAAAAGATGGTTATTGAGCACTCAATAGGAACCCTGGACCAAAGAAGAGAACAAGTCAGAACAAGGCAAAAGGCAAAAAGATGGAGAGCATCGAATCCCCAAATAAGGATATACAGCTACATACATACTGTGCAATGAGTGGCATTCATGCAATCAATTAATCATTATACATATACATTATACATTTTAATTTTTCTTAAAGGTGGAGGCTGAATGTGACATTTTGATATTTTCGTCAAGGTCATTCCAAATCTGCGGACCCTTACACACGACACTCAGACTGATGCACTTTAGTTTTTGTTTCTTTTCAAAGATAAGATGCTTTTTCCTAGTGTCTGGTGAGTGCTGTGGATGGCAGATTGGAACACGGTCACATAGTCGGTCATTTAATCAATATACTACTTGATAAATCATATGTGCATTATGAAAGAAGTTACATTCTGTTAGCCTCAGTAGACCATAGGCACAAAAAAGTGGTGTTGTGGGTGCATTAAAGTGTGACCATGATAAAGCATGTAAGACTTTCTTTTGGAGAATCTGTAATTTCTATAGGTGACTGGAAAAGTGTTAGCCCAAGTAACATTGCAGTAATTGATGTGGGGTTCAAATAAGGTTTTATATGAGGTGAGAAGTGCTGAAAGTGGGAGAAAGTGTCTCAGTTTAAAAAACAGACAAACATATTTAGACAATTCATCTGTTACCAAATTAATATGACATTTGAAATATACAAATTCATCTATATGGACCCCCAGGAATTTAGTGGAGTAAACTCTTTCAATATCCTGCCCATTTATACTGATACTAATAGGCAGGTCATTCAAGTAATTTTTATGAGAACAAAAGAAAATGTAGTTTGCCTTCTTAATATTTAGGGATAATTTGTTGCATTTAAACCATGTGTCCACTTTCACTAACTCCCTGTTTAGGATATCTTGTAATTCAAATGGACTCGTATGTGACGAAAACAGGTTTGTATCATCCGCAATGTAAAACAGATGAAGAATTTACAAAATCATTAATATCTAGGATAAAGAGGAGCGGCCCCAAAATAGAGCCCTGGGGGACCCTATATTTGATGGATTTTTGATCATTAATGTAAACATATTGTTGTCTACCATACATAACTTTTGATCCAGCTAAGTGCAACACCTTTTCTGCACAACTCCAGATATTAAAGAGAGATTTATGCAATGAGCAAGTGGATCAATAATTACATGTATGATGGCTTTCAAGATTTTGTTGCAAATATCATCTACCCCAGCTGTATTAGTGCTTTTCATGTTCATAATAATTTTTAAGACTTCATTTTTTGTCAGTTGACTTCATGAAAAATGAATCTGGGTAATTACCTGACAAATAATGTTTAAACAAAGCACCACATGGATGGCTAATAACATTGGAAAGATTTTCTCCGACTGAAATAAAAATAATTATTTAGGTTGTTTACAAGATCATCAATATCAGCAAGCACAGTGTTTTTTGGGCACTTGTTAAGGATTTTATTTAGCACTTGCCAAGATTTTTTTGAGTCACCCTGAGATGCTTTTATGAGTTCAGTTTAATGATTTATTTTGCTCAATCTCACAATACGTGTGAGTTTATTCCTGTATTTTGTGTATTTCTCATTACTAATGTTACTTGGATTCTTGATGTAACCCATACAGTTTGTTTTTGTGGATTGCAATCTGTGATACTGCATCTGACAGTCCTCTCTGATAAATGACATTAATGATTCCATTTGGAGTACAATACCAGAAGGTCATACATAATTTCAGGATCACTGCAACAATAAAATGAGTGAAAAGTTTTGGCTTGCAGGCTTTCACATAATTTCTGCAAGTTTCACTCATTTAAGACTTTAGTTTTTTTGTATTATGTGTGTTCATAATCATGCAAGAAATAGCACAATGGGAAAATTATCAGAAATATCACAAAGCACTACACCAGAAACCAAACTAGTATTTTGAATGTTTTTGATGAAGTTGTCAATATTTGACTGGCTATGATGTGTTACTCTAGTAAATGAATTAATGGTGGGAAAAAATGAGGAAGAGTAAAATATTGATGAAATCATTTTTAGCAGCATCTTCCTTGGAGATATCTATATTGTAATCCCCAAGGATGACACAGGCTTTATTTTTTATATTTTTGGAGAACAAAAGCTCATCCAGCTTGACCCTGAATATACTTAAGTCAGAGTCAGTCAACAATAAGTTGTTTACCATTATTTAAATTTGTCTCAATAAAGAGAGAGTAGTCATTAACAGTACCAAGGTCATCACAAATATTTACCTGGTACTTTGACTTTACATAAAGACATGTACCCCCAGCAGTTCTACCAAGTCTATTTTTATAATATAAATTGTAGCCTTCTAAATTCAGGATGCCAATATAAGAGCCATGTCATTTAGCCATGTTTCACTGCATCTTATCATATCAAAACTACAGCCAGAGTTAGAGAGAAAAGAAACTAGGTCATCGTGGTGTTTATTTAGACTTCTAATGTTTAGGTGCAGAAATATTAAAAGTATTAGTAAAGTAGTAAAGTATTTTTTTTATAATTATTTATACAGTATTTAATATAAAACCTGACACTGAAAAAGTGAGATGGCTGGTGAGGATGATTTCTGGGAATAAACAACAGGACAAACAAAGACAACAGACGAACAAACTAACAAACACCATGATGCCCTGTGCACAGCAGGAGTGAGACATAACAAAAAAGAGCGACAGTCATGTCTCCTGCTTCTAAGTTTAGTTATAACATCACTTGGGTTTTTCTGTGAAGGGTTACAGGTCTCCTGTGTATTGTTACTGTTGTCCTACTGTTGGGCCGGTGGCTGAGGGCATAGTCCTGCTGGAGCTGCTGCTGTAGCAGAGTTGCTGTCCGGGGACAGGTTGATGTTACTTAGTCCACTCCACACTGCCGGGAGTGGGGGATGGATGTTACTCGGTCCGCTCCACACCGCCGGGAGTGCGGGGTGGATGTAACTCAGTCCGCTCCACACCGCTGGGAGTGCCACCGCTGCCGTTGTGTTGTCCAGATGCAGCACATTGGTTGAGGCATTCATTTACTGGGCCAGTAGTTGTGAGTTTACTGGAAGAGCCATCGCTGTTGTTAGTGAACTGTCGCTTCGAGCCGAGGGTAGTTGGTGCAGTTGTAGCTCCGCTTGAGAGGCCACTGCCACTGCCCTGGAATGACCCAGCAGGGGAGGCAAGCAGCTGCCGGGTCCTCGGCCAGAGGACGGACACCACCGGAGAGGCCACTGCAGTCACCGCCACTGCCAAGCTGCTGCCAGGGACCAACAGGCTAGTGCAATGGGGCCAGGCTAGCTGTTGCGCAGGCCAGACTGGCTGCCAAGCGGGACAGGCTAGCTGCTGAGGTGGGTAAAGCATCTGTTGTGGGATCCAATTTAGCTGTTGACTTAGCATGGCTGGCTGAGGCGATGTAGCCGGCTGACGTCTGATCAGACGCTGGCTACATCCGTTGGTAAGGGACCAGGCTTTATTTCTACATCGCCAGCCAAGAGAAGCAAGTTGTGCAAGCCCTGTGAGGCGACCAAGTGTCTGTGTGTGCTCTGGTTTCCCTTAAAGGCATTCTAATTCGGTTGGTGTTCATGAGTCTTGTATGAAGGAGGTGTAGGCTACCTCTAGCTTGGATCCATACCTGGTCACGGTATGGAAAGAACATGTGGACGTATTGGACATAGAAAGAAGTACAGAATTACTAGAAACACAAGTAATGACATTTGCAGTGAGGATTGACGCTTTTCGGAGGCGTATAGAGGCATTTGGAGCATTGATGCAGTGCCTGCCTTCCTGCGTGTCTGCTTGGCATCTGCCATGGTTGTCAATCATGCAGAAGACCATCTCTGAACAAACAACACTTTGAACCTTTAAGCAGACAGGCAACAGCAGCAGAAGACCACACTGGGTGCCGCTCCTGTCAGCTACAAACGGGAAATTGAGGCTACAATTCACACAAAAAAAACGCCTGGTCTGATGAGTCTGGATTTCTGCTGCGACATTCAGATGGTAGGGTAAGAATTTGGGGTAAACAGCATGAAACCATGGATCCATCCTGCCTTGTATCAACGGCTCAGGCTGGTTTGTGGTGGTGTAATGGTGTGGGGGATATTTTCTTTGCACAATTTGGGCTACTTAGTACCAACATCGTTGAAAGCCTACCTGAGTATTGTAGCTGACTGTGTCCATCCCTTTAGGGCTACAGTTTAACCATCTTCTGAAGGCTACTTACAGCAGGATGAGAGGAGGAGCGCGAGGTGCTGACCGTTGACGAAAAAATACAAATTTGAAAAAAGATGTCAGGCGCACACTCTTGCAGTGACTGTGTGATGCTATCACACAATGTTAAATCTATAACACCAAGAATTAAAATGGGGGTCCAACCCGGTACTAGCAAACATGAATCAAGATTGTGTTACTTAATTGCCTATTTCTCACCTCAGATGTTCTCATGAACATATTTTAGTGTAGTTAGTTTAGTGTAGCTGTAACATGAGAAGGGTTTTGCTCTGGCCACTGCTTCGTTATAGCTCAACTGTTTCCAACATGGCGCCGAGTCACAAACTTTTTCATTTTACACCTCAACAGTAGACTGAAATGTTTTTTTATCTGAAAACATTGTCACCCAAATCCTTGCTTTATATCTGGGGGATTTTGAACTGGATTCTAGGAGAAGTAAAGAGTCAGTAAGTGTGAGGTAAAATTGGCGATGAATTAAACTGCATTTTAATGGTCAGGACATGTTGATTATGATGTGATGTGCTACAGTGAGAGAATATGAGTAGAGTTTTACCTTGAAAATAGAACAAGTTGATAACA
This sequence comes from Epinephelus cyanopodus, assembly GCA_026686955.1. Lineage (NCBI taxonomy): Eukaryota > Metazoa > Chordata > Actinopteri > Perciformes > Serranidae > Epinephelus > Epinephelus cyanopodus. The sequence goes on along the minus strand of CM048931.1, from coordinate 2,977,304 downwards.
TACATTCTTCTTCTTCTTCTTCTTCTTCTTCTAATTGTCACTGCAGAGCCTCACTTCCTGCACGCCATCGACTATGGGAACTACGTCTACTTCTTCCTCAGTGAGATTGCAGTGGAGTACACCACCCTCGGCAAGGTGCACGTGTGTGTGTGTGTGTGTGTGTGTGTGTAGAACAATATTATACAGTATCCAGTGTATTAAGGCAGTAAACTCAGCTCTGATTGGCTGTGCATGATGAATACAGGTGTTTTCTTCAGGTCAGGTATCAGTCTGCAGAGCTGTATCTGAAGGTAACTTCTTTATCCAAAGCCTAAAAACTAAATTCAGGCAAAAGTGAATGACTTCTGTCTGATTGAAATCCTGTTAGGGGCTGGGAATTGACAGGAACCGGTTCTCGATTCCCATCCCTAATCCTTATGCAAAATTGTATTTCTAAACTCATTTTAAGTGTCTGCATTTACATGGCAGCCTCTGCTTTGAGGTTACCTCGTCACAGTTCAGTAAACCAGCACACTGCATTAACAACCCTCATTTCTGCAGCTGAATGAAGATCCTGCCTGTAAAACACTCTCCAGATATTATTTTGGCTTTGTTGTACATTGGCAACATTTCACTCCGAAGGACAGTACACTGATCAGCCAAAAAATTCAAACTATTGACAGGCGAAGTGAATAACATTGATCATCTGGTTATAATACAGTATTCTAATGGGAAACATTTGGATCCTGACACTCATGTGGAAACCACCTGACATGCTCCACTCACCTAAACACTGCTGCAAAAAGTACTGAGAATAGAAAATCTCTGCTAGCTGCTAGGCTAATTTATACAATGTAAAATGTCATAGGCTTGTGCTAAAAACATTAGCATGTTGTATTTGTTTGGAATACATGTTTAGTATAAGACAGCTGTTTAGTCGGTGAACCTTATAAGTTGTAATGGAGCTAAACTTTGTAACTTTACTTTTGTTAAGTGTTGCTGTTGTCCCTGGCTTTATATGAGTAGAGGGAATCTCTGCTGGCCACTAGGCTAATTTGTGCAAGGTAAGGCTCGTGTTAAAAACATTAGTATGTTGTATTTGTGGGAAAAATGTGTCCAGATAAAGACAAGTGTTTTGTCCGTGAATCCTGTGGGTTATAATGAAGCCGATCTGTGTACTTGGGTTTGAAATTGTCGCTTTATGCCATGTTTAATGTGTGTTTTGAATCAACTGAACTTTACAGCATTCACAGAAACTGCAGAGCGACACTGGCACACCACTGCACAAGTATATATGCTCACAATGGCATGGACCACGTGTGTAGGCTATGATGTAGGCTTTGCATAGAGCTGATGCAGTATACATCCTCCAACTGCCAGTTGCAGTGTTTTTCAAGACTAGCAAACAACAAAATCCTTTTTTCTTTTTTTTTCTTTTTTTTTTTACGTTACATCAGCGGCATTTCCAGTCGTGATTATGCCAACAAAAGAGGGTATTTTAAGTCAAAACATGATCTGTTCCTAACCATACTCAAGTGTTTTTATGCCTGAACATAACAACACATTTACCACAATGTTGTCTAAACAGAAAGTTTGCTACATAATAAGGTACAAATGTTATCCATGGTTTGCAGAAACCTACAATATGAACATTTATTCTGGCAGTTAAGTTACTGCTTGGGAAAACTGCTCAGACATACTTACACCGGTGGTTCCATTAGTCCAAAGAGTGTGCGCTCCCTTAGCTCACACACATTTTCTCTCTGGACTCCATCTCCCCAAAAAATTTTGTATTTGCTTTTGAATGGTGTCGGACATACAGTTGTCTGTTTGCTTAAACCACTCATGTCCCCAGGGCATCTTTTATGTTAAATCTGCTTGTCTGCTGCTCCATCACTAGCGGCTATAAAACTCCTAATCTTCATGGATATGCCCCCGCAGTGAAAGCCCCTCATGTCCAAGATATTTTATTGATCCAAAAAGCAGCCCAAAAACTGTCCTGACAATATTCTGATCTTTTTCAGCCTGTCTGCGCTATTGATTAGCTCCCACTACTGCAAATCTGTTCTCAAGTTTAGCTGACCCGGACCCTTGTACTTTGACCTGACCTGAGTCATGGTAAAATAGCCAACTATTTACAGACTGTGTTGTTCCACCCCTTTGTCAATAGGTGGTGCTGCAGCACCCACTTTCCTTGGCCACACAATAAAAACTGTTCAGGAATAAGCCTTTATCACAGCAGATGTCTTGACTTGTCATAGTAGGAAGAGATCAGGTGAAATTGACAACATTAATGATGGCTCAGTTTGCCAGCATGCACAATACCAGAGCCTCCCCTAAGTTGAATGCAACTCTCATTAATAAACCTGTATCTGTCTGACTGTGACATGTCAAAATGTGTGCCATGCAAAAACTCTATGGCCTGAGCACAATGACAAGAGCTCAAGGCATCGACCTGGCCTCCAAACTCCCCAGCCATTCCCCAACTCCACAGTAGGGCCTCCTTGGATCCTACTGAGGCATGTACCCAGGACCTCTGCAGATATCCTGTGGTGTGTGGCACCAGGGCATTGGTAGAGTATCCTTAGAGACTTCTTGGCTTGTGAGTTGGGGTGCTATGTAGTCCCACAAATGCTTGATCAGATTGGAATCTGGGGAATTTGAAGGCAAGGTCAACACTTCGAGCTCTTTGTCACATTCTTTTGGTCATTCCTAAATCATTTTTGTGGTGTGGCATGGTGCATTGTCCTCCTGGGGGGATCACTGCGATGTGTGGGTGGGTGGAGTATTTCAAGTGGCATCCATATAAATGCCAAAGGTTTCATAGCAGAACAATGCATTGTAACAAGATGAACAGTATTATCCACTTCACCTGTGGTTTGATCCTAGAACCTAAAAAACACAGACTGAGCTGTCTCACCTTAAACCAGTTGATTCTGTTCTCGTCTTTCTCTGCACAAAAACATCTTATTTTCCACAGAATTATGCCATCTGGTGGTTTTCTTTATTCTCAGGTTATCCTTAATACACCATATTAAGAGAAACGAGCTCTCTGCTTTACAGACAGATTTAGATGTTAGTATTTTAAAACTCTCTGAATTTAGTAGCATTTAGTAACAAAGAACTGTGTTCTGTACTTGCAATAAGAACAGTGTTTGAGTGCAGAGACCTTCATCACTTAGGAAGGTAATACCTGATAAAATAAAACTTGATGAATGTCTCTGTATCCAAATATTGTTGTCAATAATTATCTTGTAATTGCAATTGCAGAAGACAGTGGTGGGAGTTCTTTGTTCCATTGAAGCCTACCCAGGGTCTTCTCTGATGCACCAGTTGTCCTACAGGTGTTCAGAAGTTATGTTTTTTCCAAACTCTCTGGATTATAAAATGAGTTGGTGATCACTTATCACAGTGGAAGTTACCACGCAATCTGTAAGAGGGTTGTCGGCTCATGGTTGGTGGCCCAGTTTATTAGTGACACCCAACAATTTTAACCTGTCAGATGGTGCAAATCTTGGCACTCTCCAAGTGAAGGCCATGAATGAGACTAAATAAATCCAGAGAGCAGACGCCATAAACACCTGTAGTAAAGCCATCTCTCTCTCTGTCTCTGTCCAGGTGGTGTTTTCTCGAGTGGCCCGGGTTTGTAAGAACGATAATGGAGGTTCTCCCAGAGTTCTGGAGAGATACTGGACTTCCTTCCTCAAGGTGACTTCACACTGAATGAGTTAAACAAAGAACATAAACTACGATTGTACTTTGAGGTTCTCTGATGTGTGAGAATAATGGAGGATAATAGTGAAGTGATGCCAAAACCTTTTCTCTACTTCATTCAATACCCATCATGTGAATGGAAGCATTTAGTACTTTAATTGCTTTTGAGTGATTTAGTGGCATCTCAGCATGCTGAACTGCTAACTCCATCAAATACACTACGCTTGACTTCACAACACCTCAGACTGTACGGGTTGCAGCTGCACATCCAAATAATAATTTGTCTCTAGATCCCGGTACAAAAAGGATCCAATGTAGGTATCATATGACTGTAGAAGTTTCAATACGACTTTTGGTTGATACCTCAAAGGTATCAAGTTCCAGTACTCAGCCCTAATGATGAATGTCCTAAGTGTCACAATGTGAGGTGAATTTGAGTCTTTTATTGGCATTTTTCAGACACATTAGCTCATTAATGTTGTGGTATTTTTTATGGCTATTCCACAACTCAGCGCTTCGCGTGTGTGTGTGTGTGTGTGGTGTGTGTGTGTGTGTGTGTGTGTGTCTATTCAGGCTCGTCTGAACTGTTCAGTTCCTGGAGAGTAGTTCTTCTACTTCGACATTCTTCAGTCTCTCACCAATGTGCTGCAGATCAACCAGAGACCTGCTGTGGTCGGAGTCTTCACCACTCAGGCCAACAGGTGCACATCTTTCTGTCTTTCTGAGGACCAGTGTCAGTCTTGAACATGAGGAGTGAGGAAATGACAATAAAAATTGAGGACAGTCTTTAGGACATGAAGACATTTTTAGAAAGTGAGCACGTAAGTCCAAAGCGAGTCAACGTGAGGACATTTTTCAAAACTTGAAGAGAGTTTTTACAAAGATTTTTTTTAGAATATTAGGATTTTTTTTTTTTAATTTTTATTTTTTTAGAAATTGGGGATTTATTTAGAAAATTAGGGCAGTGAAGTGAAGACATTTTTTTTAATTCAGGAGTTTTTTTGGTTTTGAAAGTGAGGCAGTTTTGTGGAAAGTGGGGACATTTTGGAATATGAGGGTATTATTAGAATGTTAGGGTATATTTTTGAGAAGTGAAACTATTTTAGGAAGTGGGGACATTTAATCGGCTCCTCAGTCATTAAGACTTGGTTCTAGAGTCATGATTAAGGTATATATTAGGAATATATTGTGTCAACAGCGTTTATCACAAGATGAACAAAACTATGCATTAAAAGAGAGGGAAAAAACTCACTCTTCCCTTATTTCTGTTTTTTCTTTATTTTTTTCTGTTATTGTTCCCTTCTTGCATTTGTTTCTGTGTTTTTTCATTCTGTCGTCCTTTAAGTCCTTGTTCTACTCAAGGAAGTTCACCTCAGTAGTTTTTCCTGCTCAATGTGTTGAACTCAGTGTTACAGTAGAGAGGCTCCTCTCTTATGTGTCCAGTGAACTTTATAAATTTACACTCTGGACCATATCATGTTTGTTGTACTGTGAGTCAGAAACTCAGCAGAGTGCTTGTAGGCTTTCAATATGTTTTTATTAGTTTTGGTTTATTTTCAGTTTTGGTTTACTGACTCAGTTAGGTTTGAAGGTTTGGTCTGACATGGAGAAAACGTCCTCTGAGCTCCCCTCGTCACAGTCTCAGAATGTCCTCATGCTCTCTGAACATTATGACAGAATTATTATTTGCAGCTTATTAAGCGTGAATCTGTCTGTGGTTCTCTGCAGTATCCCTGGCTCGGCAGTTTGTGTGTTCTACATGGACGATATAGAGAAAGTCTTCAATGGTAAATTCAAGGAGCAGCGGACCAGTGACTCGTCCTGGACTCCAGTACCTGACGAGCAGGTTCCCAGACCACGGTGAGACACCACTGTTAGGGTAATCTAAAAACACGGTATCTCTATGTAGCACATTAAAGAGTTCACAGCCTGCATTTTAACATGAAATGTTTTGTTTTTGTTTTTTTTTTACCTCCAGGCCCGGTACTTGTGCAGGCGATGGCCCAGCTGCAGACTACAAATCATCAGTTCAGTTCCCAGACGAGACACTGACATTTATCAAGTCCTATCCTCTGATGGATGAAGCTGTCCCCTCCGTTAACGACCGGCCCTGCTTCACCAGGACCTCAAGCAGGTAACACACATGCACACACGCGCACACACAGGCATTCTAGTGTAGTACTGACCGATCACTTTAGAGCAGAAATATTTTGCTTCAATCCAGATTTGTTTGGATTGAGCCTTTCAGAAACATTTTCTGTCGAGTTTCTCCTGGGTTTCAGCTTCAATGCCTGCTTGAACTCGACTCAGCATAGACAACAACAGAAGATGCGGGACAACTCGACACATTAGCTTCATTTGTTCAAATGATGATCAGTTTTTGAATACTAGGTAAGAGAGAAACATAAATCCTGTCAGTTTATTCAACCAATAAATGCATGTCTTAAATCACATAAATCATCTCATTCAATCAAATTATTAATGATTACATAAATACATTGTATTTTCATGCCGAATACACCTGTTAATATAATCAATCTCATGCTGTGCCAAATATTTATTAAATGTATTTATTATAATTTTCAAAATATGCTGTTTTCAGCAATATTTGTAATAGTTATTGAATTATTTTTACTTTAGCTTTTAATCCCAAATACAATAAATCCGTATTTCCAACTAATATTCATAAAGCCCATCAATGAATAAAATGACTCATTTACTTTAAATCATTTCATTCACACATAACATCTGAAATAAAAGTATTGTAGTCGATTGGCTTCTGATTCAGCTCAGCAAGTTATAGTGTTGACATGGAAATTGGGGAGTGATATTTTAAGTGATCTGTAATGCTGATGCATGCTCTAATGTCTAGTTGACCCATCAGATTGCCTGGTCGGATCCTGCTGTTGTATGATATGATATTATAGCCCAGCTTATTTTTTTCTCCTTCTTATGCCGAACTTGAAAGTATGATCATAAATAACAGAAGTTAGCTTCTTTAGTCTAGTGTCAAGTGATAGAAAAGAGTCCATCATAGAGTCAGGGGGACGATTGGGAAATTGCAGGAATTCTGTATAAAATGTCTAATCTGAAGAAACTGGAACAGGTGAGTATTTGGGAGATTAAATTTAGCTGAGTCTGCAAATGAGTAAAACACCTCTTCATCATACAAGTCGTAAATGGTCTGCAGACCCTTGTATGACTAGGTCTGAAAAACTGGATGTGAACAAGATGGTAAGAATAAGTGATTTTGAAAAACTGGAGCTAGACCTGATAATGCATAAAGGCCAAAATGTTTTACGCGAATTGTCTAATTGGAAGAGGAAGCTCGGAGCAGACCACTGACCAGAGGGAAAGATTTGAGGATGTTGTGTCCATCTGAGCCCAATGCAGTTTGCCTGATTTCATATTTATATTCCAAAAAAGACGTTTGTAAATATTACAAGACCAGTAATACTCCAGAAATTGGTTAGAGCCAGGCCCCCTTTGAACTTGGGGAGCTGAAGGACAGTTTTCCTAATGCCAGTTTATTGCACCATAAAAATGAATTTATCAATCGGTCCAATGAGGGAAAAAAAGGCTTTCTTACAAATATTGATACATGTTGTAAAACATACAGAAACTGAGGTAGCACCACCATTTTTATCAAGTTAACACAACCCATTAAAGACAGCGGAAGGGAAGATCATCTGGATAAGTCCAATTTACAACAATCTAATAATATGTGAAAATTTTTAGAAAAGAGATCCGCAAATGACTTGGGGATGAAGATACCTAGGTATTTAATTCCCTCTGAAACCTTCTGAAAAGAAGAGAGAGCCTGAGGATACTTATCAGATTTCCGATGCTATAAGTTTATAAATGGAAACTCGTCGTCCGTACTCGTACTCATCGTCCTCCGCTTATCCGGGTCTGGGTCACGGGGGCAGCAGCGTCAACAAAGAAGCCCAGACAGTCTTCTCCCCAGCCACTTCCGTCAGCTGCTCTGAGGGAACCCTGAGGCGTTCCCAGGCCAGCCAGGCGATGTAATCCCTCTAGCGTGTCCTGGGGTGGCCCCGAAACACCTCCCAGGGGAGGCGTCCGGAAGGCATCCTTACTAGATGCCTGAATCACCTCAACTGGCTCCTCTCGATGTGGAGGAGCAGCGACTCTACTCCGAGTCCCTCCCGGATGTCCGAGCTCCTCATCCTATCTCTAAGGCTGAGCCCAGCCACCCTGCGGAGGAAACTCATTTTGGCCGCTTGTACTCGCGATCTCGTCTACCCGACTACCCAGAGCTCGTGACCATAGGTGAGGGTTGGAATGTAGATCGACCAGTAAATCGAGAGCTTTGCTTTCTACTGCAAGGGCAAACACTAACAGGGACAATGAAAAAAGGCCAGACTTTATACCATTAATATTTATGGATGCTACAATTTTTTTTGAGTGTAAAACAGATACCCTATCATATGCTTTTTCAGCATCTAAAGACATCTAAAGTATGATTTCAGGAGAATTAGTGGTAGGAGAAAAAAGAATATTTAATAACCTTCTGATATTTGAAAATGACTGCCTTCCTGAAATGAAACCTGTCTGATCAGGGTTGCTCAGGCTTGGTATAACTTTTTGAAGATGAGAAGCCAAGAGCCAATATCTTAAAGTCTACATATAAGAGAAAGATTGGCCTGTAGCTGCCACACAGTAGTGGGTCCTTGTCCTTTTTAAGCAACAAGGTAATAGAGGCCTCTGATAAGCTAGATGGAAGATGACTTTTCAGACGGGAATCATTAAGCACTCTTACTAAGACGTGTTCCCAAAAAATATATATCTTTATTTAATGAAATAACATGCTGTAGCTACAGGTTAGGCATCATTATAAAGGCTTGGTAAAACAACTGTCGGTAGGCAGGGGCATGCGAGAGACAGGGCTGGGGCTTACCCCAGCAGCAGAAAATCAAGAGGGGTAGGGATCCAAAAAAAAAAAACTAAATACCACCCGTCACACAGCACACCAACAACAAAAGAATTGTGAAGGGACACCACCACCAGGGAATTTGGGCTGCTGCTCGCTTCGACCACCAGCACCTCTTAAACAAAAGAAAGAAGACAGTTGCTAAAAGAGTGACATATAGTTACCAAAACCAGTTGAAGTAAAATACATAAAAATCACACTACCTGAGCACAGCCAAAATAAACCCAAAAAAGTATGTATACACAAAATAAACAAAATCGAAATGCACCAATACTTAACCTATGGAGAAAAGCAAATCCAAATAAATCTTACAAATAAATCAAATACACTTGTGCAAATTAATAGTAGATAACCGAGACAAAAAACAATAACTGACCAAATGAACTGGGGCCACAGAACTAATCCGCCTCAGAAAAAGAAGAGAAAAGAAATGAAACAAAGCAGTATTAACCAGGCGGGCCAAAAAGAAAGCCAAAACAGTACTCTGAAGAAAGAGTATCTGCAGGAAAAGAGAGAGCCAAAACAGTAGTCTGTCCCAGGTGAAGCCTTGCAGAGAGCAGGTGGATAAGAGCAACGAAACTCACTGCTCAACAATCATGGAAACCAAGCTGCGTCCAGCAAAAGCCCGCGCAGAGTCGCTCCCCCGACCCGCAGCCACGCCAGGGTGCTTTAATTGGGGATGCCGATGAGCCAAGACGCGATATCTTGGCCATGCCAAACAATGCTCCGCTCAAGCGTGGGGAGTCTCGTGCGCCACACTCTTGGCTACGCCAAACAAATTTCTCCGCCACACCAACACGGATGTTGGCTAAAGGAGGAAGCAAAAGAATAAGGGGGGCAGCTAGCTTCCTGTATTTCTTGGGGCACATGGCGCCACCTCTCAATTAAAGTGTCTGGGAGTCTGGCACAGTGCCATATCATGGTAGGGACGGAAAATCATCCATCCGGTCACACATGGCTTTTTGATACCAGCAATATCTGAAGTGCAAAGGTGTGTCTCATGGAGAAAACAAAGGTCTCCCCTGAGGTGCTGTAGGTGTGTGATTACCTTGCTGGATTTGGTGACGCTGTTCATCCCTTTAAAATTCCAAGAAATGAAGCGAATATTTCTACCACTCACTGGCATTGGTCCCTTAAGATACAACGTAACCTGAACAGTGTAAACGGGGAAGAAAGCAGACAAACAAACAAACAAAAAAAAGGCACATACCATAGACTGTATAAAATAAGGCACATACGCACACACAAACCCTAATCCTGAAGGAAACATCAAACTTTATATCTCCCGAGATACAGCAGCACTTTCTTGTTGTTCTTCCCAACAAAGGTTAATCCTCTCCTGTCCCTAACACCTCTGTTTCTGTTAAGGTAACCTTACCCCAATGTAAACCATATAATGTAGCACATAACACGAAAATATAAAGAGCAAGCAAACAAGAAAAACAACAAAACTAAACAAAACAGAACAAACAAACAAACAAACAAAACAAAACACTTTAAGGTAGCACATGTTAGTGGGATTGTGCCATTTCTCTAACTTATGAATTGGCAAAACACAAAAATATAGGATCTCAGACAAAGCACCACAGCCTAAACAAGGGGCCCTGTCATAGCAGCTTAGAACTTTAATAAAATCCATCATAGAGTTGCACAGATACTCACAAAAATTTGTTTGGTCCTGGGCTAATATCACCTGTGTTTAGAAAAGCAGCTCCCCTGAGATCCAATATGTCATATAATTTTTTTTATTTTTTTTAAAGCATACGTTTCAGTGTAAACTTCTCCCAAAAAAGAGAGAAATTTCACAAAAGAAAGAATTACCACTACCTATTATGTTGCAACTGAAAACAACCAAGTTATCCTGCAGCTGCCTGTAAGGGTTTAAGCCAGAGGCTATAATCAGAATCAATGAAAGTGTATACAACCTTAAATAAATACATACTGTACATATGTACACAAATTATCATATGAAGATATGGACATACATACATACATACATACACACATACATACATACATACATACATACATACATACATAATCATCATAATCACCATTTGCTTGTTATATGGACTTTCAAAAAGCGTTTGATTTCATTAACAGAGATCTAGCCTATCGTCTCCTTGAGGAAGGGATAGGTGGGAAATTCTATTGGGCCATACAGTCATTGTACAAAGATCCCCAGGCCTGTGTTAGAGTGAATGAATATTGCTCAGGGTGGTTCCCTACGCAAGCTGTTATAGCAGTGAAAAGTATGTTTGTGCCCTTTATCTAAAAGACAAAGATCACTATGTGCCCAACTCAGAAGAAGAGAGGTTTTGTTAGCCTGGTTCCAGACCACAGACCCCGCCCACTCAACTGAGTAGGCTTGCATCTCTGGTCTGGCATACTGCAACGAATTTGTGATTTATCTCGTCCAAATGATAGACGGACCAATGAACGCCGGGGGTGGCGGTGGGTCTAGCGATTAGCCAATCAGCGCCACGCTAATGGTGACCGCTGCAGATCCTACAGACCACATTAACGATGCTATCGAAGTATTTCGCCACTACTCACGTTAATGGAGGAGCAAATTAAGGAAGCTGCTAAACTGGATTTAATGGCGATGCAGCTGGGCGTGCACGACGACAGAGACATTTTAAACGGGCAATGCTTCCTTGTTTTCGGCACCCCCGAGGCATGGATACTAATGACGTCAGATTCTGGGTGAGTCGTTGATCTCTACTGATTAGTTAAGGAAAAATCAAATTCCCTTCCCCTTGTAAAGTGCCTTCGACGGAGGCGATATCAGACAGAAGGTTCTGAGAGCTTCAATCTGACACTCAGACTCAGGTTTTGTTCATATTGTGATATTAATGATATTGAAATGAGTTCTTTTTTTTGTCCTCTGTATCATGAGTTGAGTCAGAAATTATTTAACAGGTGTAAGACTTTAGACTTGATGTGGTTGAATGATGCTGAGAGGCTCAAATGGATTTTTGATCATAAAGTATTCACACTTGCTGACTATTTAGAGAAAGCTTGGGATAAACGACGAAAACTAACATGTGAAAATATCTATTTTGGTTTTGTTGTGGAGTAAGAACTATTATTTACTTTTATTTGATTTATTTTTGTTTTGTTTTTCTGGTGTAAATTATGTAGCTCCCAATTAAGTGAATGTGATTTTGTAAACTGATGATTTTCTTTTTCTGGTCTCCGTAAGGGATGGGTCTTTGGACATGACATGAAAATAAAACTCATTCATTCATTCATACATAAAAAGACATAACAAAAAATCAGGAAAAACAAACTAACTAACAAAAAAAACCCCAACAACATAACAGACCATGTAAATTACTTATACCAGTGAACATTAAACCTAAAGATGACAATAGTGCATTTTTCCTCTATGTGTGAGCAATTAAAGGCAGATATATTCTACATTGGAGTGTGATTGCACCACGTCGACTGCCTCTCCATTCCAAACACCACACATCAACAGCAAACTTAAAATGTCAAAATCACTACATATAGCAGATTTTAAACTATCTGAACCAGTATAACACCATGTTCCACATATAACAGGAGTATGAACTCCTAATATTTTGCATTTGGTTTTAACATAGGAGAGCTGCCTAAATTCAGGTTAGTTGCCATGGCGACATGCGACAGTAGGCTATTTTACATGGATTCAGCCATGAATTACAAACTTACGGTCAATGCACAATGGTCAATTGGCTATTATGTCAGTATTTAAGACACACAGTCTTCACCATAGCTATTTACAAGCCACCAGGACAGCTCATATTACCGTATTTGTTGCAATCTGTGTTAGGTGTAACTAGCCAAAAAGATACTTCTTGGCTTCGTCAACAGATGCGAACCGCAATTTGTCCCCGGTCTTCGTTGTTATCAACAGCCTGGCTGGGCACTGGAGAACAGGCCTAAATCCAAAGCTGACCCTTAACCTCCCGGTATGGGGCCCACTGCTCCATAACTTCAGGTGTATAATTCTCGTAGATAGCGATGGATTTGCCTTCATATTGCAAATTGGCTCTCCTCCTCCGGGCCTCATGAATTACTTTTTCCTCGGTCTGGAAGTTGTGGAACCAGACAATAACTGGCCTTGGTCTCTCACCCTGCTTCGGTTTCGCAGCTAGTGACCTGTGATTGGGTCCAGTTCAGGGTAGAGCTTAGATTCCCACGGGCCCAAGCCGGGTCGGGCCGGGACCCCCCACCCTTCTGACGGGTCCAGGCCGGGCCCGAGAGTGAGAGTGAGAGAGAGAGAGAGAGAGAGAGAGAGAGAGAAATATGCCCTATTCAATACATGGACATGCAATAACAAATTGTCATTAACTCATTACGCTATAAAAAACGATGAAATTATAGACCTACCCATGTTTAAAATGACCTATTGAAGTGAAAAAAACGAGTACTGATGGGAACAGACGAGTAGAGTCGATGTTTAACCGCCGCGGAGAGCACAGGAGAAATGCGCTGCCTGTGTGGACAGTCAAGCGCCTGATTTCCACGGCACTAACGCGCTCTGTGTGTCCTTAGCGTTAATTATAACAGCCAACTTATTGAAAAATGTCGGGTTTAAATCGGGCTCTGGCCCATAATTACAGTTAATTGGACGGGCCGGGCCGGTCCCGGACTTAACGAGCACAGACTCGGGCTGGGTCGGGCTGAATTTTTTGAACCCAATCTAAGCTCTAGTTCAGGGGGAGAAGGCAAGATTTGTTCATCAAGAAGCCGGAACAGAAGTTCGGAAAAGAAGCATGTGGGTTGCAGGCTTTCAGTCGCCTCTGGGAGTCCGATTATGCGGACATTGTTGTGGCGGCTTCAGGCCTCCAGGTCCGCAGCTTTGGCCTTTAAAAATAAATTAAATTAAAATTTGACACAAACGTCCACTTGGACTCAGCAATGAACTAATTAGATTTTGGTGGTTAAAGGTCAAAGGTCAGTGTGACCTCACAAAACATATTTTTTGTCCATAACTCAAGAATTCATTTGCTAGTTACATCAAAACCAACTATAAACTATAAATACAAAGAAATTGGAGACAATTTCTTCATATTCAACCAGAAAATCCCAGACTTTCTTATCCTCCCAACGACAGATGGAGAAGATGGCAAGAACTGTTGGGTGAATGTATTACAGCATGTCACAACGCCAGAAATATTTCAGTGTAAGACAGTGTTTTTATACCTCTGTGCTGGCGATAGCCAGAGGCATTATGTTTTTGGGTTGTTTGTTCATACGGGCGTTTGTCCGTCCTGATACTTCCAGCCATTATTCAGCTTTAGGCTTGTGCCGTTTTCTGGTTTAACCGGTTCGGTCCGGTTTAAGAGCTCCACCCGGTTTAATCATATTCAACTACAGAAAAAGAAATGCATTTACAGTACTGGCATATGAAAAGACATCAATTTTCACCAAATAGCGGCACTTTATGCACTTACTCTAACTTATTTTAACTTATTTTATGTCTATTTTATAATATAATACCACTGTGTTGTTGTTGATGAGGGGAAGTGTGATTGCTGTGCTTTGTCTTTTATGAGCTGCTGGACAGCTGAATTTCCCTTTCGAGGACAAATAAAGTTCTTTCTATTCTAATTTCCCCATGAAAAAACCCCAATAACAGCTTCTATGCTAAAATCTTCACAGCTTGACGCGTTCCAACAGAAACCTTATCTGAAATATCGGAAAAAATAACAATGACAACAAAAATCAAGATTCCATCTTTCCTAAACATTAGCATGTAGCTACATGTCACAGTGTACTTGGTAAATAACTGTTTTTTGATACACATTCTACTTTAAAAAAACAAACAAACAAACAAAAAAAACAGTAACAAAAGCTTCTAAACCATGGGTGCAGATCTGATGACAAGTTTGGGAAATCATGCCCACAGAGCACTTGACATTGCTAGCATATTTCATGATTTCATAGAGGTCATCATCAAGTCATTCAAAAAGCACTACACAGAGAATCATATCAGTGTTTTATATCAGTGCGATTGACAGACACCCCCACCCACTTGGTCGAATACCGAGAGCCGTTTTTTAGTTTTTGCAAATGAACACCCTCCTGAGTAGTATCATGATACCATGATATCAAATGAGGCAGATGTGTCTTTTGTCATTTATAAAAAGATAAATCACTTTTCTATAATACATCACTGATATTTCAAAGGAATAAATTACTTATTTGTACTTCAAAAACAGCATCAATCAGTGATTAACATAGGGGGGATCAAAATAAAATAAATAAATAAAATAAGAATCAACCAGCCACCCTCCTCCCCTGACAAGTAAAGAACAGTCCCTTCATAAGTAAAGAATAGTCCCTAAAGTGCGGTGAGGATTGTGGACCGTTACCTGCCACAGAGAGAGAAATGTGAACGGTTCATTTCTCCTCTGATACGCCACATACTGTGTGCGCCATGGCTCGGCTGTTCAGGTACTTTTGGGCAGTCATGACAACAAGTTATTCACCTGGAGCCGGACTCGTCCGTTGTCGGTAAGCCGTTATCATGCACCGCCATATTTGACAGGAATACTTAGTCCTGTCCGTGTCTGTGACCCCCGTTCAACCCCCTGTTTCTGCTGCTGGTTGAAATCTGTACTCACACAGCGTGCTGAATGATTTCTTTTGCCAGCACAAAACTATTTTTAGTTGCAAATGTGAGTGTGGTGACGGACGGAGTAAAATATCGCCACACTGCTGACATTTTACTCCGTCCGTCACCGCATGCTGTTTGATTGCGTTATCAAAACACACCGCTATTATTCGGCCTTGCTTTTCACTTATTCCACCGAATACCGAATGTGTGGGGTCTTTTTTTGCAATATTCGGCCGAATAAAAAATAAATGTTTTGAAGGAGCAGAAGCTGAATGAATGTAGCGGAAACACTGCATATGAAACGTGAAAGTTATGATTCCACTTTCCAGGCGGTATACCTCAGCCAAAAATAGTGGTAGGAGTAAGACTCTTACCTCTTATAAAAGATCTAAGTCTCCACTTGAAGCTCTGCTTAAGATTGTGAGTAATCCTTTAACTTTTCCCCTCTAAAAATGGCATGACATGACTTGTCACCACTCATCGGGATTTTGGACTTTGTGTGTTTAGGCTGCTCTGGTTCAAAATCCATAAGAAATAAAAGAAAGGATTTCATTTTTGAAAAGTCGAGAGCTTCCTGAATCACATGGTTTGATGACGTAGTGTGCCTGGGAGATACCATGGAGGGAGGGAGTGCAGACGCAGGCGTCTGAGCGGAGTTCTAGTTTCAGGGTCTCAGGCATGTTATGTCCACTCATGTTCTCATCTTTCGCCTCTCACAGATTCCTAATTGTCCTCATCATCTTCCTTTTCTCCCAGTATATGGGACTACTGTATACGTCAGTGGATATGGATGATTATCAGAATATGAGCCCCTAACTGAGCTTGGTTAAACTAACTGATCATGGTTTTACAGAGCCAGAAATGCTAGTAATAGGCCTGCTTCACACTACACGGTTCAAGTGACCCAATTCCGATTTGAAGTGGCACAGATCGGAACTATAACATGAATGTGTAAACAGGAAAAAAAAAAAAAACGCATGATATAGGATATTGTCAGATCAGATTCAGGCCTCCTTCATATGTGGAAATATATCGGATATGAATCAGATATCTGCCAATAGGTCTAAATCTAAACAAACAGATTGGATATTTCCTGGCAATCCACGTTGTACGTCATGAATAATGCGACGACAGCGCATTTTGATGACATGCTCATGAGCGAGGGGAAGGAAGGAAAGCCGAATAAATCGCACCTCAATCAAAAACTATGAACCAAAAAAAGCACAATCTATCCCGAGTGAGACAAATTGCTTGATCCCTGTCTCCAGTATACCAGCAGAGAACCTGCAGAAGCAAATCAGTGAAAAAAAACACCGGGCTACACAGCCTCTCTACCTGAGCAGCTGAAGCTGCGGCTCGCACCCTCGACACACAGACACACAGATGGTGCTTCTGCATGCCAGCCAAACATGTGCGCAACTGTGAGAAATAAATATGTGAGGTGTATGCTGCTTTTTGATCTTTTTTTGTTTTCTTCCTTTCTTTCTGTCAGCGACATACACTCCTAACACAGGACGGGTTGTTTTTAAGCCATTGGTGATACGCAGATCGGCTCTGATAGCACCCGAATCAGCATGTACGCATCAGTCATCCAGCCGCACGCGTCTGCAGCTGCATGGACATTTCCACCGCTCTGTGTAGGCTAAGTTAAGTTTAAATTATGTGGAGCAGCACTAGCTTTCCAGGTGATTCATTCTTTAACGATTAACTTCAAATTTTTAAAGTTAGTCCTTAAAATAAAATTGCTTTCAGTAATGTAAACATTTCCATGTGCGCAGTAATGTCACAGTAGTAAATACCGTGGGACATTCACACATTGGTCAAGAGCGCTGGACTGGAAGTGTCGCACAAAAAAACGGAAGCTGGCTGTATTTCCGTGAAAAATAAGGTGAATAGAACATGTAAAAAGCAGTCAGGAAGAATGTAGGCAATATAGGCAACAAATCGGAATTGGGCATCAAGACATGGTAGTGTAAAGGCAGCCTTAGTACAGTTCTAGGAGCACAATAAATACTTACAAGTTACACAAGTTGACCCAGTAAAATCAGATTTATTTAAATAAATTCATATCCATTCATAAATCATCTTTATAGGAATAAATATCCCACAGAAAGGCATTTGTTTACTGACTACTACTAGAGCACCAGCCGATGGCCACATTCCAGTGGCTGAGAGAAAGTGGAGAGAGAGGACCCCCCCCCCCCCCCCGGGATCTGCACCCATGTTCTAAACACAACTGAACATGTTCCAGCAGGAATATGAGCTGTAATCAACATCAACAGTTAATATCATATTTCCACTGACACTTTTGGCTGTGCTGAGTAATTTCTGATCCATTGTTAGTTTAGATGCACTGTGCCACACCAAACCACAGTGGAGATGGACCCTCTCAGGTGTAGGTCCAAAAGCCTGGCTTCTGTCTGCAGGAGACCAGAGAGAAAGGCGTTTGTCTCTGTGTGTTCAGCTCTCAGTACTTTTGTAGCTTTTAACTGAATCACTGTGGTTTGGAGTTCAGTTTTTCCCCTCCATCCTGTTTGGATTTAAGATTTAAGACATAAGATTGCTTTATTTTATGGTTTCATGTTCGCTATCAGCAAGGGCGTAGGTTTGATTTTCACATTGGTAGGGACATAAAAGTGCTCCATGGTGGCGACCTGTACGTTGGTAATTTTTTAATGCAATTTCATGTCATGTGAAACTGATCACTGCTTTATAATGTTTAGATATCTACACTAAATACAAGAATGTCTTGGTTAAGTATTCTCTAATGTTATCAGTTACATGAATATACACATGCATCTTTTTTTTTTTTTTTTTTAAACTAGATCCAAACTGACTCAGATTGTGGTGGATGTGTCGGCGGGACCCTACAAGGACCGGACGGTGATGTTCCTGGGCTCAGATGATGGCAGAGTCCTGAAGGTTTTGGCCAGCACACATCCCAATGACAGCTTCGGATCCAAACTGCTGGAGGACATTGACATCTACAACCCGTCCAAGTAAGACTTGAGTTAAAATACTCTACTAAACTATTTAACATCCATGTTGATATGATTATAATCTGCTCTGTGTCTGTATGTGCAGGTGTAATGTTCAAGGTCAGGAGGACAGGAGGGTTCTGGGACTGGAGCTAGATAAGGACCATCATGCCTTGTTTGTTGCTTTCACCAGCTGTGTGATCAGAGTGCCGCTCAGCCGCTGCACCCAACATGGAGCCTGTAAAAAGTAAGAGACAGGACTGAAAGCAGCTTTTCCACCTACTGTTTTTTAATTGCTAAAACCAGATTAAAACTCCTCTTTGATTCTCCTCTGCTCTCAGTTAAACACACTGTTAATATTCTGTGTTGTGTTCAAGTAAAACAGGCTCAACTTTTCTGAAATGCAGCACAAAAATCAGAGAGAGACTGCAATTTAATTAATTCTGGAATAGAAAAACTCAGAATGGGAGACTCTTTTGAAAATTAATATGGTGATCTAAATTTGGCATCATATTGTTGTAGAAGTGAGCGTGTGCCATGGGAGACAGGGATGCCGAGTCTCAACAGAGTAAAAAGATCCTCATGGTTTATAGACACCATTACACTGAACAGAGCTCACTGCCCAAATTAGAGCACATTCATCACTGGGGAGGCACACACACACACACACGTAAACTAATCAGACTCATTTTAATTAGTGAGTAGGATGAATAAGTGCCAGCTGATGTGATGTGGAAACAGCTGCAGAACTGTAGAGAGGCTTCCATCAGCATCATGGAAAAAAAGACATTCTGTATCTCAGTCACTGTTTCATAGTCTGGGAACAGGGCTGGACATTTACAAAATAGATTTCAGCTGGACTTGGACTTGACTGCCATAAGACTCAGCTTAAGTGAGCTGTGTCTCTCTAAAGTAGTGGTTCCCAACTGGTGGGTCATGGTCTAAAAGTGGGTCGCGGTCCCATTGCAAATGGACAAATGTCAAGTTTGTAAAAAACACACTATATTTCTAAGTGCAGTGAATTTCCGGCACAGAGCTTTTATTTTGAAGTGCCATTTGCTGCTGTGGAGTGGGTGACTAATGGGCAGCTACTTGACAGAGACAGAAAACTTTTCATTGGTCAAACATGTATTTCTAAAAGCAGAAATCTACTGAAATGTAGGTCTGTCCAAATATTCGTCCCCTGCACTAAAATACAGTAAGAATCCACAAATTTGTTTTTTATGAATTTTCTTGCATAATTTTCAGACAGAAATCCAGCTTGGTGTGAATGTCACTTCCTCATTCCTTCCTTTCTTCTCTCCTTGTTTCCATCTTTCCCTCGACCTATTCTTCTCAGTTTTTTTGCCCTCCACTGGAGTGAATACGCACGCACACATGCACTCATGCACTCACACACACACACACACACACACACACACACACACACACACACTCAAAGCCTGTCACTCTTTACCAGTTAATTTAGTTCGCACTCTGCCAGTCTCACACACACATCACATGCCAAACACACACAGTTCACTGTAGGGCCAGCCAAAATAACCGTGTGTGTATGTGTGTGTGTGTATGTGTGTGTGTGTATCTGTCTGTCTGTCTGTCTGTCTGTGTGCCTTTCAGTCTCACACGTGGCAGCAGCTGATATAGAAGTCAGTGTCCTCTCTCCTCTTTCACTCTTTTGTCTCCATATTTCTCTTCTTCTCTCTCTCTCATCTCATCTTCTCTTTTCCTGTCTCTCTTTGTGTCTCTGAATCACTTTCTGTTTCTCCCCACTTCTTTCCTTTTTGTCCCTCTAAAGCACTATTTGGACGGGATTAGTTTTACATGGGCACGTGGGGTAATGTCACTTTACCACAGGACGTTGGTAATATTAATGGCCAATCCACATGGGATAAGAAATCTCAGTAAAGCTACCACAAGTGGGAGGGGTAAATCCATTCACGCACCGCCGTCCCCTCCTGTCATCATGTGCGTATGATAGGACTGTCAAAAGCACCATGAAATTGAGTATGAATATTTTCAAATTAATATAGTAGAGTTCGAATTATATTAGAATTTATCATTATTATTATTAGGGTTTTTTTGGGGTTTTTTTTTTAACAAAAAACCACCCACAAAAAATAAGATGCTTATTTCTGGTGCAATATGAACATGACACTCGGATGAAAACACCCGTTCTGACCTCACTGAAGTGCCAGGTATGACCAACTTCTGCCTCGCTATCTGAGCAATGTTTGGATACTTCAGTGCGTAGTTTTCTACCACAACAGTGGATCCTGGTCGGCTCATAGGGGTGTCTCATTCTGGTAACGTTTCATCTCTTCTTAGGGTAGGCAGGGAGGCAGCAGATGCAACACTCTCCCTGTATGTCTCCCCGAACAGGTCACACATCCCGGACAACGCAGTGGGTGGTGTTGGCGCAGCAGGCTCCTCCGTCGGCGCCTCTCCCTTCGTCTCTGCGTTCCTCTCTGGCCCGGCTTGTGCGTGAGCCATCTCTGCCCGAACGGGATTCACCGTGATATACAACATTATTAATAGTATTAATTAATTATTAATGATTTAGAATTATCAAATTTAGGTTCGAACTCATAAAAAATATATATATTCGAATACATTTCGAACCTCAATTTTTTTTGACAGCCCTAACATAGATATTTACTGCTGGTCTATTCGCATGGGATTAGTATTACCTGAGGTAATTTTCTGGGACCCTTTTACAGAAGGTAAAAGTCGCGATAATCTTTACTGACGTCATGTGGTAATGATTACTGACATGGCACATTCGGACGGGACTAAAGTCCCTGGTAATTATTACTTTACCCCATGTACGTATGTAAAACTAATCCCGTTAGCATAGGGCTTTAGTTTTTCGTTCATTCCCTCTCCCTCCTTGCTCCCTCCTCCCATCTCTGCCGCCTCCTAACTCCTGCTTCAGCTGTGTCAACCTCGTTTGTCTTAATCCAAACATTACTACCTGCAGTCAAATGTTTTGCTTTCTGTAAGAACTCACAGTTAGCAAAAACCAGACAGGTGAGGAAGCATCACACAACACGATATAAACTGCCATGAAAAATCTCCTGATAAATCATTCAAAAACCAATCACACAACTGTTGAGATAAGTCAGACTAAAATCAATTCCGCTTGTTATTTTTAAATTGCAACAACAATTAATAACATACAAGTAAATCTGAAGTAATGGGATGAGGGAAACGACTATTAAAATTAATAACTCGGTAATATCTGGGTTATGAATCCTCGATACAGGGATCTCAGCTCCTGTCCAAAAGATATATACACTGACAATGGCTTGGTGCTAAATTAAGATTTATTTAAGCTAAATATATAACAACAATTGAATAAATGTTATGATGAAATGAGGTAATTATATGACACAACACATAAATCAAGAGTATATAAATGGAATGAAATGAGAGGTAACATTTGTGTGAGTTATTTAGCGATAGTGAGACACAGTATGTCAAAGAAGCATCAGACAGCATTTTTGCCTATATATATCATTATGAAAATAATGTGGGTTGCACAGGGTAGTATACACAGTAAAATCAGACTATCAGCATTTACACAGATTACTTAATGGCTTTGCAATCTTTGCAATAAGCTTCTGCCACCGGGGACAAATTTTTGCAGAAAAAAATCTGCTTTACGGCAGGAAATGCGTCATGTATTGCCAAACTGGACGGTCAGCCAGTCAGGGACTGGAGCTGGTCCTTATGAGGAACTGGCCGGAGCATTTGATAGTTGATTCAGGAACACAATGGCAAACGGACAAAGTCTGGAGGTAAGTGATAAAGGGCCTCCCAAAAGAAAATGAGCTACTCTGTCTGAGGAGGCGAAGATGAACAAAAGGTGAGTGATAAAAGAAGAGGAAAAACAAGAGTAAACCTTAGTCAGGCGTTCAAGAGATGGAGGGAGCTCCGTGACCAAAGAGGCCTCCACACCGGTGTCCAGCCAACTTTCTTTCTAATGGATCAGTAAGTCTCGTCTCGTCTCGTCTTCTTCCGCTTATCCGGGTCCGGGTCGCGGGGGCAGCAGCCTCAGCAAAGACGCCCAGACAGTCCTCTCCCCAGCCACTTCCATCAGCTCTTCCGAGGGAACCCCGAGGCGTTCCCAGGCCAGCCGGGCGATGTAATCCCTCCAGCGTGTCCTGGGGCGGCCTCGAGGTCTCCTCCCGGTTGGACACGCCCGAAACACCTCCCAAGGGAAGCGTCCGGATAGCATCCTTACTAGATGCCCGAACCACCTCAACTGGCTCCTCTCGATGTGGAGGAGCAGCGGCTCTACTCTGAGTCCATCCCGGATGTCCGAGCTCCTCACCCTATCTCTAAGGCTGAGCCCAGCCACCCTGCGGAGGAAACTCATTTCAGCCGCTTGCACTCGCGATCTCATTCTTTCGGTCACTACCCAGAGCTCGTGACCATAGGTGAGGATTGGAACGTAGATCAACTGGTAAATCGAGAGCTTCGCTTTTTGGCTAAGCTCCCTCTACACCACAACGGACCGGTTAAGTGCCCACATCACTGCTGACGCCGCCCCAATCCGCCTGTCAATCTCCTGCTCCATCCTACCCTCACTCGTGAACAAGACCCCAAGATACTTAAACTCCTCCACCTGAGGAAGGACCTCCACCCCGACCCGGAGAGGGCAATCCACCCTTTTCCAGCTGAGAACCATGGCCTCAGACTTGGAGGTGCTGATTCTCATCCCAGCCGCTTCACACTCGGCTGCGAACCGTCCCAGCAAGAGCTGGAGGTCACTGTTTGATGGAGCTAGGAGGACCACGTCATCCACAAAAAGCAGGGACGAGACCCTCCCGCCACCGAACCCGACACCCTCCACCACTCGACTGCGCCTAGAAATTCTGTCCATAAAAGTTATGAACAGAACCGGTGACAAAGGGCAGCCCTGGCAGAGTCCAACCCTCACCGGGAACAGGTCCGACTTATTGCCGGCCACGCGAACCAAACTCGTGCTCCTTCGGTACAGGGACTGGATGGCCCTTAGCAAGGGACCACAAACCCCATACTCCCGGAGCACCCCCCACAGGATGCCCTGGTGACACGGTCGTAAGCCTTCTCCAAATCCAAAAAACACAAGTGGACCAGTTGGGCAAACTCCCATGCCCCCTCCAGCACCCAGGCGAGGGTAAAGAGCTGGTCCACGGTTCCGCGTCCAGGACGAAAACCACATTGCTTCTCCTCAATCCGCGGTTCAACTATCGACCGGACCCTCTTCTCCAGCACCCTGGAGTAGACCTTACCAGGTAGGCTGAGGAGTATGATCCCCCTGTAGTTGGAACACACCCTCTGGTCCCCCTTCTTGAAAATGGGGACCACCACCCCGGTCTGCCACTCCAGAGGCACTGCCCCCGATGTCCACGCAATGTTGCAGAGGCATGTCAGCCAGAACAGCCCTACAACATCCAGAGCCTTGAGATATCCAGGACGAATCTCATCCACCCCCGGGGCTCCGGGGGTTGTTTCACTACCTCGGCAACTTCTGCCCCAGAAATTGGACGACCCGTCCCCGATACCCCAGTCTCTGTTTCCTCACTGGAATACGTGCTGGTGGGATTGAGGAGCTCCTCAAAGTATTCCTTCCACCGCCCGAAAATGTCCCCAGTTGACGTCAGCAGCTCCCCGCCCCCACTGTAAACAGTGTGAGCTAGTTGCCGCCTTCCCCCCCTGAGGCGCCGGATGGTTTGCCAGAACCTCTTTGGAGCCAATCGATAGTCTTCCTCCATGGCTTCACCGAACTCCTCCCACGCCCGAGTTTTTGCCTCCGTGACTGCCGCCGCTGCACTCCGCCTGGCCCGCCGGTACCCGTCAGCTGCTTCCGGAGACCCACAGGCCAACCATGCCCTGTAGGCCTCCTTCTTCAGCCTGACGGCTCCCCTCACCTCTGGTGTCCACCAGCGGGTTTGGGGATTACCGCCATGACTGGCACCAGCAGCCAGCTGCCAGCCTAATAAAACCCACCTAGTCCGGGTGAATAAGACTGGGCAAGTGTTTCTCCAGTCTTAAAGCTAGAACCTTAGCCAGTATTTTGGCATCTGCATTAATAAGTGAGACCAGTCGATAGCTTCCGCATTGCTGGGGATTCTTTCCTTTTTTATGTATGAGTGTGATCACAGCGGATTGCATGCTCTCTGGCACATGGCCTTTTTTAAGTGCATCCTGAAAAACTGTGCGTAGCTTTGGTGCCAAAATGTCAGAAAATGCTTTATAAAAATCTGTGGGGAAGCCATCCCCCCAGGGGACTTCCCAGAATTCAGATATTTTTATAGCTTGCTGGATTTCTTCTAATGTAATATCTCCCCCAATTTCTTTTTGTATTTGTTCTGATAGGGATGGCAAGTGTACCGCTGACAAAAAATTGTCTATATCCTCCTCTGTTTTGGTGAACTGTGATGTATACAACGATTGGTAAAATGTCCTAAATGTCTCATTTTTCTCCCCACTATCTGTGGTTAAAACCCTGTCATCCTTTAACACAGATGTTATTAATGTTTGATTGAATTGTTGTTTTGTTATTTGAGCCAGAAACCTGCCAGCTGTTTCCCCTTGTTCGTAGTACCTCTGTCTACACCTTCTTCCAGAACATCTATTGCTAGTTGAGATTTCTGTGTTGTTCTTAGGGATGTTTCATTTATCAAGTACCAGGTTTCTCACCTGGTTAAAATCCCCCCCAAGTATCACATAGGTATTCCCAATCTGTTTCACAGTATTGCAAATGTCAACAAAAAAATCTGGACAGTCAGTAATTGGGGCATATATATTAATAAGAGGGCAGCATGGTGGGGTGGTGGTTAGCACTGTCGCCTCACAGTAAGATGGTTCCTGGTCCTGGGTGTGGGAGCATTTATGTGCGGAGTTTGCATGTTCTCCTTGTGTCAGCGTGGGTTCTCTCTGGGCACTCCAGCTTCCTCCCACAGTCCAAAGACATGCAGATTGGGGACTCGGTTAATTGGTGACTCTAAATTGTCCGTAGGTGTGAATGTGAGTGTGATTCTTTTTTCTATTTTAGCTCCATCCCTGCATATAGTTTTAGTGGAGAATTATAGTAGTCCTTCCCCATACCTTTCTTTAACATAGCCTACTGATATAAGGTTCATAGTCCATCCGAAAACCTGCGAGTTATAGCCAGATATATCGAGCAAATAAATTCCAAACCTAGGATTCATTCTCATAAAATGTTAGAATCTTCCCTTCTTTTACATAGCACCTCCCAACATTGAGTCCTGTAGGCAATTTATGCAAACCTTTCGGTGACAAAAGTGTTCTATTCCAGTATATTAAGTCATAAATGTATCAAATTTGGTGCTTTTATCGCAAAAATGAACATTTTTTTAGCTATGCCACCCAATTTATTAGTTTTTTCACAGAATTATAAAAAAACTGCCTGACTGATTTTCACAAAATTCGGAGGTGGGATGTAACACATGCCAACTTAGAATACATTCAATTTTGGTGATCCAACTCAGGGGGCGTTTCCACGGGCTGCCCACACGTGGCTGCCCATTTACTTCCATTCATTTTTTGGATGAGGATTACATGAAAACAGTCCAACTGATTTTCACAAAACTCGGTGGAGGCATGTAGCATGGTCCAACTTAGAAGCCATCACATTTTGGAGTGGATCCAATTAACAGGACAGGTCCATGGGCAGGTAGGATTCAATTGCCTGCTCTGACCACCAGGGGGCGAGTTTCTGATGCTCCAAAATCCAGTTTTGTTCTAAATATATTTGTCAACACATCTGCCAAATCTGGTGCTTTAATCACAAAACTGAACAAGTCTGGGGGCGTCGGTGGCTTAGTGGTAGAGCAGGCGCCCCATGTACAAGGCTGTTGCCGCAGCTGTCGACTCCAGCTTGTGGCCCTTTGCTGCATGTCACTCCCTCTCTCTCTTTCCCCCTTCACACTTGTCTGTCCTATCCATTAAAGGCTAAAAATGCCCCAAAAAATATCTTAACAAAAAATAAAAAATTGAACGATTTTGGAAAAATATTGAGCTATTCCACCCCACTATGTTTAGTTACCGCAAGTAATATTGTCTGATATTCAGGAGTGTTATTATCTGTTCCACTCCTGATTTCCTGATATCCTGCAGCCCACTCTAACAATAAACTTCCCTCTCCTATCTTTCTCCAGAGCATGCCTGGCCTCTCGTGACCCATACTGCATCTGGCTGCGGACCGGGAGTTGTGCCAACATGGCACCAGGTTTCAAGTATGTGTCACTTCCTCTTTTCCTCCCTCTCTGTCGCTTTGGTTTTTTCCTCTCTTTCTTCTCTAAGCCATCATCAATCCGACAGCGAATAAAGCTGTGACATCTCAACTCATATATCTGCCACCGCGAGCAGTGGCTCGTATATGTGAGAGATGTAAATCCATGATGCCTTTCACCCTTGCAGCCAAAGTAAAAGGATGGATGAGGAAACATAATGGGAACAAATGTCAAAATGGATGTCAGCAGGAATGTACTGCATGCACTCTGTTGGTATAAATCTCTTGGTGTAAAACTTTGTTGGAAAGGACTCCGTTTGTTCTCTGAGTTTGTGTTGGAAGCATCACAAACACTTGCTCAGTAACTGTCACCTTAATCTCTTTGTGAGCTTTAAAGTTTGCTTTTCCACATTTGCTGAAAGTATAATATACACTGATGGCCGCTTTGTTAGCTCCGCCATGACAAGTCATTTTGACATGACAGTGTCACACAGCAGCTGCCCATTCCAACTCTTTATGATAAGATCTTGTGACTGTAGCACATTGATCTCTGTGACATCCTGCTGGAAGGTACCATTAGAAGATGTGTAGACTGTGGCCATAAAGAATGCACATGGTCAGCAACAACACTAGGTCTGGCTTGTACACCACTCTCAGCAGGTATTAATCAATCAATCAATCAATCAATCAATTTTATTTATAAAGCCCAATATCACAAATACAATTTGCCTCACAGGGCTCTACAGCATACGACATCCCTCTGTCCTTTAGACCCTCACAGCGGATAAGGAAAAACTCCCCAAAAAAACCCTTTAACGGGGAAAAAAAAATAGTAGAAACCTCAGGAAGAGCAACTGAGGAGGGATCCCTCTTCCAGGACGGACAGACGTGCAATAGATGTCGTACAGAACAGATCAGCATAACAAATTAACAGTAATCTGTATGACACAATACAGTAATCTGTATGACATCCTCGGTAATGACAGTAGCTTACAACAGCATTCATGAAAGTAATAATATTGTCATTATAGTTCTGGCTACTGTGGTACAATATGTTGAAAGTATATATTAGTATCTGGCAGTATACATGTATGATAATAATCATATGTGTATAATAACAGTAGAAGTATGACTAATGACTAATGATGGCAGCAGCAGCAGCAGCAGGCATCTGGCAGGACCACGGCAGCAGCACAACCACACACGTCACACTATCCAGGCACCGCTGCAATATGAGTTAACCTGAGAGACAGTAGAGCACAAAGGCTCCGGAGAAGAAGCCGAGTTAGTGACATCCAGAATGGCCGAGTTAACAAGATACAGTAATAGGATAGGAGAGAGAGAGAGAGAGTGAGAGAGAGAGAGAGAGAGAGAGAGAGAGAGGGAGAAGGTGCCCGGTGCATTGTAGGTGGTCCTCCGGCAGACTAGGCCTAAGTCAGCCTAACTAGGGGCTGGTACAAGACAAGCCTGAGCCAGCCCTAACTATAAGCTTGATCAAAGAGGAAAGTCTGAAGTCTAGCCTTAAATGTGGAGATGGTGTCTGCCTCCCGGACTGTAACAGGAAGATGATTCCACAGGAGAGGAGCCTGATAGCTGAAGGCTCTGGCTCCTGATCTACTTTTGGAGACTTTAGGGACCATGAGTAACCCTGCGTTCTCAGAGCGCAGAGTTCTGGTGGGATAATATGGCACTATGAGCTCTCTAAGATATGGCGGAGCTTGACCATTTAGAGCTTTATAAGTTAACAGTAGGATTTTAAATTCAATTCTGGATTTTACAGGGAGCCAGTGCAGAGAAGCTAAAACAGGAGAAATATGATCTTGTTTCTTAGTTCCTGTTAGTACTCGTGCTGCTGCATTCTGAATTAGCTGGAGAGTTTTTAATGATTTACGAGAGCTACCTGATAATAGAGAGTTACAGTAATCCAGCCTTGCGGTAACAAAAGCGTGGACCAATTTTTCTGCATCTTTTTGGGTCAGGATAGGCCTAATTTTTGCAATATTACGCAGATGAAAAAATGCAGTCCGTGAGGTTTGTTTTAAATGAGAATTAAAAGACAAATCTTGATCAAATGTTACTCTGAGGTTTCTTACGGTAGTGGTAGAGGCCAGAGCAATGCCATCGAGAGAAACTATGTCATCAGATAAAGAGTCTCTGAGTTGTTTGGGGCCAAGAACAATAACTTCAGTTTTGTCTGAATTTAACATCAGGAAATTGGTGCTCATCCAGGTTTTTATGTCTTTAAGACAATCATGAAGTTTAGTTAATTGATCACTTTCTTCTGGCTTCATCGATAAATACAGCTGTGTATCGTCCGCATAAAAATGGAAATTTATAGAGTGATTTCTAATGATGTTGCCTAAAGGAAGCATATATAGAATAAATAGGATTGATCCAAGCACAGAACCTTGCGGAACTCCAAAACAAACTTTAGTATGTACGGATGATTCATTATGAACGTCAACAAATTGAAAACGATCAGATAAATAAGATTTAAACCAGCTTAGTGTAGAACTTTTTAGGCCAATTAAGTGTTCCAGTCTCTGTAGCAGAATTTCATGGTCAACAGTGTCAAACGCTGCACTAAGATCTAATAAAACAAGTACAGAGATGAGTCCTTTGTCTGAAGCAATCAGAAGGTCATTTGTAATTTTAACTAGTGCTGTCTCAGTGCTATGATGCACTCTAAATCCTGACTGTAATTCCTCAAATAAATTATTATCATGGAGAAAATCACACAGCTGGTCTGCGACTACTTTCTCAAGGATCTTTGACATAAAGGGAAGATTAGATATTGGTCTATAGTTGGCTAACACCTCTGGATCCAGGGTGGGCTTTTTTAATAGAGGTTTAATTACAGCTACCTTAAAAGACTGTGGTACATAGCCTGTTAATAAGGATATATTGATCATATCTAATATATGGCTGTTAACTAAAGGTAAGACCTCCTTGAGTAGCCTAGTTGGGATGGGGTCTAAGCGACACGTTGATGATTTAGATGAAGAAATCACTGCAGTCAATTCTTGAGGAGAAATTGGGGAGAAGCAATCTAAATAAATATTAGGTCTTACAGCTGTGTTTGAGGTTAGATAGGTGCTATCTGAGGACAGGTCATGAATTTTGCCTCTAATAGTTAGGATTTTGTCATTAAAGAAGCTCATAAGGGCTAAAGGAATACAAGGCTCAATAGAGCTTTGACTCTCAGTCAGCCTGGCTACAGTGCTGAAAAGAAACCTGGGGTTATTTTTGTTTTCTTCTATTAAAGCTGAGTAATAGTTTGCTCTGGCATTGCCAGAGAGGGAGGCCCCTCTTATAACTTTTGAGACTGTCTGCCTAGATTAAACGAGATTCTTCCAGTTTGGTTAATCGCCAATTCCTTTCAAACTTTCGCGATATTTGTTTTAATTTACGGGTTTCAGAGTTATACCAAGGAGCGAACTTTCTTTGTTTTGTTAACTTCTTTTTAAGAGGAGCTACAGAGTTTAGTGTTGTTCGCAGCGAGCCTACGGTGCTATCAACAAATTGATCAATTCGGGAGAGGTTAAAGTCGGTGCGGGAAACCTCTGTTACTAAAGGACTTGGTATTGAATTTAACAACGGAGTAATCATTTCCTTAAATTTTGCGACAGCACTATCTGATAAACATCTGGTATAGTAACTGTTGCTGAGTGGTGTGTAATCGAGTAAAAAGAAATCAAAAGTAATCAAATAATGATCCGATAGTAAGGGATTCTGTGGAAAGACTTTTAGGTTATCAATTTCAATTCCATACGTCAGAACTAGATCGAGGGTATGGTTAAAACAGTGAGTGGGTTCATGTACACCCTGACTGAAGCCAATGGAGTCTAATACTGAGATAAACGCGGTAGCCAGGGAGTCATTATCAATGTCGACATGAATGTTAAAATCGCCTACAATAATAACTTTATCTGATTTTAGAACTAAACTGGATAAAAACTCTGAGAATTCAGATATAAATTCAGAATACGGGCCAGGAGCACGGTACATTATAACAAATAAAAGTGGCTGCGAGGTTTTCCAGGTCGGATGTAAAAGACTAAGAACGAGGCTTTCAAAAGAATTATAATCTAGTTTTGGTTTAGGGCTGATTAACAGACTAGAGTTAAAAATGGCTGCAACTCCCCCTCCTCGGCCGCTGCCTCGAGGAATGTGGGTATTATTATGACTGGGAGGAGTGGATTCATTTAGACTAACATATTCATCTTGACACAGCCAGGTTTCAGTGAGACTGAGTAATTCAATATGATTATCTGATATTAATTTGTTTACTAACACTGCTTTAGACGAAAGAGACCTGATATTTAACAGTCCGCATTTAATTCTCCTGTTTTGTCTTTCTGTCACAGAAGAGGTTTTAATTTTTATGAGGTTGTTTTGCACAGTTCCTCTTTGTTTAATTTTAGATTTAAATAATTTAGGTGGTCGGGGGACAGACACCGTTGGTATAAAACTATGGAAACTATGGCTGGGTAAGTGAACTAGAAGCTCAGAGAGGCGTATAGGACTGCGACTCTCTGTCCTGGTCTCAACTCTGGGTTGTCAGGGATTTAATTTGCTAATAAAATTTTCCAGGTTCCTAGAAATGAGAGCAGCTCCATCCAAAGTGGGATGAATGCCGTCTCTCCTAATGAGACCAGGTTTTCCCCAGAAAGTTTGCCAATTATTAACGAAACCCACATCGTTTGCTGGACACCACCTGGACAGCCAGCGATTAAATGATGACATGCGGCTAAACATGTCATCAGAGGTCAGATTAGGGAGGGGTCCAGAGAAAACTATGGAGTCCGACATCGTTTTTGCGTATTCACACACCGAGGCAATATTAATTTTAGTGACCTTCGATTGGCGTAACCGGGTGTCAGTAACGCTGACGTGAATAACAATCTTACTGAATCTACGTTTAGCTTTAGCCAGCAGTTTTAAATTTGACTCAATGTCGCCCGCTCTGGCCCCAGGGATACATTTGACTATGGCCGCTGGTGTTGCTAACTTCACGTTCCGCAAAATAGAGCTGCCAATAACCAGAGTTTTATCGTCAGCGGGTGTGTCGCTGAGTGGGGAAAAGCGGTTGGAGACGTGAACAGGCTGGTGGTGAGCCGTGGGCTTCGGCTTGGAGCTATGCTTCTGACGCACACTTATCCAACGTCCCGGCTGAACGGGAGTTACCGGAGGACCGCTAGCAGGAGCTAAGGCTGTGCTATGTCGCTCCGCACCGGCTACAGGGGGCTGGCTAACTACCGCAGCTACTGAGTGATTTGCCATGGTGCAGAGCCGTGCTTCTAATTCACTAAGCCTCGCCTCCAACGCAACAAATAAGCTACACTTGTTACACTTACCACTGTCACTAAATAAGGCAGAGGTATAACTGAACATGTGGCACACCGGGCAAGAGAGAGTAGAGGGAGAAGCCATCGCTAGCAGTAAAGCTAATGTAGCTACCAAGGCTTGTAGCGTGCAAACAACAGCTAAGAGATTAGCGAGGAAGTCGTAGAAAGGAGGAGAGCTATAAGTGCTTAAACAGAACTAGTGTGGGTTAAGACTTGGAGTTGATGTTTTAAGCAACTGATGTGAGAAAGCAGGCTAGTAGAATTCACCAGAGCAGCACAGAGACGCTGTCACGGAAACACCGGAAATGACACAACTTGCTTACCGCAATACGTCAGCACGTCAAAGAAAGGCCTAATGTTTGCCAGGAAAATCCCCCTCACCATCAAACCACCAGCATCAGTCTGAGTTTTTGATACAAGGCAGGATGGATCCATGGATTCATGTTTACATTTGTAAATGCTCTGCATCATGCTTAACAATGCCCCTTAGCCACTCAGAAGCACCACTAACCACAGCTTCTTGTGGCTAGTTTGCTCAACACAGACCAGTAGATGTGTCAGAGCAGAGTAGGTTTTTCCGATTCAGTTTTGATGAGCCCCACAGCCTTGTTATAAAGTTTGGTCATTTGATGTGTCTGTCAGCTTCCTGTCAGCTTGTACCAGATCTACCACATTAATGCAGCATTTTAACCAGCACAACTGCCGCTCACTGGCCAGAGACATTATGTTTGTCTGTCTGTCTGTCTGTCTGTCTGTATGTCTCTACGTCCATTCTCATGAACACGATATCTCAAGATTTCCTCAAGGGAAGTTTTTTTAATTTGGCACAAATATCCTCTTGGACTTAACAATGAAATTATTCAATTTTGGTGAATAAAGGTCAAGGTCAGTCTCATATTTGTGAACGTGATATCTCAAGAACGCCTTGAGGGAATTTTTCAAATGTGGCAAAAACATCTACTTTGACTGGACAATCAACAGATTAGAATTTGCTGGTCAAGGGTCAGGGTGACCCTGTCTGTCTCATCCTCGTGAATGTGATATCTTAAGAAAACCTTATGAGAATTTCTACAAATTTGGCACAAATATCATCTTAAACACAATGAGGTGGTTAGAATTTGGTAGTCATAGTTCAAAGGTCACTGTGACCTTGAGTCCGTCTCATTCTTGTAAACGTGATATCTCAACTTGAGATAACTGGTACAAATGTCCAGTTGGACTGATTAGAGGTAAGTGGTCATAGATCAAAGGTCACTATGACCTCACAAAACATGAGGAGAAATTATTTACATTTTTTGACAACATTACACAGAAATGTCTAATAGGATAAAATGATGAAGTGATGGTATTTAAATCCAAAATGTCCAAGGTAAACTTCACTGTGACATCATAATGCTCTGTAAACACCATATGAAAACCAGCCATTACTCAACATCAGAACTCAGGAACAGATGAGGAGACATTTGGTCAGATACTGAATCTGCTATGTAAAGATACAGGGGAGTAATAGCGCCCTGAGCAAAGGATGAAGTCTCCTTTTTTGTGTGTTGTAATATGAGTTTCTCTGTAGTTTGTTGTGTTAAGCCAGTCTGTTCCTCCTGCCTGCTTCTCCAAACTGGGGGCATGCTGACCACCATCAACTGTAGGTAATACACTAACTGGGGATAATTACCTCATTTAACTTTACTTCCAAAAATCCAAACTACTCCTGTTAAAAAATAGAAGTGTTGGATTGGACCAATGTTCAAGTACTAGGACTTGATCAACTTGTTGGAAAATAAATCCCACTAGATAGTTACACATCCTCTGACTGTGGATGAAGAAAAAAAACTAAAGAATGACATGAATTGAACAAACAATCAAAGCATTTTTTTTCCATCCAGAAACACTTAAATGTTCTCATCAGTTTAGAGATCCAAAGCTGCTGTGTACTCACTTAGTCTGCAGTAAAAAGAGAGAGGGGGAGATTGTTTAATCTGGAACACTCAAAGGAAATGGCGTATGTTGTCCTTCGCTGTTCTATAAATAATTGGATTGATATTTAAAGCAATATGTTAACTCTCCTCTATAATAAAGGAAACAGGAAGTGTCCTGGTATTTACATGCTCATCAGATCAGATGAAGTTTAGATGATCATCAGGGGAAAGTTTCCCCACGAGGCATTGCAGAGTTCACACTCTGGCAGACAGCTGGTGCGCTGGGCATTTATGCATGGCTGATTCCTGATCATTGATCTGCTGATCACACAGCCACCATCCCCACAGTGTCACTGCAGGTAACATGCTTCGTTTGAGCTGGGACGACAGATGCCTCAGCGCTGAACAGCATCAGTGTCTCTGAAAGACACGTGTTCAAGGACAAGAGGTCATCCTGCTGCTCATTACTAAACTTTAACATCTGATCAGAAGAGTTTGTGAGACAACACTCAGTGAGGCGTTTAGATAAGTTGGTTTTCCGAGCTGTGTGAATGCAGCAACAGACAGATACTGAACAAGAAATGTCATCATGCAGCTGCTCTAGTGACTCCATGACGTGGTTAGTCATCTCTGTTGCAGCTCCGGACAGAAAAACAACTCTTTTCTGTGAGTGGCTGTCAACATGCAGGAGTTTTTAAGTGATGATATTTACATATGAGGAGGCTGCAAACACTCCACAGTTCTCCCAGGATTAAAACAACTCCACCCCCCCATAAGATGAATATGAAAATAATAGCCTATTGTTTAGATTTATTTTGGCTGAGGGGCAGGGGAGCAGAGGAACGGCAGAATAAGTGGCGGTTCGGCCGCAGATCAATTGTCATGAAGTGTTGTGGAGTGGGCGTGAGCTACCTGACACTTCGGAGTTATTGATTGGATGGTGGCGCCACAGTGTGTGTGTGTGTGTGTGTGTGTGTGTGTGTGTGTGTGCTGCTAAAATCTCATCTTGTCTCAGCATATTGATGGAGTCAAGCACAGAAACACCTGGGGTTTCATCTTCAGGCTTCGACTCTCGTGTCTTTAATTTAGAGTCAAACTAAAAGCATCTAAAGGAGTTACTCCGCACGTTTTGGTCCATTAACAACAGACATGTCTACGCTTTATATCAGGGGAGACTTGTTTCTAAAAGCACCATATTAATGTACAAAATTAAGGATTTGTGAAACAGGAAAAACAATCAGATCTATGGCATCTGGATTCTATCAAATTGCTTTTTGTTTTTTTGGTACAAATCATCAGTGGAGCTGATCCTGCCTCAATCACAACTCTGACTGTACTTTGGGCTTTGTTTGTTGTTACTATAGTAGGGCTGTACTGTCAAAGAAAATTTTGGTCAATTGAATTTCTACCTTAAGCAATCGATTGGTTCATGGGGAAAAAGTTCTACATGTTATCTCTGGGTTATCTAAATCAGCCACAGTGGAACGAAGCCTGTGGGGCTTGCCTGGTGAGACTAGTGAATGACAAGCTAGTTGCTAGCTGTCAGTGCTGCAATGCACGTCTCTCCCATGTTGTTTGTTTGCTGTGAGATGTTCAGAGGGAATGTAGGTGTCAATCTTATGTTTTGATGCTTTAAGGAGGAGATAAGAGCGGCCTAGTTTGACTGTTAGACAGAAAACATGGAAAAGCCGGTAAAAAAAGAAAAGGTGGCGCGGAAAAAACTCGAATAAAAAAACTTAAATCTTTACAAGTAGAGGCAGCAAAGTGCTCCAAAATAACCGACGGGTTGGGCTGCGGGCGTTGGTTGATGGGCTGAGGCTGCTGGTGTTGCTAACGACGGAGATGTAGCTGGAGCCAACAGTGCCATTATGTATATTAACGTTAGCTAATGTTCGTGAGTGTGTAATGTGCAAGTTTGGCTTTGGCAAATTGCGCATTTCTTCTAGGTGTCTGGTTCAAGAGGCCAACTAGCCTACTAGGTATTGCATTAAGTCATTATGATTTAAACCTGTACTAAAAGAAAATATTTGCTTGCTTTTTTCCTGTGGATGCACGCAATTAACGTTAGATGATGCTCCCAGTCCCAAGTACAATGAAGCTGAGGGACAGACTAACCCCAGTCGTGATGAGGAGGAGGATGAGACCAGAAACATGACTGGCGAAATGTGAAGTCATAGCCTACTATGCATTACATTTTAGCCAGAGGAAAACCTTTTTAGTAGTACTAAGTGGGATTTTTTTTGTTGTAGTAATAAGTTGACTAAAAGTTGACTATAGGGCCTATTGCCCAGTTTATACCTTCTTAGTTCATGGCTGTGAGCCATGGAGATATAAATTGGGCGTATGTAACACAAGAGCAGGGCTGGACAGGGCAGGGCAGACAATTATATTATATTGGCTAATAAAACAGATTCTGATTGAATATATGTCATGCTGACAATTATATAGGATAGAGTCATATGCTCTTATTTTAAGTTAAATAATAAGCACATATCCATTTATGCAGTTGATTCTGAGGACAGCGTTTGTATAATGTGTACAAGCATATAGAGGATTATAGGTAGAAACGTGTGCCTGAATATCCCGGACAGAATTTGTGTCCCAGTCCGCCCCTGGTCTTGTCTCTTATACAACATATGCAATCTTGTAATTCTGCATGTGACCACCACTAGAGTAAATCTAAAAAAAATCAGATATGAGCATTTGGAAGCTCATTTTTTGCAGGCTTATAATTCAGCAACAAAAGGGGGTACAGACATGGGACCAACTGTTATAGAGAGCTCTTCACCTCAACTATCATGTGAGTGTAGTCAACAACTGGGGGTGCTGTCAGATATGGGAAAAATATGGTTAAAATTCATTTTCACCCACTTAAAAATTAGATATTTAAAATCTGATTATACAAATGTGCTTACCATCCTCTTAAAGTCCACAGTATATACTCAATTCAGTATTTACAACTTCCAAATCAGAAGAAGACATTCCCTAGGACCGCACCATGCAGCTTGATACATATCAGCAACGCAGTTGTAGTTCTTCTGATTTGCAAAGTAGGGTTCTAAATATGGTCGTAAATAGATATATCTACTGAATATACATTATCAAATATCTAGTAAAGCCGAACTAGTAATTACACTGCACCTAGATACTATGTTAACCCTTTAAGCGCCAAAGTCGCAAAATTGCGACAAGCCACATAGCTGAATAAAACAGGCTGTATCTATAAATGTGGTGCTGAATCTTGTTACTACTTTTCACCAGGAGATGGCGGACATGTGTGCCTGTAATCTGAGAAGCATTTGTGGGCGTGGTTCTATTCAAAGTTTTAGAGTAAAAAGAGTTTGTAAAACACACCCCGGCGCAGAGACGCGGCGGCGAAGCAGTGGTAGTAGTGCAGAGCAGAGCGAAAGAGTGTATTTTCATTTACTCACGATGCCGAGAGGTCGGTTTACCATCGACGAAGCACTTCGTCAGGTACTGGCTGACTCCGATTCCGAGGAGTTGTTGCCTCTGAGAAGGGGAGATGACCCAGTGTTCATGCGGCATGATAAACTGCTTGCTTGTGCTTGGCATGACACAAAGCGTCTCACTCTGTTGTCCACCATTCATGGCAACACAGTCACCCAAAAACGGATCCGGACAAAGGAAAATGTGACTGGGTTCCGTGAAATTATGAAACCAGTGTGTGTGGACGGTTACAACTCCTTTATGGGAGGAGTTGATACATCCGATCAACAGATGAAAACATACCTGTTTCCACACAGATCCAGGAAATGGTACAACCGCATTTTTGATGCGGTTCTGAGCATCAGTGTGGTCAATGTGCACATCATTTACACACGTTGTAGTCCTGGTCCACACAAACCACTTTTGGCTTCTCCAAAAAGGAAAGCAAAAAAGGAGGACGGCCTTCAATGCAGCAGGGAGAAATGCCACAGAGGCTCACTGAACAACACTGGCTCTGCAACACAGACGAACGTCCAGATTGTGTTGTCTGTTCAGATCGCACCCGCCCAAAAGGCCGTCGCCAGACACAGTTCAGGTGCCGTCAGTGTGGAGTAGGTCTTTGTGCTGTGCCTTGCAATGAAAGATACCACACACTGAAAAACTACAAGCAGTGCCATCTTGATCGTTGAAGGTCTTTGAAAATAATACAATTCCATATGGCCGCCGACCAGTGCTAAAAGATTATACAAATTGGATCAGTGAATTTATTTCTATCCCAAATTTCGTTTCATACTAAAGATATTTCACATTGACTGTTGACAGTATTCCCTTATCTCAAACCGCTCTCAAACTACAGCCTTTTGAAATCTTTATAAGAAAATTGACATTTTCCAATATGGCCACCACCTGTTCATGTCACAATATGCAAATTAGATGACAATTTACTTCCAGCCCAAATTTTGCTTCAAACTGAAGATATTCCTCAATTACAGTATGCCCTTATCTCAAACTACTTTGAAGCTATAGCCTTTTGAAATCTTGATATCAAAATTGTATATTTTCTTGAAAAAACTCCGGTGCCTAAAGGGTTGAGAAAAAGTAAGGATGTTGTTTAGTTTCAGATATTTTAGTTAGTACTCTAGAAATGGCATTTTTTGGGATGGTAGTTCTTCCAGCTTGTAGAGTTGTAAAATAGGGTCATAAAAGGGTATATCTAATAAATATATCAAATATCTCGTACAGCCGCACTAGGCTATCAGCGACTAATGCCATGGAGTGTGAGGTGAGCCCTCGTGTTTGTAGTATTATTTTTCATATGACATTGGTTGCAAATCACATGTGAAATATCCAAGTCGTCCTTTCCTTCCGTATTAGAAGATCCAAAAAGTCCAGACATTTTAATTTAAACATAGACAACACGTCTGATTTCTTTCTCCGGTGCCTCCATCTTTGTTTTGATAAACTTTCTGCCAAATGCTGCTGACTGACACTGCTGTTCCTCATTTTAATGGGACATTAACTGTACATTTATGGGTAAACACGTAAAAAGTCCGTACTGTTTTGGTCATTGTCCGCCATTGCACTAAATGTCACCTCATGTGTGACGCTGTACAGAGAAAATAACAGTGCACACTCTGACATCACAGGCTGAAAACTCAGTTTTCCCAGTTAACAGAGAAAATGAAGTTTCTGATAATCTTCAACCTGCATGGAGTTTTACAAAAATTTACGTTTTCCATGACCTCTAACATAGTTTGCATGTGGATGAAAGGATAAAACAAATAGAAAGAACTACATTTTCAAAAATACCCATGTACAAGTGAACTAGAACTAAAAAGTTCACATTTTGAAGAATAGAACAGAATAGAAAGAACTTTAGTTATCCTGAAGAGAAAATAAGCTGAATTCAGATACATGGTTTTTAATAAGACATTGGATCAGTGAGTGATGACGGTTCCAGGGTAGATGTTTAATTTTGAGAGCTTACAAGGCAAACAATTATTATCTTAGTATTTCTAAAGTCCCTGAAAATCTGCCTCTTTCTCTTCTGTTACTTATTCTTACTTTCTTGCTTCTTGTTTGATTGACTTCTGGTCAAAAGACAGAGCTAATGGAGGAGCAGAGGGTGAGTTTGAAACCCAGCTGTCCTGGTCCAGCTGTTGAAAAAGGAAGCAAGGTTACACACAGGAAACAGCAATATCTACTGTACTTATAAGAAACACAACTGACTTTTTAATAGAATCACAGTGGCATGCAGCCGCAACAGAGATGAGACGCTGCAGGATGATTAAGAAGGAGCCGGCGGAGATGAAAAGGGATGAGGAGGGAACCAAAGATGTGATGCAAGAGGTGGAAAGGGAAGAGTGACGAGTGAGAGACAGAACTCAGATACTGATATCAGTGTCAGACAGTCAAAGGAAAAGTAGGTAAAAGGAGATGGACAGAGGCAAACAGATAAACACAGACAGCAGGTGTAGATTTATACTTTTATTTAGTCTTGGTCCCTTCATTGGATTCACAGACTTAAAAGCTGGCAGATTTACCTCTCCATTGTCTGTTGTCTCTGCATTCCTTTCTCTTCTCTGATAATCACAATGTCAGTGATACAGTTGTTAATTGTAATTTTCTTTCACAAATTGGTGTTAGAGGAAACATAACTACTCCCCAGCAGTCACAAAGAGCAGGCTGAGCAAAGTTTGGTGAGTTTTCACCCATGGGAAGTATGATTTCCTCAGAAGAAGAAAGAAGAAGAGTGCCTATTGTTTGCATACAGCCACTGTCAAGATAAATGCAGTACGTCAGAACAATACCATGAATTGATGTTTTTTTTCCTTCAACAACAAATGCATATGGTTACATTTAGGCAACACACACACACACACACAAAATTAATAATAATACATTTTTTTCTAACTCTTCCTTAATGTTATTAAGGTTTGTTATTAAGCATAATTAAGGGCGTGGTCACTTTGACAGGTGGCACTGTCACGGGTGGCTAACTAGCATGCTAACTAGCTGCTGGCTCTGCTGTGCGGAGCTGAGCTCAGACTCGCTGTCTGCTCGGCGTCATCTCAGCCAGTTCGTGTCCATGTTCAAGGCATTGAACCTGTCCTCTCAGCCGGGTCTGTGCCTTCTGGATATTTTTTCAGGCAAATATTGAAGTAATATGGCTTGTTGTTCGATTAATTATACCAACAGACCGTCCAAGAAGTCTGTGCTCCAGGTTTTTCGGTAAGTGAAATTCGGAAATTCCAGTATTATTTTAATTATGTTTATATGTTAGCACTAATTAGCGGGTATCGGTGTCTGTGGTCACCACCTAGCTGTCAGCTTATTATTAAGCCTTTATTTAATACATGTAAAATACCGGAGGTCTCATTTTCAAGTGCGACCTGTATCACAGCAGCAACATCCACATCAAGTTACAGAGCCACAGACAATACGATACAACACAAGCTTAGCTCGTTAACTAGCTAACCAGCCAGCTAACATTTAGCCTTTGAGCAAGACGCCAGTCCGGGATGCATTGAAGTCAGAGCCTGACAGAGAAGTGTTAGGATTTAACGTTAGGCATTTAGGGAGAGGATATTTTGAACAAAAGGCTGTGTGAGGTTTGAAAATAAAGGTCCACCACGTTAGTTAGCTAACGTGATGCAATGTTAACATTGTCATATGAGCAGTGTAACGTTAACGTAACAGTAACTGTGCGTTCACACCAAAAGCGTCATGGGCGCAAGCGGTCGCTCAGGTCGCTGGCATCGCGCTGCCTGGCAGCTCTGGCAGGGCTTGCAGAAGGCTGCCAAGAGGCGGGGTTTTCAAGCTGCGCTGCAGAAGATCTCTTTCTTTCTTTCTTTCACTGTCCCACCATGAGAATATTCACGGTCTGCAATTGGCTGCTGCTCGCTGCTGCTTCGGCGGCGTCGCTGCTCATTTGCATAAAGTTGAGCCTCTCTCAACTTCTTTTTGACGCTCCGATCGCTGGCATCGCGCTGCTCGCGGTCGCTCGCCGCTGCCGACGCTCCAGACGCCCTTGGTAGCAAGCGTACATTGAAAATGAATGGCTGCCGGCCGCTTATGACGCTAATGACGCTTTTGGTGTGAACGCACAGTAAGACTATACTTGTGTATATAAATTAAAAAGTGGTGAACTGTGTGAAATTACAATACGGTGTGTAACGTAATTAAAAAAAGCTAATGTGACATTTGACTGTCACACATAAAATATTAAGAAGATTAGTGTATGATATAGGCCTGTAGCTACACAACAATAGATAATGCACAGACAGGATATGGGGACTCTGATGGTCACCACCTTTTTGTTTTGCTAAATTAAATTGATTATCATCTGTTGAACATTGAAGTAATTTACACTGTATTGTTTGCATGTAAAAGTGTCTGCAAAGTAGGTAGCTAACACATATATTTCTGTGTAAAGTTTTCCTCTAGGTGACCCAGACAGACTGGACCAGTGGACACTCAACACGAGAAGACAGAACTGGACTCCAAACAAGACTTCCCGTCTGTGCAGTGAACACTTTGAGAGTCATCACTTCAGCACTGACTCCAGGATAAAGACACCTTTCTTCATACAGTACATCACAAAGAGTCAAGAAACTTATTAGTTTAAAATGATGAATTATTGTCCATAATACAATTAAATGCATTACATATATTACTAATTGTCATACATTACTAAGTACTCTATTAGGGCACAGCTTGCTCTGTACTGTTACTGATAAGGTGAAATGACACACTGACACACCAGTGCAGTTTAGTGTTCCCCTGATGCAGAAGACCAAATAAAGATTTTATCAATCAAGGAACAGGACATGTATTTACCATCTTTAACATTTTAGTGCCTTTTATGCAAAGACCCTTTATCAAAGTGAGAATTACTACCTTTTCCCCCACACACAGTCTGTGAAGAACCAATGGAAAAATTATTCTCATAATGAGACAGCCGAACATAGCATGATTCCACAGTGGCAGTGAGCTTTGAGAACAGTTCAGTTTTCTTTTGATAGCAACTATTATGTTAATGTGGATGACCTGCATACTGTACATTCATACTCCAGTTGTTTTGATAGTACAGTTAAACTTAAAATCAAATTCACATATAAAGTCGAATATCTACAGAATTTAAACACAAAACTATTTTATGAATGACAGCCACTTACTCAGCAATAAGATCATTGTGGTGGTGAGTGGGCTTTTAACCAAGACAGGCTGTAGTCAATGTTTTCTACCTGTGTTTTTAACCTGTCATCTTTCTCTCTTGTAGGACACTTGAGGAAAGTTACAACGCCTCGATCAATGTGATATTTACTCCACAGTAAAGAGGTTGTTTCACAAGAAATTAAGATTTTGCAAATTATGACACTGGGTCCTAATTCATATGTTTTATAATTACTGTTACAAATCTTTTCATTTATTTCATGTACTTTTTGTAACCTTTTAATAGTGATGATTTCATGAATGCAAGCTTTGACTTAATTTTGTTAAACTGTTTGTGTAATGGTTAGAATTTAATTTTTTTTGTGATATAAAGTGGATCAGACAAAATTTACTTTAGAGTAAAAGCAAAAATTTTTGGAAAGCTGTCATTCATCAGTTTCCTGTGATGATTGGAAATGTAGTGGTGATTTAAACCATTAACAAAATATAATCATTATTAATGGCATCTTGATGTTTTCATTTATATCTTAACATTTACCCAAGTTTGCATTTATTTTAGCAGAATGTAAAAAAAAAAAAAAAGAAAGAAAAGCTGATGTTATGTGCTGGTTTTGTTTGGAAATTTCTTTAAGACAAATGAAGAAAATTCACTGAGAAACTATTCTCCTTTTGTGAAAAACAAGGAATTATCTGCACACTGAATAATTTTAAGTCCCGTAGGAGGTATTATTTATTTGTGACATTGTGACATGAGAAGGTTCTGTGGGTATTGCTCGGTATTGAGGCTTATATAGTGAGGCTAAAAAACCCCCCACATAATTGGCTGATTATCTTTCTGTTTGCCTCAATATAAAAACGTCACGATACCTTTGCCTGAAGAAGACCCTCTCAGAGTTGGCAACATAGCGAACAAGTGGGCTTCAAAACTATTGTGTCCAGCTAATTCTTTGTTTTTCATTTTGAGCCCTTTTATCCAGTCACATTCTTCTGTGTAAAAGCTAGACTTCTAATAGAGCAGCAAACAAAGATTACTCTCCAAAATCTTCTCAGGC
The DNA here is from genome assembly GCA_026686955.1 of Epinephelus cyanopodus. Lineage (NCBI taxonomy): Eukaryota > Metazoa > Chordata > Actinopteri > Perciformes > Serranidae > Epinephelus > Epinephelus cyanopodus. The sequence goes on along the minus strand of CM048931.1, from coordinate 2,933,892 downwards.
TCTGCTACTGGGTGTAAGTTGCTAGTTATCTTCAAGTACAGAGTTAAAATAATCAGGCCCACACAGAAATGGACTGCCTAATGTCCTAATTGACAGTCAGATTTGATTGTGAAATACAAAGACAAAAGGAGTGCAAATATAAATAGAATTTATTGAAATTTTAAACAATTTAAAGATGGATATAAAAACTCAACATTAGCCATGACAGCCTGGACTATGTTCAGGCCTAACAAAATGTGCCCTAAAGGCCAAATTCAAAAGCAGTAACACTGCCAACTGTAAGCAGTTCACTGCGTTTGGAAGTGGTCTTTAAGACAATTAACTAATTTACTTAAAAACATATCATTTCTCCTAGGTGTGAGATGAATGTGTCTGATGTGAGGGTGCTCAATTATGGCACCATTTAAACTATGAACAAATGTAGCCATAACACTGTAAATACATTTCCTGGCCTTATCAATCTTTGCTGGATTGCCACCAGCCTCCCACCTGCACCTTTGAGCCAATGAAGAAAATATTATCTTAATGCCAGGATGCTGGAGGTGAAGCTGGTGCAGGTTCTCCTTCAGCATGCTGACCAGCTTGACACTGCTGACTTTCCCCATGTCATTGCCACCATAGTGGATGATGAGGACATTGGTGCTACTCTTCCTCGCAGGGAGTGGGAAAAGAAGGAGAGAAGGCCTCTCTGCAGTCCACCCCAGCCAAACCAGCAGACATGGACGCCCGGCATGCTGAGGGTGCTTCCCAAGGTCTCTGCAGCTCTCTGGACACCACACAGGACACAGCTGTCACCAGTGCTCCACACTGCATATTAAAGTAAAATGAGTGTAATAAATAATTAGTGTTATGTATTTAAAAAAAAAGTTGAGGCATTTTTTTTAAGATAACAGCTGAATCATTGTTTCAAGGTTTGTTGTATAACGTTAGTTTAAGCTAAACTGAACTTACCTCAAGATTCGTGAGGGAGCTGCCACAGGGCTAGCCAAAGTAGCGTAGCTTCCTAGCCTCGTAGCTTGTTAGCCTTAGCTAACTTAGCAGTGTCGAGCGAGGTGGGCGTGTTTAAGCAACCAGGCTTCCTTCGGTCCGCCTCTTTGCCCATTTTTGATTGTCCAGGAGTTGGGTGGAGTCAGGCACTGCCAAGATGGCGACGTCCAGAGCGGAGTATTTTGAGCTTCAAATCCACTCTTCAGGAACGGACGAGTGACGTCACGGTGACTACGTCCATTATTTTATACAGTCTATGGGTTGGGTTTTGGAAAAAAGAACAGGATTTGGTTTTACAGTCATATGGGAGGTGAACACTGGCCTCCTGGATGAAAGTTAGTGATTGTTGAACCCATCTGCCACCCCTCCTTTAAGGCCTTTGCACACTGAGTCAGTTTTTTTCGGATGCATTCTTTTAATCCGTCATCTGAAAAACAAAAAAAGTAACACACAGAAACCTGATGCGTTTTATTGTACCAAAATTTGCAGTCCTCCTCCTCTTTATCATCATCCACCTGAATATTACTATCTGACCTGTTGAAGTGAGCTGTCTTACTTATGAAATGATTCTGTTCCTCTGTCTTGTCGTGGCTGTGTCCCGCCGCCACATTTTCTTCACTGTCTCTTGGTCGGATACGAAAAATGCAGAAAAATGAACCTGTTCCGAAAAGTTTAATGAAGGATGAAAGTTTTGGACTCAGTGTGCAAACAGGATTGACACAACGTGAGGGTGTATTTATTTTTAGGCATGCAACAATTTCGGATGAAAAAAAAAGAAGGAAAAAAAGGGCTTTACCCAGACACTGTCAGACACCATTACAAATTGACAGCGCCTGGCGCGCATATCACGCCGATGTATTTGATGACTTCGGAACGAGGCAGGAAAGCTAGTTAATGTCATGGAGAAAATGATCCAAATGAAATATGAGCTAGGAACATTGCAGATAGTAAAGTTACTCTTCTAAATTAAAATATCACACTGGTGATAATGATTGAATGATATAAAATAAATGACATTTTTCAGTTTAATTCAGAGAAATGAGATAAATAAAGATGACTTCTCCAATTCAAACAAATTCAGCAGAATTAGGGGTTGGTATTGGCAAGGACGTCACGATACGATATGTATCACGATACTTGGGTCACGATACGATAGTATCACGATATATTGTGATATTCTACATAGTTTAAATTAAAAATAGAGATGATAAAACAAATTGCAGTATATGTACATCAGATGGTATTGATTATTCAGAGGACAAATTGAGTCAAAACTATTTGATTCAAAACAACTGTTGCATTTTATTGTTTAAATTTATGCAAATCTTTTTCATTGAAAAAGTATTGAAAATAAATGTGGTGTTACACACTGCAATTGAAATCATAAAATAAAGTGCCTCAAGTTTCTTGCAGCTGAGACTATAAATAAATAAGTAAATGTCTCAAAGTAACCATTACTCTCTCTTTTCCCTTAAATACACGCTGAAAGCATTGTAACCTGCAGTATATACAACTAACTCACACAGTACAATGCACAAAGTACATAAGTGAAAATGTTGTTTCTCCTATTGTGTCACTTTTTGAACACTGGACTAAACAGATCATATGAAAATAAAATGTCTATGCGTAATAAATATGGGCTGTATGTCACTGAACATACTGGGCTGAAAAAGGAAAATAAATTGCACATAGTAGTATTCTTGTGAACAATAAATACAACTACAAATAGTAATAGTTTACAAATAGTAACCCGTAAACATTCTGATATATGTATAGGACTAGTACTTGTACTTGACTTCCTTTGCTTTTAGATTTTTGTTCAGGAAAATAATCTGATCAAGGTGCTCTAGGGTGAGTACACTCCTCTGTGCAGTGATAATGTCCCCTGCGGTAGAGAAAACTCTCTCAGAGGGCACACTTGTCCCAGGTATGCACAAATACCTCTGCAAGATTTGATAGGAGTGGATAGTCGCACTCATGTGTCTTCCACCAGTTCAGTGGATTGGCCCCTTTTGCAACTGGCATCAGAGCAGTCTCCTTGAATCTCACCATCTCCTCTTGTGCCTGGTTCTCTGGCATCTTCAAATTCTTTGCAGCCTCTGGAACAGTGTCCCAAAAAATAAGACCACCCAAAGTCTTTTTTCCCTTTTTTCCATACAGTTTAATGTTTGAGTTTCATGGTGCAGAATAAATATGTGCGAGTTTGGCACTTTAGGCCTTTTCAGAATTGTGTGCTATGACCTTTGTTCTGCTCACTTAAAAAAACCCAGACTCCCCAGAACATGATTTGTCCAAGTGTGTAACTTGAATATTGGACAAATATTAAACTTAAGTGTAATATGAAACTTTAAGCATCCAGTAGTGTTACACTTGCTCTGAGGAATCTGGATTTTTAAATGAGAAGAAATAAACTTTACTCTTTGAGTGGAAACATCTGAAAAAGGTTTTGTGTCAAACTCTGAACAAGTGCACAGTGAGGCTCAAATATTCAACTGCAGGGATAAGAAGTAAAACTGATTTTTGACAATAGGGGCCCTTTAAATTTCCTACACTGACCTGAAGCATATGTTTGACCAAGAAGGTCAGCAAGGCCACAAGAATTCCTGGATCTCTTCTTAGACATGGACAGTGCTGCAGAGCTCCTCCTCAGGACCTTGGCTGCTCCCTTCGTCCTCCTCATCTGGCACCCCCCAGCCCTGCATCCTCATCTTCCTCCTCTTCTCCATCAGCTTTAGTCTCTGTAGTCCCCTGTCTCATCCTCTCCAGCTTTGCTGAAAAACATCATCTCATTAAATTAAGTAAATTATATAAACCCATATGCAATAAATGACAATTAAATTCCGACATAATCTGTTGTTCATGCTTTATAAATGTTTACTAACATTCACCAGTGTTTATTTATGCATTTTAAACTTTTAGTATTTATGCTTTTAAAATATTTCTGTAATATTTGACTGTTTCAGAGGCTTCTCCGTTAAAAATATTGAAAGAATATGTGAAAGCAGTCTAATGTTTAATCTCATAGTTTAGCTTACCTGAAACAGCCCCTGGGTCCTTGCAGCCTCTGTGATGACTCTATCATAGACGGCCTGGCGTTCATCCTCAGTCAGGAACAAAGTCTTAAATCTGGGATCCAGAGCTGCACACATATGAAGAGTCTCCCTCTGGTCATTTAAGTACCTCTTCTCAGGATCCTAACATATGGCAGTTTTGATCTCCTTTGTAATGTTAGACTCACCTGGTCTCCCCTGAAGTTGCTGAATCAGCTGGGCATGGATAGGTGCAACTGCTGACAATGTTGGAGTTTTCTCTTCCTTCCTTATGTTTACCTCAGCCGCTATGACTGCCTCTACTGCAGCAATGCCGCTGCGCCGCACAGCAGTGGCTCTTCCGCGCCATCTGCCGGAGTGGAGGCGCAGAGGTCCTACTGTATTCACAGCACCTCTCAATTAAACATGAATCATTATTTTCATAAACTCGTTAATCTTTAATAGGAGCTGAAAAATCGATTGAGTATCGCAATATATTGCCATATCAATATTTTTTCACACCCCTAATAAGATGATGTCAGAGGCAAACTGCAGTGTGATGATATCAGGAATCAGGAGGAGACGTGAAAAGAAAAAGAGGGCAACGACAGAAAAATGAGTGCAAGCAGGGAGATGTGGAGGATTTATATATGAGAGCATCATTAAAGTGAGTAGAGCAGAAAGATTTGAGAGAAGAAGAAGAAGAAGACAACATCAGCGGTGGCATGACAGCCACGTCAGCATCCTCTCCTCTTTTAGCAAAAGAGAGGAAAAATGACTTTCCAGTTCTTTTTTTTCCAAGCTAACTCTACCACAGTGACCCAGTAAAAGTCTGCGGGTTACATGTAACTCATCAGCAGACATCATTGCCTTTAATACACATCATCATGTGTTAGAATGTGTCGGAGGCTGATGGGAGAGCAGTCAGTGCTTGTCCTGTGTGCTCTGCACTGAAGTGAAGTTTGACCAAGTTTGGTGATTATCCTCGATTAGTGTCAGTGAAGATCTCATCACAGCTTCCTGGATCTGATCCACCTCTGTTAACATCAAAACTCCCGACACAGTCCCCGTCCTCTGCAGGCTCCGCCCACCTCCTTCAGACTTTATCCTCAGACTGTGTGACTGTTCTACAGCTGAATTGAACACATTTGGAGCCAGATCTGCTGTATTGGGGGTCTGGGAACCATTCATCCAACCAACCAGTTTGGTCTGTAGAAAACAAATCAGCTTAGCCCAGCCTGACCCCAGTATAAATACAGCTTCTGAAGACGCAGATAATAATTGTGATAATCAATATTATTGTCATTTTGAGACCATATTATGCCACTGATAAAGTAGCATAATAATGCAGTGTTAATTTTGGTAGCTATTTAAGATTCCTATTGATTTTATGTCAGATTCACACTACACGATATCAGCCCAATTATAGCCCATTGCAGCATTGTATGGTGTCTGCTCAGATCATGAACAACAAGCGTCATATGTGATAATCCATCATTTCATCTCGTGTAATGTGTCATAGTAAACGACAACCAACGCCATGTCTGGGACGCCTCACAAAGTCCCAACAGAAAGTCTAGCATGTTGGATTTTCTTTTGTCTTCCACAACCTCTCCCTGTACAGCAACAACACCCCAGCCTTTTGATGTTTCCTGTAGGGACGTTGCCAGAAGCACTTTATCAACCCAGTGAGTACTGCCATTAGCATCAAGCTAGCAAAGAATGTTCTTTCTTTATAATGGAGGATATAAAGGAATAAAATTTACAGATAGTATCTGGGACTTTACTCCACTGCAGATGGTACTTCAGCTTCATTTGAAACAGACTACATTACAAACATTATTTCTCATTCCCTCTGAAGTTTTATACACTGAACAAAAATATAAACGCAACACTTTTGTTTTTGCTCCCATTTTTCATGAGCTGAACTCGAAGATCTAAAACATTTTCTATATACACAAAAGACCATTTCTCACAAATATTGTTCACAAATCTGTCTAAATTTGTGTTAATGAGCACTTCTCCTTTGCTGAGATAAACCATCCCACCTCACAGGTGTGGCATATCAAGATGCTGATTAGACAGCATGCGTTACATTACAAAGAAAATGTGTTGTATTTTATCACTCAAAATGTTTAAAAAACACGTCTTAAACCGTTTCCACTGAAATATTGCTTTACAGTCAGAAACTCATTTTTCCCATTATTCTGATTCTGATCACATGAGGCAGCACCACTGCGCAGCGGTCACATCCAAGATCAACAGGGCTAACGTTTCCAGCTGATCCAAGAGGTTTTTTAACCATATAGGTTTGACCACCTTAACCACATAGGTAAAAAGGAACGACACATACTGCGCCCAAATTCACACCTGTTTGTTCCTCTCTATGGATTTTCTCCACGACCGTTAGCAAGAAGCCACTCATATCACATGAAATAGCGGAACTGCAGCTTTGTCGGACACTTGTTGGTAGTCCAATGTTTTCATAGCAAAAAAAAAATTATAAAGTTACACTAAAATTATGTATAACAGAGCTTTCATACAGCTTTGCACACACATTACTCTTGGATGGATTACTCGCGAACACAGGCTTGCACAGAAATGCCACGCATATGACATGAAAGCGCAGGACCAGAGCTTTCTTGTGATATCGCACACATCATTGTGCATTGAAAACCTGACAAATTTCTTTACAATGCATTATACAGATCTTGTTACCAGTCACTTCATATAGTGAGGAATATCGTATCTTACCATGTCTTAGGCTTGCCTGTGTTTCTCCCTGTCTATCCACATTTGTAGTCCAGCTTTCAAGATGCAAATATCTCCATATTGTCCAGTTGATACTCCATCAAACTTTGTATGACAAGACCAGCACACTTCACCTTTGCGCACCCAGACAACTGTAGCCTAATTATGCATGCATGACAGGGCAGTAGTCACCATATATATTGAGGGGGACACGTGCAGATGGAGTGATGACTTCTGCAGCAAGTAATAAATCAGATGTGATTTTATTTCAAAATGACCTAATTACAAACAAACAGTCAATCTACATTGTTCCTTTTATTCAGCGGGTAGCCTATACAACTACAGGGTACATCTGTGCGTTTACTTTGGAACAAAGGTCCAGGTGACAGTATGTTGTCATGGATACTGTTGGTGTCTGAAGACCGTCTCAGCTGTCGCTCACCTCACCAACATTACATTACTTGACTTCATGACTCTGCTCGCCGTCAGCAGACAGATTTCACCACAAAAATACTGGTTGGTTGAACCAGTATTTCTGTTGTTTTTTTCAGATTTACTATGCTACACAAAACTTAAACTAAGGGGGCATTGCAACTCTGTAAAAGTACACCAAAGCATTCATTTTCATTTCCAAATATTTATTTGAAAACAAAACCATTCATACGGTCAATAAAAAAACATTTTGTTAATAATAAAAAACGAGTGTAACCTAATCTCAACAGTGACTGCGCCAGCCAGTGGGACTGCGGCTGAACCACTTCCAATGTTTATTCATTCATTCAATCGCGAGTTTGATGTGTGTATGTGTGTGTTAAGCAAAGCCACTTATAACTGGCCACACGGCAGCGCGGCAGCGCAGCAGGAAAAAAAAAAAAAAAAGGCATTATGAAAATAGACATTGCAGAGGTTGTCAGTCCTATTCTATAGTTTGTAATATTTTTTTTTATTTTATCATCATCTCGGAAATTACTCAAAAATGCATTTTTGTGTGCTTCTGAGCGCACAGGCAGCATAAACAATGAAGTTACATATGACGGTCTAGCCGTTGCGACGCTTGGAGGGGCGCTGTAATCCTGGCGGTCCTAGTGATATAGCGTTCCTTTGTGAGTCAGGTTTCTTTACTGTAGCTCATTTAAGTGTTTATTGGCCTCATCTACCAACACCTCTGTGTTGAATTTCACTTTGCGCTTTCTCCAAACTCGCCATGCTGCAAACCATAAAACAAGCAAAACCCTCATTTAAAATGGGTGTCTCCAACACATTTGCACCTGTTGTCATTTGCGCAAGCACTCTTTGCAAAATTCTAGATTGCGCAGGCAAATTAGTACATGCAAATTGGGATCTTAGCAGATCTGGCCCAAAATGTTTTGTTTTGGGATTTTTTCACCCCCTTCTTCCTCTTCTAAGGAAGAAGGTGGAAAAAGGATGTTCTTCTATTAATTCAGAGTTATTACAACATTGTATAATTTAAATCTGTACTGCCAATATTGTCATTATTTTTTTATTTATTTTAAGTCATTGTATAATTGATTGTACGATGTATCACTGGGTGACACACCTACACATGTTATTTATGTATGTCAAAAATGTTGTCATCGTTATAGGCTATATAACATGGGTTCAATGTATGAAATACCATGATGACAATAAAATAAAGTATTAAAAAAAATAAGTGACACAGATTTGGTTAGGAAAAACGATAAAAAGCAATGCCAATAAGGCATAATATATAATAATAATAAGGCAAGAGTACTCATGGATGTAGTGCTATGTTGTTGTTTTTTAATTAAACTTGTGACCTATAACCTTTCACATCAGCCTCATCAAAGTTCAGTGCGATTTGAATGGGTAAGCTTCATTAATATTAAATGAGAGCAGGGGGTGACAATGTTGTCCATCCATCCATCCATCTATTTTCATCCATCCATCCATCTTCATCTACTTATCCGAAGCCGGGTCACGGGGGCGGCAGGCCAAGCAAAGCACCCCAGACAGCCCTCTCCCCAGCAACACTTTCCAGCTCCTCCTGGGGGACCCCAAGGCGTTCTCAGGCCAGATGAAGATGAGATATTGTGTTTACGGAAATAGAAGAAGCTCTCCGCTCGCCCACACTTTGGCGTACGCTGGTGAGATGAGGCAACGTACCTAATCTGTTTCCTGCTAACCAGAGATGTAGATGGCACTGCTGTTAACCTGCTTTACAGCAAACATACGGTGGGTAATAACTTGAATATATTTACTGGCACAAAACAGTCTGATTTGTGGCTCATGTCAAATGTAGCGTTAACTGAACAAATGAAAGGTGTTGTTGGAGTGTTAGCTCGCTAATCATTTAACTTACTAGCTACCGGACGTTCACATCCAAGCTAACGCTTTGCATCCAGCTAAAAGAGCAAACCCTTAACAATTACCCTACAGCTTTCACAACCTGACACTTATTATTGCTCTAATAGAATTTAAAGTGTCATTACATTCAATACAATAGAATATAATGCATGTGGATTTGTGTCTTATAGACACATAAACATGTTCAGGTGATTTTATTCACATAGGAACTTTCAGTAAGCTAATCTGCTAACGTTACTGTCCTGTTGTGCACTACAGCACTGAATTTAGCTTGCGACTCGTCGCATCTGATTCAGAATTAAAGGAAAAGTTTAGGGGAACATAAATAATGATATTTAGCGGCGGATTCTCCTTTTTTGCACTACTTATACTTATTAAAGTGTTAGTGTAAGACATCATAGCAAAGATCTTAACACTGTTAAACAGTTTAAAAATTTTGAAGCCATTATTTTGCTTATGAAAAAAGGGTGATTTCACTGATATTTATGAATCAGAAACGACTAACGTTATACTTAGACTTGTCAAATCTAGACTAAATTACTAGGGACACTTCCTAAGACTCACTAAAACACAGTTTAAAATTTGTGAAACCTTTAATCTTTTGGGGAAAACTGAAAAAAAAAAAAAGGCGATTTCACTGCTTTTTTCCCACCCAGACCACATTAAACAGATTTGACAATGTGTTCTACAGAGATATTGTGTGAACGTATTTCAAAAAGTAAAAATAAGTCTAAGTATAATAAGTATAATGTTATTTGATCTGGACCTGGTCTAATGTGGTTGATGGAGAAATATCAAATTGCCCTTTTTCTGTTTTCATAAGCAAAATAAAGGTTTCACGATTCCGAAACTGTGTTTTAAGGCTTTTGCTTTGATGCATAACACTCTTTAAGTGTAAGTGGTGCAAAACAGGAGAATGAACCATTAATAATGTTTCCGAAAACTTTCACTTAGCTGGGAATCGGAAGATACAAATCAGAAGCTAACTTCAGTATTGTTACAGCGCTGGCTAAACTTTCCTCCTTTGATCTTATATTGCTAGATGACTACTGTTGTTGCAAGCCTGTTCCACACAGTAATTGGAAATTAACTGCAACTTTTCCATTATTAATGTGCTACATGTTTGTAATGCTCTGTTGACAAACTAGAAACTAGAAGCTGATTTTAGTTAGCTATACAGTATTTCTTGTATAGCCTTACGTAGACCATTAATATTGTATTTATTCACATCTAGAGTGCCAGCGATGATGGCTTTGCGGCTGTGTGGCCAACAGTTTGATGGCTTCTCACCAACTGGGAGACATCATGGCTGTCAGAAATCCAGATATCTCAGACTATATATTATGGTTAAGAGACTGAAACTAACAGTTTTTCTCTATATGTTCAACATATGGACAAGGTGCACCAGCTTCTTTCCCCTCGTCTCAACCTCAACCCTGTCATCTTCATCAGGAGTGGAAAGGAAGATGAAAAAGAAGGACAAAATGAAGCAATGTAAGAAAAACTAAGAAATAAAGAATTAAATGCTATCAGTTTTCTTATTTTGAAATAAGTATGTTGACTAAAGGCTTTAAGTTAAGGATGTAATATTTTGTTTTTTCTATGATATACAATGTACAATTTACATTTAGTATTATAGCCCGCATACCCTGTACTTATCCTGTAACTAAATGTAACTACAGGGAATTATTTTAGTGCTTTAGAATAGAGCCTGCATACCCTGTACTTACCCTGTAACTAAATGTAACTAAGGGGAATTATTTTAGTGCTTTAGAATACAGCCCGCATACCCTGTACTTCACCTGTAACTAAATGTAACTACGGGGAACTATTTTAGTGCTTTAGAATATAGCCCTCATACCCTGTACTTATCCTGTAACTAAATGTAACTACAGGGAATTATTTTAGTGCTTTAGAATAGAGCCTGCATACCCTGTACTTACCCTGTAACTAAATGTAACTAAGGGGAATTATTTTAGTGCTTTAGAATACAGCCCGCATACCCTGTACTTCACCTGTAACTAAATGTAACTACGGGGAACTATTTTAGTGCTTTAGAATATAGCCCTCATACCCTGTACTTAACCTGTAACTTATGGGGAACAATTAGCGCTTTTATAGCTGTACTTACCCTGTAACTAAATGTAACAAGAGGAAAACTACCACTGCATATATTACTTGTTATGTGAATACAGAGAACAATGTGAGATGTTTGTTTTGATTTTACTTGCCTCAAAACATAGAAGAACAAACTGTAAATTAACTGCACAGGAAGCTGTCAGTAAAGCATATCAAGCATATGTGTTGTGTTTTATCTTGCTATATTTGTATTTATTTCCTCGGATGAAAGGAGAGTGTGCACAGAGCTGGAAAAAGGTGAGCTTGCATGTTGAGGAGCCGTAACGCCGGACAAACACAATTGCCAGGTAGAAGACCTTCATCATTTTAATGACTTCAAAATTGTCAATGTGTTTACAGCAAAACACAAGTGAGTCACATCTAGGGTGGGGGAATTCTGTCTGCAGAGTCATGAAGCCATAAACGAGCTTCCAGTAATGTAATGCTGGTGAGGTGAGTGACAGCTGACACAGTCTTCAGATGCCAACAGTATCCATGACAACATGCTGTCACCTGGACCTTTGTTCCGAAGTAAACGCACAGATGTACCCTGTAGTTGTATAGGCTACCCACTGAACAAAAGGAACAATGTAGCTTGACCGTTTGTAATTAGGTCATTTTGAAATAAAATCACATTCTATTTATTACTTGCTGCAGAAGTCATCACTCCATCTTCCCCCCGATTTTTCAGTTTTATTGTCATACTGTACCCGGTAATAACAGAATAAATACCCTATAATTAAAAATACCTATTGTATAAGTTCTCTGTGAATTTCCCCCAAACTTCCATTTTATTGGTCAGTGGGTCGCACATACCCTGTTACAATAGAATAGGTACCCTGTAGTTAAAGTAAAGGTTCTCTGTAAATTCCCCCCAAACGTCCATATTATTAACCAGTAGGTAGCACATACCTTGTTATAATAGAATAGGTACCCAGTAATTAAAAATACCTACTGTATAAGTTCTTTCTAAATTCCCCCCAAACGCCCATATTATTGATCAATCTAGGTTGCACATACCCTTTTATAATAGAATAGGTACCCTGTAGTTAAAGTATAAGTTCTCTGTAAATTTCCCCAAACGTCCATATTATTGATCAGTAGGTCACACATACCCTGTTATAATAGAATAGGTACCCAGTAGTTAAAAATACCTATAATATAAATTCTCTGTAAATTCACGAATTGTTAGCCCCTTATTCCATAACTTAACATCTTGTTCCCCTGTACCTACATGTATGTATTGGTACATACTACACTGGTACACCGTTAGTCCAACAGATTACACCGTAACGGTGTAAATTGCGGGCTGTAATCTAAAGCGTAACCGTGAGACCTTATGAATTTCTTTGTACCACTGCGTTACTGTTGGGGGTTTGTCTTTAATCCACTGGGAACAAAATATGTGTCCATGTCATTGGTCCGACAGCCCATTAGTTTGACATCCCATTAGTCCGACTGTCCGCAGTGCTGAACGGCTCGTGGTGGGCGTATGGTGCACTGCGACTGGCTCTGGGTCAGCTGGGAAAGGCTTGAGGCGGAGCAGGCTCACGGCTTATGTGTTTGTCACTTTCTTTTTCACTTTAACCCACACCATGATCTTTTCCTGACCCTAACCAAGTGGTTTTTGTGCCTAAACCTAACCAGACCTTAACCACAGGGCATCATGATGATTTTGGAACGGACTTCGGAACAATGGGTTTAATATGGTCGGAACAATGGGATGTCGGACCAATGGGCTGTCGGAGCAATGGGCAGTTCCCACAAAATACATTGTCTAGCTAGTAACAGGAGTTTTGTTATAAGAGTGTACTGACAGGGAAAACAATTCAGGTTCCCTTTTAATGTCCATGCCCAAGATTGTACAGAGTTCTTTTTTAATATTTTTCCAAAAACGTGCAATAAAAGGGCATTTTCATACTAAGTGAAAATAAGTTCCCAACTCTCTCTTTTTTTTTTTTTACACATGGGAGATATATTGGAGTTGCATTTATTGAGAAACTGGGGTGTATGTTGTAGCCTGTGAAATATTCGGTATTGGCTCTCATTTAACTGATTATATAAGAATATTTTATTTGTCAATGAGAATATCTTAGACCACTCTTCCTGGCTAAATTGGATTCCTAGGTCCTTCTCCCATGTACTAATAATTTTATCAATGTTATATCTGTAGCTTCTGATAAAAAATGGAAATAAACTTTTTTGTAATAAGAAGAAGGTCATCAAGAGTGCTCCTAACATGCTTTTCATCAGGAAACTTGCAGGCAGAGAATGTAAAATGTCTTATCTGTAAATATGAAAAAAAAAAAAGAATGTGGAGGATATGCCATATTTAATCTGAAGTTGCTGAAAAGACAAAAGTTTCTGCTTCAAACAGGTCTCCGATTGTTTTAATACCTTTTGTAAACCACTCTTCAAAAACCCCTTTCCCTTGTCCAGGTAAAAAGAAGTTATTGCTGATTATTGGTTGAAGGGATGATGAAGAGTTTTGATGACCAGTCATCTTAGAGATATCATACCATGTTTTTAATGAACATTGTTTTAGTTTTGTTTTTTGTTAGTCTTGAACAACGGTCTGCAGCTTGGGAGGCGTCTTGCCAGTGTTCATTTGGACAGGTATTTTGGATTTAGTCTTAGTCTTGAGATGAAAATTAGTTAGTTAGTTTAAAGCCCCTACAAGGAACTTTAATTTTGAGTTGATTTTGGCGACCCTGTGGACAAAAGCGGCAGGAATGAAGCCTACATTTCCCATGAGCTCTAGCGCGTTTTGTCATAAAGACGCTTACCTGGCTCGTGCATGTGTTTTGGGGATGACTGAAACAACATGACGGGAAAACTTTGCCCCCACTCCTATCGGGGATCCCAGCTCACCTCTGCCGCGCCCCAGTTCCACGTCTCCTGCATAAGTGCCACCGCCACTGGGGTAAACGCAGCAGTTGGCTGGTAAGGCTGAAGGCCTGTTTGGCGAGCACTTTCACGGCTTCTTGGACTGACTATGGAGCAGTGCCTCGCCTCTTTATTTCTCAGCACTCGCTGGACCCTGTCGACGCCTGGCTGGTACCTGTCGTCGGCCCAGATGAGGTGTTCCAGCCCCGCAGCCCCTGCTCCCCTTGTCTGCGCAACCTGCTGCCTCTGTGTGTGGCTCCCCGGACAGCTAACGCCATGGACCCGCCGGCTCCTGCCAGGATTGGGCTGGTAAATGCTAGATCACTAGCGAACAAAACGTTTATCCTGAAGAATTTCCTGACTTCCTGAGGATTGAATTTTCTCTGTGTGACTGGGAAGTGGCTGACTGTTGGTGAGTCCAGTGCTTTCACAGAACTTTTACCTGATGATTGCTGCTATTTTAACTCCCCCTGGACGTTGGGTCGTGGAGGAGGAATAGCGACTATTTATAAGAGTCACTATAAATGTAAGCAGCTGAGTAAGATGACGTGTGCCGTCTGAGTGCCGTAAATCATTTCGTCCTGGAAGACACCTGGGGTGGAACCGGAGACGGTTTCCTAAAGGTATGGATATACACTATATAGAAATAGCTTATCTTCACACCGATGGTCTCGTTTGCTGTTGTAGGTCACACACAGACATCAGCAGAAATGACAGACTTTTGCATATCCAGTTAAAAGTTCCTTGTAGCGGCTTTAAATCATTTTTATCCTTCTCAGTTGATTTTTAATTTGAGTGTAGTTTTAGTTGACTATTTACTGGAGTTTACAGCCCTGCCAACTCCTCAGTAAGGAAAGTAGCTATTGGCTGTTTTTAAAGTCACTAGAAGACGTTAAATGACGTCATTGCCTAATTTGCATAATTGACCATGTGCATGTAATGGACGCTGTAGGACAGGGCTATTCAATTACAAATTCAGTTGGGCCAGATTTTAAAACCAAGAAATTTAGCTGGGCCACACTTTTTCAGTGGCCGGTAAGCAGCAGTTAATGACAAATTTTAAACCAACACAAATTAATGTCATGAAAAATAAAACAATGTTTATTCACTGCTTCCCTTTTAAATTTGGTCACATCTGACACAAGCATATCAAAAAGTGTCTAAAAAACAAAAGAGCTGTAATTCAACAGAACCCGAGGTAGCAGCAGTACATTTTTTTTCCACTTTTGAAATTAAGAAAGAAGAAACATTTTGGTCACACCTGACCGAGGCACATCTCAGAGTGCATAAAAACAAAGAAGAACTATCATTGCACAGAACCAGTAGTAACAGGATTTGTTTCACTTTTGAAATTAAAACAATAGCATTTTGGTCACATCTGACCCAAGCACATCTCAAAGTGCATAAAAACAAAAAGAGCTACCATTACAAGAGGTATTGCAATAGCCATAAGATTTTGTTCACTTTTGAAATAAAACAATAAAAATACATTTTGGTCACATCTGACCCAGGCACATCTCAAAGTGCATTTAACAGAATATAAAAGGAAATATCAGTGCTATCAAAGCTATCAGTGCACAAACCCATAACAAGTGCTAACAGTAATTAACACATATGCATACAACGTCTCCTACTACACACTGAAGGAACATAAATACGTTCGTTTTAAGTCACTACATGTGTGATTAGGCATGGCTTTATTATGCATCCCACATAATGTTGATATGTAGGTTACAGTTACCCTGCTGACCTTCTTAGTGGGAGAAGTGACATTTTTTATTCTGAACTAGAGCAGTGACTTTTGGCTCGTAAGATGTCAGTGCAATCCGAAGGCACTGGTGAAGAGTATGGTCAGTCAGGGAGGAACGAGAGCTGCTTTTTATTGAGTTCATGTGCGAAAAGCTAGATTCACATGTGTATGTTGATCCAAACATGCTGAGCACCAAGATTGCTACTTTCTTCACGTTAGGGAACTGATGAAGGTTGACATCACTCCAAAACTTTGCAGGCCCGTTAGTGCGAAGCTCCTGTGCCATGGTTATAGATGACTGCATGCTAGGCTACGGCAGAGTGTTGCATTCACGGTCTGAACTACTGTAGGAATTTCTGTAGAAATATCTGTAGGCTCGCTGAGCACATTTTTCCCGGTTTTTCTCGGCTTTTCTCGGCTTTTCTGGTTGGGCCACTGGCTGGGCCACTCAAGGATTGCTTCTGGGCCGCATGTGGCCCGCGGGCCGCCATTTGAATAGCCCTGCTGTAGGAGAAAGGAATAATTTTGTGGAAGAGACAAAAAGTGAGTAAAAAATACCCTGAATATGTTTAAAACTAAGTGAACTTTCTTTCAGTGACTTACTTTAGACAAAGAAAATTTCCCTGACAGTAAGCCAGGGTGGGATCAGCCAGCTGCGCAATTTCGCATGCGCAATTCATTGGCAGTCTGAACATCTCCTGCTCTGATTGCAGCTGGGAGAGACTGCTGTGCAAGGACTGGGCCGCCCATGGCCGCACCCGCTGCTCATTTGAGAAGAGTAAGAACAATACGTGCTTCATGTCAGAGTCTCCAAAAGTCTCCAATAACACCAGAAAAAGTCGCTAGATTAGTCGCTAGTTGCTATTTTGAAAAAGAGTCGCTAGAGACATCTGAAAACTCACTAAATATGGCAACAACGTCGCTAAGTTGGCAACACTGGTTTACAGCCAGTCTGTGCTCTAATCTCATATGTAATAATCGCTCATGGACAATGGATCATAGTTGTTTGTTTCTGGCTGCCAGCATTAGCTAGCTGAATAGTTGTCTACTTAAACTTCAAAATGTTGATAAAAAAAAACCTTGCAATCTGTTGATACTTTGTTAATGGTAGAATGGCTGGTACAAAGGGACAAGTCCGTCTGTCCAGAGGTCAGGGGCACGAAAAAATGACAAAGTCCATGGATCCACATCCAGGGGGTCCCACAACCACTGACTTTCACCTGGAAGGCCAGTGTTCCCTTCCCTTAAGATTGGGTTAGTCCAGTCCAGTCAAACCCTGTTCTTTTTTCCTAGACCCAACCATGCCCATTTGTTCTTGAAGGGAAAAAAAAATTCAATTTGAGGTGTTGTACTGATGTTGTGGATTTAGTTTGGAAGGGACTATACGCAAACTGTACATTTCCTGTGAAATCAGAAGTGAATTATAAAAACAGACAATGCATGTAACAGGCTGAAGTTGACATGGCATCCCAGAACGCCAACAACCAATGCTTCCAGGGTACCTTGCACATCATATGTAGACATGGAAATTCTTCTAAGTCGAGTGGAGTGAGAATGAGTTTGCCCAGGGTCTTAGAGCCAGGATGCTTGTAATTTTCTTCCCCTGTTCTCTGGCCGAATTGACTTGTTCCTTTATTTAAATTAAAAATTGACAAAATATCAACAGACGGCAATGTTTTTAACCAACATTTTAAAGTGGAAATAGACAACTTTTCAGCTAGCTAACACTGGCAGCCAGAAACAGGTATCTATGATCCATTGTTCATTTGAGAATCCCAGTAAAGAACAAGTTTCCTTGAGGTGGTCCTCCGAAAATCAAAAGTGGATAAAGTTGCTATATTCTGTATTGATCCATGATCCAGGAGTTGATGAGCAGACAGCGTTAGCTAGCAAGCTTTGTATTTGAAGTAACTCGAATGCAAGGCTAATGTTATTTCAATAATAACTATCTCAAAAATATATTTCTCAATCTCTGTCCCTACAACATAAAACTGATCGTATGTTACTCCCACATGTGCACGACTAAAACCAACCTGATCTCACAGAAATACGGGAAATGACCGTAACCTCTTAACACCGCATTCCGTGGTGACAGCACGGTGAAATTATGTGCTGTCACCACGGAAACAATGCCAATGTGACGTCAATTAGGATCCTTTGTCATGATGGACACATAGATTCCCTGATTCAACAACGTCACGTCAACCTTGTTTTCCTCAATGATATCTTTAACATTCCTGTATACACATAAAAAAATGCAAGTGTCCTTGATAACTCAACAATATAGCAGGTTAATGTCAAGGCCATAAAATAAAATAAAATAAATGTATTTTGCCAGCTTTTGATAGCGTAGGGCTTTAAGAGCATTGTGCTGTGAGGGGATGGGGCACGTTCGACTACTGTTTTGTAGCTACTGTCTGCCGTATGTAGGCTTCATTCCATTTCAAATTGGTGTCTGTCTGCTGTAACTGAATCCAAATGCCACTAATAAATAAGAAAATAAGAAAACCAAAAAAAGGCAGAGCACGGAAGAACCAGAGAAGAAACACCATCACATGGAGGGAGCCGGCCGCCCCTGGCAACCCAGCCACCCTCCTCTCCACCAGGGAGAGCGGACCCCAAGCCAGGGTCACAGAACCAGCGCCTGTGCTTTGCCAACTAGGTGTTTTGCAAGTTTGGCACACCGTGCACACTGGCGCAGCTACTCCTCTTTCCCACCTCCGTCCCTCTTACCTGCGCAAGTCGGAAAGAGGGAGGAGAGCAGGCGTGGAGTGGGTTTTACACAGTCGATTCACATCACACCAATCAAATGAGCCCCTCTGCTCACCCTTAAATGCAACGCGCGAAGGCCTAATGAGAGTTTACTCAATTCGCCATGGCAGAAGAGAGCAGCAGCATCCTCCTCCTCCTCGCAATAATGTACTCCATCTTTGTAGATCATGTTGAGCAAGAACATTTTAACATTTGTATAGGCAATCACATGAAGCACGTAAACCCTTAAGACACCGAACATAACTTACAATTTGTTGACAGCATTTCTTTAGCGCGTGCGCGCTCTCTCTCTTTCTCTCTCACAGTCTCCCTCTGTTTCTTTTCTTTTGACTTTTCGAAGATGACAGATGTTGAATATATACTCCCTATCTGATGCTGTGGCTGTTTGTGGTTGGCTGAGAGGGATGTGAGCTCATTAGTTTGCAGCTGTGTTAATCAAATCAGGTTGGGTTTCCATTATGCGTGCCAAACGTGCCAAACGGTGCCAATCCCCTTTGATCTGACATCAGATGTGATGGATCAGTCGATATAGAGATACATTTATGTGCTCATTGCAGATGTCAACAGTATGTTGACATCTGTATGTGGTGACTACTGCCCTGTCATGCATGCATAATTAGGCTACAGTTGTCTGGGTGCGCAAAGGTGAAGTTCGCTGGTCTTGTCATACAACATTTGATGGAGTGTCAACTGGACAATGTGGAGATATTTGCATCTTGAAAGCTGGACTACAAATGTGGATAGACAGGGAGAAACACACGTAAGCCTAAGATGTGGTAAGATACGATATTCCTCACTATATGAAGTGACTGGTAACAAGATCTGTATAATGGGTTGTAAAGAAATTCGTCAGGTTTTTATTTTGTAGACAATTGGTCTGTATTTATAGCGTGATTGAATGACAGCACAAGGATGTGTGTGGTATCACTGGAAAGCTCCGATCCTGTCCTTTCATGTGATATGTGTGGCATTTCTGTGCGAGCCTGCATTCACGAGTAATCCATCTAAGGGTAATGTGTGCAAAGCCGTATGGAAGCTGTTATACATAATTTTAGTGTAACTTTATCATTTTTTTCACCATGAAAACATTGGACTACCGACTGTTCCGCTGTTTCACATGATATATGCGTGGCTTCTTGCTATGACACACAGTCGCGGAGGAAATCCACAGAGAAGAACAGGTGTGAATTTGGACACACTATGCATCGTTCGGGACCATAGGGTTAAAGGTTTTAAAGTCAGGGTTAGAATTTTCACTCTGCAAAAGTCCGAACCATGATTTTGTTTGGTCCAGACTGAGACCACCTATTTTGGTCGGACCAAATTTCGGGTCTTTGGTCCGGGGGAGCTTTCACACCTGTAAATTTGGTCCGGATCAAACTGAAACGTCCTTAAGTCCGGACCAAACGAGGTTGGTGTGAAAGCACCCTAAGTTATCTATTATGCTGCCATTCCACTCTGTAAATGGATTTGAAAATTTCAATATAATTTTAATTATATTATTTATTTATTATAAATTATATTTATTATTTCATTATTGTTATTATTGGTTTACTTTTTAGTAGTATTGTATTCTCTGAGGATGACTCATTTTAGTAACTATCTACAGTAAAAAAGAAAAAAAAAACAAGCAAAGAAACAAACAAAAATCATTTTATACACTGAAACTACACCTAGCATGGCTTGTGTCAAAAAAATGAAAAAAATCAAAACTTTGTCATAGAGCTAAACCAAATACACCTGGAAGGGTCTCAACCTGGAGAGTAACATATGTTAGTATGAAGATTGCTTTGCAATACTGCCCTTTGAACCTTGACCTCAGTGCATGTTTGAAGGCTTATAATTCAGCAACGAAAGGGGGTACAGACATGGGACCTACTGTTATGCAGGGCTCTTGATCTCAACTATCATGTGAGTAGAGTCAACAACTGGGGGTGCTGTCAGACATGGGTAAAATATGGATAAAATTAATTTTCATCCATTTAAAAATTAGATATTTAAAGCTGCCCTGTAGAGTTTTTACATATAAACCAATGTCCGTTACATAACAGCCACTGCCAAACGAGTTATTAGGATGATCATTGAACGCATCTCCACCACACAACAGTCTCTGGTTTGCTTAGAAGCGCTATTGCCTCTCAGGAGCAACATTCCCGCGCTGTCGCACAGAAAATGACACATTTGACATAGAGTTCCAAGAGCGCATGTGCAGTTGGAAATGTCAGAGACAATGAGGCTAGCAGAGGAGCTACTAAGATGTCTGAAAACCCAAAGACACGGCCCAGGAAAGCTTCCGAAGCCTCTGGAGCTGGTCCCACTGGTCCTCCCCAACCTCCGCCACGTTCAGAAGAAGGAAAAAAGGCAAAACGAGAGAGTGACAAATGCAGAAATCAAACCAGAGTAAGCCCCACAGAGCGCGCGAAGCACAGACCTCCGCCAACGAACCCATTCATTGTGTATGTGCTACCGCGGCGCAAGAGCGCACTGCTCTGCCGCCGAGCTGTCTGTATATTTGTTCATAGCAAATAAAACAACGAAAATTATTGGGTGGTAAATAGGTGTGTAATTTAGCTTTAGCTCTGACCTCGTGATAAATAAAGCAAAAAGCTAACATTAGCATTTTGAGTAACGATGGACGAGACTGAGGCTGCAAGGTTATACGTCTGTGGACATCCACTAACAGCTTATCAGCTAGTGTCAAAATACACACTCATGCAGCGTAATATAAACGAAAAAAACAAAAAACATTGCCATTAGTTACCTCATCTGACGAACGAGGGGGTGCAGTGAGGGAGCGTCACTCGTATTGCCGACGTCATCAAACGGCGCATGCTGACTGTTATTGTTGCAGTACTCGGAAAAAAATGGCAGATGGCACAAATGGGCAAAACTCCACAGGGCAGCTTTAAAATCTTTTTACACAATGTGTTTACCATCCCCTTAAAGTTCACAGTGTACTCTTAATTCAGTATTTACAACTTCCAAATCTAGGAAAAACACTTATATTTTTTAAAAACTATAATTCTCTAGGACCGCACCATGCAGCTTGAACCTAAAGCACCTCATCAGTGGATTGAATGACATATTTGAGAGGAGTGATGGGATTGTTAGTTCACACTGAGCTTGTTGTGAACTGATCTATACGCTAAGCTGCTCTGTCTTTTGGGACAAGTTTCAAGTCTTTCAGAGGAAGTTTCAAGGACACTCCATAGCCTAAGAGTCAGAGACAGAACTGGAGTGCTGAGATCACACCAAAACAAAGTGTTGCATCCTTGGAATGCACAGAACCTGTAAATGTTCTCTCCTTTAGGAAACTTTCTGCAGCCATTTATTCACCGTAATTACATTTCACAGCCAGTGAAACCTGTTAATGCCTCTACTGTGGAGCCTGAATGCGGAAAACATGAAAATACAATCAGCAACAACAATCTGATCACTTGGCTGTATTTTATAACTGACGCAGTCTATTTCCATCCCCTCCTCCGAGTTGCTCCCTGGTAGATGAACGAGGCGTTTAGATGCCCGAGAGGTTTCTGGCTTTATGGCAGCTCGCCGTCACAGCGACCTTCTCCCATTCTCTTTTCCATCTCCTCACTTACAGCTCAACCCACGCTGGTGGAAATGTAGCTCCAGAGACGGAGGAAATATGGTGATGGAGGGAGGGAATGAGTGATAAGGGAGATAAATATTGAGTGATTGAGGGGGTGGAGGAGTTAGCAAATAAGTGAGGTAGAGAGAGGTAAATATAGAGCAAGGGAAGAGAGGAAAGCATAATGATTTCATAATAAATCCAAACTTATAGAGTTCATTTAATATGATAGACATGTTCTACAGCTCTTCTTCTGTTGCATGATTCATTTAGCCATTATTGGATTAGGTGCATTTCTACTGGTATGTGCAGGGGGAACGTTTGAGAGGATACAGTGGGGCCAAAAGTATGTGAAAATCACTTTGGCTACTCTTACAGTCTCCATTCTCCTGGTTTCAGTTTTTCCAGCAGAACCTTGTGGCAGTGATTTGCATCCATACAGACATCAAGGTGAGGATTGTAAAGAGCTTTGAACAAAAATGTTATATAAGTACAGCATTTAGGCCTGTGTGCAGACCAGTCAAGTTCTTCCAAAGCAGACTGGGATGCAGCATACGATTTTCAATCAGGTAGCCAGTGTTCACTTCCCGCAAGACTGTAAATCCAAAACCTGTTCTTTTTTCCTAAACCCAACCATGTACTTTTGTTGCCTAAACCTAACTACGTGCCTGTGCTGCCTAACCGTAACCACTTGCATTTGTTGTTGAAGGGAAAAAACGTCAATTTGTGATGTTGTACTGACAACGCATGTGACATGCTTAAGTTGACACGGCGTTCTAGAACATCAATGCACCCAGGGTACCTTGCACATCATATTTAGATGTGGAAAGCTCTATATGTGACGAAGTCGGAGTGAGAATGTGTTGGACATTGTGCATGAGGACACTGTCATGTTGAAAAAAATCAAGCATCTTCCCCAAACTGCTGCTACCAAGTCCCTGAGAACAGGGGCTGGCTATGAGGTGATTTTGGTGAAGTGGCCATAGTCATTATTGCAGGGTGACGTGATGCTCACCTGCCCAACAGTACAAAAGTCATGATGTATGGTGTTTACATTTTTCTGTAAAAGACAGTATGACTCTTTGTATAATTACAATCTGATCCATTCAGTCCAATAAAGACTGGAAAGTCCCATTAATGTGTGTGGGGAGTCACTGTATGCAACATGGGCTTTAACATGCAGAATCCGTTTTGGTGCACCTAGTAAGCAGCTTGAATGAATTGGGCACCATCTTGGAAAACAACCCACTCACCAGGAAAAATGTTGGCACTGACAATTCTGCAAACTACTGATATGTTACATTTGTACATTACTAGTGGACATGATGGAATTTCATGCTGTGACAATATGTGGTTAGGTTTATGCACAAAACCATTATCATGTTTCAGCGACAAATACCTGGCTTTGATGGCACAATGCCTGCTGAAAAAAAAGTGCTGTTTTGGTGAAAAACAACCACTGTGGCATTATCCCCATTGGCAAAAAAGCAAAGGGTTGCTAAAAAAAAAAACCCCACCTAGGTTTGGTGGCTAACAAGAAAAAATAGCAATGACCTCTGAAGAAACAACTAGTTTCGTTTTTTGTTGGTCTTGAACAATGGTCTGCAGCTTGGGATGCGTCTTGCCAGTGTTAATTTTGACAGCTATTTTAGATTTAGTCTTAGTCTTGAGAAGAAAATGTGTTTTTTCATCATGTATGTGTCAGTGTCTGTGTCCTCCTGTCAGCTGCTCTGTCTAAAACCCAATTTTTTCCCTATTTTTGCCATGATTTTGCCTTTATTCTAACATACATTTTTGAAAACTGTTAGATTTTAACCTTATCTTACATCGAGTGAGGAAGTCATAGCCATCAGGCACCAATTTCACTTGTTCTACAAGTCACTGCCAAAACAACAGCAGACTGCCTCTTGACAGCGTGGGGAAAACACAGATACTTACCTGAAACCTTCCAGCAGGCCCACTGTCTGGGCCCTCGGTGTTAAGTTTCCAGTCCTAGGTTATATTCTCCTATATCGTCCACTTTCTGCTGTATCCAAACCCACCCTCCTCCTATTGATCTGTGATTACTAAACACAGCGGTCTCCTCTGGAGTCCCCACACATAAGGTTTCTCTCTCTACATTGGCTTACATGGAGTGCTGTAAGTTAGAGAAAGTAGCGTCTTGCTAAATATAAACCCGCTATGCTGTCACACATCACACCATTGCTGCCGTAGTTGTCTTTTTCCTAAGCCACCTGATCTGCTCCCATGGGTCCACTGACCTCACCCCATGACTGTGACAGCTGCCTCCATAAGTCCCAGATCATCGCTGAATTGGAGCAACGCATCTTCAGCCTATACTGGATCTGGAATGAAGAAGATCGCCTTGACTCCGTGGTTAGGCAACACCTGTCCCCCTGCAAACCCAGCAGATCTGGACTCCACCATCCCAGAGCCTGGTACCAGCTCCTCGCCACAAGTAGTAAGCAGCCAGTCCCAGCTCCTGATGATGCCGCCTCAGCCTCATCTACGCCTGCCCACTCAGTTCCAGCTCCACATTCCCCCGCTGAGGACACGTGGCTGCTGCTGGGGGATAAGCCAAAATGGGCTTCGAGGAGTGCAAAGGCTACTTTCAATTTTAGTCCACAACCAAAGCTCAGAGCTAACACCTCCACCCCCAACACAGAGCCGTGGTCCAGGGTAAATGGAAAATGTTGAGGGGGGTCAAACCTACTACCTTGCCCACCTTGTTAGCTCATCCTGAGTGTCAAGGATGTCTGCTGAAATCTGACTCCTCTCCTCCTGTTGACCCCGTGAATGCTTCACTGCCAGGAGCCAAGGGGGTCTGTGCTCGGGGACCATTGGTCAGGTCCTCAACCTCCTCCTCCCGTTGGAAGATTGTGAAGGATGCTGCTCTCAGAGCGAGACACTCTGGTGGTCTTCCCTGCCTCGGAGGGACAAGTGAGCCCCCAGCCTCAGCTGTGTCCTCGCCACACATCCTATTGAAACGTCCCTCAGAGCAGAGGTGGTCACCTCCTCGTCCTCGTCCCTTATTCCCTCCAGCCACTGTGATCGTGGGTGACTCCATTAGGAGGATTTTTTAAAATGTTTTTTAAAGTTAGCACTCACTCTTTTTCAGGAGCAACTGTCCCAAAAATCAAAGACAAGCTCCTGGATTTACTGCGCTCTTTTCCGGACTCCATAAAACGCTTCATTGTGCACGTTAGTACCAACAATGTTGTCCAAGGTCACACCGAACTGCTGAAGAATGACTTTAACAGTCTGTTATCCACATTAAAAGACTGCGGCCCTCTTCCCACACATGGCCGTGGTGCAAGGCAATTCTCAAGACTCCTCTCTCTCCACTCCTGGCTCTGTGCCGCCTGCAGTTTGCACAGTTTTAACTTTATCGATAATTTTAACTTACTTTAGAATTGTCCCTCCTTCTACAGGCATGACAAACTTCACCCAAGCAAACTAGGTAGCTGCATGCTAGCAGCCAACATAGTACACACTGTATTCACCATGGAAAACATACGTCCATGACTGTTTATATGCCACACCCCCTCATAGGTGCGTTCCCCTTCTTCCTCTATTGATCATTCTGCGAGCACTGGCTCCCACAACCTCTCCCCTTACAGGCTCCAACTGCAACTGCCACTAACCACTACAGCCAGCTCCAGGTCAAATCCCAAACATCCAACAGTTCCCAGCCCTTCACAATATGTTTCCACCGATTATGTCCTCCCTCCCTCAAACATTCCTGTAATCATCACTGAAAGACCCTATTCAATCAAGCCTCACTTTGCTCACAGACGTGCCCAGAATTTACTACCCATTACTATTTCTCAGTCCTCGCAAGCCGTCCAAAAGCAACATCATCTGAAACTGGCTCTATTCAACACACGATCTCTGAACAACAAAAGCCTCATCCTGAATGAATTCATCAACCTGGATTTTCTTGCATCACTGAAACATGGCACAAACCCCTGGACTATTTTTCACTTAATCAGACCACACCCACCGAATTCACATACACTGACAAACCTCACCCTGAAGGCTATAGAGGTGGTGTTGCTGCTATTCACCAGAAGGACATCAAAATAACCACCATATCCATCCCTGCAGTTAACTCTTTTGAACATCTTGTCTTCAAACTCTCTGGTCCGACTCCCCTGGTCTCTTCCATCATCTACCGTCCCCCCAAGCCACACCCCTGCTTCCTGTCTGATTTGTATGGTTTTTTTACCCAGCTCTGCGCCATTTCACCTTCTGTTCTCCTCCTCGGAGATTTTAATCTCCACATTGATAATACTGTCTGCAAATCTGCCATTGAATTTCTGGATCTTCTACATTGCTTCAACTTGACACAACATGTTAACTTCCCCACTCACTCACATGGACACATCTTGGATCTGGTCTGCTCAACTGGTCTAACATTACACCACCTCTCCAGCATCAACCTCCATATCTCTGACCACCTGGCAATCACTATGAACATGAATATCCCCATCCCCACTTGAAAAGCAAAACGCACAATATCCTTCAGAAATCTCAAATCCATCGCTCCCTCAGCTCTCTCAGCCTCACTCACCAGCATAATATCTACCTCCCCTCCCCTCCCCCATTCTCCAACAACCCCACTGACCTTGTCCACTGTTATAACACCACCCTCTCCTCCTGCCTAAATCAGTTTGCCCCCATCAAAATTAAAACCGTCTCCTTCACTCACTCTGCCCCCTGGTACACCCCTGAGCTCTACTCCATGAAATCTCTAACGCATCAGCGAGAAAGGCTCAACAAGAAGACTAGCCTAACAGTTCACCTTCAAGCCTACACAGACCACCTGCTACACTACAAGAACACCCTCAACACAGCCCGGTCCAACTACTACTCTTATCTCATACACTCTGGCTCCAACAACCTCAAAATTCTTTTCTCCACATTAAACAAACTTCTCAAACCCCTCAATAACACCTCCACATCCTTTCACAGTTGATAAGAGCAACTCATTCTTGTCATTCTTCCAAACAAAAATCAACACCATCTACAGCAGCCTAACCCCTCCCCTCCCTTCCCTACCCCTCCACTTGCTCTTCCCCCCATCTCCGTCCCACTACTGTCACACTTCTCCCCACTGACTCCTCTGGACCTCACAAAAGCCACTACAGGTATGAGTAACTCTACATCAGTTCACGACCCAATCCCTTCTTCACCTGTTAAGTCCTGTCTCCCTTCTATCTCCCCACTCATGTCCAGAATTATCAATGCCTCCCTCAGCATCGGCTCAGTCCCAGATCCTTTGAAACTCGCCGCTGTCACCCCCATCCTCAAAAAACCTGGACTTACTCCCAACATCATGACCAACTTCTGGCCCATCTCCAACCTCCCCTTGCTGTCAAAAAAATCCTGGAGCCAACGTTGCCATTCACCTCAAAACCCGCCTCACCTCCAACGACCTATTTGAGATGTTTCAATCCAGATTCCGGTTACAACACAACACTGAAACAGCTCTTCTCAAAGTCACCACCGCAGACTCTGGACACCTCAGCATCCTCATCTTGCTCAACCTCACTGCTGCATTTGACATGATTAACCACTCCACCCTCCCCTCCTGTCTTAAAACTTGTTACAACATCACTGGCACAGCTATCTCCTGGTTCAGATCATGTCTCTCCAACAGACAGCAATTCATCCATATCAATAATCCTTCACCGCTCCTCTGTCCCAAGGCATCCCCCAGGGTTCTGTGCTTGGTCCTCTCCTTTTCATCTTTTACGTCCTCCCGCTTGGTAACATCATCTGCCAAAATGGCCTCCATTTCCACTGCTATGCCAAGGACGTCCAGATCTACATCGCCACCAAATCCATCACTACAGCAATCTGCTCCACACTTGAAAATTGCCTCACTGAAATAAAATCCTGGATGCAAACTAACTTTCTACAACTCAGCTGTCTAACAACTAAACAAATTAACATTTTCATCACGTCTCGTCTTGTCAACGAAAATGAAACATGGATCTTTTCTTAGTTTTTATTATCAAGATCTATTTTTAGCTTGTCATCGCCTCATTTTTGTCATTGAGAAAAGGCTGTTGACGAATAACTTTCCTCATACTTTTCGTCAACAAAATTATCAGTGTCTCACCCGATGTCACACCATCCACCATCCTCTGCACCTCCTGATGACAAAGACAGGTCATATACTACGTCATTTAATTAATATTGATATGATACCCATGCAGTGTACAAATGTAACATTTTTGTGGTTTGCAGAAACAAACCATACCAACATTTTCTTCTGCCGACCGGGCTGTGGAATATGACAACACATCATATGAACTACTTCTGTTCGAACCTAACCACAATCTAAAATAGGCCAAGGTTTTACAGGAAGTTACCACGCCATATTTATCTAGCAACAACATCACACCACTGCATCTGCTCATATGAAAACAAGGGTGAGAGAAGGGACTTATGAAGGAGTGCAGAGAGATGATCGAAAAAATGAATAGAAAGGACAAAAGTGATAAAACATGGACAGCAAAGTGCAAAGGGAATCAACAGGAAATCTGATGCTATTAGAGAAACTAGGAAAAAGCTGAATGTGTAAATAAAGTCAACAAAGTCTGAGCAGGTGAAAACTAACACCGATGTCCTTTTGTCACTTTTTTTTATACCATCAGAAAAAAATTTAAATAAATGTTTCTTCTCCCACTCGATCACTCAGGTGGAAAATGTTTTTGCCAATATAGACAACATGTGATAAACTGATTCTGAATGGTTCTGTGTCAGCACGCAGCAGCTTGAGAAACAATGTACCTTTTCATTCTCTCAAATGTTCCTGGGAAAATACCTGTCCACCTCCAGAAACATCACGGCAACTCCGACTTCCTGTTGACGCTTTATGACTGTAGGTTGGTTCACTGGAGTGTCGCCAAATGTTTCCTCTTTTGTTTTTGTTTTTGGAAAAATAAATCATGAAAATACTCTGGCTGGCTTTAAAAAAAAAAACAAAAAAACACTGCTAGAACTATATCATTACCACAAGACATTTGATTTTGCTTGTGGGTGTGATGGAGATGTCAGTCCATCTGTCCAACTCTAAACCAGATGTCCCCAGTACTACTGGCCAGATTTATGTGAAGTTATTGGTGGATAATTATGTCTTCATAATTAAACCATAAACTACAGAGTTAACTCAACACCTTTCAAAATGACCCGTTTGAATGTTTTAACAAATTACCATGTTTTCTAGTTTAGGTTTGATTTCGCTTAGGCGGCCTAAACCACTTGATAAAGGTGAAAGAGAGATTGTGGTCGTGAACATTGGCTGTTGATCACCATGTCAAAATCAGAACCCTCCCCAATCACAGTCAGAATAACAACTGTTACTGTGTCTCCAAATTGAGAATAGCGTTAGTGTGGGCAGGAAACAATGTCAAGCTCAGCTTGCATCCCAGCTACATCCGCTTATCTCAGGCAGCCCAATCAACTGATGGATCAGCTGATTGATGACAGTGATTACAATTATTTTGCAGGAGAAATAAACTGTATATGTGGATGATTCATCAAAATATTTATCTTGAATATTTGATTCAGTGTTTGGAAATGTGAGGGACTGTCTGCGAGGCATCTTGGGAGTTAGCAAGCCAGTTGGGAGTGTGGACTTCTAAGTTCAACTTGCCCCAATCTAGGAACAGCAGGCACTGACAATTAAAGGTAATGTACTTACCCATATGACTATAGGGATTACGGCAATAGGCGAATTTGCCAAAATGTTGAACTATCCATTTAAGGGAATTTCTTTGAATTTGACACAAACGTCCACACAAGAATAACACAAGAATTTAGTGGTAGAAGGTCAAAGATCACTATGTCTTTACCAAACTGTTTTTGGCCATAATTCGATAATTGTTATGCTAATTATGACACACAAATGTGTGGGATGTGGGCAATTTAGAGTCCCTAATCAACCTGCATGTCTTTGGACACGGAGAAAACCCGTGTTGACTCAGGGAGAACATGAGGTGAGGTGACAGTGCTAACCACTGTTTGTGTTTTGTGTTGTTTGTTGTTTACACAGCTAACAGCTTTTTAAAAATTGCAGTTGCCAGTTCTGCATTCGCTCATATGTTTGACCACTAAACATACATGTCACACATGACATGATTCCTCTCGTTCTGAAATAGGAGCTAAAAATGTGTTCTATGATCTAAGATCATTCCCAGTTCTACACACAACAACACTATAAAAAGGGGGGTTCTTAGAACAATGAAAAAGTTCCTCCAGGCCAAAAATGTATATAAGGCTCTTAGCTTGTTCTCACAGGAGAACACTGTTTGGTTCCTGGTAGAACCTTTTACTAAGGTTAGACCTAGAGTCCTTTCAGATTGTTCTATCCAGAACCTATCCATCCTCCAAGAGTGCTAACAAGAACCCACCCAGGGGGGTTCTACCAAGAATCCTTGCATATCCCAAAGGTTTCATCTAGAACCCACCCAGGAGGGACTGGGTGGGACAGATTACATTACTCATGGAGTCTTGGGCTTCATGAGGCTCTTTAAGGGCCAGAGCTGATGTGGTCCTGAACAACCCACAACACTCACGATTCATTAAAGCATTACTACATTACTACTACAGCCATTACTAAATACTATTTAAATAGTGCAGTTGAGTAGGGAACCAGCTCGATTCCAAATCAGAGCCAAATACAAAATGCCGAGTAGTGGGTATATGTTTAAAGATAATAATAATGATAATAATAATAATAATAATATTAATGATGATGATGATGATGATAATAATAATAATAATGATAATAATAATAATAATAATAATAATGTGGGCTGACCATGTGGTGTTGGATTGTGTGAAATGATGGTAAAGATATCAACTATGACAGAACACAAGTAAAAGTGATTGATTTAGGGTATTTCAGATACAACTACATTTGAAAATACCATTATTTGAGGGAGACAATCATGTAAACATCTGTACTTTCAACAATCCTTGAAGAACTCTTTTTTTTTTTAGAAAAGGTTCTTTGGATGAAATGGATTCTTAATGGAGCCTGCATTCAAATGGAAATTGTGAGCTCGTGTTTTCGACATGGGAAGTCATAAACACGAACTTGTGAACTTAAGATTCCTCTAATGAGATCATAATTGCCACAAGAGGGGGGGCATTCATATGGATGCTTCTCGTAAACACGGTAAGCACTACCCCTTTCGAACACGGCATAAGTCTTACAAAGAACTTGTGCCGTGTTTGAATGTTATTCTTGAAAATCTCTTCCTTCCAAAAAGGGGTATTTGGATGAAAATGATTCTTAATTGAACCCTTAAGCTGGATTTATACTTCTGTGTTGAATTAATGCTGTACCTATGGTGTATGCTCTGCGTCAACACAGAGCCTTCACCGTACTCTACGCCATAGCCTGATGTGCACCTCCCCAGAAATGTAACCACACATCACAGCAACGCAGAATGTGTCTGTGAATCCTGGGAGTTATAATGAAGCTGATTTGGGTACTTGTGTTTGAAATTGTTGCTATTAAGCCATGTTTAATGTGTGTTTAATGTGTGTTTTGGGTGTGTTTTAAATCAGCTAAACTTTACAGCACTTTACAGACACCCCATCGGCAATTAATGTTTTGGAGTTGTAACTGCAGTGTGACATAGACACACCGCCGCACAAGTATAAATGCTCACAACAGCGTAGGCTGTGTTCGTAGGTCACGTAGGTTGTGCAGGCTTTGCATGGCATTGGTGCAGCTCAGTGGCCTAGTGGTACAGTGTCCGCCTTGAGACTGGGAGATCGTGGGTTCGATCCTCGACATACCAAAGACTATAAAAATGGGACCCATGGCTTCCCTGTTTGGCACTCAGCATCAGGGGTTGGAATTGTGGGGTTAGATCACCACATGATTCCCGAACATGGCACCGCTGCTGCTCACCGCTCCCTCGGGATGGGTCAAATGTGGAGAACAAATTTCACACACTCAGGTTTGGGGACAATCAGTGGAACTTTACTTTACCTAACACACAAGTATGAATCCCGCTTTTGTCTAAAAAAGAACCCTGAAGAAGCCTTTTTTCTTCACATGCAAACGGTTCTGGGCGTAGTCTCAGCCCATTCAGAAAGAACCTTTTAGGAACCCTCATTTCTTAGAGTTCACTGTTTTAAAGTTACTGAATGAAACTCAGCTTTTCCTGCTGATGTTTCACAATGAAATACAAATGTGACAGTGAGAGACTATGTCATTTAAACTTTTAATATAAAGGATTTGCAGAGGGAGTGTTGATTTCCAATGACAGGAGCTTGACAGCAGACAGCAGCAATTGTAGGTAGTTAGTGAATGAAAACAATATTTCTGTTGGAGAAGTCAAACTAAGAACAAAGTGGTGACTATGACATGACTGTAGTGGAATTAGTGCTGTGGAAATTCTCTCTGGCAGAAGTTTTGAGTATGCATTGGAGAAATTAGGAATAAAAGCATGCCTCTCTCTGCCATTTTTTCTTTTCTTTTTTCTTTTTTTTTTTTTAAATCAAGGTTTATTTTTCAGTTTTTAAAGCATCCTATTACCCACCCATCCAGTACACAGACCCTTCCCACCCTAAACTAAATTAAGAATAACTAAAAAAAAAGAAAGAAAAGAATTTAACACAAAATAAAAGTTTTAGAAAAAAAATGAATCTAAAAAAAATTAAACAATAAATAAATAAATAAAAAGGGGGAAGAGGATAGAAGACATGTAGATCTGGATTGTGAATTACTAGTTACTAGTTTCTGCGAGTATCCAATTCCTCCACAAAGTCTAAAAAGGTCCTCCATGTTGAGTAGAATTTAAATATCATTCCTCTCATGATGTATCTATTTTTTTCTAATTTCAGTGACTGCATGACCTCTGTTATCCAACATGCAAAAGTAGGGGGCAAAGCTTCCTTCCATTTCAACAGCATCAGTCTCCTAGCTAATAAAGTGGTGTAGGCCAGCAGATTTGCCTGAGTAGCATTTAAGTGTGCACCAGCTGGAACGACACCAAAGGTGGCACTCACAGGAGAAGGTTCAAGACAGTAGCCACGGTGTCAAAAATCGACTGCCAGAACTGGGTCAGTGTCGGGCAGGACCAGAACACATGTAAGAGACTAGCAGTATCTTGTTTGCTCCTGTCACACATCGATTCTAGTTTAGGATTAATTTTTGCCAGTTTCTCTTTCGAGTAGTGAAGGCAGTGGATCACTTTAAATTGAATAACACAATGTTTCGTGCATATCGAAGATGAATGTATCCTTTTAATGATTTGATCCCAAATTTCCTCTGAGATAGATATCTTCATATTCCTCTCCCACTGAATTTTGAGAGGTTCAAATGGTACTTGGTCAAGAGTGTTGATCATAAAATAAAGTTTACTAATATACGCCTTACCCGCAGGGTTGAGTTTAAGAATATGATCCAGTTGGGTTTTGGGGGAAAGAACTGGAAAGTGACTAAATTTAGAGCAACTAAACTCCCAGACCTACAAATATCTGAAGAAGTGAGACTGTGGTAAATCAATTTTTTCAGAGCTGATTGAAAGGTGTTATCAATAAATAGGTCCTCCAAAGTAAGTATCCCTTTGAGTCTCCAAATCTCAAAGGTTCCATCAGCAATAGAAAAAAAGCCCAATTTTTTTTTTTTTTTGCAATAGGGGTACTAATGGGAAGATCTTTCAATTTGAAGGCCTGTCTGAATTGTTTCTCAATCTTAATAGACTCACATATAATTGGGTTAATAGTGAATTTGGATGTAGGGTGAGCCCAAGGAAATATTGAGCAGAGGAGGGAGTGTAATGATGTATGAGAGACAGATGATGCCTCTAGGGTTAACCAACATGGAATTTTGGTGCCTGCAGACTTGGACTGCCAGTAGGACAATCAATCAATGAATCCATTTTATATATAAAGCCCAATATCGCAAATCACAGTTTGCCTCACAGGGCTTTACAGCATACGACATCCCTCTGTCCTTAGGACCCTCACAGTGAATAAGGAAAAATTCCCCCCAAAAAACCCTTTAACGGGAAAAAATGGTAAACCTCAGTAAGAGCAACAGAGGAGGGATCCTTCTTCCAGGATGGACAGATGTGCAATAGATGTCATACAGAACAGATCAGCATAATAAATAAATAATAATAATAAACACAGTGCCCTTACATTACAGGACCAATAATAATGTTGGAAATTTGATAAGGCCATTCCGCCAGCTGCACAGGGTTTTTGAAGGACAGTTTATTGTATCTGAGGTGTTTTGCCATTCCATATAAATGATGAAATGAGTTGATCTAATGAAAAGAAAAAGGATTTTTAAACTTCAACTGGTACCAACTGGAAAAGGTATAGAAATTTAGGCAAGATGTTCATTTTAATCACGTTGATACGGCCTGCGAGAGATAGAGGGAGCCCACACCAGCATTCCAGATCTAATTTGGTACAACCCAACAGAGGAAGAAAATTACATTTAAAAAGATCATTATGCTTCCGTGTTACAACACCTAGATAAGTAAACTTATTAAGTGAGATCTTGAATGGAAGGGAGCTGAGTGGACTTTAGTCTGCCGCAGTGTTAATTGGAATTAGTTCACTTTTGTTTAAATTGAGTTTATACCCAGAGAAAGTTCCAAAATCTTTTAATAACTTCAAGATCTTAAGAATGCAGGTTAATGGATCGGATATAAAGATCAACAGGTCATCTGCAAAAAGTGATTCTTTATGCATCTGATCTCTTTGGATACCAGACATACTACTCTCACTACACAGGGTTATAGCAAGTGGCTTTATCAATATCTCGAAGAGCAGAGGACTTATAGGGCATCCCTGCCTAGTTCCTCTATGCAGCTGGAAAGATGGGGATTATGGGCTCTAGTTTCCCGGCGCAGCGCAGGGTGGCGAACCCCGCGCAGAGCTGGTTTCGAGCAGCGCAACCCGAGGCACACTCAGTTTGGTAGTTTGGCAGACCGAGGTGTGCTGAGATGGGTGTGGCAGCACAGCAGGGGGAGGTGTTGACAGATCCAGCTTGGCGCAGTGACAGTTTCGTGCTAAAAGGCTTCGCTGAAGGTGCGCAAAAGCTCGCCAACTGAAACCACGTCTACTGTCAGTGCAGGTGGAGCGCAGCCGGTGTAAGCCAAAGTTTGGCTGACTGCAGTGCGCACACATCACCAAAACCTCACAGGCAGGTTTCCAGAATGTCAGGCACATTAACGATGCAATAAATAGCCACAAACATCACTATTCAGTGCAGCTATCTGCAATCAGCACATAAATGTATCTTTATATCGACTGTCCCCTCACATCTGATGTCAGATCAAAGGGGATTGGCACATTTGGCACGTGTAATGGAAACCCAACCTGATTTGATTAACACAGCTGCAAACTATTGAGTTCACATCCCTCTCAGCCAACCACAAACAGCCACAGCATCAGATAGGGAGTATATATTCAGCATCTGTCATCTTAGGAAAGTCAAAAGAAAAGAAACAGAGTGAGACTGTGAGAGAGAAAGAGAGAGCACGCGCGCACGAGAGAAACGCAACATTGATTTACAATTGTGGTGACCTCCTCCCAGGCTACCTTTGATTCATCAGCCCGTGGAGGTCTGCTCGCAGTTCCGTATATTTGGACACTGCGAGCTTGGACCTCCCGGACCAAAACATCAGTTTCCTCCTGGGAGGAGTCTGGCCGTCTGACGCTGCTACTCTCTTCTGCCATGGCGAATTGAGTAAACTCTCATTACGCCTTCGCATGGCGCATTTAAGGGCGAGCAGAGGGGCTCATTTGATGGTGTGATGTGTGTAAAACCCACTCCATGCCTTCTCTCCTCCTTCTTTCTGACTTGCGCCGGTAGGAGGGACGGAGGTGGGAAAGAGGAGTAGCTGCGCCACAGCGCACGGTGTGCCAAACTGCGCCGGTCTGCGAAACTAGAGCCCATTTTGTCATTTGTGCATATTGAGGCCTTTGGGTAAGAGTACAATAATCTGATCCAAGATATAGAATTATCACCAAAACCAAATTTTCGTAAAGTAAATAAAAGATGGTCGAAAGCTTTTTCCACGTCGAATGAGACCAGCCACCTCAGCGGTCTTGAAAGGATTGGAATAAAGAATATTAGAAAGACAACGGAGATTGAAAAAGGAGTGTCTATTTTTGACAAATTATATATTAGGAAGGACCGTCTCTAAGCGGTGAGCCAAGGCCTTGGCCAGTATCTTCACGTCAGTAAGATATACAGTCAAGGGGGTTTTTACCCTTCTTGAGCAGTACAGAAATTGAGGCTTCACATAATGATGGAGGGAGAGAATGAGCTATGAATGACTCGTTGAACATTTCAGCCAGTAGTGGGGAAAGGAGCTTTGAGAATGTCATATAAGATTCAGCCGGAAAGGCATCTGTACCAATTGCTTGCGTTATTTAAATTCCAGAAATGGGCTCTTCAAATCTGTCTCTAATATTTACATCAATGGAGAGGATCTCCAACTTAGTAGTGATTGATCCTCAGGGGTGTCCAAAGCGTAGAGTTTTGAATATCATTAATCATCATTAGTCATACTTCTACTGTCATAATACACATATGATTGTTGTCACACATGTATACTATCAGATATTAATATATTATTAATTATAGTATTATTACTTTTATCAATGTTGTTGTAAGCTGCTGTCATTACCATCTGTCCTGCATCTCTCTCTGTCTCTTTCTCTTTCTGTCTCATTGTGTCATACGGATTACTGTTAATTTATTGTGTTGATCTGTTCTGTACGACATCTATTGCACATCTGTCCGTCTTGGAGTAGGGATCCCTCCTCAGTTGCTCTTCCTGAGGTTTCTACCGTTTTTTCCCCGTTAAAGGGTTTTTTTGGGGGGGAGTTTTTCCTTATCCACTGTGAGGGTCCTAAGGACAGAGGGATGTCGTATGCTGTAAAGCCCTGTGAGGCAAATTGTGATTTGCAATATTGGGCTTTATAAATAAACTTGAATTAAAATTGAATAGAAATTACGACATGCATCATTTATTTCATCATGATTTTTAGTAATACTTGAAGGAGTTCGAATTTCTGTTATGGTTTGACGGGCTGAATATTGGCGAAGCTGATGCGCAAGAATTCTGACGCATTTCTCTCCCTGCTCATAGTTATTAGAGCGTGACTTCAAAAGGAGGCGCTCTGCATGTACCGTTGACAACATTTCAAATTCTGTTTGTGGTGAAAGATGATTTTTATATAGCTCAGGCGACGGGGAAGAGGCATAAGTTCTATCAAGTTTAAGTATTTAATCCTGTAAGACATGAATTCGTTGCATTTTACATTTTCTGGTATAGGCAGAGTATGACATAATCTGACCCCTCATATAGCATGTCTCCCACAGAGTTGCTATAGATATGACTGGGGTACAATTTATCTCAAGAAAGGAGGTAATTTGGTCAGACAAAAATCATCAGAAAGTAAGAGAGAGTTAAAGCGCCACGGTTGGCGAGATAAGTGTTGGTTTGTTAAAGTTAGTTTGAGAGATAATGGGGCGTGGTCTGAAATTACAATAGCCTGATAACTGCAACTTCAAACCAACAAGAGCAACTTGTTGTCTAGCAAAAACTAATCAGTTTGAGAAAAGGTTTTATGTACATGGGAAAAGAATGAGTAGTCGCGAGCTGTGGGATTTAGAAAATGCCAAACATCCGAAACACCATAGGAATTTAAGAATGTATTAATAACCGTACAACATTTATAAAGCGGGGCAGGTTTTGATGAGCTACGATCAAGAGTAGTGGACAGGATGCAGTTAAGATCCCCACCAAGAATCAGGTTGTGTGTTGATGTTGGGAGGGCGGGAGAGAAAATCATTGAGGAATTGTGCATCATCTGAGTTTGGGGCATAGATGTTGGCTAGCGTAACCAGACTATAATATAACTGACCTGTAACAATTATATAACGTCCCCTTGGGTCTGCATCTAAGTTGGAGGGAGAGATACAGTCAGTGAGAGACGTACTAACCATCAGTAGACTGGTAGAGGAGGAAAGTTTGGGGTAGAATACAAAAAAGGGAAAAGAGACGAGAAAAAAAGAGAGAAGAAAATGATAAATAAAATGAAATAAAAATAATCTAAACACCATACAGTAGCACCCATAACCTGCCAACCCTCCCCCCAGATCCCTCTTCCCCTACTCCCACCCCACAGCCAACCCCAACAGGGGCAAGCATACGCTGTTGCGTACATTTAACAACCAAGCAAACAATGGAGTCCTGCCAAATGGAAATATAAGAAACATAGAAAAATATATTGGCACTTAGGAATGTTACTGAACTGTTAAAGTGGGAGATCGAAATATATATACATGTGTGTACATACACAAGGCACTTACAGTGTATTTGTATTAAAGCATTGGTAGCCTGGCTGGCAGTAGCCAGGTAAAGTGAATTGTAGTTTATACAAATTGTGCCATCCTCATATGGCTATTAAGCTCTTATAAAACTAAAAAAAAAAAAAAAAGTAGGTGACACCAGCAGAAATATTTACAATCCCCAGTCATCATAATAAAGTAAATACAAAAATATACAATTGACTCATCCAGTGTTAGACAGCAGATGTGAATGGTATCCTAGATAATAGCTTACCAACTTCTAAACTGAGGTATGGCTATTGTTTAGGAGGCTAGCTATAACAAAATACTATAGAACAGATGTATATAACAACCTCATCTTGCATAGGAGAACATTTTGTAGCCCTCTATTTCCTAGTTGTAAACCTAAATTCTATGAACTGAAATACAGACTGCCATTGAGCCCAGTGAAAAACAGCTAAAAAAACATATGTAAATAAAGCAGCCAAAATTGTAGGACCCTATATGAAATGTACAAATCATTACACTAGAGATGTAAGCAAGAGACAAAAATAAATTAAATTTAATTTTAAATTAAATAAAATAAAAAGTACCTTATACTACCAACAAGAGTATGGGTATGTAGGTATGAACTATAAACAGTAGGCTAACAACATAACACAGTTAGCCAAGTACGTCTCAAAATATGAATTAAAATTGTTGGTCAAAGAACAACTGCTTTAGTGCAAAACGTGTAAACAGCGCCGTGCTGAGAAAAGCAGGCCATATTTCACCCCTTGGCGATCTCGGAGCAATTTCTTGGCCTTATCAAATGCTGCTCTCCTTTTAGCCACGGCAGTAGTGTAGTCCATAGCAAAAATCTCTGGCCATTGTAGAGGAGTGGAACCGTTTGCATTGCGCGTTGCATAATGTCCTCCTTAACCCTGAAGTAGTGCACTCATACAATGAAGGGACGTGGCCTCTCTACAGGTTGGGGACGCAGTTGCAGGGAACGGTGTGCTCTGTCAAGCAGCGGCCTCTTCCAGCTGTAGGGCATCTTTTAGCAGGTTAGCAATGAAATCGGTCGGACGAGGTCCCTCTGTGCCTTCACGCAGGCCAATGATCCTTAAGTTGTTTCCAGGTGACCTTCCCTCTAGATCCTCACACTTCTCGGATAGGGAAGCCACCTGCTTAGTGAGGTTTTGTAGTTTGATCTCCAGGGATGTAGCCTCATCTGCCCAGTGATTTGTCCCCTTTTCCGACTCTGTCACACGGTTGGCAGAGGTCCCAGCCTCGGATCTGACTGCCGCTAGGTCGCCATGTATTTCAGTCCGTATTGATGTAATTTCAGATCTCAAAGATGCTGCTAAACTGTCTATTTTAGCTTCCGCAGAAGCATAAATGTTGCTTTTCAGTGCTGCCAGCTCAGATGTTAAATCAGCACAAAGTGAAGCAGTAGCACTGAGAACAGCATTGTCCAATGTAGCACGGTTAGCTTCGTCAGGGCTAGCTTCCTTAGCAGGTGATAATATCAAAAATATCACCAGAACAGTTGTTTGTTCCCAACTGACAAAAATGGACGGCGTAGATACCAAAGCACCATTATTTATCAAATTATTGAGCAATTGGCAGGGAGCTCCAAAATCTTCCGCCTACCCACGCATTGTAGCACTGGAAGTCATGTTTTTCTTTTCTAACATTTAAGTGATTACCTAGAGAGATTTTTATTATTCTGCGCCTGGAGCAGGTGAGCAATAAGAACTCCACAGGCAGAATCCATTTCCTGCTCCACAGCTCTGACACTGCCGTTACACTGCAGTCATTTTGTGGCAGTAAAATCCAGATTTGTTGGCCCTTTAAAACTGATTTGAAGGTCAGATGGAAACGCCGCTGGAGACAGTTAACAGCAGGGACACAAAGCCAGAGCTGGAGACACTGTGAGGAAAGTAAATGGCTTCATTTACTGGAGCTGCAGTGAGATATACCCTGTTTCACTTTACTGCCACTGAGACTCAGTATGTGTTTCATGGTCGCCTCTCATTGCCGTCTGTCACCTTTCTTTATCCCTAATTGGACAACCACACGAGATGTCGGCTCTTTTTCCTCAGTCGACCTCTTCAGCCCTCAAAGTAAATGATGAGCTGCAGATGAACTATGTGACATAATCTAATTAATATTGTCGCAGCTTGTTATCTGGATGGACATCATCGATTAATTGTCCTGGCAACGGTAACCCATGGCAACTGACATGAGAGGATGAGATGTGTCTGAAGAATTTGATTCTTTTGTTTGTTTAACTTGCTCTCCTCCTCTTCTCTCCTCTTCTTCCTCCTCCCCTTCCTCTTCCTCCTCTGGCTCTGTGCAGGGCCGGGTTTGAACAGGATATCGAGGGCGACCACTCGTTTCACCCAGACAGCTGCCATGGTGAGATAAACTCGCCATTTTACAGCCACAATACTTATGATAACAGTTCTAATATGAGGTGTAAACAGTGTAAAAGTCAGTGGATTGTAAAAGTGCAGTAATGATACAGACAATTAACTGGACAATGAAAGAAATGGGCAGAATTTTAAGGGGATACATGGAGTTTTTTGCAGTAGAAGAATCTGACTGTGGTTTTGTTGCGTTGTGTTCGTGTGCAGCCGATGTGTTGGCAACCACACGGAATCAGGAGTCTGCAGCCGACTCGGCCTACGGTAAGCAACTCTTCTTATGATGGCTTTTATTCCACTTCAGCAGCAGAGAGTCATGATGTGATATTTAACAGCACCACCACTGGTCAGGTGAGGTATTACACCTCATCAGGACAGGATGTCTAAATTGAAGTCCACATCCAGGGGTTACACAGCAATATGATCATTCACACTCCACTATAGTGTGCCGAAGTCACGTGACGCTCATGGGACCTTAGATCGGAAAAAATATGAATGGCAGTGAATGAGGAGAGCAGTGTTATCTTTTGGTCCCGTTTGAGTTGTGACATGAAATCCAAATATGTTGTTAATGAATTTAAAACATACATTTTAAGCTCAAGAAAGTGATACTTTGTGGTAAAACTGTTGAGATATAAGCTTTTGAAAAAACGTAATTAGAAAAAGTACACAGGAGACGGTCGCGTATGTGACGTCATAGCTGTCGCTCGCTTCCAGCAGCTTGGAGTGACTGCAGCCTGGCACAAAACACACAGACATCTTCAATCATAAATCGATTAATCATAAAACAGTGGAATTTCAGCAGGGAGGCCAAGCTGCAGGAAGCGAGCAAAAGCTATGACGTCACATGCGACCTCCTCCCGCGTACTCTTGAGTCTTTCTAATTAAAAAGCTTATATCTCAACAGTTTTACCACAAAGTATGACTTTCTTGACCTTAAAATTGATGTTTTAAATTCATTAACAACATATTTAGATTTCATGTCGCAACTCAAACGGGAACAAAAGATAATATTGCTCTCCCCATTCACTGCCATTCATATTTTTTCCTATCTAAGGTCCCTGAGCTCTACCGGAAGGGGCGTGACTTAGGCACTCTGTGTTCACCAGCTATTTTCCAGCTGTGTCTGTCTGCCATCTGCTGCTGAGCAACCAGGCTACAGTGGCTTCTTACAGGTTCTTCTTTGAAAAAAATAATGTTTTGGCTGATCGGTGTATATTATGAATCATTCATCAAACACCACCAATGCTTTGGGTTGGTGGTTCAGGCCGACCACCAACTCAAAGCATTGGTATCTGACAACCTGGGAATGAGACTCAACAATCAACAAACTTTCTTGAGAGTTACATACAGCACTTTTAATCTAGCAATGACGTGCCCATTGTTTTCCCCCTTTGGCTGATTGATTCGTTGAATAGTATGTAGAATTTAAGTTGACCAAGATTTTCTTTGATTGACTACAGCACCACGGGATGGATGAACAATGAGATGATACTCACTATAAAACTCCATAAAGGCCTACGGGGCTGCAGATTCAGCTGATAACCCTCTAGCTGCGTTTCAATTCAGGGGCTGCAGCCTCCAAGGCTGCATTCGAAGACCGATTGCATCAAATCGGTGCAATCAAGGCTGTCCCATTTCGAAGGCTCCTTCAAATGTAGCTGAGAAATGCAGCTTTCTTTCCCAATATTTGGAGTATGCAATAGATGAATCCTTCGTGGCCCAGTTGTAACGGTTGTTAACTAGCCAACACTTAGCTGTTGTTAACATTACTATTAGCTAAAAGCACACAGCTTAAACAATCTTAACTCTATATCAAACGGTGGTGTCTCTGGCGGTGAATCACCTCTTCAAGTATTAAATAAATATAATAAATAAAATAATATAATATCAGTCTCTGGGTCCATGATATAGGGCTAACTTACTTACTACCTTTATCCTTCTTTCGTCAAGTTTAGCTGGTTGCTAGGTAACAGGAACGCCAATTGGTTGAGGCGAGAACAACTGGTGATGCCACCACGAAATCCTCGGCATACTAGACTGTCCCATTTCGGAGACCATTCGGTTTGGCTGATGCGGTCTTTAAAGGACGTGGCTGACGTAAACTGTGAAGGCCGCATCCTTCAAAGGATGCAGCCCCTGAATTAAGACACAGCCTCTACCAGAGAGACACACAGCACACTGTTTTGTTAAGACATCCTTAATCAAAATACCTATTTTTTTGTATTGTGACAGATTCTTTTCTATCAAAATTTGTAGGATATACAGTCTGACACCTCTGAAG
Source organism: Epinephelus cyanopodus (assembly GCA_026686955.1). Classification (NCBI taxonomy): domain Eukaryota; kingdom Metazoa; phylum Chordata; class Actinopteri; order Perciformes; family Serranidae; genus Epinephelus; species Epinephelus cyanopodus. The sequence goes on along the minus strand of CM048931.1, from coordinate 2,890,615 downwards.
TTACCAACATGTCTCCTAGCAATGCCTTCAACTGTCAATCAATTGTTGCTGTGGGAAATGCCCACTCAGACTCTGTTTTCACAAATATGTATAAAAAAACAGTTTGATCTGCACAAATACTGCTGTGACGCTGCAGTGTACATTTCCATGTACAATAAGTGATCAGTCTCTGATTGATGGGAAATCAGCAGATTTATCAAATACATCTTCGACCAGGAGAAAAGGTCCCAAAAGAGTGAATCTTCCAGAAGTCTGAGGGTTTACAGAGAGCAGTGACTCAGCAGGCACATGCCAATGAGCTCATCTTGACCCCTCTGCTGAAGAGCTCAAACTCAACCGGAACAAATTTGGTTGTTACCGCTCGATTGACTCCTGTTGATGTACAGTAGCTCGTCGCTCGGTTTGACCTCCACTAGATTACAGTCCAGCAGATCAAAGCATTGCCTTGCTAAAAGGCCTGCCCTGTATTCATGGCCGTGTCTTGGCTGCTCCCTGACTGTCAAGAGTCCTGCTTGGAATTGTCATTCAGAGAGTGACAGCAGAACCACGCAGTGAATCCCATTAAGGCTCTTTGAGCTGTATTACTGTGATTAAAGTCAGAGAGGGGGCAGACAGACAGCAGGACGCAGCAGAAACACAGACTTCAGTAACACAGATTGTCTGTCAGGAGCACTTGAAGAGAACTAGAGTGGCTGCGTCATGTCAGTGGTGATGAGGAGAAAACAGAGTCACCACGCAGAAAAATACAGGAAGTTAAGAGGATTAAGAAAAACTGACTGAGATAAATGATTAGTTGTTCTTTTTCACCACATCCTAAGTCTCTGAGCCTCCTAAAGTCGATCACCAGCTCAGTTTGACATTGTCATGTTTGATTTATTTTGCGTCATTCCTGGTGGAAAATTGATGCAGATTTTATTTTATTTTTTTGCTGAGCAGTCCTGATCCTTTCAGAGAGCTGCAGCTTCCAAACTAAATACTGAAGTCCATGGGATTTTTTTTAAAGGGTAGCCAAGTCTTCAGAGCTTAGAGAGCACCTCGCTTTGTATTCTGCCGTGTAAGTTAATTGCATTCACCTGGCATCTAAATGAGGTCCTCTTAGATGACTAGAATGAAAAGTACCTTTTATAAAGGAGCTCTGAGAGCCACAGAGCACAGAGATGCTGTCCTGAAGAAATGAACCCACTCAAGTCTAGGTGTTAGCTTAAATTTGATGACTTTACACTCAACTTGAGAAATTCAAAAAAGACTTGCAGTTCGACTTGGATTTTAAAACCTTGCGACTTTACATGGACTCGAGCCTTTTGATTTGAAAATACTTGATACCTTTCCTTGAGTCAATTTGACATGAGAAAGTCATGAACATTTTTTCCAGTGTGAGAAGAGTTAAATACAAGTCAGGACAGAAACATAAAAAAAAAAAATCAAGTAGGCATGATTTTTGTAACTTTAATATGTTATTACCCTTTAGTTAAGATAGCATTACCTTTGGTAAGGAGCGCATTATGACTTGTATAGGACTCAAAATTCAATGTTTAGGACTTTGGACTTGTAAGTCTTGACGTGGGACTTATAGAACAGTGAGCAGGCATCCCCTCTGGGAATGTGCTTCTTAATAATTATGAGAGTAAGCAAAAATAATCATAAAAGGGGTTCAGGTCTTGAAAATCAAACATGGTGGACCAGAGTCCTGCACCGGTCCATTTTTGAAAACCGGCACCCATACCTGTAAAGCTCGGGACCAGAACCGACCCGTTACCTGTCATTATGTCTAAGTCAAAGCTGCATCCGTTAATAAAAGACCTGGGACCCAACCTGCAGCCGTGATTAAACACACACAGGCTACAGTCACTCAAGTTAAGCAGGGTTCTCTGTTCTTGAATTCCAAATCCAGTGGAGGAGGCGTTTCTTTCACTGCCTGCGCTTAATGGCAGAATGGTGAAACATTCAATCACTACCAGGTTAGGAAACATTTGAGAATGCTACTTTTCAATACAATTTAATTTTACAACATTTTAATAATATTTTTGAACACATTATCAAGATTTTTTCAGACATTTCATAACATTTTTTTGGACATTTTCAAAATATATATCGGGCATGATATCAACATTTGTTTCGGACATTTTTATAATATTTTTCAGACATTTCATCAATTATTTTTCGGACATTTTGTCAACATTTTTTTCAGATATTTTAATAATATTTTCTGGACATTTTTTAGAAACTTTTTTTAGACATTTATCTAATATTTTCTGGGCATTTCATTAACATTTTTCACCACCATAAAACCCCAAAAGGATCCTCCTTGGGTGTCTTGAACTCCTTGTAGTCTGCCACCTCATCCTCGCGCTGCTATGTTTCATGACTGGAGGAAGAATTGAGTCGCAACATAAGAATAAGAATAAGAAGAACTTTATTCATCCCCAAAGGGGAATTCAATTATCTGTCAGCTCATCTATTATATGTCAAAGAATTATAAAGCCTGATGGCTGTTGGTATATAAGATCTTCTGTATTAGGGCTGAACAATATGGACGATATCACGGTTCTGAATAGTATCACAATACCACAGGAAAAATGAAGCAGCTGTGCCTTTTGTCATTTATAAAAAGGTAAATCACTTTTCTGTAATACATCACTGATATTTCAATGGAATAAATTACTTATTGACTTATTCATACTTCAAAAACAGTATCAATAAGTGATTAACATAGGGGGGATCAAAATAAAATAAATAAAATAAAAATTAACCAGCCACCCTCATCCCATGACAAGTAAAGAACACTCCCTAAAGTGCGGTGAGGTTTGTGGAAATGTGAACGGCTCGTTTCTCCTCTGACTTGTCACATACCTGTGTGCTGCCACGGCTCGGCTGTTCAGGTACTGCTGGGCAGTCATAACACCAACTTCACCTGGAGCCGGGCTTCTCCGTCGCCGGTAACCTCACGTCACCAGGCAGCCATAGCGCTCCGCCGTATTCCCGTCTGTGACCCCCGTTCAACCTTTTGTTTCTGCTGCTGGTTGAAATCTGTACTCACACAGCATGCTAAATGATTTATTTTGCTCGAACAAAACTATTTTAGTTGCAAATGTGTTGTGTGTACTAGCAAGTTGCTAGCAGCAGCACGTCTCCCTTGCTCAAGGGGATGTTCGTGATTGGCTGGTTTTGCTGTCGATCCAAGGCAAGCAGGAAATGAGGTTTGTGATTGGCTGGCCTTAGCTGTATAATATCTAATATAATATCTAATATCTTGCATGTTCATATCTCGGTATAGATATGATAACAACATATCATTTTTTTGGTCCATCAAGGTGTTGTGGAGTGGATGATCTGGGTTGTTCATGATGGCCTTAAATATCTTCTGTGACCACCACCTCCTCCAGTGTGTCCAACCTGACTCCAATCACAGAGCCAGCTCTTTTGACTATTTTGTTCAGCTGCCTTGCATCTTTGTGTTTGATGCTTCCTTCCCAGAAGACTGCAGCATAAAACAACACACTTGCCACCACAGACTGATTAAACATCTGCAGCATCTTACTACAGATGTTGAGAGATCTGAGCTTCCTCAAGTAAAAGAGGCGGCTCTGCCCCTTTTTGTAGAGAGCGTCTGTGTTTAGGGATCAGTCCAACTTATTATCCAGGTGTACACCTAGATACTTATAGCTTGGCACCACCTCAGTGTCCACCCCACAGGTATTCACTGGCTGAAGAGGGGGCTTGGACCTGCGGAACTCTATGATCATTTCTTTGGTCTTTGAGGTGTTCAGGAGGAGACAGTTCTTGTGACTCCAGTCACTGAAGGCTTTTATCAGGTCCATATATTCAGACTCCTGCCCATTCCTGATACACGCCACAATAGCAGTGTCGTCAGAGTATTTCTGGATGTGGCAGGACTCAGAGTTGTATTTGAAGTCCACAGTGTACAGTGTGAACAGGAATGGAGCCAGGACAGTCCCTTGTGGAGCCCCCGTGCTGCTCATTAATGTCCCAGAAACACAGTGCCCCAACCTGGCATACTGTGGCCTTCCTGTCAGGTAATCTGTGATCCAGGAGATAAAGGAAGGATCCACTACCATCTCTGTGGGCTTGTCTTTGAGTATGTTGGGTTGGATGGTGTTGAATGCACTTGAAAATCAAAGAACATGATTCTTACATAAGCGCCAGGTTCCTCCAGATGAGCCAGGGCATGGTGAAGCACGTAGAGGACAGCATCGTTCACTCCAATGTGTTGTTTCTATGCAAACTGCTGGTGGTCAAGTTTGTCTTTGACCTCAAGTCTCAGTAGGCGTAAAATCAGCTGCTCCAAGGTCTTCATGATGTGCGAAGTGAGGGTCTGAAGTCATTAAGTTCATCTGGACATTTAATTTTTGGTACCGGCACAACACAGGAAGTCTTCCACAGTGCCGGCACCCGCCCCAACTGTAGACTGAGGTTGAAGATCTTGTGGAGAGGTTGACACAGTTGGGCAGCACAGTCTTGGAGGAGCGTTGGACACACCATCTGGGCCAGCAGCCTTACCGGAGCAAAGGCCCAATCCCAATTCCTATCTTAACCCTCAATCTTAAACCTCAGTCTCAAAAATCCGTGCTCCCGTGAAGTGCTAGTGCTGTCCCAATTCTCAGTGTTGAGTTGAGGGTCAAGAATAAGGGCTGTATGGCCCTCACTTTTAAGATTTTCCAGGACCACCCTTGGCAATAAGTGCTCTCCCAGAATCCTTTGCGCATCATCCGCCGAGCCCAGCCGAACCCGGCCGAGTACAGACAATTCACTCAATGCAAGATGGCGGCGACAAGCGTAAGGAAGCGGAGTTATCAATGTGAGTATTTTCCTCGTTAATAGTTGTTTTAAAATTATGATAACCATTGCATGATCTTAGTTTAACTGCATTTTATGGACTATAGACCTCTATGTAGTGTAACACACATATTCTTTTGGCTAGCTAACGAAGCCGGCGCAGGCGCTTGCCCCTGCACGTAACCCCGGTTCTCTGATAACTAAGTATGCTGTCATTCAGTTACAAAAAGTCATTTTTCTCAGTGATAATGTAGTTTTTAAGTTGTTTTAATATACGTGAAATGTTTCCATTGACATTTTTGTAAGATGACTGGACGGTGTCATCTCCTGTAGCCGTAGAGTCTGCAGCTGGTAACGTTACAGCTGCAGGTTAACGTTAGTGATTGTGTTATCTGGTGACTTTCCGCTGAATACGTCGGTTGTTGGTTATTTGGTTGAATATCAACTTATAACCCAAAGAGTGAAACATTAACGTGGATAAAAGTCACCAGATAACACTTGTATGACCGTGTTAACAGCCTCACCAGTTCTGCTGGATGTTGACTACAGTATTCATTGTGATAATACTTGCAATACTGCATGAAACTAAACTGATAACTTAACGAATATCTGACAGGTAGCCAAAAAAATAAAAGAAAGTAATGTTGTTATCTCTGTTTCATTTCAGGGCCACCACAAGCCCTGATTCATAGCGAAATTCTATATTCATAAGAGTTAATTTTATAATAGAAAATCCTTGTTCAAAAATTTTATGAATGAAATGCAGCAATACTTAGAAACCATTCAGCACTCCACAAACTCCAAAGCTATAAAGAAATATGTTAACAATTTAATGGTTGGAGCTGCTGAACTTTTTTATTTATTTATTTTATTTCTCTTTCTTTTCTCTTAACCCTGGCATATTTGTTCTGTTCATGTCTGTCACTGCTTGAATTGAAATAAAGTGTTGGGAAAAAAAAATTGTTGCATCTTTTTATTGACGACTACTGATGATGTATATTTCTTCTTCTTTGAACTGACAGACTGGACAGAGTTTTGGCCCCCCCACAGTCTTAAGACGTATTTGCCTTTGAGGGGCGTCCCATTTTAAAGTCACAAGATAGCCCTTACCACCTGGTTTTGAGGGCTAGTGAGATTGAGGGTTGAGCTTGAGAATTAAGATTGAGGGTTAAGGTAGGAATTGGGATTGGGCCTTTGTCTTCCCAGCTCCAACCTCAACCCCATCTCTGTGACAGACAAGGGTGGAGGCACAGGTGTAAGAGGAGGGGTGGCTGCCACATTGGAGTTGTACACAAGTTGTGGAGGTGGAGGTGATGGAGGAGGAGGAGGAGGAGGAGGAGGAGGAGAAGCAGTATTGGAAGTGGGAGTGGCTGCCGTATTGAATCTATTGAAGAACTGATTGAGTTCATCAGCTCTTTCTGCATCACCCACCACTGGCTGTCTTTTCTTGTTGTTGTAACCAGAGATGGTGTTGACTCCTCTCCACATTTCATGGATGTTGCTCTGTTGTAGATTCCTCTCCAGTTTCTTTTTGTATTCCACCTTTGCCATCTTAAGTCTCGTCTTCAACTCATGTTGCACTTGTTTGAATCGTGCTTTGTCACCATCTCTAAAAGCTGCCTTCATCTAATTAAGGATTGCCTTTACACTTGTTGGTTTGTTATTGTGGAAACAGCGTACAGTCTTGTATGACTGTGTCTCTACAGAAGTTGATGGAATCAGTAAAACAGTCAACCTGTCTATCAATGTCCATGATGTTCTCCTCTGTTTCCAGCAGCACATCCCAGTCTGTGCATTCAAAGCAGTCTCATAGAGCCTCTGTAGCCTCTGGTGTCTGTTTCCCGACTGTGAGTTTAGTTGCATGCTGCCTCCACACACGGGGTTTGTAACATGTCTGCAGAAGAACCAAGTTGTGATCTGACCCGCCCAGTGGTGGTAAAGCAGTGGCTCTGTAAACTTCTTTGACATTGGCATACAGCAGATCAAGGTTTTTATTTTCTCTGGTTGGACAGTTAAATCCAGTCAGGTGAGAGGTGAGGCATAATATAGCCTCATACCAACTGCCAAAAGTTCAATATCTGGATAACACATCTTCTCCTCGACAATAATATGTGCAAAACTGCACCACCTCTGGTTCACAAATAAAGCCAGGCCCCCACCTTTTTTCTTGCTACTAGCTTTAGAGTCTCTGTCCGATCATATGAGAGTGAAGCCAGGTAGATCCACAGTTGGAGTCTGAGATGTTTTGATTCAACCACGTTTCTGTAAGACACATGAGACTGCACTCACTGTAAACTTTCTGCGTCTTCACCAATATCTCCAGTTCATCACTCTTGTTGGGCAGAGTTGACATTTCCCATGATGACTGATGGCAGAAAGGGCTTGTATCTCCATTTCCAAGCCTTCACCTTTGTACCAGCACAGCAACCACAAAAACACCTCTTCATCTCGGCTAGGATGGTGTCCTCCAGTCTTGCTCCATTTAAACAAAAAAAAAGCTCCTCTCTTTAATAAACTTCTCTTCACATAAGTATCCATTAGTAGTTGAGAAAATATAATAAAAATTCAGTAAAACTAAGTAAAATTGCAGAGCTGCCAGACTTTGGTGCTACTAGTTGAAGCGCATGTTCCAGAAAATGAAACATATGGAAACAGCTGCAGAGAGACAGTTAAATATCACTGCTTGTCCCTTAAATGTGAATGCATTTGTCTTGCTGTAATGTTGCCTCAGACTTTGCCCACTTATACACTCACAGTGCAGTTAGAGGAGAGAAATAGGAGGTTGAGGAGTGTTTCCACACATCCGGAGCTCAGGTGTATTTATATGTAGCTGCTGCAGCTTGACCTCTACCTTTAATTTGTCTCTTTAATCAGTGAAACAGCAGCAGGATGTGAGACTACACAGACAGCCTGCAGTCACTTACAGAGTAGGTTATAAAACAATGATTTCCTGCCTGAGTTTTCCCTCCATAAATATGAGTTTGCAGGCAGAACGCACCTCGCTGTGCAGCGATTAGCCCTGACTGACTGACTGACATGATTACAGGCGCAGCAGATGTAAAGCAGTGGAAGACTCCAACGGTGCCAGCGGATTATTTAACATCCTTCCACACTTTTATGTCCTGACTTGCACTAATTGTGTCGTGATAAACCGTGTCATTTAAGTTTTAGATTTTATTGACACCTGCGGGGATTACCCAGCGAGTTAATAGTACCATAACACAATAAGAACCCACAGCACTCACCGGCTAACATTAGCCACGTCTGGCAGCACGCTCATTCTTCACGCTTTCATTGTGAAGCTTAAATATGCAGTGATTAAGTCAGGAGTGAATGTTGGTGGTGCTATTATACAGTAGGACTGACAGCAGGCACTTCCTCCATAATGGTGTCTGAGGCATTAACTTCATAGTGTCGGGCAGCCAGGCATGAAGGACTCAGAACACAATAAATGATGGATGTTTTAGCCAGCTTGCACCCGTATTTATTCGCACGCTAAAGTGGCTGCCGTTACTGTAATGACATCGTTTGGCGGAAAACTATTCCCGTAATGACGTTTTTGCTGCAAATTGGTTATTTAATGCAGTGCAAGGGAGGCCCCCGCGGGCGCAGCTTTGGCTCTGAATGGACATAAATTGGCCATTATGCTGCAGAGTGCCATTACAGGGGAGTTCTTTATTAGATGAGAGTTGACATTGTGCAGAATGAATTCTGCAAATGCAAATGATGATGGTTCTCAGATGACATGAATGCTGTCTGTGTGTGACCTTTACATTACTTATTGTACCGATGGTGATCCATGAAATGAAATTTATTCTGCTGCTGAGCTCACAAGTGTCAGCCCAAATAATGACCAATTAAAACGGCTTTTATGTCCTGAATGGTAAACTTGTCAGGAGGTTCAGAATGAATTCAGTGTTACCATACAGTCGGATTAAAACAATCCTTCAGCAGATCAATCAATCAATCAATCAAACTTTATTTGTATAGCACTTTTCATACAATAAATTGCATCGCAAAGTGCTTTACATGAACATAAGATGTCACACACAACAGAAATTTAACAGCAACAACAACAGAGATTACATAATTAAACAGATGTAAATAAATAAAAATCCTTTAAACAGGAGACAAGGGACTGAAGGACTGTGGAAGCGCTATTTCTACATATTGAGGAAACACTAGAGATAAAAGAAGAAAGATCAAGTTAAATTGAAATATATATGTATGTATGTATGTATGTATGTATGTATACATACATACATACATACATACATACATACATACATATACATACACATACACATACACATACATACACACACACATACATACATATATAAATAAATAACATTAAAATAATAAATAAAAATAATAGATAGGCTAAGATTAATGCACTAACAGGCTAGTGACTAAAACCTAAACTAAAAACTAAAAATCAATAAATAAAAGGATAAGAAAAATTAGTGAAATAATAAAACATGTAAGTAAGATCTAATCAAAAGCCAGGCTAAAAAGGTGTGTCTTAAGTTTGTTCTTAAAAATGTCCACACTCTCAGCGGTTCTCAGGTCTTCAGGAAGGCTGTTCCACAGACGTGGACCGTAACAACAAAAGGCAGCCTCGCCATGAGTTTTGGTTCTGACTTTAGGTATTAATAAAAGGCCTCTATCTGAAGACCTGAGAGATCTAGTTGGCTCATAAGGTAAAAGCAGATCTGACAGATACGAAGGGCTAAGACCATTAAGAGCCTTAAAAACCAATAAAAGAATCTTAAAATCGATCCTGAAGCACACAGGTAGCCAATGCAGGGATTTTAAAATTGGTGTAATGTGAGCTCTCTTTCTGGTCTTCGTTAGCACACGAGCAGCAGAGTTTTGCAGTATTTGTAAAGGTGTAAAGGTGTAAAGGTGCACATTCTTCAGATGTGTCGTGGAAGAGTTCCAGTGAGATAATATGTCACTTTATGTCCATTAATGTGCCTCAGTGTGTCCAGCAGATGGTGACTGATGCAGTTGATCGGCTTTAGCCCACAGTTGCTGCTCCACTCCATCCACTTGTTGTACATCTCTAATATAGCTTGTGTATTTGATTCTTTGTCACACGCAAGAAATACATTTCTGTCAGTGTGCAAAACATTTGGGGGGACAATCATGCCGAGGAAATAAACATATTAACAGCAAACACATAAGAATGTTGTGTGCTGTTGAATGTTTTAACAAATTTGCTACATGCGAAAACATGTTTTGTGCACACCTGCAGCCTCAGCCTTAGCCTCAGAAGCAACCCGTCACCTGCAATTATCTCTGAATCAATTGTGGACTTGATGCAGTGACACGAGCAGACTGTGCACAAGTGCCTCCATGGTCCCAGCAACAGCTGCAGCACTAACACAGACTGCATCAGCTGCCTATCACGTTCTCTGTGTTTCTCCCATCAATTGCTCCAATCCTGCAACCAATTTGAGGACACTGGAGTCTTAGCCTGGACTTCTACAGAGGCTCCTGGGGATCTCCCCCTGGGAATTTTTTCTTTCTTTTTTTTTTTTTTTTTTTTACTTTTTAGAGAGGTTAGCTGGAGGCAAAACAATTCTTCACAGACATTAGCTAGTTTAGCAAGTTCTGTTGGCTTGTTGTAGAAAATGGAATGAGTATTTCTGAATGAACCACTTGCTTCACCTTCCTCCGAGTGTTGGAGCACACTCTGGCACAAATTGGACCATTCATAAATTTGGAGCACTGTCTGAATGTACTGTTCAGTTACATCTCGGAATGGCAGAGCGCACTCTGTGCATCTGGGGAGACACAGCAACAGAGCGCCGAGCTGAATGAATGTGTGATTAACTTAACCTTTGTTTAATTTATGTAGAAATATAATGCTCCATTTCTTCAACCAACAGGGCTCTCATTTTAGTGTAGAGTGTCAGACAGAAATTAACGAACGCACCATGTCAGGTCACTCACTCTCTGGGACCGTATGTGTTACTTACTAGGTAAACACTGACCAACAGGACCATGCTCTCACTTAGTGGATGGATGATGTCAGAGGAAGCTTTGTGGTTGATTACTATGCCAATCTTACAAAGGAGGACAACAATTGAATGGTTATGTTCAGTTTGTTTTGGTATGGAATTTAACATCCCTAATTTCTGATGAGGTGGACATGATAACCTTTCATACACATAACGTTGTTCATCCCTACAACAGCAAATACTACTAACCTGATATGAAGTGTGTGCTACACATGCGAGCATTTTTGATGATGGGGGGGGGGGGAGCGGTCATCATTGAGGACTATGTGGCAAGGAAGACCAGAAGGGTGAGGTTTTAGCTGTAGGTATATTTTGCTGGGGTTTGGCCCACTTGACATGCTGCTGTGTTGTGCTGTGGCCTATTCAAGTGCTGGAATTTGTTATTTACGCACTGTCCATAACAATAACTATGCCAGTTACTGCGTCGGACTTGGGTTGGGTTTTGTCAGGAAAATGCGGCCAGAGACGTGCTCTAGTGTGCACCATAGGGGGTGTCTCCCAGGGCGCCATTTAGGCTAGAACCACCACTGCATCTAGTCCTTTCGTCTTATCATTTTTTACCATAGTTTGTTTATGTTGATGTTTATTGGTGCCTGGTTTTGAGCCATGACTCCTTCTATTGTGGCTCCCAATAACACAACAAAACCACATTTTAAGACTCCTTAGAACGACTGTTTTATTTCAACCAAACCGCAGTTGGTGATTGTTGGAACAGTGGAAAGACAAACCAAAAAATGTTTTGTGAGTTTTATTTTGTTTTTGTCTTTTATGGTAACAAAATGACTGTTTATTTGAATGGAGTCTGGTGGGTTTAACGATGGTTAATTTGGGGCTGTTTCGGGTGAAATAAAAAGGATCATACTCTTTAACACAAAGGTCTGGTTCTGTAGCGATCCTTTCCATAATGTTGACAGACACTTAGCATGACAATCTGAGCCTGTTAGTGACAAAAAACAAACACTTTTATTAGACATGGCTGCAGCACTCTCTCGGTTTCAAAAGCAGTTGTTCCCATTCCTCACTTAGACCGAAAACATGGGTAAATAGAGTACAGGTTGTTTAAAAAAAAAAAAAAAAAAAAAAAAAGGGACATTTAAGTTATGGTATTTTGGGCATTTTATTAATTTCTGATGTTTTGTGCTTTTTCTGTGACGGAATGATTGTGATATCTACCTCTTAGTCACCTGAAAAACAAATGTGTCTTTAATAAATTTGCATTGCGTTAAACAGCCAAAAAACTGTTGCAGCTCACGGTGGAGAATATTATCCTATAACCAGTTTAAAAGCACAAATATAATCAAATCAAAAAGATCAAAGATTCATGTCAGTGATTCACTGAGAGATTTACCCTGTGAGCGTTTTAGCAGAAATGATCATCATTGTAACTTGTCTGGTGTAGAAAACTACTCTCATGCACAAGGGCGTAGGTTTGATTTTCACATTGGTAGGGACATAAAAGTGCTCCATGGTGGTGACCGGTACGTTGATAATTTTTTAATGCAATTTCACGTCATGCGAAACTGATCACTGCTTTATAATGCATATTTAGATATCTACATTAAATACAAGAACGTCTTGATTAATGTATTCGCTAATGTTATCAGTTACATGAATATACATTAATAACTTCACCACATCTGTCCATATGTGCTCCCCAGGGTAAACTATAATATTTATGATCATTAAGTTTTAGTAGAATCTTTTTCAGGCCCAGTGCTACCCACTTGATAGCATATTGTCATTGTCGCTTCGGTCAGAGACGTAGGAAGGAGGCAGTCCTTTTTTCAGGCAAAATTTGACATGCCAAAAGCTCCTGAAAATGAGCCATGATGACTCCCTAGCCTCCGTACTTGTCGATGGCGGAAATATTTGGACAAATCAGCTGTCAGTCTTACTGAGTCATTTATATTGATCAAAAAGGGTATTGATCACTAATGAGACATTGCCGAGCACCAAGACCCGTGGCAAGGAAAAAGCCACCTCTGGGGGCCGTCCACAGACCGTTAAACGTACAATATGTAATTTTCTGCGGCTAGGGGTCTCAAACCAAAACAATAACGGAAGACGGAGTTGGATGACGTCACGAAGTAGCGTGGGATCATGGGAGTTGTAGTTAAATAACAGATACAGATCTAACGTTCCTCACCCCATGTAACTAAAACCAACCGTGGCAGTTTTTTTGGCAGAGTGAGCTTCAGCAGCAGAGAAATGCTCATGGACGAGGTATATTACTGAAGTTATAGTCACTTTATGTTTCACTATATGCAAATGGAGTCCGTCGGCCGGTGTAGCAGCCCGAGCTGATCTGGTACCTCCCCTGGATCGTCAAACTCTTATCTAACTATCAGTAGTAACGTTACTTAGGCTGACCAAACGTCCTCTTTTGCCCGGACATGTCCACTTTTCACGTCCCGTCCAGGGTGTCCGGGTTTTTTTTTAATAAACTGATCATAATGTCCGTTTTTCCATGTGTTAAAGTCATGGCTCTCTTTTTTAGTGACTGTCTTGCTAACCTCAGTTATTTACACTGCTGAGCAGTTAGCAATCTGTTCATTATTTGAGCAAACTGCTAGTTACTTAGCTTTACAGTTAGCGATGGCTTCTCCCTCTCTGCTGCTCTTTCTTGCTCATTGCATCTTATTTTAGATTTTCCTCTGCCTCTTTTATAAATGCAGTTCATTTACCGGCATCAGCCCAGCATTATAGAAACCTATTGTTAACATTAGATGTTGTGGTTAGCCAACCTCCACTCCACACCGCTCCACAGTGGAGGCCGCTGGCCAGAGCGCTGGCGCCCCAGCAGGCAGCAGTGCTTGCAATACACTGGTGGAAATTATTAATATCTTGATAACATCAGCCAGATGTTTGCTTACCTGTCTAGTAGAACACATGCGAGGTCAGCATCGAATTGTAGTCCTAGATTTTCACGAAGCTCTTTCTATCTCGGAAAGGCCACACCAATATTTATCCTGGATTTAGCTCTCTTCTTATCCCAAATTCTTGGTTGACCCATACGTTTCCGTTTTACCGGGTTGTTACCAGGATAGCTTTGGTGTAGCAACCGTCAATGCATAATCATGATCCATGACGAGTTAGCTTAGCCTAGCAACAGTAAAGTTCATTCTCTGACGTCTCAGCCGGTCTGCTGCTTCTTCTTCTCCTTCATTTAATATCTATGGTAACTGGAGTTTATGACACAGTCCGTAACTGTTATTAATATTTCTTATTTATCTGGGTTTTAAAAATTGTTGGAAACATTTCTGATAATCAAAGTACTCAACTAAACAAAATATATAATATTGGTTTAGTAGTTTTTAGAAATTTTTATGTGGAAAAACTACATATTATACCTTTAAGACATTTAAAAACGAATAAAAGAAACTTAAAAACGATCCTGAAGCACACGTGGAGCCAATGTAGCGATTTTAAAACTGGTATAATGTTGACCCGCCCTCTGGTCCTCGTCAGCACTCCTGCAGCTGAATTCTGTAATAATTGTAGATTTGAGATACTCTTTTTGGAAAGTCCAGAAAGACCAGAGAGCAGGGCATTACAATAATCTAACCTACAGGAGATAAAAGCATGCATCAGCACCTCTATGCTGGCCAGAGAGAGAAACAGGCGGACTCTGGCTATATTCTTAAGGTGGTAGAAACCTACCTTTGTTATGTTTTAAATATGTGGAATAAAACAGAGCTCAGAGTCAAAAATCACATCCAGATTTTTTACAGATTGTGTTGGTTTAAAATCATGTAGTTTTGGTAAAAGTTTCTCTCTCTGGCCTTCAGGACCAATGACTAAAACCTTTTGTCCTGGTTGAGCTGCAGGAAATTCGCTGCCATCCATGACTTTATGTCTAAAATGTAGTTAAAAAGGGCATCAATTGGCCCTGTGTCATCAGGAGACACGGTAATGTACAGTTGCGTATCATCTGCATAACTATGAAAGCTGATGCTGTGCCTCCTGATGACGTCCCCTAGGGGAAGCATGTAGAGATTAAAAAGAGTTGGACCTAAAATTGACCCCTGAGGAACCCTACACTTTATCTCATGGGTTCCTGACGAACATGTATCCATACTTAGAAAGAAATGTCGATCAGTAAGGTAAGAGACGAACCAGTTAAAAACAGTGCCAGAGAGGCTGACCAGGTGCCTCAGTCTATTTGATAAAATGTGATGGTCTACTGTATCGAAGGCGGCAGTTAGATCCATTAGTACCAAGACTGTGAGTTTATGGTTATCTAAATTGCACCTGATGTCGTTTAAAATCTTTAAAAGGGCTGTCTCGGTACTGTGGTTCATTCTAAAACCAGACTGATACTTCTCTAAAGTTTTTATTTGTATCTAAATAATCATTTACTTGGGTAAAAACCAGTTTGTTTTTTTTTAAATTTTGCTTAAAAACGGTAAGTTGGATACAGGCTGATAATTAGTAAAATTTGGGGGGGTCTAAATTGCTCTTCTTCATAAGGGGCTTCACCACCTCCGTTTTCAAGGAGGCCGGGAAGACACCCATCTGAAGAGAGCAATTCACCATGTACAGTAACTGTTCAACAAAGAATCCATAAAATGTTTTAAAAAACGGTGTGGGAATTGGGTCTAAAAGGCAGATTGTGGGCTTTACTTGGGAGAAAACTCGACATAGTGTCTTTGCATCAACCAGGGCAAAACTCTCCAGTGTTTCCTCAGGTAAAAGCAATGATCCAGGTGTGTCGACAGTTAAAATCTGTTGAGATAAAAGACTGGATCTGATGTCATTGATTTTACTTCTGAAGTGGTCTGCAAAGTCCTCACAAAGGGCATTGGTTGTTGTCTTAGGCGATCTGTTAAAATTACTGTTCAAATATCAATTGTGGAGAAGAGGAATTTGGGATGGTTTTCATTGTCAGAGATTAGTTCCAATTAGATTAGATCCCATTAATTAAATTCAAGTTTTGAATTTACTGGATTTTTTAAATTCACTTAACTTAAAGTCATCAAGAATCAATATTTTTTCTTACCCCTAGTCACAATGCTTAATCTCACCTGTGAGGCTCCTGTCTCTCCTCTATCTCCTCCTGTCTCTCTTCCATTTCCCTGTGTCTCTCTTCCTGCCTCTCCTCCTCCATCCCCTCCAGTCTCTCTACTACTTGTCATCCAACAAAAATATATTGATGCAAGAATGTGAACAGTGGGACAATTTGAGATGTAACAGTCATAGATTTTGATACGTGAGATGACAGCGTGAGACCGCGAGACCACTGTGAGATTTTGAGATTCAACATGGCGGCGCCTAGCTGCTAGATCAGATATCAACAAACTAGCCAAACAAATATAATTACCTAACAGGTGACAACTCCAGCGTGCACGATCAGCCAGAGTGGAGGACCTAGAAGAGTTTATCGATCATTACTACTACGAGTGCGTCATGGAGGGCCCTGCCGACAACCCCAATAAGAGGAGGAAGACCGACTCAGCCACCGATACGCAAGATTTACTATCCTCCGAATTTAGCGTCTTGGAATCCATCAACAAGAAGCTAGAAGTCCTCGGTCTGCTTCACCAGGAGATAAAAGACCTGAAGGTAAGCTTGGAGTTCACTTACCAGCAGATTAGCGACCTGCAGCAAAACAACGCTGAACTCCGCTCCACCTTAGCGGCGGTCACTTCAGATGTAGATCTCCTCAGAAAGGGCAATAAACTCCTGAAGGAAACTGTCCTCGACGTGCAGTCCAGAAGCATGAGAGACAATTTAATCATTTTTGGCATCCCGGAGAGCACACCAGACAACCCAGAAATCCATTTAAAAAAGTTTATGGTGTCGGCCCTCAAGATCCCGACGGAGACTGTCAACAACATCACCTTTCGCCGCGTCCACAGGCTCGGTCCCCGAGCAGGTCAGCGTCCTTGTCCCATCATCGCCAAATTCGAACATTATCAGCAGAAAATGCTTGTTAAGAGTAAAGGACGAGAGCTGAAAGGCACTTTGTTCGGTATGAACGATCAGTTCCCCAGGGAAATCAACGAGAGGCGGAAAGTGTTATATCCCATTTTAAAAGAGCACAGGCAGAAGGGAAATAGGACCTCTCTTGTGGTAGACAAATTATACATAGATGGTCAACTGTTCCGCAACTCTACCACCACCCCATGGCTCTCTAAAGATAATTGCCCCTAAAACCACAAAAAAGTAGAAAGTTTAATTATCAAAGGAATATAAAAAAAAAAAAAGATCAAAAGATGTGTGTATGCATGTATATATATTGGGGGCTGCACTATTCTTGAAATAAATAAATAAATATAGGCATGTATAGTTCATTCAAAATGGTATTCTGACACATTTCTCCTGCAACAGATAATTAAGCATTCCTGCGATTGCAATGCAATTAATTGTGCAGCCCTGGTATATATATCTATCTGTATGTATATATGAATATATGCAGATGTATATGTATGTACATGTGGATGTATGGATATATACTATGTGTATATAATGAACACAACACTGACTTAGTAAAAAGGAAAAAAAATGAAAAAAAAAATATCACAGCGTGTGAATGTACACTTCACACACCCCACCCAGTATTCTCCCTTTTCTTCTCTATTTTTTTCCCTCCTTCATGTCCCCCCCCCTCCCTCTCCCTCTCACTCAGTCCCCCTCCCTCACCCCACACACAAATACACTCCATGTAACCCCTTTGTTCTTCAGGTTTGTGAGTACCTCAACACACAGGCGCTTCTGGTTGTTGAACATGCTTGTACATA
Organism: Epinephelus cyanopodus; assembly: GCA_026686955.1. Taxonomy (NCBI): domain Eukaryota; kingdom Metazoa; phylum Chordata; class Actinopteri; order Perciformes; family Serranidae; genus Epinephelus; species Epinephelus cyanopodus. Next base: position 2,873,052 of record CM048931.1, on the reverse strand, counting down.
TTCTAATGCTCTGCTCCATAACTCTGCGATGCTTCACCATGACACAACGGTTGACTGAAATACATACACTTAACAATTACATCTACTCATGCAACATCCACGCAGAGAGAAACTCACATAGAAACACACACAGATTATTTTCCATACCCACACACAGTATGATAAAACCCCCACTTTGTCAATATCACACCTAAACTTGGTTTCCTGGAATGTACATGGCATCCGCTCACAGGCGAAAAAAATTAAAGTGATGGACTTTGTCACAAAATTGAAAACAGATATTTTCCTCCTACAAGAAACCCACTTGCTAAAGTCAGAAGAAAAATCTCTTACTGTGCGTTCACACCAAATGCGAATGAAGCGAATTACTCGCGCGTAACGCGCCGCCCGTAACGCCCGAGTTTCGACGCCTGACCATTTTGTTAATTCACGTCATCGCGTCATTCGCGCGAGTAGCAGGGAAGCCGGCGGCTGTGCTAACTGCAGCTAAGCTAGTGCTAACGTTCGTAGTACAACCATTCTGCAAACTAATTACAGACACATATTTACAGAACTTACCAAGTAGACCAGTCTCCTCGGCGTCTTTCACCCAAGCCTGCTCCTTTTTGTTGCGGTCTCTGTAGAGTAGACACGTAGTATCACCATGACGACCGCGGCAGAGATAACCACCATCGCTGCTTTGTACCTGCTCTTGAAGTCCCAAATGCGTCGGAGGGTCAAACGCCGTCGTTTTTGGGTTCACCCGATCCTGCAGAAGCACATCCAGCTCGGCGAGTTTCACCACCTCCTCCAGGAACTCCGTCTGGATGATAGCCGCTTTCAGCGGTACTTCGGGCTGACTGGGGCCCAGTTTGAGGACCTGTTGGCGAGGGCTGGCACCAGGATCTCCCGGCAGGACACCAACTACAGGCGCTACATTTCAGCTGCGGAGTGTCTGTCCATCTGTCTCCGGTGAGTAGTAGTTTATTGTTGTGTCAACAACTGGATGTCAACCATGATGTCGGGAGAATCTCAACGCTGATTGGCTTTCGCGGCTCTGAGTCACGCGAATTCGCCTCAAAAGTTCAATATTTTCAACTCGAGCGATGAGGCATTGGACGCGAATTTCGCGTATATCGCGCCGCGTCCATCGCGCCGCGCTAAACGCGTCCATCGCGCTGCCCGGCGCGAATTCGCGTCTAATCGCGTCTTGGCATTGACTTTGTATGTAATCTTGACGCGCGAATTGGCGAATTCGCGTCCGGTGTGAACGCACCTTTAAAGATCCAAATTTTAATCAAATTTTTTTCATCCTGCTATAACAACAGACAAAGAGGTGTCTCTATTATGGTCCACAAGAGACTACCATTCACTTTAAACAGCACAGACCCAGAAGGCCGCCACATCATTATTCAGGCAACAATCTTTAACAAATTATATACAATCGTTAATCTGTATGCCCGTAATAATGATGATCCAGCCTTCTTTCACACAGTCTTCTCTCTACAATCTAACCTATCAGGCAGCTCGACAACTATAATTGGAGGAGACTTTAACACAGTCCTAAATGCTTCATTAGACCGATCTAGTAACTCAGTACACATAAAGCAATCACAATCGGCTAAGGTAATACAGGAATATATGGATGATTTTGGGCTTGGCGATGGCTGGAGACTCAAATACCCATCGAAGAGGGAATATACTTTCTTCTCTCCTGTGCATCGCTCATTTTCAAGAATTGACCTTTTTCTCTTAAATAACTCCATCTCACAAAAAATTACCACAAAAATACACCCGATCATTATCAGCGACCATGCACCAATATCACTCAATCTGCAAATGGAAACCATCCATAAACGGTCCCCAGCTTTAATATCTCTTTACTTAAAGACCCAGACTTTGATAAAATGGTGAGACGGGAGTGGGCGAACTTTCTTGGAGATAAATTTGGAGAGTCATGATCTTCATCTTTAATATGGGAGGCTGGAAAGGCAGTAATCAGAGGAAAAATTATATCATACTCCTCCTACAAGAAGAAACAGGAATTGCAAGCGGAAAAAAACATTGAGGAAAAAATTAAACCACTAACACAGGAATATGCAAGTGATCCAAGTGATCAGGTATGGACCCAATTACAGTGTACAAAATCACAATTGGACAATATTCTGTCCAAGAAAACTGAATTTATTATAAAGCAACTAAGATATAATAACTTTGAACACAGTAACAAATCAGGAAAATTTTTGGCAAATCAGCTCCAACGTAATAAAGAAAAATCTCTGATACCAACAATCCAGGAGCCGTCGGAAATTACACACAGTCTCCTCAGGAGATCAATCAGATTTTCTATTCTTTCTACCATAACTTATATTCAACAGTAAACAATCCAAACCAAACAATCCAAATATTCAGGCTTTTCTCGACAACCTAAATTTACCTCAATTATCCACGGAATACAGAAATATTTTAGACGCCCCCCTGACTATTAATAACCTGCAGAGCGCATTAGACAAAATGCCAACAGGTAAGGCTCCAGGTCCAGACGGCTTTCCTGCTGAATTTATAAAACATTTCTGGACAATATTAGCACCACTTTTCATCAGGACAGTGACAGAGATCAAAAAGAACGGAGGTATAAGACCTCACATGAATATAGCAGCAATCAAATTGTTACGAAAGCCAGACAAAGACCCCACACTTCCTTCTTGCTACCGTCCTTTATCACTAATCAACAGTGATATCAAAATTATCTCAAAGGCACTTGCTTCTAGACTGGAGAAAATAATCGCATCAATAATTCATAATGATCAAACGGGCTTCATTAATGGCAGACACTCAAGTAATAACGTCAGAAGAGTTCTTAATTTGATAAGTAAAGCACAACGGGTTAATACAAAAGCAATTATTCTGTCACTTGATGCAGAAAAAGCCTTCGACAAGGTCAACTGGTCCTTCCTATTTGCCACCCTGAGTGGATTCGGCTTTGGAGAGTCATTTATCCAGTGGGTATCAGCCTTATACAATTCCCCTAAGGCCACAGTCACCACCAACGGGATCACATCTAAAAGCTTCACTTTGCAGAGAGGAACCAGACAAGGGTGCCCACTCTCACCTCTACTGTTTGCAATATTCATCGAACCATTGGCTATGGCAGTCTGTCAGAACAGCAAGATCATAGGTATCCATTCCGCCAATTCAGAGCAGAAAATTAATCTATATGCCGACAACATTTTACTTTATCTACGAGAACCGAAATTGTCTTTACATGAAGTATTTAATCTCATAACAAATTTTTCTAAACTTTCGGACTACTCCATCAACTGGTCCAAATCGACAATACTGCCAATAACGGAGAACTCTTGGAATCCTGCAGACCAAAAATTTTCTCTCCCTGTGGGCAACATAAGATTTCTTGGCATAAATATTTCATCCAAACTATCAGACTTGGTCCACCTGAACTTTAGCCCGCTGCTAGATAAGATCTCTGGTGACCTGAAGCGCTGGAATAATCTTCCCATCTCCCTCCTGGGTCGAATAGCCACAGTTAAAATGAAAATTCTAACCCAAATTAACTATTTTTTTCCATGATTCCATTTACACCCACATCGAAATGGTCCTGTCATTAGATTCTGCAATTATAAAATTTTACTCAAAGAACAAAACAGCAAAAATTAGCTTAAGCACCCTTCAGAAAAACAAACTGGAAGGGGGTTTGGACGCTCCTAACTTTGAACATTACTATTTGGCTAACCAGCTACAATACCTATTGAAATGGTTATATCCTAACGAAGACTACAACTCCTGGCTCGAACTAGAACAGGCAGACTGCAACAATATAAAACTTTCTGACCTCCCGTTTATCACCACTACACTCAGACGTCATAACTGTTTTAAGAACCCAATGATTGCTTCCACCTTGTCAGCCTGGTGGAAAACACTAGAAATCACAAACTCTCAGATAGAACCTTGCTTGCTCTCTCCAATCTGGCACAACCCGGATTTTGAAATCAACAAAAGACCTCTCCATTTTAGCACATGGGAGTTAAAGGGAGTAACTCATCTCCATCACCTTTTCCAAGACAATATACTTATGACATACACAAACTTATTTCAAACTTTTGAAATAAGAAATGGAAATTTTCTACAATATTTACAATTGATAAAAACAATCAAGAAGAGAATTCCAGCGCCTCAGGACACTTTGCAGCCACCAGAATTTGCCAGACATATTACAAAGCTTTCTCCGAGTAATAAGAAGAACCTTTCCAAGATTTATAAATTATTGTCAAAGACCAGCTCTATACATTTACCAATTTTAAAATGGGAAAAGGAGCTGGGTGTTTCACCGGACCCTGACTTCTGGACTCAGATATGCAAAAATACATTTAAGATAACAAGACACACTAATATACAACTTATCCAATTTAAAGTACTCCACAGAACACACATCACCCAACAAAAGATGAATAGAATGGGCTTTAGTCAATCTGACACATGCGCTCAGTGTACTCAGAACACTGCAGACACCTACTTTCATGCACTCTGGTTATGTTCACCCGTCCAGCACTTCTGGTCAACAGTCACTCAAAAACTCTCCTCCATTTTGGACTGCAGGATCCCATTATCTCCCAACCTGTGCTTAATTGGTGACCTGATGACAATTGACCTCCCAAACAGCCACTGCAACTCTCTTCTTGTAGCTCTTGCCATCGCCAAGAAAACAATCCTAGTCAATTGGAAAGATAAACAGACCCTCAACATCAACCATTGGCTGAATCTCCTTGTAGAACATATTTCTGCTGGCCACAGAAATCAATTAACATACTTTACAGAAAAATGGTCACCATTTATTCAATCACTAAACGTGTCTGTATAGTGCCACTCAGTCTGTGAGCATATGCCACCTGTACATATAAATATTACAAGTCTAGTAAGACTGTTGTGTCATATGTAACGTGTTTCTGTTAATGATGTAACCCCTATTCCCTCTATCTCTCACACCACAATATACCACAGCAGTTCATCAGATTTCAAGGTCTTAAGCATGTGTTAGGTGCACGTTCTCCCCCTTGAATCCGGGCCTGCTCCCTGGCTCTGTGTGGGGTCGCGGGGCCGGGCAGTTTCCCCTGGGGGCGGGTGCGTCTGGACTGCTCGTCCTGTGTGCCTGGAGGGGGCGGGGTCTCCTCGTGCTCCTTGGGCCGGGAGCGGTGTGGCCGGTCCCCCTTAGGGGGCTATTTCTGCCCCGGGTGGTGCGGGGTGGGTGCTCCCTGGTGGCGCATCTCGTCCTTCTGCTGGGGGTCGATTTGCTGCGGGCGGTGTGACCCAGGTCGGGACCATTGCGAGGGCCTGGCGCTGCAGCTGCTTGGGGGGCGGGGTTGGGTGGGGGCCTGTTGGGTTTCTCTGGGGCCCGCCTGGCCCACTGTCCATGGCCGCTGGGGGCCTCGCAGTGCTGGGGTCTGGTTGGCGCCGCCTTCTAGTCCCTGTCATCCGGTCCGCATCGGGCGGTGGGTGGGTGGGCCCTCCTGCCCCGCCTGTCTGGGGTGTGTCTCTGGCTCTCTGGGGGTGCCAGCCATTGCCGCCCCGGGTCCTGGGGCCTGCGGGGTGTCCTGCGGCCTCTGTGGCTCCCTGGTCGTGGGGTCTGGGCGCTCCTGTGGTCTTGGGGTGACGGGCCGCCCCCCTTCCCCCGCAGGGCCGGCCCTGGACCCTGGTGATGGTTTTCATAAACACATTGGGAGCATTCAAATACACGCATGCATGTTCGATACTTCAGCCCCGTGACGCATCGCAAAGAACCGATGGGTTCACCTCAAAGGGGCCCACTTGCTTCTCAAACCTTCCACACTGCGCTCTCTCTTCTCTACAGTCGGGCTTTCCCCCTCCACCAAGACTCTCACATTTTTGGTGTTCAGTATAGACTTCTGTTTTGCTTTTGTTATTCCGTACAGTATAGTAGACATGTATATGTTTATTTTTGATAATCTGCATGGAGCACAACCACCTCAAGACCACAATATATCAGCTACACTGCCTGTTTATCCCCTGTTTTTTTCTGTTTGTTTGTTTATTTGTTTGTTTGTTTTCCCTCCTTCTTCTCCGCATGCACTGTCAACAAGCCATATAACTCAGGACTTAAGCACCTGCCCCCTCCCCCTTGTTTGTTCCTTACTCTCCCCTTAACACACCTTGGTGTATCACGGCCCTCTCTGGCTCATATTAGGAAGCTTTTCCAATAAAGGCTGATAGGCTAGTCTCCAGGGAGGGTGGGTGACGGTCACAACCACGCATTATGGGTATAAAATACTTGACTGCAAGATTAACAGTGCATCAATCTTCACAAGAAGCTTGCACCCTTTTGTGGCACTAAGCTATGAAGACCAATGCAGACAAGTAGGAGAAAAAAGAAAAAAAAAAAAAGAAAAAAAAAGTCATAGATTTTGATTATTGTAGCCTGTGGAAAACATACTGTATGTTTTACAATTGTGTAATTCATTAAACATCTGAATGTATACGAACAGCCATAATGTCAACACAAGTTAGTCAGCTTCATTATCATTCATTCATTCATCTTCTTTCTAACCGCTTTATCCTCTGGAGGGTCGTGGGGAGCCTATCCTAGCTGACATCGGGCGAGAGGCAGGGTACACCCTGGACAGGTCACCAGACTATGCTTCATCATGTTAAACATAAATAAAATAAATCAACAAAAATGTAAATGCTCCAAAATCATTATAATACAACTGTGTGCAAAATGTTGCACTTACACCCAATATCTGTTACATAAATATGACTCAGTGTTGGTGTTTTTACTGGGAGCAGTGGATCTCTATTCTCCTAAGTCTCTCCTTCACGCACCATGGATGTGGAAGACTGTCACTGAAGGAGCTCTTATTTATAGTGTTTGCACTTTATTTATTCGGACTGTTTCTATCATGTCATCTTACTACAAACATTAATTAGGGTCCGGGCAGCTGCCAGGACACCATTGTATTCCTAGGAATTCTTTCTTTCTTTCTTTCTTCTGAGGAAGTACTTACTACTTCCCAAGGGTGAAAACTCACCAAACTTTACAGAAATGTCCGGCCCCATGCCAGACTTACTTAATTCCAAGGACATGTCAATATTCCTCCTGGGGGGGGGCACAATAAGCATTTAAATTTAAAAATCTTTAAAAATACCTACAAATCAACAGTACATGCTACAGTTTTGAAACTTTCACCAAACTGTAGCCCCAATACTGCTGAAACTTTAGTCCACTTAAGCTCATTACAAATTATGAAGTCCATCACTCAGTTTTTTTCAAAAACTGTAAAACTTATAAAACCTATCTCCTCCCACAATTTTTGCTCAATTGTCACCAGACTTGCTAGAGAGCGTCTTCAGATCGTCCTCCACAAAACTTGTTTCTCGGATTTTTGATTTATCAAAAATTAAGCCTACAGTGCATCAAAATGTTTGACTGTAAACAGTACTGTAAACATATACTATCAAATTCTTGCTAAATACATTTTCAATCTTCCTGAAAAAAAATGAGAATATTTTGGAGTCATGGTTGATGAAGTTTGGCAAATATCAGAATTTTATCTCAAAAATTGAATTTCTGAGAACATTTTGAATTCTGCTGTCATGGGAACAACTGGAGTCAATGTAAGAGTGGCATTTTTAAACATCAGATTTTCTCTTATGAAACAAAACACTTAGAGTTAAAAACAAATCATCAACATTTCCATGCTGTCAAGATGCAATTTATGGATTATCAGATTTTTGTTCAGGTAACAGAATTTCTGATACTTTGACCATTTTTGAAATCTGCCTTGCTTCCTGCCCCGACAGGAAGCAGGAATTGCTTCCAGCCAATTAGCTCAGTGAGTTAGGAGCTGGTTCTTGTTGTCAGGGGTTGTGGGTTCGAGACCCAGCAAGGGTGATGATGATGATGACAGATCAAAATGTCAGATGTCCTCAACATGAAACATAAGACAATTGTCCTGATAGTGGCATCACAGCAAGCCTCTAAATTAAATAAAAACAACAAACTTGGACCGGACCATGGCTATGTATTGCCAGTTAGCTCAGAGCGATAGATGACAGTCTTTGGTTCCAGAAGTTGTTGCTTCAAGCCTCAAGTGGTCCAAAATTAACATTGTTGTCAACCGTCTTGTCTTCCTGTTCTCCTGTTTGTTGCTCAGAATTGCCTAAATTTGCCAAAAATAGCCCGGACCCGACCCATAGCTGCACAGCAGCTATAATTTGAACTTTGTCATCACTACATGACATATGATTGCTGATGGAGCGTGTGAAATGGAATTTCATGTTCTCTGGCAATAATATTGATCTAATAGTTGCCATACTTAGCTCAGCTAGTATTAGCTCGTTAGCATCTCATTATCTAGCAAAGAGTTGCCAAGGAACGCCAATCAGTTAGCCTAACATCAACAGGTGTTGGCAGAAAATACGATTTTTTTAGCTTATTTACTGAACCAGCTGACTCACATCTGTTTTCTTCCTTTTCATCCAGTTCATCAAAGACTGTTGTTGGTGCTGGGCCTACTGGTGTTTCATTTTTCAGCTGCGAAATCTGCACGTTTGTTTGTAGAATGCAAATTTGAAATGTACACTATGCGCACGACATATCAGGACCATAGTCACAGATCACTGGGGCGCATTCACACTCGGCACTCTCGTGTGGAGTGCTAACGGTGACACACATGTATGTGTTGTTCCCTCACTAGTGGCGCTGGGGAGGACCAATCACACGTTGCCAAAATAATGGTAGAGCCAATCGATGAGCAATACGAGGTTAGAGGGAGGATGTATGGTAGACACCAACGATTGTTAACCCTTTGAGTACCATATTGAGTGGACGCCAACAGCCAGTGTTTATATTGGTAGGGACAATACAGAAGGGGCTGAATATTGGTTGTGACGTGTCCCTACTGTCTTGGGTGGGGAATTCACCCTAATGCCATCTTGACGACGTTGTCTGCAGCCTCCGAGGAAGACGAATAGATATTCAAAATCGTTCATTCCTTCCTCTGTCAAACTGCTGAATGCAGGGTCACTGTGATTGCAGTATCTGCTATGTACAATAGACCTATTTGGCTCTATTTGTATTTATTCATTTATTTATTTATCTCTGATTCTTGGAACTTATTGATGAAATATATTGAGGCAATTCTTAAGCAGTAGTTGTTAGGGTTTCTTCATGTCATGCTCCCTCTGAAACCTACTGTAAATCATGTTGTGTGAATGTTTTATGTGTTGTCGGTGGACTGTAGGAACTGAATTGTCCTTCAGGGATAAATAAAGTTTTTCTGTATCTGTATCTGTATCCTACCCAATCCTACACCTGTGCTTATACATGAAGGACAAAGTCAGAGCGATTAGGTCATTCATCTCCATCACTCTGTCCTTGGTCTGCTGGTGTTGGATATGGAGCCTCTCCTCCACAGCAGTCACAGGGTTTATGTTGCCTGCAGGAAATGCAGTTGCAGGGCGACTGTGTGACACACATCACATTGGACACAACAGCTTCTTGTGTTTTTAATTACATTTACAGGATACCTGACAGCTCCAATGCTGTTTAATCAAAGTGTTAAGCATCATATCGTTCAACAGCAACAGTCTGCATGACATATAAATATGCACCATTCCAAATCACACATGTCCTCTTTCAGATACTTGTAATTGACTTCCCTCGGGGACTTAACTCCATTTTCTCCTGGATTAAAAGCAAATTGCAACCAAAAACAACCAAAATTCGAAGCTCCTGAAATCATGTTTATGTACAGCACATTCTACAACATCAAATATTATTTGAAGGAAATAACATCAACCAGATTATGTTTTCTATTAACATAATGAGGAATATGACAAGTCACAAAAATGTAAAATTGTCACTGACAGCATGTTTTTATTTGTTTTACAGCAAAATATCCGATCTTCCAATTCAGTGTCCTCACAAAGGGACCCCTGTTCCAAATTGTCCGATCCATTAGAATTGTTTCCCTCCAAGCAACAGTTCCCTTTATTGATATTGGCATGTTTTTCTAACAATTGCAAAACAGTGATATCAAACTTGTGTGTACACTGCTGGAAACTTGCTACAGGAAGGAGTCATGGTTGAGAGGAGGAAACAACACATTCTCATTCCCAACAAGGGCTGGGCAACATAACTATGTACAATACATCAATATATTTTCAACTAAGATATAGATTTGGACAACACTGTTTACATCAATATAGGGTCAAGTTGTGTTACATAATGCAAACCAATGTGCATCTCTCCTCTCTCACACACTCTGCACACAAAGCTGCTACTCTGTTTAATCTGTTAATTAGTCTACAGTGAGACATCAGTCTATAAGTTGCACGTGCTATGCTAAATCAGTCTGTGAAATTAATAAAATGGCTGCAGTAGCACACGTGCAGGGCCCAAATTTCCACTGTCACTCTTGGCCGTGTCGAGTCAAGCCATGCCACGCCGATTTTCATTTACATTACCAGTTAAGACGATGCTGCGCTGAGCTGTGCCAGAGATGGACCCTCTCAGGAGTAGGTTCAAATGCCGGGCCACCTGCCCTTAAGTGGGTAGCAGTGACATCTTGCTGACCAGCACCTGATGAGCCTGCTTCTCCTCCTCAAAGAAGTTGTGTGTTTTGTGAGACTCAGTTTTGTCTGCAGACAACCAGAGTGAAAGGTGTTTTTAAAAGTCTGTGTTCAGCTCTTAATGCTTTTGTAGCTTCTAACTGAATCTCTGTGGTTTGGAGTTTAGTTTCTCTCTTGCGGCCTGTTTTTACTTTAGATATCTGCTAATGGGGGACTTTTATTGTGAAGAATCTGTAGGAAATTAAATGTGTTTGTCACTGAATTAGCTAACTTTGTTAGCAGCTTCTCTTTAATAAAGACAGGTATAATATTACTGCAGGGAGGAAAGTGAAAGCAAAAACAGCCACAGTGAGATGTTGATAAAGAACAGACAACAGGCTCTTACTGCATTGCTGCAGACAGCTCACCTTCAATAGGTGAACTTCTTTTACCTGCCATGCTGTGGAAAAAACACTCGCAGCAAAAATAACAGGGGACTTTAGCCCTGGATCAGTGAGCCCATTTTGTAAAAATTACCAAGATATATATTGTGTATCGCCATTCAGCCTGAAAATTCTGAGATATGAGTTTTGTCCATATCCCCCAGCTCTACTCCCAACTTGTCAAATACTGTTGCTTGGTCAATGGCCCACCACATCAGCATATGAAGCACTAGGTACCCTCCTGCATCGGTTTTGGACGTTCAGGACTTAATTTATGCTCATTAAATGCATTTACAGTAGTCTTTTCAAAATAAACTTAAAGGGAAAATTCAGTTTTTTACAACCTGGACCTTATTTCTGGCATTAAATACAGTTGTTTACTCACCCAGATAAGTTTGGTGTCATTTGGAGTCCTTCAGAAGATATTTAGATCCGCGAGAGCCGCGTACATCCATATAGTGGGAATGATCGGGGCACCGACAATGAGGCTCTAACTAACACATTATCTGCTGCGAAACTCGTTCATTTCACCAATATGTTTTTATGAATCGCTAGAGTTGTTTGTCACCATCATCATGATTGATTGATTGGTTGGTCGTTTGGTTGGTTGGTTGGTTGGTTGGTTGATTGATTTATTGATTGATTGATTGACTGGAAACACAGCCATGTGTGAGTAAGAAAAACAACCTATTTTGTTGTTTGTCAGTCTTGAACAGAGGTCTGCAGCTTGGCAGGAATGTCACTTAGAGGTCACACCATCAACCACCTGATGTCAAGTCATTTTGTTGATTTTATGTCTGTAGCTCTGTTTTTGTTCTCCACCAACCCCTGAAACGAACATCTGTCTCTTTATCTGCTAAATGCTTCACTATGTTCACCAGGTAGTCTCTAACTGTAGCCCCTTTTACACTGCCCTTTCAAGACAGGAATGTCACGCCATTATGCTACCTTGCAGTGCTGTATATAAAGTATCATTGTGGAATCGGGGGGACAACGTGGTCTCACCTTAATCTGCCATGGGAGGTAGTAACAGCACCAAAGCGATGTCTGTATAAGCAGGACAGTGAGTAGGACAGTGAGTAGGACAGGGTCGTGGACAGGATGGTCGTAATGTATTGACAATGTGTTGTGTGCCACCTGCCACAGGAGATTTAAAAAAAACTCTGTAAAACTCTGTAGTATCATCTCTGTACATAGCAGGCAGACTCTAGCTGGTTTTACACAGTGGCTTTATCAGAAAATGCTGAGACTGAAAGGAGAGGTGCCTCAAAACTAGGAGCTATAAGTGGCTAAAAAACTGTGGATGAAGCCACAGTTCTCCAGAACTACCAAAGATCGTTCTCAATTCTTATTGCAATAACTGATATTAATAGAATATTGATAAGTCAGAAAAATCTCTGAGAGAAGTACATTTCTGTAAAGAGAAAAAAGAGGCGAACACCAAAGTGATCAATATGAGCTGTCACTGTTTACTAGGGCTGTCCCCTAATAGTCAACCAGAGAGGTTATTAGTCAACAAGATTTCATTGGTCGCTTAGTTGCAGAAAATAATAAAAAGTAAAACAAACATGAAACTCTGTAGGGAGCTGAATCTTGTCAAAAAATCAAAACCTATATAACTGGACCATGTGGGAATTTAAATATTCAGTCTGATAGACAGAAAAGTTGATCCTTTTAGTGCAGGGCTACCCAGAGCTTAACATATGTCCCACGGACAATAGGCCTACACACTTATAAACAGTACCTGGAAGAAGATCAGCTCTGCACTCAGGATTTCAGGTAAATATGCTTCTTGTTAAGGTTGCTTAGCAACCTCAGATGCAACCTACCACCGTGCTCTTGAAAGCTGGCACAGAAAAGCCACAAGAGTAGTGCCCAATGCCCGACCTCACGTATTCCAGGCACTTAAAGACGTGGCATGTGTACGACCCCTATTTTCCAGGGCTGGTACCTGCGGTTATTACAGAGGCTAGATAATAGCATGTCAAGCAGCAAATCCAAAATGTGGGATCATTCTGAGAAGGTGAAGGATGAACCCAATATGGAAACCCATCTTCATTCGTCGACTACAATCATGATGTATCATCTGAAACATGGAAGTAGCTACATGCCCATTAGCCACTTAGCACAATTACTGCTTTTCCGACAGCATAATTAACAGGTGGCTCACTCAGTGTGTGCGTGCACTTGTTGATAGAATATAGGCCTATATTAATGAAGAGTCATTAGTATGATTTTATATTTCTCTGTAATGTTGCACAGTGTTAACAATGTTACTGATACTATTCTTTCTCACACAGACTCACACATCATAAATATGCTAGTGACTAGTCGTCTAATGGCCCTAAATGATGACTATTGGTCGACTAGGAAAATTCTTAGTCAGTGGCAGCCCTATTGTTTATTGATCTGAGCAGCTGTAATTACTGTAGTTGTGCTCACACAGTTTTCTGCGCAAAGAGGAATTATGAGCAACATTTCAAGGGTTCAACATAACAGATGGCTCTGGGATAGTAAAAGTTTATGCCAAGCAAGTTGATGGGCCAGTCGGACTAGTGAAGGTAAATCTGAGTCTGCAATATAAGTGATGCCATAATTTTTAAGAGATGTGACTGGTGACATGCTTTGTGATTGACTGAAATACATGTAGGGATGGCGAAATGCATCATGTTTTCAGTCCATCTTTCGCCCAGTTCTATAACCTGCCAGTTCCCACCAAGTCAACTAGATGTGTATCATCTCTATGCAACAACTCTCTGTATTTCCATTCTGGTTTGCAGCTTTTCAGGCTTATTTTGTGGCTGAATATAATTTGTAGCTTCTTAAATGAATGAGGATAGTGATAGTGAGACAGTGGCTACAGTTGCATTTGTAGTAGTGATGAAGCAAAACCAGCATCAGATGGATTGTATTCATTAGGGATGTCCCGATACCGATACCAGCATCGGTACTCGCACCGATACTGGCCTATTTTGCTGTACTCGTACTCGTCAAATACTCGCTCATGACAGCACCCGATACCTACTATAGCGCACGAGCGAGCAAGCGAGAGAGAGAGAGAGAGAGAGAGAGAGAGAGAGAGAGAGACAACGGACCACTCCACTGCATCAACTTTTTATGCTGCACCTTAAACTGGTGAATTATTTAAAACCAGAGTATTGACAAGCTCCGATATATAAGGTTTGATATAATGTATCATCACACGGCTGCATCGTCTCTCCTCTGTGTCAGTACAACTCCCCCATACACACACATACAGTACACAGACACAGCGAGGTCAGCACGTTTCTCTTACCCTGTCTCTGTCTGATCATTTGGTTTTCATCAGCAGGATGTTTTATAAAATCATCTTAGAAAAATCCCAACTCGCGTTTTGTTTTTTTTCCACGTATAAATTCACCCGTGATTCAGTTTTACAGCAGCAGAGAAGCTGCATGTGGAAGAGACTTGTTGTTAATGACGGAGTTTATTAATCGAAACTAACGTGATGGTGAATCACATCGACACCAACCAGCTGCACTTTTAAGATAATACAACTGTATATTCATTAAACAGGAGAGTCTGTGTTTCTGTCAGAAACTGTCAGAGCTTCTTACAGCAGAGCGAACAGGTGAGGGAGGAGGCAGGCAGATTGATCACTAATCAATCGCAGATGCCGTTGTCCTCTCGGACTGATTAAAAAAATAAAAATGCCAAAATGGGTCACGGACTATACCTGAGTGTCCGCACAAATAAAGTCTCTGTGTGTGAAACACAGCAGAGTGTAACATCCTCCCTGCAGTCTGCAGTACTTTGACAGAGAGACGGAGACACAGAGAGGGTCGTATCTAGAAGGGAACCCTAGATCTGTGAAGATCACGCAAGTTTGATCATTTAATGGAAACAAGGGATCTCGCGAGAGTTTTGCAAATCAAGAGTTCCCTTCTGGACACGCCGAGAAAGGTGCGGTGTTTTTATTTATCCATCTTTTTATTTATAACTTTATTTATTTTGATTTTGCAAAATACTTTCAAAGTAGTAGAGGCAAATTGTGTGTTTCAGTTTGTGTGAAATGTTACTGACTTGGGAGCAGTAAGATAGATGTCATTATCTTTATTTAGCAGAATGTTTAAGTGTTAAGTGCATGCTATTAAATAGTACCTTTTTTTCCTCCAATAACTTTGTAAGTTAAATACATAGAGGCAAAGCCAAAGATTTGTTATTGGCGGACATGTGCTGAAAAAAAAAAAAAAAAAAATCATAATTTAAATTTGTTGTTATGGTATTATTAATTACTCGTATTGGTACTCGGTATCGGCAAGTACTCGTACTTGTACTTGGTCGGCAAAAAAGTGGTATCGGGACATCCCTAGTATTCATTCATCAATACGCCACAGTAATATAATAACCAGCGCCAAATAATCAGTCAATGAGAATATATGTGCGTGGGCAGGGCAAAAGCATATAGCACCTGCGCAGCAAGCAAACACGCTGTCTGCGGTCATTTTGACTTTACCAGTGGACTTCTTTACAAGCTTTTTGGCTGTTTAAACAGGTGGCGTGCTTTTCTCTGCGACATTCTAAAATGGTTCAGTTCTGTCACAAATATTTGGTCTAAACTGAGCATATCTGTCCTATTCCCATAAAGCTGTTTTCTTAAGAACACCCTGAGAAAATTTCTTCAAACTTGGCACAAATGTTTATATGGAGCCCCTAAAGTCCCCAAAAAAGAAAAAAAAAAACCCTAAATCGAGCGCACAAGATACTAAAACGTGCGCTCGACATACAATTATTTCCCACTCTGAAAGCTCAGACAGGTCACTGTCTGAGTCAGTGCCATGGCTGTGTACTATTTATAGACAAGGTTACATTGCAGCGCAGCCAGGCAGCATTGGCTCTCTGCCAAGTTTTCCAGCGCATCCGCTTGAATATCAAACTGTATGTTGTGAATACAGACTATATGCTGATGTTGTAAATAGTACAGGCTATAAACAGTAAGCAACATCTAAAATGATCCTCACTAATAGCAAATAATGAATTATAATGTAGGATAATAAATCTATACAGTGCGACCACTAGATGACTGCCAGCTGCTGTCCAGTCCAGTACACAAGACACACTGGTCTCTGTGAGCTCATACATCGTCTCCAGGTAGAACAATTACTGTAGAACACTTGTGGATATTTTAGTCTTATGTCCATGGACATCGGAACTATTTTCTGAGAGGGGGGGGGGATTTTTGTTGGGAGGGGCGGGGGAAGCACGCACACTTATCAGTGATTAAGGATTTGATTTGAAGTTATTTTATAATAACATGGAGTTATAAGAGAACTAGAATGTTTTGTTAAGAAAATGAAACTTTGAAAACTAAATCAAGCCATTTAGGGAACAATATAACCCTGTCTGCAGGGTCAAACGGATCATGTGCATAATTAACTACAAAACAAGCAAATACTTCATCTTAATGCCATATAACACTCATTATGCTTCAGCTGAATCCTCTAAGCAAATGACCATGCTGAATTGAAATTAGTTTATCATGTTAAATGTCCGCAATTGTATGAAATTGCTCCAATCCGTTAACCAGTCTTTGTGCTTAATCACACAGCCTGATATGCCCTGCAAACACAGTGGGATTATTTTCTGAAAGCAAAGAGCAAAGAAATTTCCTTTTTTTTTTCTCCCCCGGTCTGCTGTCAGCAGCAGCGGGGATTTCAGGTACACGGACAGCGAGTGTACAAAGACCTGACAAGTGTGTCCTTTAAATGTGTTTCCTGCTAGAGAAATTATACATAGCCTAAAGAGACGAGTTTACATACAAAGTCAGTGCAAACGGGTGATTGAGCGTATATTCGCCCGGGAGAAAAATCGCTCGGGCTCCGAGCGACAGTGTCAGAGCGACAGAGCAGTTTTTCGCTCGTCGCTTGAGATGAGAAATCTCATCTGGAGTGGTTTTTCGCTGGGTCCTGTCGCTTGCAGCTCAACGGTGATTGGCTGCCATAATCCCTGAATCCCGGGGGGTGCTTGACTGTCATGACAGCTTCATTAAAAGAATAGCTGTACATTAAAAACAACAATAGATGTAAAAACACACAGAGACAATACATCTGTGATCAGTCCCCTAATTTAATTTTAACAATTTTTTCAATCTTCTCCAATTTCTCGTTTTATTTTATGGAAGTGATCAACGTAAGTGCACCTGTCCTAGAGCCTTTAAGTTACAAAAATGAAACTCACTACACTTCTGAGCATTTATACCTCCGACCTATACATTTTGATACATACAGGTAGGCTATCCCTATACATATTGCAAAACTCTGTCAAAGTACACCAAAGCATACATTTTCGTTTCCAAATATTTATTTGAAAACAAAACCATTCATACGTTCAATAAAAAAACATTTTGTTAATAATAAAAAAACGAATGTAATTTCAACAGTGACCGCGCCAGCCAGCAGGACTGCGCCGTTTGGAGGAGCGCTGTAATCCTGGCGATCCTAGTGTAAAGCACCACGGACAGCGCCAGTGCATCTATCGCTGTAGCTCAAAGGCTCTGATGCCTGAGTCAGAGCATGTGAGCGGAGTTGGGGCTGGAGCTGCCTCAACCATAGCTTACTGGTAGGAAGAAAAATGGCTGCTGAAAAAACTGTCACTGTCAACTGCCTCCAAGCACCGCAACGATCTGCCAGACTGTCATATGTAACTTCATTGTTTATGCTGCCCATGTGTTCAGAAGCGCACAATGAATGTATCTGAGTAATTTCCGAGACATTATGATAAAATAAAAAATATTACAGACCATAGAATAGGACTGACAACCTCTCCAATGTCTCATGTCAGTTAATTAACACTATTTGTCGGCTTTTTATAATGCCTTTCTTTCTTTCTTTTTTTTTTGCTGCTGCTGCGCTACTGCGTTACTGCGCCGTGTCTCCAGTTGAAAGTGGTGATTTGCTAAATACATTCTACAATAATAAATTAGTAACACACATACACACACACACACACACACGCACGCAGACACACGGCTGTGCGGTCACTGTACATTCGTTTTTTATTAATAACAAAATGTTTTTTTTATTGACCCTATGAATGGTTTCGTTTTCAAATAAATATTTGGAAACGAAAATGTATGCTTTGGTGTACTTTGACAGAGTTTTGCAATATGTATAGCTACATGTTTGTATCAAAATGTAGAATTTTCGGCTGCTGCCGCGGTCAGAGGTATAAACGCTCAGACAGATGTATTGTCTCTGTGTGTTTTTACATCTATTGTTGCTTTTAATTTGCAGCTATACTTTTTAACTTTTTATGAAGCTGACATGTCATGACAGTCAAGCACCCCCCCCCCCCCAAAGTTAAATACATAGAGGCAAATGGAATGGAATGGAGGGCTGTCCCCTGTTGGAACATTTTGTGCGCACAGCCCTTCACCACTGGGCTCCTAAAATAAACACCTGTTTTATTACATAATCATGCTTCTGTGTTGTGCCATTCAAATGACAAGAATTGCGGTTTAATACTCTTAATTATAACAGCCAGCTTATTGAAAAATGACTGACTTACATTTATCTCTTTCATATCATGAATGCATAGATCTATGCTTTTGATGTGATATGCAGCCTGCCTGACTACATACAGAGGCCCTGGACCTGCTGCAGAGGTGGAGTGGCGTTTTGATCAGGAGTAGCTCCGCGTAGTGCAGGGCGAGAGCAGGCAGTTCTTGAGGCAGCTCAGGGGAAACGACTGGATATGGGCTCCCCGGAACTGACCCCCTTTCCATGAGAGCGGCTAATAGAGCTTAGATTGGCCCAAAAAAATTCAGCCCGACTCGGCCCGAGCCTGTGCACGTTATGTCCAGGACCGGCTGGCCCGTCCAATTGACTGTAATTGTGGGCCTGAGCCCGATTTAAACCCAACATTTTTCAATAAGCTGGCTATTTGGCACAAACGTCCACTTTAACTCAAGAATGAACTAATTAGAATGTGGTGGTTGAAGGTCAAAGGTCACTGTGACGCTAAGTATGACTAAATTTCACACAGTTGTTGAACAGGATAAAATTATGAAGCAATGACATTTTTTATCCAAAAGCTCAAAGGTCAGCTCCACTGTGACATCATCATTCTGCATAAAACACTTTTCTGGCCTTTACTCAATGTCATATCTCAGAAACAGAAGGGGAGACATTTGGTCAGCTACTGAATTGGTGACTCTGATCTTGACACTGTGCTGACTGCATAGATTCTCTGTATGCGAAGCATCCAGACATAGATGGAAACTGTCAGAGAAACTTGACTGGTGCACTGAGGCATACAACCACGGGGTGGTCATTCTAGTTTGGTGTTTTGGTTAATGTTCCATGTGAGTGAATTAAAATGTTTAAAATTAAATTACTTTTTGATGGTTATGGCTTCACCTGAAATTTGTATGGAACGTCAATGATGAGTTTGTTGAGCAGGAGGTTTATGTGTTCAGAGACCTCAGCCATTACTTTGACACCACAGTGTCATCATAACAAACAGCGGCAGACCTCTAAAGATAAAATGAAACTTGGTTTGTCTTTAACAGCAGCAGGTTGTCTGTTGATGTGATTGATCGGTGGGACTCTGCAGCACAGGAACATGTTCACCAACAGTCTTTATCTCTGTGGTAGAAATGACAAGGTCAGTGTCAGCTCTCCACTCTCCAGAAGAGACCATCTTCTAATTACAGTGTATGTGTATCAGAGAGCCAAAGAGTGTGATTATACTGTACGAGTGTTTCTGATGTGCTTCCACGCACAAGAACCAAAACAAGTGTGTGTGTGTGTGTGTGTGTGTGTGTGTGTTGTCAAGTAACTGTGTATGTGATTGTGTGTACCAATTGCCTGGTGAGAGGTTTTCTGAGTGTATGAGTGTGTCTTTCTGTGTTATCGTGTGTGTGTTCATCAGCGAGCAGGCAAAAGAGCCATTGTTGCGTGTTAAAGTGTTTTTTAATGAGCTGGAGCTCTTACAAATGGACTGAGTGTGTTGTGTGGCTCATGCTGAACAGGCGGGGATATGAGGGGTTAGGAAGCAGCCAAAAGCAGTTGCGTTGACGCTAATTATCTTCATCTTCTCCTGGCGCCGAGCAAAATGAGGCGAAGAATAAAAGCAGCTTCTCTGGATGAAATTCAGCCAGCCGTTGTTTACCAGCTTCCAGCCTGTGTCCAGTGATGATGGTGATCATTCAGGGGGATTTAAATGATCTCATATATTCTTCAAGGTGAAGATATAAATAACAGAGCAAAGAGTGAACACAGGGAGGAGTCACTTTATTAGGTATGCGTGTAAAACCACCTGGGTGTGAACCCCTCTCTGTTTTTGATCTCTCCCCTTTCTGATCATTCATTTATTATTCCCAGTGGAGATATGTGCTATCCCTGCTTCTGCTCACACTAAATAAATTAAATGCATCTCATATTCGCACCTGTAGATTATGCAAGTTGATAAGCAAATATAATTTATTTTTTTAAAGTTTATGGATCTGAGTTGCAAGTATATTGGACTCTTGTATGCTACAGTGGTGATATTGACTGTGCTTCACACATGACACCGATTAAAGAAGCTGTCCTTTCACGTCGGCAGGATAAATGGCAAGTCATCGTTATTGTTTAGTGGCAACCTGTGGCATCAAGGACAAACGTGGTGGGACAACAACAAAGGTTAAGGCCAGGGGCGGATCTAGAAAAATATTTATGGGGTGGCAAGAGGGGGGCAGGAATTTTTGAGGGGTGGCAACATATGGCAGGCGTATATATACTGAATTTGATCACAGTTATCACAGTTTGATGAGAAATAGTATGTTCACACTACATAAGGGCACAGGCTGCCATTTACAAACTCACACAGACAAACTTAATCTCATGCAATCAATGTCTTGCATTTCCTCAATGAAGATAAAGTGCTGGAATCTGACTGTGTATCAGGCTTTAGATACATTATATTATATTAATAATATATAATAATATATTTGTTCAGATTTAATCTGATGGGGAAAAACACAGTAGGCAGCAACTGAAAAATAGGAAGATTTAAAACATATAGTCTAGGCTATAGATCAAAGACATAAAGACATGACTGTAAACTCACAGTCTGACCCAGTAATAATATGTTTGGTGATTTGCACTTGAAAAGACGTTGAGGTTAAAATACAGTAGATTTTAAAATGTTGGACATCTGTTTGTATCTTGACTCAACAGCATTTAGTGACTTTAAATTTACTACATTTGTAGCTGAAATAAAGACACTGAAATGCTGCACCATTGCTCACTGAGAAATATTAACATATAATCCCCAATATTAGGCTATAGGAATTATGTTCCATCAGTGCGACCAATGACATCAGTGATAGAGATCATTAGTCATTCATACTACGTGTCTAAAGCTTCATACCGATTTTTAAAATTTAAATAATTAGACCTACACATTATGTGCAATAAATATTTGGGAGCTGCTCTGACAGACTGACAGTCTGATCTTTCTGCACAGTGTTATAAAAAATAATAAATATAAAAAGGACAGAGGTTTGATTCTGAGCTGAGGGTGAATTCTCGCTGTGTAATATTTGAATGTAAAGACAAAAACTGATGTCCAAAGAAATGATTGATGTGCATAAATTCAGTAACTTAAGACAGTCCTGAGTAACAAACTAACATCCAGCAGGATTTAGACTGTGACAGACGGTAAATCTCCGCTAATTAACGCGCTTCGATACAAGCTTTGACACGGACTGAATGAATGAGGAAATGAAACAGCGTATAAGAGGGAGGAGACTAACCTGTTCACAGACTCAGTTGTCATGGTGATTGACTCAGAGTTTGAGTTACCTCTTTCTGGAACTGAAACCCAGAGTTTCCCTCATTTCAGGGTTAACATACTCAGAGGTCTTCCTGCAATAGGCTGCCCCTCTGGCTCCACTCAGTTTTCCAAACAAAGCAGTCTCTTGCCGCTCTGGCGTTATCTCGTGCTGCATTCAGCGCAGTCGGACATTGGAGATTCGTGCTCGTAAATGTCAAATTGGCCATAACTTTTCTGTGAATTCTTTGTTGCCAACTGGGGTGGCAGCTGGGGTGGCAAGGCTTTCTTTTAGGGTGGCAGCTGCCACCCCATGCCACCCCGGTAGATCCGCCCATGGTTAAGGCAGCAGAAGTATGAATAGGGCGAGTGGGAGGCGTAGTGGATGGGTCCAACAAACACAGACTTTCACCTGGGAGGGCGGACACTTAAGATCATAAAGCCAAACCCTGTTCTTTTTTCCCAAATGCCACCATGTGGTTTTATTGTTGAAGGAAATAAAATGCCAATTTTCAGTGTTGTACCAACATAGTGCATTTATTTTAAGAGACTGGATGCAAACTGTACATTTCCTGTAAAAACACAAGTGTACTTGAAAACAGACAATGCATGTAACAGGCTGAAGTTGACACGGCATCCCAGAACGTCAACAACCAACGCACCCAGGGTACCTTGCACGTCATGTCTCAACGTGGAAAGTCCATGACCAAACGTCAATGTGTGACGGGGTCGGCTTGAAAGTGTGTTGGTTAATACAGCAAGAATCTTTTCAATTTGCAGTCTCTAACTGGAGAAATGTTGTGCGCTGTCAAACCACAAGAACGCATGGCAGATTTACTGGTGACATTGTCTACAACCAGCATCAGGCTGACATCAAATAACCACAGAACATCATGTGCGAATACACATGTATGTATCAAACATGTATTTCTGATACATTATTTAACACAGTTTCTTCTGCACATCAGCAGGCGCTTTGAGACACATTTCACACAGTTTCACCAAAAACTGCAAATCACCTCTTGCTCCTCTTATAATTTGTCCACGACACTCCATTTCTGCCAGACTTTCACCAGGTGTCTCCATTAAACACCAGGTAACTGTGGTAACACCTGCATGCAACACCGTTTTTTTTTAGACTAAAATGTCACCTGGAGCTGCACAGCTTTAAGTGTAGCCTAACACAGGTAGCCTAGCCTAGCATGTTGTACAGATTATCAGTACTAGATGATTATTGCATTTCCTGCTAACTGCTAACAATCTGATGTGACACGTTGCATCTACACCTCCAGCTGATTTTAGGAGACCGGCCTGATTGCTTTCAGTGCTGTGTATGTGTGTGTGTGTGTGTGTGTGTGTGTGTGTGTGTGTGTGTGTGTGTGTGTGAACATTTTTTCACTATCTAGGACCACGCAACAATACAGTATGTCGTTTAAATGTTTATTTTAATTCAGGAGGTGTAGTTGTTGAGGAATGGTGAATGGATGTTAGTGGGGGTGGAGGTAGAAGAGGGAAGTCTTCTGTTAGGTTGGTCTGGGAGGATGAACTTGAACATCTCAGGCTTTTCCCTACCCAAGCAACCCCCCCAGACAGTACCTAGACACCAGATTGAATTCGGAGAGATGATGGAAGAAGGGAAGAGAGGATGACGGAATGTTGGTAGGGATGAGGAAGAAGGGGTGATGCATGAAGGGAAGGGAAAGGGAGGGTGGGTTGAGAAATCTGAGACAAATGGAGCAGGATGCATTGACAAGGTATAGGTAGACTTGACAGGTTATCAGAGGTGTGGTTGAGGCGTGGCCCTGCTCCCGAACTTAAGTTAATAAATTAACTTAATTTCACTAGCTAGGACCATGCCACAACAATATGTCATTTAAATGTTCACTGGAATTCAGGAGGTATAGTGAATGGTGAATGGATGTTAGTGGGAGGTGGAGGTAGAAGAGGGATGTCTTCTGTTAGGTTGGTCTGAATGAACTTGAGATTGGGCGGAGGGAGACTCAGTGTGGGGGTTCCGTCTCAGGCATTTTCCTACCCAAGCTGATTACAGGCCCCCAAAAGAATCAAAGTTAAAGTAAACTGAGTTCAGCATGGGCTTGATGGAGAACGTTGAGATTGTTACGGATGTAGGAGCAATATGCCTGAGATGAGATGACCAGTGGCTGAGGACCTGGATTGTTTGATCTGAGATGCCCAGTCTGGCAGCTGTGCAGCTGATGCAGTGCCAATCAGTCCTTCCAGAAAAAGTTTTTTGTGATTGTTGCGGGCAAAAATCCTTGATTATGCGGCATGTTTTCTTAAAAAATGCAATGAAATAAGTGACATATTTAAGCAATTTTATGCGATGAAATTGCGGGAACTTGCAAAAACTGCGGTTTGATGAAAAAGAGGAAAAAAAGTGATTCCCCAACACCCTGTTCTCACTAGGCTACTACCTTAATGGAAAGAGTAATTTCTTATTACTTCCTATGATAAGCAAGCATACTACATCACAGAAAGTGCAGGGAATATTTAAGTTCTCATCTTGTTTTATTTCAGACCTTAATAAACACATGGCTCACACTTACAAAACATTGCTGAGTCAAACAAGTTCTGTAGCTTTACAAAAAGAATATGCTACAACTTCTGTAAAAATTAATAAATAAAATATAAAAAAATGTGTGCTTCCTGTTTTACAGAGGTAGCTATACAAAACAGACATCTTCCTTTAAAGTAAGTGCTTCCAGTGCACAAAGTGCAATCTCTTACTGTAATGTAGCTAAATTTACATACTACTAATATACTTAAAGCTGTAAGGTTTTGGAAACTATTATGATTTAACCAACTGGTAACAAAAAAGTGCAATCTTACAACTGTAAAGTTGCATCACCTCCTGAATGAAACTACAACAGTCCACTGTGAAAATGAAAACTATGACTGCGTAGCATCTAACACTGGCCAATCATTCGCCATCCTCATCCTCCATCCCCTCTCCCTCAATATCCATCTCCTCCCCCTCCTCCATCTCCTTCCAAATCACACACCCAGATTACAGCTTTTCAATGACATTCACGTCGTGTAATTGCGTCATTTCATAACGTTCCCAAGGCAACAGGGGAAAAATGGCTGCTCTTGTGTGAAGTAAACACAAAGTTTTTCAACTTTCTGCTAGGATAGATGTGATTTTTTTGCAACAAAAAATGCAGAGATTATGAAATCATGCAAGCCCCGCATATTTCACACATTTTGCGCGGAAATCGGGGATTTATGCAGCGAAAGTGCGACGTCTTTGAAAAAATGCTGGCCCTGCATAAATATGCAGACTTTGGCTGATTATGCGTTGAATTATGCGATCACATAATCGCATTTTTCTGGAGGGACTGGCCAATGCGAAAGAATGGCTTGAGTAGTGTTCTTAGGATATGCCTGAAATGTGGAGGACTTTGTGAAAATGTTTCTCGAACCAGAATCAAGTGACCATTTTTCTTGCTCCGGTGAGAAAGAGAGGGGGTTGAGGTGATGCATTGGCTGAATACCTAGAACTGATGTATTTGTCAGTGGCGCGAACGGGCTGAGATAGGAGTTGAGGTGGAAAATGTAACTAGCAAAAAAACTCCCAGTTGGTCTGTTTTGCTCCTTCTGAGCGTAAATATGAGGGAGTTCGAAGTGTAGATGGTGATGTCAGATAGGCCGGGATGGATAGAAAAATTTTAGGAAGATGAAGTCGGTGCAAATTCTGAGCACCTTAGGAAGCTAAAGAAAGCCAGCACAAACATGGATTCTAGGGGTAATTCGACCATAGGGGATATGTAGCCTGGGCATGGAGAATGAATACAGAGGCTTAGGAAGTTGCAGTTGTGATCAGCGTCTAGCTGTGAGAGTGGGTTCCCGTTTATGCAAGCCTTTGATCAACATTGTGACATAAGAGTGAGAAACTGAGGGGCAATGGTGGCCAGTGATTAGTTTGATAACGGCGTTGATACCACCTAGGTAGGTTTGGATGGTGGGGGACCAGATTTTTTGACTGGGATGAGCATGGGTGATGAAATTGCATTTGGACATGACATCCAGAGAGCGAAATGGCAACAGGTAAGTGGCTGGATATGCCTCGAAGCAATTCCAGCCGGTTAAGTAGGTGGAGTGCTTTGGGCGAGGCTGTTAAGGATGGCTTCTGTGAAGCGTTAGAGGTTTCTTGGTTGAGTAGCTAGTTGAATGTCGTGGCTGAAAACGGTGAGACTGGTGTAGGGTGGAGATCCGATTCTGGGGCCAAGTGTCTGAATTTCTGGAATGAGAAATGAGGTGCTGAATCAGCAATGTTGTCATGCTAATCAGGAATGCGGGCTGCCCTGAGAATGAACTGGTGTTGAGTTGAGATTGATGTGAGTCTGGGCATGACCTGCATGATGGCTGGGGAATGAGATCGCCCTTTGTTAAGGATCTCTACGGCTGCAGTGTCTTCCTAGACCATTTATGCCCCCAAAGAATGGCAGCTACGATGATGGGATATAGCTCATGAAGCGCGGATGAGGGAGAGTGGGACTCTGAGTCAAGGGCTTTGATCTCTGCGGGCCATGTGGAATTGAACCATGTCCCTCCATAGTAATGACCAAGGCCCCTACGTCCATGTAAAGTTTAATGATGAAATCATCATAGAAGAAATGCCATTCCAGGAAGAAAGGAAATGTTGCCACAAATGCATTTCCATTTTGCATGCATCATTTAAAACAACTTTATCATGGAGAGATGGGATGGCTGCGGTGTTACAACCCACTATGAGTCTAGGGGTAAGGGAAGCAACATAAAACCAGACAATGACAGTAAAGTGAATAAGACAAGCTGCCGTTTATTCATACAAGATATATTTTACGATACAGGCTACACGTTAGTTGAAAGCGGCACACAAAAAGGAAAAAACTCTTCACAGGCTCTGAAACACAACCTGGACGGCGGGAGGAGCCTCAGCGGTGAAATACATTTAACATAGCAACTCGGGGAAGGGCTGCGGGTGATGGCAAACCAACAGTTAAAACAAAACTCTAGCCTGTCACCAAATAAAATAAACACCCCAGCTAACTAATGGTGGTGGAAGGCCATCTAGAATAACAAAACCAAAACCCCTTTTCCTGTCTGCTCTAACACTTACCTGACAAACAAACAACACTCAACCGTCACCCATAAACCTTGTGGTCTATACAACAAACAACTACGAGTGAATGCACAAGGATATGTGGCTAGGCCTCTGATTCCCTAGATACACACAACAAGGAACAGATGGCGGACTGCTCAGATTAAATCACATCCACCATTGCTGTTGACTGCGTGCAGCTTTTAAAGGTTCAGACGAGAGGCCAGCGAAGCGGATATTGGCGGAAACCAATGGCTGTCGCCCTCGCTGTCGTCCAGCCCACCCTCCTCTGCTGCTGGAGGCGTGGTTCACCAGGGATTATCTCCAGAAAAGCAGACAATTAGGCACACACATAAATGATTGACAGGTGCTGGCCGAGATTAAACACAGAAAATAAATGTACTAAGGTCCGGAGACCATAACATGCGGCTTTAATTAAAAGATTGGACAGGAGCTGGCATTTTGTGCATCTGTCAACTAGAAGATAGTTTGACAGAAGCAGAGTGATGTGCTGTACTTTCTCTGTGGACAAAGATGCCTGAAAGGAAATGGAGTCCAGGTTGATGCCTAGGAATCTGATGGAAGTGCTAGGCCTTGAGGATTGCTCTTCTGTGTACATGTACACCAAGTTCTGAGAAAGCTTGTGTAAGGGTAGTGAGCCTGTGGTGAGGAGGCGAGGATGGAGGAGTAACAATAAGGAAGTCGTTGAGAAGATGAAGAATGTAAGGGAATCTGTAATTAATTGGTCAAGATCCAGCACCAGGGCTTTTGAAAGTGAGTCAAAAATACTGAGGCGTTGTGTGTGGAAGAGGGATGTGAGCGTGGCGGTGGAACACTGACTGTGCAAGCTGTGGCAGGGTGGGTGGGAGCTCCACATAGCTTGAAAGAGAGAGATGGGTGAGGGATGAGTGTTAAGGGTCGAATAGATGAGGGATGAAGGGATGAGGGAATGAAAGGTTGAGGGATGAAGGGTTGAGAGTTGAATGGATGAGGGATGAAGGGATGAGGAATGAAGGGTTGAGGGATGAAGGGATGAGTGTCAAG
Source organism: Epinephelus cyanopodus (assembly GCA_026686955.1). Classification (NCBI taxonomy): domain Eukaryota; kingdom Metazoa; phylum Chordata; class Actinopteri; order Perciformes; family Serranidae; genus Epinephelus; species Epinephelus cyanopodus. The sequence continues at coordinate 2,845,107 of CM048931.1, read as the reverse complement.
GGTCGAGTGGATGAGGGCGTTGATGAGGCGTGATGGGACATGAGCGTGATGGTGGAACACTGACTGAGCATTCTGTGGCAGTGTGGGAGGGGGCTCCACATAGCTCGCAAGAGAAAGATGGTTGAGGGATGAAGGAATTAGGGTCTAGGGCCGTGTTATTGTATGTGGCTGAAGAAAGGGTAGAGGAAGGGATGATGGGATGAAAGGATATATGTGCACGGGGATTTTGTGAACCTGCGAATACAGGGATGAGAAGAAAGCTGAGATTATTTGAGAAAAGTCAGACACAGAGAGAGCAGGCACAGGGGATAATATGACCTGTGACATGATGCAGGTTGTGGCCCTGAAGGCGGCTGGAGCCTGATGATGTCATTTGAGACATCATTGGCAGTGACTGGCTCTGGTGTGGTGTTGCTGCAGGAGTTCTGAATGAAGCTGTTTCAAACCACCTGAATCAGGTGGGTTGATTGGTAACCTAAGTTTCAGCGTTGATAATGCATGAAACGCGGTCTGTTCTCGAGAAATCTGAGACAAATGGAGCAGGATGGGTTGACCAGGTATAAATAGGCTTCACGGGTAATCAGGGGTGTGGTTGAGCCATGGCCCTGCTCCGGAACCTACTGTAAGTTAATAAATTAACTTCATCTCTGTTGTCTCTTTGCTGAGCTTCCCTCATCAGAGTCTTCATTCACACACACACACACACACACACACACACACACACACACACGCACGCACAAGCATGCACACGCACACACACACACACACACACACACACACACACACACAGAGCGAGACACCAATATTGATTGACCCGGCCGATAAAAACACAATATGGAGCTTAGTGGGAATCAATCAACAACAAGGAAACTCACAGTCGGAGGTTTCACGCCCATCAGATAGGTGTGTGTGTGTGTGTGTGTGTGTGTGTGTGTGTGTGTTGTGTGCATGCATGTGGTGTTTGTAGGGGGGGGAGGGGCAGTTACTTATAAATAATATGTATATAAATAAATTGGTGTGATGCTGAGAGAATGTACAACTAAAAAAACAGTTGGTGCAATTTCCTGAAGCCTCATTTTTATGTTGAAGTTGCTAAGAAACACTGCACAGCAGTGCTGGGTGGATGAATACACTGTTGTTCACTAAGAAATAGTTTAAACACATCATGCCATCTTAAACCACATACTGTTGTTCATATTCATCAGTCAATCAATCAATCAGTCAATCAATCAGTAACTTATTTGTCACATGGAATCATACAAAGTACAGCTCTAGTGAAATGTGATCCCATCAGCTCCTTTAACTTGTTCACTGTAACATAGTCTTTTTTACGTCTTCTTACATTGTCCGCTGCAGCTTTATAACTGTCTGGTAATCCATGGTTTTTGGTTTAACTGATTTAACTGTCACTTCTTCCTGAACATGGGCAGGCCCGCTCTGCAGCCACCTCTGGACAGTGTGTAGCAGTGATCCACAGCAGGAACAGGAAGGCACCTAACATTCCCACTGTCGCACCAGTCCTTATTCATCATGAAGCTCATGCCTCCTTTCCCTGTCTCCCACAGTCCTCTGTTCTGTCAGATCAGCATATAAAGGAGTAGTCTTCTTGTTAAATGGTGCTGTGCAGAATTTATTTCAATGAATCAAGGCATATTACACCGTATATCTTGTTTGAAACTGATGCAGCACAGAGGTCCTCAAGTTTATTTTCCAACACCCGTACAATAGCTAGCAGGATGCTAGTCCATCGGATGCCCATTTCCTCTCCATCTTCCTTGTTGTTTTGAAAACCTTGACCTGGCTAGCCAGCAGCTAGCTAGCAGTAGATGGCAGGAGAAAAGTCTCAGTATCCTGCTCTCAAGAGATCTGGCAACACAGAGGGCCCTATTTAGATGGTCTAAAGCAGACGGCGGAGGGCGCATAGTCCATGTCGCAAGTGTCATTGCTATTTAGATGCAGACACAGTTGTCATTTTCATGGCCTGTGCCTTCACTAGCAAATTAACGTGCGCTCCTCTGGGTGTGTTGGTCTAAAAATGAGGAGTGGTCAGGCGCACTCGTGGCGCTCAGTAATGTGCGTCTCTAGGCGGGTGCACAACGCGCGTGCACTCTGCTCAGACACACACGGAGCAGCCACACATATGTAAAACAAATAAAAATATGATTACAATGTGAAAGGTTATTATTGTGCACATTAAAATATTTATCAGAAACATGTCTTAATGGTCAGTCATTAATCAGAATGATCTAATCGCAGTTATAATGATCATCATAATCCGGGAGGTCTGCTCGCAGTGTCCGAATATATGGAGCTGTGAGCAGACCTCCACGGGCTGATGATGCATAGCCTGTAAAATGGACTTGTCTTTCCCAATTAAACTGTGATCATTTTGGGATGTAAATCACAAAATCAAAGATGTGAAAACATTTGATAAACTTTATTTTGACATAAACACAACAATAACCAGCTTCTGTGAACTAAAAACGTAAATTTATAGCCCTACAAGTAGGCTACAAATGTATATGTAAAAAAAAAAAAAGCTTTTAGAACGTAAAACTGAAGATCATCTTGTCAGGAGGAGGAGGAGGAGGAGGAGGAGGATGACCCCAGCTCCGCAGCCAGTGCGCAGCCAGACCAGACCGGCCCGGGTGCAGCCACGGGACCAGCCCTTCCTGCACCTTCAGGCGGGGGGGTTCAGGATGCTGGAGAGGGAGCTGGGCTCTCTAATCTCCCAGATTAAAATAAAATAAATTGAATAATTTACATTCATTTGTTGACAGTGTTTCTCTCGTGCGCACGCTCTCTCTCTTTCTCTCTTGCAGTCGCACTCTGTTTCTTTTCTTTAGGCTTTTCTAAGATGACAGATGCTGAATATATACTCCCTATCTGATGCTGTGGCTGTTTGTGGCTGACTGAGAGGGACGTGAACTCAGCTGTGTTAATCAAATCAGGTTGGGTTTCCATTACGCATGCCAAACGTGCGAAACGGTGCCAATCCCCTTTGATCTGACATCAGATGTAACGGGACAGTCGATATAGAGACACATCTATCGTCTCTCGATATATCAACTCACTCTTTCCAGTTGGTAGGTCTGCCATCTAACTAGCTCTCCGCCATGTGCTCCAATCGCTCCTCATTTAAAGGGAATAAGAGGTGACACTCTGATTGGCTTATTGAATAATACGCCCAAAACACACCCATGACTAATTCACAGAGTAAGTCCAACCCTTTTAGACTCTCCACCATGGCGCACAGTGTGAAAACGTGCTGTCTAACTCGCAAGTGACTGGGACACGCCCATGCGCTGCACGCCTGGCGCTTTGCGTTTTAGACCATCTAAATAGGGCCCAGAATCTCTGCTCTCTGTGATGCTGAACTGTTGCTCTAGTTTTCTAGTTTCTCTTCCAGCCTTTGTGGTAAACTAGACTAACCCTATCCTGACTCCAGCTATCCCAAAACCTTTGAGACAGCTGTAACTTTCCATACACTATAATGAGCTCTTAAATTTGATAAGATAGGATGAAAACATATTTTACACAGTTTTAAATGTAATTTGTGATGAAGTACCCCAAAGAGAACATTTTACACACACTTAAACACTCCTCTGCGAACAGCCAGAACAAAACCATGATGAAGTTAGGTGAATGTCTACCTGACTGTGTTTAATGCTTTGTCCCTTTGCTCCCATTATGTACAGCTGGATAATGTAGAGACTAAATGGCAGCTTTTAAGCCCAAACTAAGTCTGCTGCGGGTGTGTGGGGGATTGCACAGAGAGAAGTTCATGCACACACACACACACACACACACACACACACACACATGCACACACACACGCACACACACGCACACACACACACACACACACACACGCACACACACACACTGCTGCTCAAACTGCTGTGGTGCTGTGGAAAAGAATTTCCCCTCAGGGGACAATAAAGTCTAAAGTCTAAAAAAAAAAAACGTCTTAAATGTTCTGATAAGGACGCTGTTGGTGCCACTTCAAGAGAGTTAGGCCTGTGTGCTGGTTATCATTACCATGGCAACATTGTATTCATCGCATTTCATGTCAGTTGTTCATCACATATGGAAACACATTTGACACATTATAGGAGCATGTCATTTATGAAATGTGAGACTTAAATTTCATGATAATATCATACGTACACTTTATCATTTTACACATATGGTGTATGGTTTTCACACACTTGATTTTAGACCAGTTAAAAGGGAGAGTTTGGATTTTTTCAAGTGGCGTTGTATGAGGTATTTACCCACAGTTGGTGTATTGCATACAGCAGAGGTTAGTCAGCACACCCCCAGTTTGAAGAGTCAGCAGGAGTACTGACAGAAGCTAAGCAATGTACAGCAAAAACATATTTTAGACACCTAAAAACACAATATGCTACATTTAAAATATTTGCTGCCTCACCTTACTGTCAGCAGGGATTTTTGACTAGGAACTGAAGCCCTATCGCTCTCTTCAACGCCAGACTCCGCTGAGACAAACAGTGATTTAACCTTTGTTGAACACATTTCTGCTGGTCTACTGCTGCCTCCATCAGTTAGTTTGTGTGACTTTGGTGTTTTAAAGTTTCAGTTCAGATTCACCAAAGCTACCCCCACAAACTGTTATGCTGTAATGTTAAGGCAAGGCAACTTTATCTATGAAACGCAGACTACGCAATATCAGCTTGATTCTAGTCTGATGCCGCTTTGTGTGTTGGTTTAGATCGTGAATTACTAATGTCACATGCAATAATCTATTGTTTTATCTGGTCTAGTGTGTCATTTTAGACGACAACTGACACCGTGTCTGGGATGCCTCACAATGTCCTGACAGAAAGTCTAGTATGTTTGATTTCCTTTTTGTCTTCCAAATCACAGCCGTCATTTTGACCAATAGAAACACAGAGCTATCTGCTGCTGTGGACAACTGTATGGCAACAACACCCAAGCCTTTTGGATATTTCATGTAGGGACGTTACCACACAGAGTAAAAAGGGAAAATGATGGCGTCAAACAGTAGAGGCATTTTCTCAACCTGGTGAGTACTGCCATTAGCATCAAGTTAGCAATGAATGTTATTTCTTCACAATGGAGCATATGAAGGAATAAAATTCACAGAGAGTGTCTGGGCCTTTACTCACCACAACTGCAGAGAGTACCAGCTTCATTTGAAACAGACTACATTAGACAACACATTCATCTGAAAGATATATCTTTTAAGCATCGCCATCGCAACTCACACGTGTGCAATATTTATATCGCAGGGCTTGCTATGTGGCCTGCCCTAATTAAGTTAAGCATGCATGTTTAAATTGCCGATTGATGTGAGTAAAACTCGCTTCCGTTTTAATGACTGACCAACACAATGTGTCTAATTTAGTGGAATAAAGAATAAGTGGTCTATTCAAGTGCTGGAATTTGTTATTTACGTGACAACGCCTGAATGCAACACAGGCGTCGCTATTTGACTGTATGCACAGTGCTATGCTGTGGGTTTGGGCCTTGCTCAGTTATAAATGTCTTGGACTTGGGAAAATGTGTCCCAAGTCGCGCTCTAGTGTGCTCACTTTTGTGTTTGTGTGTGTGTGTGTATGTATGTGTGTGTGTGTGTGTGTGTGAAATGACATGCTGTCGTGTAAACAATATAAGTCATCATGTTATAAGGTGAAACTTTTCACCGTATAACACGATAAATAGTATAATGTTATGTTATTATATGAAGTGTCCGTCGTGCAAAATAATATAACTTTAGTTAGAAGAGATAAGGCAGAGCTGTCTCCTGTACTCTCTCCTCCTTTACTCACAAGTGTGTGAATTTACCTGGTTATGAAGCATCCGTAGTGCCAAATAATATAACGGTAGTTTCTAAAGAGCAAAGACAGTAAAAAAATCAACAGCGTGGTGCACCACTGCTAGTTGCATATAGGGGAAACACTGAAAGAGATGGTGGTTTCACTGAACAAATGCCTATTTTCAGCACATTTGATGCTGTTGCATTCAAAGCAATATCAGCCTAATAATTCCAGAATGATTAATTCTCACCAAGTAGAGCTACTGAAGTCATCTGATGGAAAATAATGCATTCTTAAAAAAAATATATAGAAATCGCAATATATATTGCTGGGGGCAAAAAAATCCCAATGTCAATTTTTCCCAATGTCGTGCAGCCCTAATATCATATCATACAATGTCCCAAGTTTATGAACAGTCCACTTTGTGCCAAAGTGCACTCCAACACGAGTATTTCTGAATGCACCACTCGTACCATCTTCCTCCATTGTCTAAAACAAGCCAACAGAACTAGCTAATGTCTGTGGAGAACTGTTTTGCCTCCAGCTAAGCCCTGCCCACCAAAAGAACGCCATACGGTTCACCAACAGTAAAAGGATCTGTAACTGTCTGAGAGACAGTTTTTACAGAGATTTCATTAAAATGTTTGTTTTATATTTTTCAGTAATAATTCAATCACTGTTTGAATTCATACAGTCATTAAAATGTGTTTAAATGTAATAAATAAGATGTTTAAAGGGGTAACTTTAATTTAAAACTGGACTTAAATACACTACCTCGAAAATAATTTTTGGTTAAAAAATCTGATGCTTTTGAATGCAAGTTTTATTTTGATGTTGAGTGTCACAGGCCAAATGAACAGTTTAGTGAAGGGCACACATGATGCATTATGGGTCAGGAAACAATAGGCAGCAGAGAGAGAGAGAGACAACATGCCTGCAGAGAAAAGAGCCAAATGTGGCTGAAGAGGAACAGAGTACTACGGCCTAAATTGACATTATTCTGCATGGTTCAAGAGGCGCACGCGGTGATGTACCTTTAATTGTGTCATATTTGTGCATAATATTGTTGAATTGTATGTATATTTTGACTCATTGGTTTCATATGTTTTATTTTTTGTAGTTTTCACGGTGTCTGATGAAAGAAAGTTGGCAATAAATCATAAAAAGACATCTGTATGATGTGTGGCCATTATTTATTGGACTGGTGCAGTTACAGGGTCTATATTTTGGGAGATCCGTTGTAGTCAGTGAATATCTGAGCCAAGACTTCCTCTCTATCAACAGATATTTGCATATGAATGCTGATCATTTAAAAATAAGAGCGAAGTTGTCTTCAGATGGTAGCCGATGGGTTCCAAGATTGCATTTTGACCAATACGTTCTGCCTACTTTGCTCTCCACATGGACTTTACCTGCTGCTCAAACATGTTTGATCAAAACTACTTTGGACTACAAACCATACCAAAATACCAATACCAAAGATACCGCCTCCAAAATCTCTTTCCGTTGCCTACAGATTCTGCATTCATATAAAGAAATATGTTAAAAGAGTTTATGGAACTGGTGTGTTCCTGTTGGTTGGTCTTTAGAGTGTACCATTACCAATTCAGTAACCACTTTGCTTAGCACAGATTTTAGGTTGAGGTCTCACATTTTAACATATCCTCACAGAACGGGTCCTGTGATATCCTACGAATAAGTGAATGACATTAAGTACTTAACGTAAAGTTAGGGAGGTTAGATTTTTGTAAATAAAGTAGTGTTGCACGTTATACCGGTACCGCGTACTAGAGTATTCCAAACGGTACTATACTACATTTGAAATTGATTCACTTCATTAATTTAGTTAATTTATTTTACTCATTTATGCACACAAACACCTTTCTTGTTCCTATTGGAGCACAGATTGCACAAGTGGTGTGTATGACAACACCTGCCTGTATCAACATTCACAGCTGGCACATGTGAAAGACAAGAGAAAGTCTGCCTCGAAAGGGAGACAACACGGGACAACACCTACTTGGTGAAACATTTGAACAACCAAATTGTGACGTCCGTACCGAGGAACTTTCAAACCATGATTTTTTGGTACTGTTACACCCCTATTTATTGTTCTAAAGGTTTGTAGCCAAAAGGACTTTTCCTTAGGAAATGTGCTGAAAAATATCGAAATTCATATTGGTATGGGTACCGAAACAAAGATTTTGGTATCGTGACAACACTAAAATAAAGTCACTGTGGTTGGGTTTAAGAAAAGAAACATGGTGAAGATGTATGTTGAAATGACTAAAAGTTACATGGTTACGAACACGCATACCCAAGGGAAAGCCCTGTGTTTTGTGACCCATCCACCGCCTCAGTCTGCCTCATGAAAGACTGCTCTGAACTCCTTCCTTCTTTACTCCTGTCAGCTCATTGCTCAGGTGATGGCAGCCTTCCATAATATTTAGGTTATACATGAATTACTGGCTCATCATTACATGGGATATGTATGAATTTGGGTGCATTACTTTTCATGGGTAAATGTACAAACAGCATTACAAAACCCTGCACATCTTAATACATGTATGTTTGAAGGCATGGGTTGCTTGATTGACCAGGTGTGTTACCTTGTTAGGGATAGTTGTGTCCTCATGCCCGTCCGTGCACAGCATCCGAGAGGTGTCCTCCCTGTTTCTTTACAGTAAGTCACATTTTTAAGTTTCAATAACTGGCAAAAAGGGCAGCGAGCAATAAACACAAACTTCCGGTTTCAAAATGTTCCTGCAGAAAGTTGAAAGTGACAACAAAGCCAGTTTGGCTGAGTATGTGGTTTACTCACAGTTTCTTCTGGTTCAGTTTTGGCAGCTCAATATGTGCTCTTTTCAAACATGTTTGGCACCAGAGACGGAGAAGCAAACAGTTTCACAGTACTGAAAAATCCTCTGCTGCTGAGCCCATCTGGCGGATCACTTTTCAATCACACGGTGAAACACATTTACAAATATCAAAACATGCTGACAACAACGCCAAGAATACTGCCATGAAAAGGTTGAAGGAATACTCCATTAACATTACAAGGGAGTGTTAAGTGACGCCTCTCTTCCCATTATCATCATCATTATCATCATCATTATCACCACACAAGGCCTAATGTGGAGTTTAATGGCTCTAACACACCAACCGTCCTCCAATGGGAACATAATGAGTTCCCAGTAAGGTTAACTGGGTGAAGTGAGATTAATTTCAAACAATTTTTAATTCCTCAGAATAACAGAAAACCGATATTTCTGAGGCCTCCTGAATGCCTCCTCTGTCCTTGAGTAAGCAGCAAAAGTTTAGCTGCAGTAATTACTTACAGGTGAAGAGAGAGGAGGAGTGGGTTGGAGAGGTGCTGACTGTTGACGAAAAAATACAAATTTGAAAAAAGATGTCAGGCGCACACTCTAAGACTCGATGCAAAAAGATTTTCTTTCATTCAAGTACCAACGTTTCGACTCAGGTTTTTTTTAGCTGCAGTAATTACACACCTGACAATCACCTGCAGGACGATCTCTGTCTGAGCACAGACATCCTCTCAAGGTTTCCTCCTGTTCTTTCCTCTTAATCAGGGCTGCTGCAACTGGACAGGCAAACTAGGCAATTGCCTAGGGCCCCGAGCTGGAAGGGGGCCCCCCAGAGATGGCTGACATTGGTCTATATCAATGACAATATGATGGAACCCCTACAGACACTGCAGCAACGACAACACATCGGAATCCCCCCTAATGGAGCCCCCTACTAGCTGCTGCTTGCGAGTGGCTAAGTACAGTGACCAGACGCCCCGCACTGTGCGGGACTGCACAGCATTTCTGTCTCTTTTCACGCGTCACGCAAATTGAGACCATGTCCCGCATGATTGGTTGCCACCCGCGCTAGCATCGTTGGAGTACTGTAGTACTACAGTACCTCACGGTACCACTATTGTAGGATAAGTTCAAAGTCCAATCACAAAAGGACACTCACCCTCTTGTGCAAGCAAAAACAAATCATTCAGCACGCTATGCACGTACAGATTTCAACCAGCAGCAGAAACGAAAGGCGAATCCTGCCAGTTGTGGGTTGAACGGGGGTCACAGACACTGTATTCCTGTCAAATACGCTGCAAGATCAGGATTATATGTTATTGAATAATTTTCTCTTTGTTGTTTTCATGATTGCCCAGAAAATACCTGAACAGCCGAGCCGTGGTGGCACACAGGTGTGATGTGTCAGAGGAGAAACGAGCTGTTCACATTTCTCTCTTTGTGGCAGGCAACGGCCCACAAACCTCACCGCACTTTAGGGACTGTTCTTTACTTATGAAGGGACTGTTCTTTACTTGTCAGGGGAGGAGGGTGGCTGGTTGATTTTTATTTTTATTTATTTATTTTATTTTGATCCCCCCTATATTAATCACTTATTGATGCTGTTTTTGAAGTATGAATAAGTCAATAAGTAATTTATTCCATTGAAATATCATTGATGTGTTATAGAAAAGTGATTTATCTTTTTATAAATGACAAAAGGCACATCTGCCTCATTTCTGCTGTGGTATCCTGATACTACTCAGAACCGTGATACTTTCACTGGTATCGTACTTTCACTGGTATCTGGGAGGGGGGCCTCCAAGGTGGCTCTTGCCTAGGGCCCCCAGAGTGTCTTGAAACAGCCCTGCTCTTAATGAGACCTTACCTCGATCGTGTGATGCCGTTCATTTACTGTTAGATGATGTGAGCGCTGTGAAGACCTCTGACATTAATATACCACACTGTCAGCAAACACCTGCCCTGCTGAAGTGTCCTTGGGCGATGTGAGAAAAAGATGCCTTGAAGATATTAAAATATATCTTATCTGTGTGTGCGACAAGACCTTTGATAAAAATCTGTCCTCACCCAGCAGCTACAGATCGAATCCTGGAGGACATCTGAACCTACCTACAGAAACAGATCATCACATCACATGTCTGCAGTAACAAATTATAATAGGGCTCAAAAGGACATGGGACTTCACAATGCATTGTGTGTAACCAGCGCCATTTTTATGGGCAAATTGTTTTGTTTACATTGCATTGCGCCAGGACAGAGATGTGAAGCGAGAGATTTAAATGGACCGGCCAAAGGAAAAGTGTGTCGGACGGTACCGAGACAAGCTGGACCCTGTTCCGAAGGCTCAGTACCTTGACAAAATCCAGAAAATAGGTGGAGTGGATCCGTATGAGCACGGAGATTGGACTCGGGATTTAAAAGCCCTGCCGATGTTGGCTGAAGCTGCGCTTATGCTCTATTTCGTCAACGGTATAAGTTATTATACAGGCGACAAATTTAGGAATGCCAAATCTTTAAGGGCTCATGGGCAAGCAAACTTTGGGTGGGTGCAGGACCTCTGAATTTTACGCCTTAAAGAGAAGACCGCCGTCATTTCAGAAGTATGTAAACTTTACAAGCTTCACTGTGTCCCACCTCTGTGTGGTGCTGCCTGTTTGCTTGCTCAGGTTTTGACTAACATATCTTGATGTCTGCTGGACCAATTTATTTCAAATAAAAATATTTTGAAGCCTGAAATCCACTCTGCATTTATGTGGTGAATATGTATGGGCTTCTCGGTTATTTATTTCAGAATTAGGGCATTTTCACACCATAAATCTCTCCATCGTCATACATGGTCGGGCACAACATGGAGTTTATCTTTATTTTTAACTTTCACTTCTTAACCACAATTTAGGACAAGTTTACTCCTGTGGAGACAACTGAGAAACAATGTTTTTTTTAGTTACATCAACATACAGTACAGGCCAAAAGTTTGGACACACCTTCTCATTCAATGTGTTTTCTTTATTTTCATGACTATTACATTGTAGATTCATCAAAACTATGAATGAAAACATGTGGAGTTATGTACTTAACAAAAAAAGGTGAAATAACTGAAAACATGTTTTATATTCTAGTTTCTTCAAAATAGCCACCCTTTGCTCTGATTACTGCTTTGCACACTCTTGGCATTCTCTCGATGAGCTTCAAGAGGTAGTCCAGAGTGAAAATTTGCTAAACCTGCCTGCATGGTGCTAATGGTATTATAACAGAATATTTCCTCTCGGTAACGGACATGCTGCTCAGTTCGGAAGCAGTGGCGCTCATGTGTAGAGTGTTAAAGACACGGCAATAGTTGTGGAGAAAAATGTTTCAGCAGATTGCTGGTGTTCATACCAGTCGCCAGAGGAAAATATTGGTTCTGAACTTTTCTGTTTACATTGTGAAAAGTTGTGGATGCTACCAAAAGGAACCATCCCCATTTTTAATCACCCCTCTGTTGCCGTACCTAGCACACTGATCTGACACTAAAGAGTGGAGTTAGAAACACTTCTTGGTCAATAGAGTCACTTTTGCTCAGGGCTGAGTTGTAGCTTGTTTTGAATCTTATGTAACCACTGTTCATACAGTAAACAGTAATATAAACAAAATGGATGATTTGCTGCCTCTTGAAGCAGCTGTAGACTGAGAAAAATTAACTTAATTCACTTGGCCGACTGCTGGCAATTTTTAAGGAGAAACCTTTACTTGTAATGTTACTTAGTGCATGAGTTATTGTCATTAATCAATTTACACACCTTAAATGTCATTATGACAACTTGACCATTCCATTTGTTTTCATTGTCATTTGTCAGTGACACACACTTGATGATTAGATCTTCAAGCATTTGAAAAATGTATATGAAGAAAAAAGTGTGGCAGAGCTTCATTCCATTGGCCCTGGGAGCACTGCCTGAGAGGGACTGAATGCACAAACCCGCCGTTTTTAAATACCTTATGGAGAGAGACTCTCACTGCAACCTGTTCTATTTTGTTCTATTTTCTATTTGTGTCCCCAGTGATGAAGAAATACAGCGAGTGCTGGACAGAGCAGTGAGTGACAACAGCCCCGTGCATATTTAAGAGTACTGTCTGCAGTGGAAACACTAAACACACCTGGGGTCTAAGTGCATGTCCACAGGGATTACTTTTGGTTCTAAAGGTACTATAGACCTTTTTAGGGGCGTCACAGTGATGTCAGTTTCCTATCTGGAGATAAACCTACCTCTCCACCACAGGGCTAAAGGCTACATAGAAGTCTAAAAATAAGTCTTGTTGTGTTATTGGGAGTCAAAATAGAGTCATGGCTCAAAACCATCATGTCCACCTCACCAGAAAGTGGGGAGGTATTTAAAAGGAATATTGAATTTCTCCACAATGCTTTTTAGGATGTTAGCTAATATTAGCTGTGACAGCAAAACAAACTGGAGGAAACCGTTCAGTTGTCATCCCCCTTTGTATGACTGGTATAGTAATCAACCACAGATATTCCTGTGACATCATCTATCGACTGTGTGAGAGTATATGGGTCAGCCTGGTCCCGTTGGTTAGTGTTTACTTAGTCAAGTAACACTTGCGGGCCTGGAGAGTGAGTGACCGGACATGGTGCATTCGTAAATTCAGTCTGACACTGTACACTAAAACAAGAGCCCTTTTGGCCGAAGAAATGTAGCATTATAATTCTACATAAATTAACCAACCAACTAAATTAACCAAGTTAACCCACATACACTCCGCTCGGCACTCTGCTGCTCCATCTCCTCAGACAGAGTGCCCTGAGTGCAATCTGCTACCCAGAGAGCGCGGTGCTCTGGATAATGAACCAACCCTATCTCACAGAAATATGTGAAATGACCACGACCTCTTAACACCGCATGCCATGATGGCAGCATGTAATGAGTTAAAATTACATGCCAGTACCACGTAAACAGTGCCAATGTTAATTCAATTAGGATCCTTTGTCGTGCTGGACACATGAATTCCCTGGTTCAACACAACGTCGACGTCATTTTCCTCACATTTCTGTATACACACAAAAACATGAAAGTGCAAATATATATATTTTTGTACTCTTTTATAATTTCTTCTCAATAATAATAATAATAATAACATGATAGTTTGGCTGTACTAGATATTTGATATATTCAGTAGACTTTTTACTTTTTTTACGATCCTATTTCACAACGCTACAACCGGAAGAGCTACCATCCCTAAAATGCCATTTCTACAGTACTAGATAAAATATCTGAAATTAACCAACATCTTTACTTTTTCTTAACATAGCTCATCTAGATACAGTGTAACTACTAGTTCAGTTTGACTAGATATTTGATATATTCAGTAGATATATCTTTTTACGACCCTATTTTACAACTCTACTTTACAAGCTGGAAGAACTTCGTTCCCAAAAATGCCGTTTCTAGAGTACTAGCTAAAATATTTGAAATTAAACAACATCCTTACTTTTTCTTAACATAGTTCATCTAGGTGCAGTGTAATTTCTAATTCGGCTTTACTAGATATTTGATATTTTCAGTAGATATATCTTTTTTTTACGACTCTATTTAGAACCCTACTTTGCAGATCAGAAGAACTACAGCTATGTTGCTGATATGTATCAAACTGCATGGTACGGTCCTAGGGAATTGTTGTGTTTTTTAGAAGTTGTTAATACTGAATTGAGAGTACACTGTGGACTTTAAGGGGATGTAATCAGACTTTAAATATCTAATTTTTAAATGGGTGAAAATTAATTTTAACCATATTTTACCCATATCTGACAGCACCCCCAGTTGTTGACTGCACTCACATGATAGTTGAGGTCAAGAGCTCTCTGTAACAGTTGGTCACGTCTGCAGGGCTGTTTCAAGACACTCTGGGGGGCTTAGGCAAGAGGCACCTTAGATCAATCAGTGAAAATCAACTAGCCACCCTCCTCCCCTGACAAGTAAAGAACAGTCCCTTCTTAAGTAAAGAACAGTCCCTAAAGTGCGGTGAGGTTTGTGGGCCGTTAACTGCCACAAAGAGAGAAATGTGAACGGCTCGTTTCTCCTCTGACACATCACACCTGTGTGCCGCCACGGCTCGGCTGTTCAGGTATTTCTGGGCAGTCATGAAATCAACAAAGAGGAAATTATTGGACCTGAAGCCTGACTTCCCCATCGCCGGTAAAACTTCTCTTGCAGCATATTTGACAGGAATACAGCACCCGTGACCCCCGTTCAACCCCCAACTGGCAGGATTCGCCTTTTGTTTCTGCTGCTGGTTGAAATCTATACTTGCTTAGCGTGCTGACTGTTTTCTTTTGCGATTGGACTTTGAAGGTATCCCACAGTAGTGGTACTGTGAGGCACCGTAGTACTACGTTACTCCAACAATGCTAGCGCGGGTGGCAAGAAGCGTGAAAAGAGACAGAAATGCTGTGCAGTCCCGCACAGTGTGGGATGTCTGGTCACCCTACTTAAAGCCACTCGCAAGCAGCAGCTAGTAGTGGGCCCCATCAGGGGGGATTCCAATGTGTTGTCATTGTTGCAGTGTCTATAGGGGTTCCATCATATTGTCATTGATACAGTGTCTCACATAAGTGAGTACACCCCTCCCATTTTTGGAAATATTTCATTATATCTCGTCATGGGACAACACTATAGAAATGGCACTTTGATATAACTTAAATTAGTCAGTGTACAGCTTGTATAGTAGTATAGGTTTACCATCCTCTGAAAATTACTCAAAACATAGCCATCAACATCTAAACAGCTGGCAACATAAGTGAGTACACCCCACAGTGAACATGTCCAAATTATGCCTAAAGTGTCAGTATTTTGTGTGCCAACCATTATTATCTAGCACTGCCTTAACCCTTTTGGGCATGGAATTCACCAGAGCTCACAGGTTGCTTCAGGACTCCCCTCCCACTCCTCCATGATGACATCATGGAGCAGATGGATGTGAGGACACCTTGCGCTCCTCCACCTTCAGCTTGAGGATGCCCCTTGGCGCTTTTCACCGGGAACTGCCCATTGGATCGACCTCCCATTGATTCGACTGGGCCGTAGGTCGAACTAACGGGACCTCCCATTGGTTCGACCTCCCATAAGTCCGACTAGGTCGAACCAATAGGAAGTCAAACCAATGGGATGTCCCGTTAGTTCGACCCGTCTTCGCCTGCACACCCTCTCCAGGATTCTTCTGTTTTCTACTGTTTTCTATTTTCAAATCTTACTTACAAGATAGGGACTTTTTTGTGTCAAGTGGTAACCATGAATCTGAGCGAACTACGATCACATGTGGGGTTCCTCAAGGGTCCATTCTCGGACCACTTCTATTCAACATCTATATGCTACCCCTAGCCCAGATTATGGAACATCACAACATCTCCTATCATACGTATGCCGACGACACACAACTCTATATCTCAGTGTCATCACACGACTATAGTCCCTTACTCTCACTGAGTAACTGTATTCATCAAATCAATGACTGGATGTGCCAGAATTTTCTCCAGCTAAATCCAGAAAAGACAGAGGTATTAATTTTTGGCCCTAGAAATGAAAGGGCAAAGATCAGCGCCCACCTTGGCTCTATGTCATTGACAGCTACAAATCAAGCCAGAAATCTTGGTGTTATTATTGACTCAGATCTGAACTTCAACAGCCATTTAAAGTTTATTACTAAATCTGCCTATTACCACCTGAAAAATATAGCTAAAATTAAGGGGTTTCTGTCTAAACAAGACATGGAAAAACTTATTCATGCATTCATTTTTAGTAGGTTGGATTATTGCAATGGTTTATTTACAGGCCTTAACAAAAAATCAATTAGACAGTTGCAGCTGATTCAGAACGCTGCCTCCAGAGTCCTTACAAACACCAGGAAACTGGACCATATTACACCGGTCATTAAATCGTGTTGTTTATTAAGTAGCGATGATGTGAAGGTGGTGAAGGAGATTCCGCTGACACCATCTTGCTTGCATGAAGAAAAGGTTTATTATAAGTAGTACAGCATCATATCAAGCACCCAGGTCTGCTTGAGAGAGAGTTCGAAGCCAATATGAACCACTCTAAATAACAGCCACACAAACTCTGCTTAAATAGGCTCTTGCTTTTTGTGGAATGCACGACACAGGTGAACAGAGTACAAATAGACATTCTTGTTGACTCCACCAAGTCCTAGGCTTGGCCATAAATCTCCTCTTGGCCCTGACCATAAATATCTTCTTGACCCCCGGGCACATATGTCTCTGGACCCTGGGTCCCCAACTAAGCATCTGTTCCAAAGCTTCAGAGTAACTCTCAATACACCAAAAGATTCAGAGTAAATGTCAATATACCTCAATCGCTACACTGGCTTCCTGTGAGTCAAAGAATAGATTTTAAAATCTTACTGCTGGTCTACAAAGCCCTCAATGGTCTCGGACCAAAATACATGCTTGATCTACTGGTTCCCTACGAAGCATCCAGACCCCTTAGGTCATCTGGAACAGGTTTGTTGTGTGTTCCAGGAACAAGAATCAAGCAAGGTGAGGCAGCATTCAGTTATTATGCTCCTCACCTGTGGAACAAACTTCCTGTAGATCTGAGGTCTGCTCAAACTGTCAGCTCCTTTAAATCAGGGCTAAAAACACTATTGTTTACTGAAGCGTACTCTTAGATTAAATACTTACCTGCTGTATTCTACCGCCCGCACTTTTTAACTACACACTGCTGATTTATGTCTTTTATTATTCTACTTATTTTCTTATCCTGACTGTTAAATGTATTGAGCCTGTTTTTATTTTATGTTACTGTATTTTATTATCACTATCATTCTCAATTTCTATTTCCCTTTTTAATCGAATGTTTTTATTGTTTTAAATTGTGTCTTGTTGCTTTTAATGTCTCTGTAAAGCACTTTGAATTACCTTGTGTTGAATTGTGCTATATAAATAAACTTGCCTTGCCTTGCCTTGCCTACTGCGCTCATTTTCTGTGTCAGATCGCGCACTACAACCATCAGCAGACCCGCATTAAAGCACCATGGGCAATGCATCAACAATCACTGCAGTTTTGTTTTGACTGTAGTAACACTTTTAATATTAAAGAAATTTACATACAGATATTGCATAAAATATGTTGCAGAGGGTAAATGCAGCACATATTTGTGCATTCATACATGCTCGCTCACACACACACACACACACACACACACACACACACACACACACACACACACAGTAGCGGGCAGTAGCGTCACTACAGTGGCGGACGTCGGTAGTTTAACTTCATTTCTCAGTAGCTTGGTGGTAGCGTCGCTGTTTTCTGAATCAAGTAACTTCTCAGTAGTTAAGCTCTTTTATTGATCACTTAGCGCGGTAGCGTCCACACCAGCTACATTTCCAAAATCATTTAAACGAGGCGGGGATTTCTGTTATGTTCTGAACGACCCCCACTCCGAAATTGATTTTCAAGTCCATATCAGTTTCCTGCATCAAACACTGCCGCCCGCTCTCCGGCCGCACTCGCACAATTCTGAAAATCGTTGTACTACAAAAGCTTGAAATGAACATTCAACTCATTGTTTTTTTTATTGAAAATATGTCACTGTCTTCATTTATTATGTATAATTTCACCAGCAGCAAACACATTTAAAGGAGACGCTTGTCAAGTCTTTGTACGCGCGCTGTCCGTGGTGCTGAAATCCCCGCTGCTGCTGACAGCAGACCGGGGCAGAAAATAAGGACATGTCTTTGCTCTGTGCTTTCACAAAACACCCGGGGTTAGGGTAAGAAAGAAAGAGCAACTGTCTGTACAGCAGCTGTACATAATCACAGTATCACGGCGATACCGCAGTGCCTTTACTTTATGAAGTTATCGAAAAAACGCCGCACTTCACGGCTGGATTAAAAACTTTGTGGAAAGGTTATAATCGCCCCGAGCTCATCTTTGAACGACCAACACATAAGCTACTGAGCACAATTTAACCCATTAAGATCCGTTGCTTGGTTTTAGAGATATTCTGCAAAATATGAAAGCTGCCGCTTTGAGTTCTGAGGCTTAACTGACTTTTTATTATTTTAAAAACCAATCTTGATGTCGGGAATTAGGCTATGCGTCACTACAGTACTATAAACTCTCAATAGATCAGATTGCTGGTTGCTAATAATATGTAACAATATATGTGCATGCCTTTCACTCCCGCGGCCGAATGGAGGTTAACAGTCAGAACGGACAGTCGGACTTATGGGACCTCCCATTAGTACGAACAGATCAGACAGATCGAACCAATGGGAGGTCGAACTAATGGGAGGTCCAATGACATGGACCCTCTTCACCAAGGTGCCACACATGCTGAAAGAGCACCAAGACAACTGTCCCATGCCTACAGTCAAGTATAGCGGTGGCAGCATCATGGTTTGGGGCTGCATGAGTGCTGCCGGCTCTGGGGAGCTCAGCTCATTTAGGGAAACATGAATTCCAAGCAGAGCATGATCGCCCCTCTTCAGAAACTGAGACGCAATGCAGTTTTCCAACATGATAATGACCCAAAACACACCTAGTAGATGACAACTGCCTTGCTGAGGAAGGTGAAGGTGATGGACTGGCCAAGTATGTATCCAGCCCTAAACTCACCTGTGCACCTGTGGAGCATCCTCAAGCTGAAGGTGGGGTAGTGCAAGTTGTCTTCACATCCATCTGCTCCATGATGTCATCATGGAGGAGTGGGAGAGGATTCCTGAAGCAACCTGTGAGCTCTGGTGAATTCCATGCCCAAAAGGGTTAAGGCAGTGCTAGATAATAATGGTTGGCACACAAAATATTGACACTTTAGGCATAATTTGGACATGTTCACTGTGAGGTGTACTCACTTATGTTGCCAGCTGTTTAGATGTTGATGGCTGTGTTTTGAGTAATTTTCAGAGGAAGGTAAATCTATACTACTATACAAGCTGTACACTGACTACTTTAAGTTATATCAAAGTATCATTTCTATAGTGTTGTCCCATGAAAAGATATAATGAAATATCTGTAAAATGGGAGGGGTGTACTCACTTATGTGAGATACTGTATGGACCAATGTTAGCTGTCTCTGGGGGCCCCCTTCCAGCTCGGGGCCCTAGGCAATTGCCTAATCTGCCTGTCCGGTTGCGACAACCCTGCATGTCTGTACCCCCTTTTGTTGCTGAATTATAAGCTGTCAAACATGCATCAGGGTCAAGGTTCAAAGGTCAGTATTTACTTTTCCATAAATAATTAAATTATGTAACAGTGGAAGTTGAATCCAATGCACAAACTTAGTCCAGTTTGATGAAATAATATGAAAGTGACAAGTGCAGAGATTAAATGAGGGATGTGTATACAACCTGTTTATATTGCCATGGTACAAGATTTGATGCGCGCGCACACACACACACACACACACACACACACACACACACACAACTTTTCTTAACAGAGATAGTGGCATTTGGATTCGGGCTGCGGCAGACCAGCCGCAATTTGAAATGGAATGATTCCCACAGACAGCAGACAATACAAAACAATAGTCAAACACGCAACATCCGCCCAAAGCACAATGCTCTTATAGCCCTACGCTATCAAAAGCTGGCAAAATACATTTAATCTATTTTATGGCCTTGACATTAACCTGTCATATTGTTGAGTTATCGAGGACACTTTTGTGTTTTTCTGTGTATACAGAAACGTTAAAGATATCATTGAGGAAAACGACGTTGATGTGACGTTGTTGAACCAGGGAATTCGTGTGTCCACCATGACAAAGATTCCTAATTGACTTTACATTGGCATTGTGTCTGTGGTACCAGTACATAATTTTAACCCATTACGTGCCGCCACCACGGAATGTGGTGTTAAGAGGTCGTGGTCATCTTACGTATTTCTGTGAGATCAGGTTGAACCGAACAGTACATTCAGACAGTGCTCCAAATTTATGAACAGTCCAGTTTGTGCCAGAATACGCTCCCACACTCAGAGTGAATATTTCCGAATGTACCCTATTCACAGTACAGTAAGAGGGTCTATACTGTAAGTTTTTGATTAAAATGGGGTCTAGGTGTAATATAAATGTGTATTGTTTTTGCACACATCTGCATCCTTCTTTGTGTGCTAGTAGAGCACAAGATATATGTTATTTTAAATGGTAAATGGACTGCACTATTATAGCACATTTGTAGTCTTCCGACCACTCGAAATGCTTTTACACTCCATGTCACATTCACTCACTCAGGTACACATTCACACACTGGTGACCGAGGCTACAATACACGGTGCCACCTGCTACTTAGTAACCTTTCACACGCACTCGCACATCGATGTACCAGCCACTGGGAGCAATTTGGGGTTCAGTATCTTGCCCAAGGATACTATGACATGATTGGAGGAGCCGGGGATCGAATTACAGATCTTCAGATTAGTGGATGATGTAGGTAGAGTAATGTATTATTTATTTTAAAGCATTGCTCCATAGTACTACAAATGGTCATACATTCAACAGGGAAACTTTAAACCTTCAAATCCTCCGGATGAACCGATCATTTGTGAAACTGTCACTGAGAAGCTCACTGAAGGAAATTACATTTTTGATATCAAAGAAACAGTTTTTGGTTCATTAATTTCAGTGACAATTTGATTTCTACAAACACTCAGCTATGATGTTGGAAGAGACAAGGAAAGAAACTGTGATAATGTAAACAAAGCCCTGCCCACATAGTTTGATAGACAGATGACCTCTGGGAGGTGCAGTGTCCACACACACATGTGAGGAGCACCAGGAGATGATATTAAAATAGACGAAGCAACAGTGTAGTGAGGAGTGGAGCAGCCTGTTGGTTCACCTGCTGCAGAGAAACAGCTTCATTCTTATTCAATACACACACCCTGACACGCACTCTGACACACAGTGTGTGTGTGTGTGTGTGTGTATGTGTGTGTGTGTGTGTGTGTGTCAGATGTGAGTTGTTTGACCTTTAAAGTGAGGGGATAGTGTGTGTTACCAACATTTTCAGTGGTGAAGTGAAAAAGTCAAACTTGACAAGGTCTCTCTTTTTTCCACACTCTACACACACACACACACACACACTCACACACATTCTCTCTTTCATTTTCATTTCTAACATGTCTCTCTCTCCCTTAATCCATGTCTGTCATTTTTCTCTCTCTCCTTCATCTCCTTCTCATTTCTTCTCTGTCTCGCTCTCGCTGCTCTAGCCGCTCTAGCCGCTCTCTGTGTGTGTCACTGCCGTCTGCCGTCATGTGAATACCAATGGATCTTGTGGAGAATGAGTGGGCGAGAGAGCAGCAGAGAGTGAGACACAGAGAAAGAGAGCATGCTAATAGGGCAGAAGTTTCTGGAGCTTGACTTTAGTGTGTGGAGCATTGGCCTCCTCGGCCTTAAAGTCACAGTTCACTTCTAACAGAATGTGTTTCTGCACATGTACGATGTTATGCAACCTTCAGTCTTTGTTTTGTACCTGTGAAGTCCAACAGAAAGACGTGTCAGTGACAACAACTCAAACACAACAAGTTGGAATTCATGGAGAGTTGGAGGAGATGAGCAGTTTAATTTAGAAAATGAGGTATAGATACAACACAGGTAGCAGTGGAAAAAATTCATCAAAACCAAGTCTTGCAGCTTCTGACAACAACTGAGTATGGGTGTTTGCTGATAACTATGGCTGAGTGTCTATCCTCCTTAAACACTGTGTCCTTGTGTGGGGACATTACATTTTGGGTTTACTGGACCTTAGACTTCATTCTGCTTTACTTAGACCTGTTGTCCTCGTTCGTGGACACTTTTTTGTGCCATGTAGTGGTAGTAAGAGCACAACAATCCATGTATAAACAAGATGGCAGGCAGTTGTATTTTAATATGGCAACAACGATAACAAGCTAAAACGCTATTGATAAAAAAGTACTTATTTTAGGACATTAAGACTTAATTATCGTCTTGTTTGAGGACATTGGGACTTTATTATTGTCTCGATTGAGGACATTGCGACTTAATCATCATTGACACTGTTAAGGTTTTAAACTTATTGGGTCTTACTGATCTCAAATAGCAAGGGGAAATTAAAAATACATACCAAACAAAAGTTCAGGTCTCAGGAAGCTATACAGCATTTGCAAAATTTACAGATTGCACCATAGAGAAAGGTGCTGGTGACTTGAATGTCACTGCTTTTCAGGCAACCAATCATATATTTGAAGTGGGACTAGTCACTATTGTAACCAGGAAAAGAAAGTTTGAGAAGTTTGTTCTGGCTGTATCTGTCTGTCCTGAACTGTATGATATGTCACACAGAAACTATCACAACAAAGATAAACTGCTGCTTTGTTAGCCTAAAATATGCCTGGAAGTGGGCTCATTCTAAGGGTGATTTCACACCTAATCTGTTTGGTTCAGTTAAAATGAACTCAGTTTGTTTGCATGGTTAATACAGTTCCTTTGGGCCAGTGTGAAAGTTACCAATTGAATTCTGGTGCAGGCCAAACAACCACACAGAGGCCACTCGAAAAAGTGGGTCTTGGTCCGCTTCCAAAGGGACTCTGGTGCAGTTACAGTAGTTTGTGGTGTGAAAGAAAATGAACCAACCACAGGATTTTATCATAGCACATATGATTTTAGCATGATAAATCAGTAAAGTCAGTGTGAACAGAAAATGAACCAAAACTGAAATGCAACAATGTATCATTTTTTCTCTGTGGTGCGGATTAAATTGCCTCAGCTGTGTGAAAACACCCTACCAGTAGTTCTCATCACATTTTTGCACCCATATCCTCCATAGAGGATCCCCGTGTCACCGGGCGTGTGCCTGACCGGGTTGCTTTCCAAAATCCTTGAAAAAACTGTTGCCAATCAACTTCATTCTCATCTGCTCCACAAAGATCTATACGAACAATTTCAATCTGGTTTCCATCCCCTTCACTCCACTGAAACAGCCCTCCTAAAAATAACCAATGATCTCCTCCTTGCTGCTGATTCTGGTCTTTTATCCACACTCATTCTGCTTGATCTGAGTGCGGCCTTTGACACCATCTCCCACACCATCCTCCTGGACAGACTTTGCACTATTGGCATCACCCACACCCCCCTCACCTGGTTTAAGTCATACCTTTCTGGCCGCACTCAGTTCATTCAGCTCAAATCATTTACTTCTCACCCCCTCCCAGTCACCACAGGTGTGCCCCAGGGCTCGGTCCTGGGGCCCCTGCTCTTCATCATTTACATCCTCCCACTTGGTCACATCCTCCGTAAGCACAATATACAGTTCCATTGCTACGCGGATGACACCCAGCTCTACATCTCTTCCAAGCCGGACTCCATCCTCCCACCTTCCTCCCTCACCAACTGTCTCCTTGAAATAAAGTCCTGGTTCACATTCAGTTTTCTCAAATTAAACAGTGATAAAACAGAAATGTTAATAATTGGCTCTAAATCCACTCTCAACAAATCCAATAACTTCACCATCCCATTCGACCACTCCGCCATCTCCCCTTCCCCTCAGGTAAAGAGTCTGGGTGTCATCCTCGACAGCACACTCTCCTTCACAGCACACATTAATAACATAACCCGGTCTGCCTACTTCCACCTCCGAAACATCAACCGCCTCCGCCCCTCTCTCACCCCTCGCACCACCGCCATTCTGGTTCACAGTTTAGTCACCTCCAGACTTGACTATTGCAATTCCCTTCTGTTTGGCCTCCCTCAGAAAACCCTCCATAAACTTCAACTGGTACAGAATTCAGCAGCTCGCATCATTTCAAGAACACCATCCACTCACCACATCACACCCATCCTGCAGCAGCTCCACTGGCTCCCCATCACATCCCGCATTCAATACAAAATCCTACTCTATACATACAGAGCCATCCACAGTCTTGCCCCTCCATACCTTTCTGACCTCATTAATATCTCTGTACCTACCCGTACCCTCCGATCCTCTTCCTCTATCCATCTCTCTGTTCCCTCTGCTCGCCTCATCACCATGGGGGGCCGAGCATTCAGCCGCTCGGCTCCCCTGTTTTGGAACTCCCTCCCCCCTGACCTCCGCAACACGGACTCATTACCCCTCTTTAAAATCAGACTGAAAACCCATCTGTTCAAACTCTCATACTCCGTCTGATCTTTGCACTGTCCATTGTATTTTATTGTCTGTTGTTATTCCTGTTTTTATGCACTTTTGTACTTTTGTAAGGTGACCTTGAGTGCCATGAAAGGCGCCCTTAAATAAAATGTATTATTATTATTATTATTATTATTATAGAGCTTTGATCAGGCCCAAAAAAATCAGGCCCACAGTAGCCATTATGGACTCAAGCCTGATAAAAATACTGAATTTCCAAATTAATATTGAAATGATTTTACTATTATGGGCTGACATGTTTTTTTTTCATACCACTTCTTCTTTTCCCTCTGTTATGTCAAGAATAGGGCTGGGACTCGTTAGTAGATTCCGATTCCTCTTACCAATTCCTCTTACCAATTCCTACATTATATTCATTATACTTGCTATACTTAAACAAGTATATAATAAACATAAATGCAATCATACAAATACAAAAACGTCTTCTAACTGTTGCACAGTACAATTAGATGAAAATAACCATTTGTGTGTGGTGTGTATTTCAGATTTAGAGCTTGTTATCATCTCCCTGAGAAGATGTAACAACAAAAAGTGATTCTCTGATTTCTACAGTAACACTATTACCTCATATTAACCAGAGCAGTGTAATAAAAAAATACTTATATGCATTTATGCTCGGGCACTGTTATTTATGTGACAACACCTGCTACCGCTCCCCTCGCTGGAAGCCTGGGACCTCCTGCCACCACGGAGGTCTCTCTCTCCAGGGAGCACCCACGGCACACGCCCGGCCTGTTAAATAGCCTGTAACCATAACAACTGTGTGACACAAACTCAGTGCTTTAGTAATTAAATAATGTCAGGCTCGGTCGGGTTCGGACAGGAATATGCGGCCCGTGTCGCACTCTAATGGAAATGCACATGACGTTTTTTTTTTTTACAATCTAGGAACCTTTTGCAGGTACCGTTTAACATTTTTTTCCTGACATTTTTAATAATGTTTTTCAGACAATTTATCAACATTTTTCGGATTGGTACTTTGTTTTGTTTTGGACATTTTAATAATATATTTTGGACATTTCATCAGCATTTTCATTTGGTCATTTTATAAACATTTTTCCAGACATATTAAAAATTTCCTGGACATTTTTTTGACATTTTATCAACATTTTCTTGAACATTTTATTAATATTTTTCAGACATTTTATCACCATTTTTTGAACAAGTTCTTGAATGGTTTTTCAGACTTTTTAATATTTTTTGGGGATATTTTCATAATAGCATTGACTAGCTCATCTATACAAAGTATGTGCATAAGCATCCACCAGCTGGTGCTTATGGTGAAAAAAACAATGTCAAACAAATTGATAGTAACACCAGTAGATAATAAAAAAGCAAAGAGGTAATGCTAATTTATCATACAGCAATGGTTAGAGTGGTGTAATGTCGTAAAAATTGTGTGAGCTTGTAGGCAAGTCCAGCTCAGTGTCCTCTACTTCATCCAAACCCCTCACCTCAATTCATTTTAGGGTTATTATACATTGTCCATCACTCTCTTGTCATATCTGTCTCTACAAAAGTTTTCCTCACTATCAGCAGTTCGTCATGACTTTTAGTCATTTTGGATGAAAGTTGACCATCACAGTTTATTCTTGAACTTGGGAACTCCAGAACCGGATCTTTCGATCACATCACATTACCTGCATCATCAGATCAGTCTGTTTTGCTTCAGATTGGCCTTTGGTCATTTACATCACAGCAAGTCCATGAGTTTTGAGATCGATCAGCATGCCATCAGCATGAGGGATTGTACTCATTTGGTTTTCTACTGAATCTGGTTTTAATGGTTTGTTTGTTGATTTTCTGAGACAGGAATTACTTCTGTACTGATTTTGGGTAATGAAGAAAAAAGAGAGGAAATGAGGATAGATAAGGAGAGATGGAGCAAAGTATAAAAGAACATAAGGCACAGACAGATAAAGGAAGATAAGAACAGAAGGAAAGCAGAGAGAGTTTAACAATACTGTAAGTTTTTCGACTGACAGAAAAAAGAAAGTGGTGACAAAAAAGTGAGATGAGACACCCAAAAGATTTCACCCTTGATTTCAGAAACTTTTACAATTAAGAGTGACAGCAGAGAGAAAGAAGAACTCTCACACTGACAAACACTGAGAGAAACAAAGAGATGGAGAGAGAAGGGCAGAGAATGAAACAATTCCATGTCGAGCTGTAATTAGCATAATATTTTTCTCTGTATGTCTCCATCATCCTATTTATAACTGTCTGAGTGAAGGACGGAGATGAAAGTGTGGAAATAACGAACATGAAATCATCTCCTGTTAAACGCAGGGGTGTGTGTGTGTGTGTGTGTGTGTGTGAATCCTGACTGGATGTGTAATGACTACTTGCTCTATTTCAACAGCATGTTGCATAAAAGGCAAATTTGTTCCATGGTGTCTTGTATCAAAGCGAAGCCTCGGAGGCCTCAAGGCGATGCTGGCTTTGAGGTTAGAGGAAGTTGCCAGTTCGAGTCCTGGACAGGCGAGGAGTAGGGAATAAAACCCCCGGACAGTCAACAGTGCAGAGCATGAAATTAGCTTTTTGTTTCTGGGGGTATTTTTGGTCCTTTGATCAGCTTTCCGGAACAGGCTGCTCTTTCTGAGTGATTTAACTGAACTATGAAATAATAGAAATAGAAATAGAAATAGAAAGTTAGTTGTTTACATTATGGATTCTAATACCAATTTTTTTTTAATAAATAATCCACCAACAACCAACACAGACAGTATTTCATTTTACCTGATGAAATAAAGTTTGAAATTAAATGTTATAAAATCGCCCCAGATTCTCAATAAACGGTTCAAAGCATGTTGTAAAAGGTGTAAAATGCACTTTGAGTGTCAGCAGGTAAATCATGCTGTCACTCTCAGGTCTCAAAGGCTGCCAGACGTGAGTGTGTCGCTGTGAATGTGAAGCAGGGCGGCGGTAATGAAAAGAGCTCCTGCGATGCTCAATCAAGCATTCAGGATAAAACTGAGGTTAACACAAGCAAAAGCTACCTGAAAGTCACAGCTTTCATCTGTTAAAGTGGCTAATGACACGCACCAACTGCTGACTGCTGCTTTCGAGTGCTGTCAGAAACAAACTAAAGTGTGACTGCAGCAAACACACAAACACAGCAAAGAGGAGCCTGTGCTGAAGTGTTCAGCTGCTGCTCCGATAGATGCTACTTCAAGAAAAAACATAGACTGTATATAAATCACTATCTTTGTTTCTCATGTTAAATGTAAGTCGTTGCAGTATTTGCAGTTAGGGTCTCTATAAGTTCTTTTTTTTTTGTTGTTTTTTTATGCGAGTCTTGTTGGTGATCTTTTAAAGCTAGGCTGACCAAACGTCCTCTTTTGCCTGGACATGTCCACTTTTCACGTCCTGTCCGGGGCGTACAGGGGTGTTTATAAATTGATAATAATGTCCGGTTTTCCTTATGTGTGCGTGTGTGTGTGTGTGTGTGTGTGTGCGTGTGTGTTAGAGTGTGGCACGGGCACATATTTTTATTCAAACCCGAGCACGACATTATTTAATTACTAAAGCACTGAGTTTGTGTCACACAGTTGTTATGGTCACAGGCTATTTAACAGACCGGCTATGCGCCATGGGTGCTCCGCGAAGAGGGAGACCATCGTGTTTGAGACGGGAGTGGGCAGCGGGAGGTCCGAGGCTTCCAGCTAGGGGAGAGGGAGAAATATAACAAAACGTGATAAAATAGGAAAAACCTGTCTCCCTCTTTTATTTTATTTTCAGCATTTAATCAAGTCGGAGGCGGGCGGCGGAAGGTCGAGGCTTCCAGGAGGGGAGAGGTAGAAACAAACAGCCAATGTGTGTGTGTTATGTTCAGGTGTTGTCATGTAAATAACAGTCCCCAAGCAATAAACAGGACAGACAAAAGGATTTTATTTATTTTTTACACTACATTTTCACTGAAAGCTGACTGAATCTGACCCCAGCCCAAATAGAATTTATACATTTTTGAATGAACCCGTCAGGTAGGCCTATCGTCGGACCCCTCGGGCTCGGATCAGGTAGCCACACTCTAGTGTGTGTACGTGTCTTCTATCTATAGGGGCCTATCTGAATTTCTGTCTTTGAGAGATAGCATTATTTTGTAATATAACTGAATTTTCTATTCATGCATATACATTTTAATTATATTAAAATTATAAGGCATCTTTGAGTAAACTGCGAGTATCATTTAAGTAGGCTATCTCGTGGCCGGCCGAGTGTCCTCTTTTTTGGAAATCAAAATATGGTCACCCTATTAAAGCTGCACTTTTTGTTCACTTGTTTTCAGCAGAAACAACAGCGAAAACGAGGTCTGACATATCATCCATCCATCCATCCATCTTCTAACTGCTTCATCCTCTTGAGGGTCGTGGGTGGGCTGGAGCCTATCCCAGCTGACATTGGGCGAGAGGCAGGGTACACCCTGGACAGGTCGCTAGACGATCGCAGGGCTGACACATAGAGACAAACAACCATTCACGCTCACTCTACTAATCAGGTGGCAACAATAAACATTTGACTCACAGAATTATCTTCCAACTTCAGCTTAAAACACATAGTACAGATACATATGAAGATTAGTATATACATATGTACTAACAGGAAAATCTATGCAAAAAATAAATAACATATATATATATATACATACATAACATGTGTGAGGGTAAACATGAATAGACATACAGCCTGTAATATAGCAAATACTGTGACAAATAATTGTTCAAATAAATTGCATACGTACATAAAATGTTGTATATGATCATTGACCAAAAATGTCAACACTTTTCAAAAATGACAACTTTTCAAAATTTCTTCACTTTTCATAAATAACATAAATTTTCAAAAATTCTTCACTTTTCAAAAGTGAGTGAAATATTCGTTGACACAAAGGAAGTGAAGTATGTCATGTCTGTGAGAAGATGGTGATCAAGTTGACAAAGTTTAAACTGATTCTTTCTTAGAATGCAACATCAGCAGCATCCGTGTATCAAAATATTGATTACTACAGCATAATCTACCCATCCACTGTGTGTGCCTATGTGCGTGTGCGTGCGTGCATGTGTGTGAACACTGTTGGACAGACTGATGAGTCATTGTGTCTGAGAAGCTTTGATGTCATATCTGGACTTGACAAGGTGAATGCTGCCAAACAATAACCTCTTTCATCTCTTTCATCTCTTCTCTTCTCTTCATACCTCCATCCTTTCTCACATCCTCATTTCTCTTCCTCCTCCTCCCGTTCTCATCTCTCCATCCTTTTGTTATCCTCTCCCCCTCCTCCTCCTCCAGCCCCAGTCTTTCTCTCAGATGCAGTCATAGTCCTTTCCTCTTCTTTTCTTATCCTCTTTCTGTCTTCCCCCCTTCCTTTCTCCTTCTTTCTTCTCAGATATTACCCTCTTCACTTCCTCCATCATCCTGTTTTCTCACCTGTGAACCACCTCTTTCTCATTAAGTTCAATCCTCATCCCTGTCTCTCGCTTCCTTTCTTCCTTCCTCCACCCTCTCACCTTGCTCTCACCTCTTCTCCCTCTTTTACTCCTTGCATCCTCATCTATGTCATCAACGTCCTTTATGTAGAAATCACACTCGTCCAGCAGTAGACTTTTCCACCCACAGAGAAAGCTGTAGTTTGTCATTTGATTTGATCTTTTATACCAGCTTCATCACCCGAAGCCTTGAAGATATGTTGGTCACATGGATGGATATAATGACTCCTTCTCCTTGGCAGTAGTGAAAAAGATGTAATAATAACCCTTTTTCCTCTACACTTGTGTCTTCCAGGTGTTCGTCGTCTTCCTGAGATGGACCAGCGTGCAAGTGCTAATGTCCACTATACCCTGCTGATTGCCTGTGTGCTGGTGGCCTTCTTCCTGGGTGCCATCTTGTCAGGTTTCCTGGTGTCATGTTACTGCAGCCGCAGCGCTGCTCAGCGGGCGAGGAGGCTGGGAAAAGACCCTGAGGCGTCGCTGCCACACGCCTTATCCCTACGATCCCTGGCCAAGCTCAACGGACTGTTGGATGGACAGCCGAAGGTGGGTGGACTCTTTGGACAGGGAAGATGTATGAGGAGATAATGTATTAGCATAAACTAATCCACGGTGTGTGCAGGAATCCTGACATTAAATTTAAGATCTTTTTTAAAGACCCTTTTCATACGCTTTTAGGGCTAATTGCCACTTCAAATTCTAACAGTTACATCAGCAACACACATAAACTTACATTTATTATATGATTATGTAAGATAGCAAAACAAAACAGTCTTTGTGATAACATAAATTCTACAACCAATACTGGACCAGAAAAATTTAAACTTTAATTTATGCAACTTTGGTGAGCTTCAAGGGGGTGACGTCATGTAGGGGTTCCCTCTCAACAAATACTCATCATTGCATGTGCACATAAATATACTATCGACACCAGGGACCAAATGTATAAACATGGCAATGCAGAAAATCCTTGCAAACAACATTTTCCACACATAAACTGATATTCATAAAGACACAATGTGTGGTGTGAATATGCTCACCTCAAGCATACTCCAGACTAGACATACACAGTTTGAAACAAGATAACTGCTTGTGATGTAGGTTTGTAGGTTTATGTAGGCTGACTGCCAATTTCAATGATTTATTACTCTTGCAGACTACAGTCCTCTATTAAATTTCAATCAAAGGCGTATTTATGGTATCATTTTTTTTTTAAATGAAAACTGCAATAGAATACTACAGCATAAAATTTTCTTTGAAAAGTCATGGCAAAGAATGCCATAAGATTTTCATGAAAAACACAGTATGTTATGGCATGGAATTTCTATGAAAAATGTCATAGTATAGTATGCTATATAATTTGAATAAAAATGCTATAATATGGTTTAGCAATCAATGAAGTAAAAATGTCAAAGCATGGCATACATTTTTTATGAAAAAATACCATAGTATGTTGTGCCATATTTTTTTCAGGAAACATTCAATAGTTTTGTATGGCACAAACATTTTCATGAAAAATTACATGGTATAGTCTGGCATGAAGTTTTCCTAAAAATGTTATACTATTGCATACCGCAGATGGCTGTAGAGTGGTAGTTGGAAATTCAGTGGTTCGATCCCCAGCTCCTCCAGTCTGCATGTCCAAATATCCTTGAGCAAGATAATGAAGCCAAAATTGCTCCCGATGATGCTTCCATCGGTGTGTGAGTGTGTTAAAAGCTGAGTAGCAGGTGGCACCTTGTATGGTAGCCTTGGCCACCAGTGTATGAATGGGTGCATGTGACTCGTAGTGTAAAAACCACTTTGAGTGGACCAGAGTGGTCTAGATGTATGACATAAAAATGTTCATGAAAAATGTAATTTATATAGTATGCCATTAAAAATTATGAAAAATGTCCAAGAAAAGTATGCTTTATATTTTGAATAAAAATGTCATACAATAGTATAGCATAACATTTTATGTAAAATGTTATACTATAGAATGCCATACAAAATCATCAAAATGTATAGTATAGTATGTTATATAGAAAAAAGAAATACATGGAGTGCTGCAGGGATCTTCTAAAAGTGTGAAAATGGTCAACCTCTGGTGCTCTTTAGTACAGGAATCTCAGTCTTGACATATACAAAAAAATCTGAGGCACTCAGAGGGAGAGGATGTATGTTATATATTTTGAGTAAAAATGTTATAGTATGGTATGCAATAAAATATTTAATATTTGTATACATGTTCATTAAATTGTAATAGTATAGTATGTTATACAGTATATCTTGAATAAAAATGTAATAGTATAGTCTCGTGAATTATTTTCCTTGAAATGTCATAGTATAGTTTGCCATAACAATTTGCATGAAAAATGTCATCATATAGGATGCCATAAAAACTTTCAGGGAAAATGTCATAGTGTGGTATTCTATATATTTTGAATTAAAATGTCATAGTATAATATGCCATGAAAATATTCATGAAAACTGAGATCAATTCAATCAATCAATCAATTTTATTTATAAAGCCCAATATCACAAATACAATTTGCCTCACAGGGCTTTACAGCATACGACATCCCTCTGTCCTTTAGACCCTCACAGCGGATAAGGAAAAACTCTCCAAAAAAAACCCTTTACCGGGGAAAAAAACGGTAGAAACCTCAGGAAGAGCAACTGAGGAGGGATCCCTCTTCGAGGATGGACAGACGTGCAATAGATGTCGTACAGAACAGATCAGCATAATAAATTAACAGTAATCTAGATAGTATAGTATGTTTTATACTTTGATGAAAATGTCATTGTATAGTATGCCATGATCAAATTGTTACAGTACGGCATGCCATTTCACTAAAAAAGACAAAATATTAGAATACAATGTCAAATCGTGGCAAAGTTGAGACTACAATGAAAGTTTTCATGAAAAATGTCATAGTATTGTATACAATAACATTTTTTTTTTTTAGCAAAAATGTCATAATGGCATCCTGTACAAACAATAGTTTTTTCATTAAAATTGTCATAGTATAAAACATTGTTCAAATCTTCATGAAAAAAGATAGAATATTATACTATGACATTTTTAACGCTTTTTTCAACAAACTATACTTTGACTGTTTTCGGTATACTATACTATGACCTTTGTAACACTTTTTTCAACCTACAATATTGTGACTTTTTCGACATGAAATTGTTAACACTTTTTGACATAATATATTCTGACTGCTTTCGACATACTATACATTGGCTTTTTTCAACATATTATGCCAAGACGTTTTTAACAATTTTTTCAACATACTATACTGCCTTTTTTTAACCACTATACTATGAAGTTTTTAACAATTTTGTTGACATACCAACACTGACTTTTGTCGACATACTATACCATGAAGTTTTTAATGCTTTTTTCAACATACTATATTATGATGATTTTAAACGTTTTTTCAATATATTATAGTATGATGTGGTATGATTAATAAAAAGTGTTAAAATGTCATAGTAAAGCAAGTCGAAATATATCATAGTATAGTATGTTGAAAACTGTGTGAAAAACATTACAGTATTGTATTTGGAAAAAGTCATAGTATAATTAGTATAGTATGTCAGTAACAGTTTCTGTATAGTATGTCGAAAATGCTTAAAAATCAAAGTATAGTATGTTGAAAAAAGTCATAGTATAGTATTTCGAAAACAGCTTTAACTAGAAAAACACTCGGAGAGCGCAGACCTCCACCAAGTAGCTCGGATTTCCTGCTATTTTATTATGTTATCCACTTCGCTTCAACCGATCACCACCAAAACTTTATCATCTGTTCCTTGTCCCATTATCAACCTTTCATCAAAATCTGTTCAGAACTTTTTGAGTTATTTTGCAGACAAACAGACAAACAGACCAGTGCCGGTCAAAACATAACCTCCTTGGCGGAGGTAAAAATTCATGGTATAGAATATCAAAAACCTTTATAGTGTTTTTTTTTTTTTTTTTTTAAATAAATCATTGTGTAGTATATCGAAAAAAGTTAAAACTAGTATAATTTTTCGCCAACAGTGTTAAAAATGTCATAGTATTGTATGTTTGAAAATGTCATGGTATAGTATGTCGAAAGTGTTTAAAACATCAAAGTATAGTATGCTGAAGAAAGTCATAATAAAGTATAATAAAAGAATGAAAGTGTAAAGAATGTCATATATAAAAAGTGTTCAAGTATTGTATTTCAAAAAAGGCATAGTATAGTATAATGAAAACTGTTAAATATGTCATACCATAGTATGTCAAAAAAGTTATAGTATGTCTATAACAGTCATAATATAGTATGTCAAAAAAATGTTTAACAAGTCATAGTATAGTATGTTGATTACAGTCATATGAAGTATGTCGAAAAAGGTCAAAACAGGTAAAGTATAGTATGTTGATGTTTTAAAAAACAGTATTACAAATGTAATGGTATAGTATGTCAAAAAAGTCATCATGGAATAAGAAAAAATTGTTTAAAACATCACAGTATGTCCAAAAGTGTGAAAAAACATCATAGTATTGTATGTCGAAAAGAAGTTTAAAAAGTCATAGGATTCTATGTTGAAAAACAGTGAGAAATGTCATAGTATAGTATGTCCAAAAAAGTCATATAGTATGTAAATGGATCTGGTAAATGGACCTGGTAAATGGACCTGCACTTTTATGGTGCATTACTAGTCTTCTGACCACTCAGAACGCTTTTTACACTACTGAGTCACATTCACCCATTCACACACACATTCACACACTGCTACTCAGTAACTATTCACATGCTCTCACAAACCAATGGAGCAGCTGTCAAGAGCAATATGGGGTTCTGTATCTTGCCCAGGGATACTTCGACATGCAGACTAGAGGAAAAAAGTATGTCGAAAAAAGTCATGGTATAGTATATCAGAATTTTTTTTTTTAAAGTAAGGGTTTTGTATGTCAATAAGAGTCATAGTATAGTACATTGTAAAATTTTATCAAAGCATGGTTCATTGAAAAAAGTCATGGTATAGTATGTTGAAAAAAGTTATAACAAAAAGTCATAGTGTAGTATGTCAAAAACAATGTTTAAAACATCATAGTATTGTATGTCATAAAACATCATTGTAAAATATAGTATGTTGAAAAGTTTTAAAATGTCTTAGTATAGTATGTTGAAGAAAGTCATAGTATAGTATGTTGTTAACAGTCATAGTATAGCATGTTGAAGAAAGCTTTACAAACGTCGTAGTATAGTATGTTGAAAAATATCATTATATTTTATGTCAAAAAGTGTTAAAAAAAAGTCATAGCATAACATGTCGTACTTCGGGACGGCAGTAGCTCAATCCATAGGGACTTGGGTTGGGAACCAGAGGGTCACCTGTTCAAGTCCCCATCTGGACCAAAATATGGAGCGTGGACTGGTACTGTAGCTGAAGAGGTGCCAGTTCACCTGTGTGTAATTGACAAACAGAGTGAAAAAAATGGAATTTCCCCTTGGGGATTAATAAAGTATATGAAATTAAAAAAATAAAATTAAATTAAATGTCGACAACTGTGTTAAAAATGTCATGGTATAGTATGTCGATGAAGTTACAGTATAGTATGTCGAAAGTGTAAAAAACGTCTTGGTATTGTATTTCAAAAACAGTCATAGTGTAGTACAGTATGTCGATAACTGTCATAGTATAGTTCACTAACAAAGACCACACCAATAAGATAAAGATTTTGAATGACTTATTGCATATGATGGATTATAGGTTCTGAGGAAAGCGTTAAGGGGTGAGGATCGAGGGATTAGGAATGAAAGGATGTGGATGGGGGATAAAGGGATGAGGGTTGAAGGTCGACTGGGTGGGGGATGAAGGGTTGAGAGTTGAATGGATGAGGGATGAAGGGTTGAGGGATGAAGAGATGAGGGTAAAGGGTCGAATGGATGAGGGATGAAGGGTTGAGGGATGAAGGTTAAGGGTCGAGGGTTGAATGGATGAGGGATGAAGAGTTGAGGGATGAAGGTTGAGGGTCGAGGGTCGAATGGATGAGGGATGAAGGGTTGAGGGATGAAGGGTAGCAGGGATGAGCGTCAAGGGTCGAATGGATAAGGGATGAAGGGTTGAGAGATGAAGGTTGAGGGTCGAGGGTTGAATGGATGAGGGATGAAGGGTTGAGGGATGAAGGGTAGCAGGGATGAGGGTCAAGGGTCGAATGGATAAGGGATGAAGGGTTGAGGGATGAAGGTTGAGGGTCGAGGGTCGAATGGATGAGGGATGAAGGGTTGAAGGATGAAGGGTAGCAGGGAAGAGGGTCAAGGGCCAGATGGATGAAAGGTTAGGGATGGCAGGGTAAGGATCAAGGGATGTTGAGTGAGGAATGAAGGTATGAGGGTTGAGGGATGAAGGGTTGAGGGATGAATAGATGAGGGTTGAAGGGATAGAAGACTAAGGGTTGAGGGATGAAGGCTGGGTTTCTGGGTAGACTAAGGGTTGAGGGATGAAGGCTGGGTTTCTGGGTAGCTGGCGAGCACGATGATGAATGTGTTGAGTCAAAGGCAGGAACACAGGAGGGATCCTGGGAGTGAGACTGAATGTGGGAGCTGTCTCTTCGTGAGCTCGGCTTCGGATAGAGCCCGAAAGAGAGCTTCAAGAGTGCATGGGAGTTTTGAATCATAGCTCATATGTGGGATGTTTACTAAAGACGACAGCACCCTGGAATTTAAATGTGGTCAAGAATTTTCTGCCTATAAATAGTTGCAGTGGCTCCGTGCGAAGAGATAATCCAAGTAAACAGTCGAAAGGTCGGAGGCTGCAGCCGATTGTCAGAATTTCTGTAATTAATAACGGGAAAGCAAGAGTCGGCAATTGAGGATATGGGACACTCGGATTGATGAAATGGTGCGGGGGTGGGGCTGGCTGAGTTTGTTTATTACAAAATGTTGGGGAAGGTTAAACAAATGAGAGAAGGGGATAAACATGGGGCAGGAGGTTGTCCATTAATGCTTGTCTGGGACGGATATATAAGGATCTGGCAGGAGGAAATGGTTACGACTGTTGCAAACGTGGGAGCGAATGTTGTGGCCAACGGTGGTACAACTGGTAAATTGTGGTGCGTGGTATAACTGAATGAGCGTGATGTCTAGAGAGGAAAAGGCGAGCTGACGCTGGCTAGTAAGGTGGGCTGAGGGTGTGCTTTGGACGAGATCTTTTCAAATAGCTTTCTGTGAGGCTGATGGAGGG
The DNA here is from genome assembly GCA_026686955.1 of Epinephelus cyanopodus. Classification (NCBI taxonomy): domain Eukaryota; kingdom Metazoa; phylum Chordata; class Actinopteri; order Perciformes; family Serranidae; genus Epinephelus; species Epinephelus cyanopodus. Next base: position 2,807,624 of record CM048931.1, on the reverse strand, counting down.
TTTTCCGGTTGTGGAACTGATTAGACGGGTGTGACAATGTGATGAAGTCTTCGAATTCTAATGGTTTTGGGTCTGTGTAGCTGTTTGGAGTTAGACGACAGGCAGAAACTCACTCCCACACAAGTGTGGGATTTCACAAATGCTCATCCTTTATTTTTTTACATCAGCTTAAAAACACTCCAACATTACCAAGCCTGGTTGTACGGCTACTACATTTTCACACATGAACATAATAGTCGCCACACGTACTTACAGCCATCACTGTTGTTTTTAGAGACAAAAGAAAAAGCAAGAGCACATAGGTATCCGTCTGACCAGCGTTGGGTGCGCTCTCAACAGACTCAAATCAAAACAGGCGCTGCTTGATGACGTTGCTATTAAGCAGAGAATGCAGAGATGACAAGAATGAAGGAATGAATGAACAAACACAGGGTTATTGTTTGTTAGTTAGTTTGTTTTACTTGTGTGGTTTCCCTTTGTATGAATTAAATCAGCAATGGCTACTTTTACTTTTAATTGTAGCATATTGCAAAAAAAAGTCAAAGTTGAAACAACTGTTAAAAATGTCATTGTATAGTATTTTGAAAAAAGTCATAGTATAGTACATCAAAAAAGTTTTGAAGTTATAGTGTAGTATGTTGAAAAAAGTCAGTGTTATATGTAGAAATAAAGTTTAACAAATCACAGTATAATATGTCCATAACAGTGATAGTATAGTATGTTGAATAAAGTCCTAGCATAGTATGTCAAAAAGTGTTTAAAACGTCATAGTATAGATTGCCAAAAAAGTCATATTATACTATGAATAAAGTGTTAAAAACATAACAGTATATTTTTTTTCAAAAGATTACAAAAACATCATAGTATAGTATGTAAAAAAAAAATAATCATAGAATAGTGTGTTGAAAAAAGTGTTAAAAATGTCAGTTCAGTAAAAACTCATAGAATAGTATGTTGAAAAAATTGGTAAAAATGTCATAATATAGTATGTTGAGTCACAGTCTTAGCATAGTATGCCATACAATTTTTTTAAGAAAACCATCATAGTATGGAATATCATATATTTTGAATAAAAATGTTATAGTATAGTATGGCAAAACATTTTCTCTAAAATGTCATAGTATACAGGTCCTTCTCAAAAAATTAGCATATTGTGATAAAGTTCATTATTTTCTGTAATGTACTGATAAACATTAGACTTTCATATATTTTAGATTCATTACACACAACTGAAGTAGTTCAAGCCTTTTATTATTTTAATATTGATGATTTGGGCAAAAAAGTAAAGAAAAACCAAAAATCTGTATCTCAAAAAATTAGCATAACATGAGAAGGTATTCTAAACGAGCTGTCAACCTAATCATCTGAAGCAACGAATTAACTCGAAACACCTGCAACAGATTCCTGAGGCCTTTAAAAACTCCCAGCCTGCTTCATTACTCAAAACCGCAATCATGGGTAAGACTGCCGACCTGACTGCTGACTGTCGTTATATATTTTGAGTAAAAATGTCAATCAGTCAGTCAATTTTATTTATAAAGCCCAATATCACAAATCACAATTTGCCTCACAGGGTTTTACAGCATACGACATCCCTCTGTCCATTAGACCCTCACAGCGGATAAGGAAAAACTTCCCAACTTCCCAACTTTAATGGGGAAAAAAAACGGTAGAAACCTCAGGAAGAGCAACTGAGGAGGGATCCCTCTTCCAAGACTGACAGACGTGCAATAGATGTCGTACAGAATAGATCAACACAATAAATTAACAGTAATCCGTATGACACAATGAGACAGAAAGAGAAAGAGACAGAGAGAGATGCAGGACAGGACGGTAATGATAGTAGCTTACAACAACATTAATGAAAGTAATAATATTAAGATTAATAATAATATATTAATATCTGATAGTATACATGTGTGATAATAATCATGTGTATAATAACAGTACAAGTATGACTAATGATGCAGCAGCAGCAGGAGGCATCTGGCAGGACCACAACAGCAGCACAACCACACACGTCACACCATCCAGGCACCGCTGCAATACGAGTTGACCTGAGAGACAGTGGAGCACAAAGGCTCCGGAGAAGAAGCCGAGTTAGTGACATCCAGAATGGCTGAGTTAGGCCGGGTACTATGAGCTCTCTATGACGGAGCTTGACCATTTAGAGCTTTATAAGTTAACAATAGGATTTTAAATTCAATTCTGGATTTTGCAGGGAGCCAGTGCAGAGAAGCTAAAACAGGAGAAATATTATCTCGTTTCTTAGTTCCTGTTAGTACACGTGCTGCTGCATTCTGGATTAGCTGGAGAGTTTTTAAGGACTTAGTAGAGCTACCTGATAATAGAGAGTTACAGTAATCCGGCCTTGAGGTAACAAAAGCGTGGACCAATATTTCTGCATCTTTTCGGGTCAGGATAGGCCTAATTTTCGCAATATTACGCAGATGAAAAAATGCAGTCCGTGAGGTTTGTTTTAAATGAGAACTGAAAGACAGATCTTGATCAAATGTTACTCCGAGGTTTCTTACGGTAGTGCAAGAGGCCAGAGCAATGCCATCGAGAGAAACTATGTCATCAGATAAAGAGTCTCTGAGCTGTTTGGGGGCAAGAATAGTAACTTCAGTTTTGTCTGAATTTAACATCAGGAAATTGGTGCTCATCCAGGCTTTTATGTCTTTAAGGCAATTATGAAGTTTAGTTAAATGATTACTTTCTTCTGGCTTCATAGACAAATACAGCTGTGTATCACCCTCATAACAATGGAAATTTATAGAGTGATTTCTAATGATGTTACCTAAAGGAAGCATATATAGAGTAAATAGGATTGGTCCAAGCACAGAACCTTGCGGAACTTCAAAACAAACTTTAGTATGTAAGGATGATTCATTATGAATGTGAACAAACTGAAAACGATCAGATAAATAAGATTTAAACCAGCTTAAAAGAATGTCTTAGTATAACTTAATATAAATTTTATGAAAAATATCATAACATATATATATATAATATCATAGTATGCTATATATTTTTTGAATTAAAATGTTATAGTATAGTATGGTATTGTATTGCATGCCATAAAATGTTATAAAACATAATGCCATAAAAAGTCATTGTGTAGTATGCCATGAAAATTTCCATAAAAAAATGTCATAGAATGTCATGCCACTGAAAAGTCATAAAATGTAACAAAATAAAAGGGAAAAAAAAGGTCATGGTATGGTATGTCATAAAAATGTCGTAAAATTTGCCTTAAAAAGTGATTAAATGTCATAGTATAGTTTGCCATAAATAAATGCTACAAAAAAGTCAGTTTCAAATGTTTTTATTGAGATTTGTACAATTACTATAAATAAAAAATAATATATATTTATGGTAGACAGCCTTAATTGTCACTGAAATGACTGATCGACTTTAATACTTTAAGATCCAGCAGATACCCTGTAACATCTGATGGGCTGAAGAAAGCGTTTATGTTGTACAGCTGCCTGAAATAGTTATTAAGTGACAGAAAATGCTTTATGATAAAAAATAGTATAGATAGGAAACTTAATTATTTAGCAGAGACTTAAATTACTATCTCACACTCATGCTACTCAGACCTATTAAAACCTTTAATGTGGCATTACAGTGCTGAGACTTAACGTCAAAGATACTAAATACGAATACACACAAATGCCTTAAACATGTTTATAGGTTCTTACAGTTTACACACATTTGTAGGTTGTCGTGAAGCAGCTCAGAAGCGGCGACATCAGCAGCAGAATTCTGACCAGCTGTGTTAATATTCATCCTCACTCAGGGGTACATGATAAGTTAATAGCTTCACTTCAGTCTTTTACTCAGTCATTACAATCGACCGTTTCATTATGAGCTCTGCTGTTTCCAAGTGTCCTTGAGCAAGAAAGTGAATATCTGAGCTGCTGCTGGCTTCCTGCTGACCTCTGATCCCTCTGATGAAATCTAAACCAGCTCCTCATTAAACTCTGTGGAATATGATAACTGAAACTCGCCCTGAAACATGCAGTGAATACTTTTTAATGTTTTTTAAAGACATTATGAAATATAAAAGATGAATCCTGTCTTTCACCCTGAATGGATTATCCTCAGGCAGAAGCTAAGACTAACACTACACTTATTCCTCTTCTTTTGGTTTGTCTTCCTGCAGGACGACAAACTGGACGTGTCCACCCCAAAGATGTACAGCTCCTTCATTCCCAACGGCCGGGCGGAGCCTCATCTCCACACCCCTGGACATCAGGGCCTGCCGCTGGGAGACCCCGACCTCAGCCTTTCCCAGGTAGGGCGGCTCCTCCGGAAGGGGCAGCCTAGATTGGTTCATGATAAAATAGTGTCATTACATTTAATATGAAAGGTCAGTTCACCAGCCATGTTAGTCCTCCTCAGTCTGTGGATACGGTTTATAGCCCCGAAGATGTCATAATGATGTCAACAGAGATATCTCAGTGTGTGCTTGAAAACTTAGTGAGAGAAAAGCCCTTTTTAGATAGGAATTGTGCAAATTTGCAGGAAAGCCCAATCAGTCTTTTTTCAGCATTGGCAGTATAAAAACAAAATTGGGCAGTGTAGCAAAATGCTGCCTACCTAATTTTGTTTCTACAGAATCCGCCTTTTTCGGGGCAATGGGGGGCGTGAGCAAGTAACAAAACGTGTAGCTCAGCATGTGACGTAAACAGTGACATGGGAAGGAAACCACAGCTAGTCAGTCCTTCGGCGATTCTCTCGTAAGTCAGCCCGTCCTTTACCGTCCCCGTCATCTGACGGTTAATGGCCTCTTCGTTTGCGAGGGCAAGGAGGGCACGCAATTCCTTGTCCCTCCAATTGCTCATCTTTACAGTGTCTGTCAGGTTTGCGTTTCCCTCTTGCTACTCGCTGCCCGCTAATTCCTGCTATCAGCTGTTTCCTGTTTATCCACTGCCAGTGGGTCATGCTGCAGTGTTTTTGGAGTTTAGAATGATGACCTGTTTGAGTTTACAGTGTCTTACCATGGGTCTGACCTCTGTTTAGTCTCTGTCTCAGGGTGATGGAGAGCTGTCCGGCCTGCCCACGCCCGACTCCACCCCGGAGCTGCCCATCAAGAACATGAAGGCCCTGAGGCACCATCAGTATGAGAGGAACCAGAATTGCAACAATGCCAAGGACAGCAACCCCATATCTGGGCCCAGCTGCTCCGGATCCAGTCTGGGTTTCATGGCTGTTGTTGGGAACTCTTTGAACCAGCAGGTGTTTCCCTTCTCTCATCACCACGGCAACAGTTTAAGCAACGGAGCGGCTCATGGAGCGGGCGCCTCTTCGACTTCACTGCACCTCCCTGAGGAGAGGAAGATCTTGAATGATGAGCGAGCAGCAGCAGCAGGAGGGGGAGGAGGTGGGGGAGTCCCCCATCACCACCACTCCCAGCAGTCCCTCCCCCAGACAGTGGTGGATGTGTCGGCGCTGGATGAGCTGCTCAAACACATCCATGAGGTCAGTGCGTCAGGCACTGGAGGCATCAAGGTCCTCACCTCCACCTCCTCCTCCTCTCTGTTCCATGGGGCATCCTCGTCCTCCTCTGGAGGACATCATCATAATCATCACCATCATCATCATTCTAATAATCACCACAGCCACACCCGCACCCATCACTACAACCATAGCCATAGCAACCACCAAAACAATAACAGCAGCAGCGGCAGCAGTCACCATCAACAGCAGCAGATCCCTGAGACAGAATCAGGTTCGTATTACAGCACCTCCACACTGCCAAGGGACGGCCTCCCCAAACGCCTGGACGCTCCAACTCAAAACTCCACCTCATCCTCTGCCACCTCCTCTTCTTCCTCCTCTTCATCCTCCAACAACCCAACCTCCTCCACCTCCATTCCGTCTTCTTCCTCTTCTTCCTCCTCAACTCCACTCCAGCAGCAGGTGATTCTAGAAAGACCTGGAGGAAGCAGTGTCTCAGTGACACGCCACCATTCCCAGCGCCACTCGCTCATCAAGATGGGCAGCGGGGGCAACGCAGTGCCCCGCCACCACAGCTTTAACCAACGAGGGCCACAGCACGCACACATTCTAGCCAGAATGAACACGAACAGCAGTAGCAATGGCCCCCCGTGCACCAGTGCAGCAGCTAATGTGAACGCTGATACCAATGGCGAGAGACAGCGGCCGTCCATTGCCAGCGCCTGCCTGACAAGGCAGCACAGTTACAGCGAAGGGCCACACATGCAGCGGGCAGCAATTGTCCGGAGAACGGCGTCGCTCAAACCCCAAGTTCCGCCAAAACCTCTGTTCCTTCCAAACACGGCGACATCACCGGTAGCAGAGGCAGGAAAATACAACTACTGAGACTGAGGGAGGAAGTGGCACGATTCTAACATGGCTACTACAGTCTTCGCAGAGCAAAGCACTCTGACATGTCTGCAGGGCCTGTGAGAAAAGACAAAATGAGAGCATTGATGGGATGAAGAGACACAAGAGACTTCAGAGCTGTTTGTTCCCATCACTACTCATTATAACCCTTCAGTTGTGATTCCTTTCCTACTGAGAGGACGCCGCCTGTCGCCCTATCTGAGTCAGAACCACTGCATTGTAGCCCTAAACAGAGCCACAGAGACACTGATCTACAAATAAACAAGATCTCTGACTCATCTCTCCGGGCAGGCGGGGCCACTCGCTTGTGGCGACTTTCCTCTTACAACAGACTGCAGATCAAAACCAGCTCAGACGAGTCTAAGAAACATTCCAAAAGCAGGGTGAAGGATGTTAATGATTCAAAAGGATTCCCCAAGGCTTGAGGTGGCCTGAAAAAATTCTTGATTAATGCAGTTTCCTTATGAGCGCTTTGATCTAATGTCCCCGGTTGTTGCACCTTGGCACAAGGCCTGGATTTAATTTGCAAAGATTAAAAAAAAAAAAAAAAAACAAGCAGAAAACTGGACTGCGGCAAACCCCACATGAACTGAGTCCAGGACCCCTGGGAGTGTTGGACATTGCTCCAGGATGATGAGATATCTTTCCACAGGAGAAATCCAACAGAAATGCCCAGAGGGTCGCTCCTGTCTTTTGGAAGTCTGTTTGTCCCTCTGAATCTGGTCTGGATAATAAAAATTGACAAAAGGGTTCTCTCTCTGCTCTGTGATGAAAACTCCAAAAGGAGAAAAAAAGGAAAAAAGTTGTGAAGGTTTTGTTATCACGTCCGACACTTCAAGATGATGGGATGTTCAGGAGATGGAGATTTTTGTACACCAACACATCAGCAACACTTTGAGGAATGTGAGGAGACAAAGAGAGAATTGCTTCATGAGCTACTGTATAAAATGTCAGAATCCAGCAGACACAGAGATCCAGATCAGAGCAGCCGTCACTGACAGTACATACAAAACACATGAATGTCCTTTTTTGTACCATATTGGTATCTGAACCACAAACGAAGCATTAATCGAGCTGTGTTTTCCACAAAGCCCAGCAGGTGAATGAGGGAGGATTTCTGATAAATCAGTTCCTCCAATTAAAAATTCATACACTCAGTATACTTAATACTCCTTCACTTTAGTAATTTGTGTGTTCAAATTACTGAATTGATTCCCTTGAATTAATAACTGCTCTCAAAAGACTTAATTTGCCCTCTCCCCTCTCTTTTGCATCTGTTTTTATCTACGAAGAGCTCCACAAGCTCTGAGCTGAGTTTTTATTAACCGCAGGATCAGTAAAATGTCAAAGATCAAATCAAACTGTATTTAATCAAAGAGGCCAACTGTTCATTTCAGGGTATCAATTAAGTAATGTGACGGAGCTGTTTATCAAAAGTTTTCTCATCACCTGCTGAGTTTGTTTTGACGGGACACTTACAGTCTGCAGCGGAACAACAGGTGAACCTGTCTGAGCAGCAGAAACAGCTCACAGAATGAAATGTATACCAGCGTTTGGCCTTTTTACTAAAATGTCAGTTCACCCAAACTTAAAAAAGACAACAGGTTTCTCTCTTACCTCTAGTGCAGCTGTTCCCAAAGCGGGTATCGTGGCCCCCCTCAGGTGCTGACAGGATGGAACAAGGGTTGTTCATTTCCATCGTTTTCACTGTACATTTATCATTAGAGACATTTATTTACTTTCTGTCAAAAAAGAAAAGAAGCAATAAACATCAAAAGTTACTGTAGTAGCAAGACAAAGAGTCAAATGACCTGCATGACAACCTGCAGTATACATAGTTATATGTTTCACTTTCAAGTAAAATTTTAAAGACAGATAACCCTTGTTTTAGTTGAGTTTCCGCTGTGTGTTGACTGCAAGGTCAGTGAGGACGGGTGGGAACTGCTGCTCTGGTGATATGTAGCCATGCAGATAGTTCTGGATTTGAGTTGTATGGGTCTCAGATTCAGTGGAGGTTAATGAGTTTGTGACAGCCCAGAAAATGTCCCAGTTACCCTGAATCATCTGCAGACCACAGTAGAGACAGTTTTTAGACAGACTGTTTTTTCATTAGAAAGTAGACTAAAACAGAGGTCGTCATGAGTCCAAAGTGATGGATCTGAACCCTGATGGACAGGAAAAATTTGTTCTGAGATTCGACTGGATGGGGTAATTTCTTAAGAATATATTAATTCAACCTGTTTTTGTCTGAAATGTTAGAGTACTGACTCAGTGCATGTCTGACAGGGGAAAGTTTATTTTTTTATTATTTATTTTGTTGTTGTGATGTGACAAAGTATCCTCATACAACGATTCCTATGATTCATTCACTGTCCGTAACCACTTATCCTGTTAGGGATCCCAGCTGACAGTGGGACCCTGGACAAGTCGGCAGACTATTACAGGGCTGACACACTCACATTCACACCTTTGGACAATTTAGAGTCAGAAGTTAAACTGACATGCATGTGCATGTCTCTGGACAGTGGGAGGAAGCTGGAGCACCTGAAGAAAACCCACACTGACATGGGGAGAACATGCAAACTCTGCAGAGAGGGGCTCCCCTACCCTGGGTTCAAATCAGGAACCCTCTTGCTGTGACTATACCAACCACTGCACAACCTTGTAAGGATTCCTATGATTCCTTTCATTCATTCATGTTCTAACTGCTTCATCCTCTAGATGGTGGGGGGGCCTATTCCAGCTGACATCGGGCGAGAGGCAGGGTACACCCTGGACAGGTCGCCAGACTATTGCAGGGCTGACACATAGAGACAATATCCAACAAAAATGCACACTAGGGATGCATGATATTGGATTTTTTGCCAATATCTGATCTGCCATTATGTAACAACTCATTTGACCGATAACCAATACTGATATTGATATATCCACTTTTTGTTATTGTTTTGTTGTCATTTAAGATCATCAAGTCTCTTCTGTCATGGAATTAACATCATAATTTCATCTAATTGTAGGACTGCATCCCTAATGCATGCACAAGAGTTTGTATGATATCTGCCAACACCCCAGTTGGCAGCAAAGAATTCACAGAAAAGTTATGGCCAATTTGACATTTACGAGCGCGAATCTCCAATGTCCGACTGCGCTGAATGCAGCACGAGATAACGCCAAAGCGGCAACAGACTGCTTTGTTTGGAAAACTGAGTGGAGCCAGAGGGGCAGCCTATTGCAGGAAGACCTCTGAGTATGTTAACCTTGATATGAGGGAAACTCTGGGTTTCAGTTCCAGAAAGAGGTAAATCAAACTCTGAGTCAGTCACCATGACAACTGAGTCTGTGAACAGGTTAGTCTCCTCCCTCTTAACGCACTGTTTCATTTCCTCATTCATTCAGTGCGTGTCAAAGCTTGTATCGAAGCGCGTTAATTAGCGGAGATTTACCGTCTGTCACAGTCTAAATCCTGCTGGATATTAGTTTGTTTGTTATTCAGGACTGTCTTAAGTTTATGCACATCAATCATTTCTTTGGACATCAGTTTTTGTCTTTACATTCAAATATTACACAGCGAGAATTCACTCTCAGCTCAGAATCAAACCTCTGTCCTTTTATTATTTATTATTTTTTATAACACTGCACAAGGATCAGACTGTCAGTCTGTTAGAGCAGCTCCCACATGTTTATTGCACATAATGTGTAGGTCTAATTATTTACATTTTAAAAATCGGTATGAAGTTTTAGACACGTAGTATCAATGACTAATGATCTCCATCACTGATGTCATTGGTCGCACTGATGGAACATAATTCCTATAGCCTAATATTGGGGATTATATGTTAATATTTCTCAGTGAGCAATGGTGCAGTATTTCAGTGTCTTTAAATTTACTACATTTGTAGCTGAAATAAAGTCACTGAATGCTGTTGAGTCAAGATACAAATAGATGTCCAACATTTTAAAATCTACTGTATTTTAACGTCATTGCTTTTCGAGTGCAAATCACCAAACATATTATTACTGGGTCAGACTGTGAGTTTACAGTCAAGTCTTTATGTCTTTGATCTATTGCCTAGCCTATATGTTTTAAATCTTCCTATTTTTCAGTTGCTGCCTCCTGTGTTTTTCCCCATCAGATTAAATCTGAACAAATATATTAATATATATTATTAATATAATGTAATGTATCGACAGCCTGATACACAGTCAGATTCCACCACTTTATCTTTATTAAGGAAATGTAAGTCTGATAAATGATGAATAAACTTTTTTATTAACTTTATGGTTAACTTATTTAGCTACACTTTCCTCGCTCTGACTCAGGCTCTTCTTTTAAAGATAAACGTGTACTGTCTGCTACACATGTATTAATATCTCTACATCCACTGGATTAAAATGGAGGCGCTGTCTTTTATTTACCTGTTGCCATGGTGAATTGTGGAGTCGGAGCTCCATTGATGATGGCTTTTTATTTTCTGCTTAAGTCAGAGTGAACATACTCAGAGTTGACTGAACTAACTCAAATCAGCTGTTCTGGAACTGCTAACTCAGAGTTTCCCATCTCAGGGTAAATCAACTCAGAGTTCAGGGTTAGACTCAGGGTTTGTTGAACCTCCCTCAACACTTATTCCTAATATGAACTGTTTCACATGAAACCTCAAATGCAAGACATTGATTGGATGAGATTAACTTTGTCTGTGTGAGTTTGTAAATGGCAGCCCGTGTCCTTATGTAGTGTAAACAAAATACTATTTCTCATCAAACTGTGATAACTGTGATCAAATTCAGTATATATATGTCTGCCATATGTTGCCACCCCTCAAAAATTCCTGCCCCCCTCTTGCCACCCATAAATAATTTTCTAGATCCACCCCTGACTGAAAGTTACATAATTAACATAAAGTTACTGAGATCAGGTTTAGTAAAAGAAACATGGTGATGACATACCTTAAAATGACTCAAAGTTCACATGGCACGGAACACCTGTCTCCTGGGGAACATCATGGGGTTTGTGACCCATCCACCACCCCAACCTGCCTCCTTACTGGACTCGCTCAGGACTGTTTCAACTTTACTCCTGCCAAGGCATTGGTCATGTGATCACAACCTTTCAAAATACCTGCATTACTTTTTGTAGGAAAACGTATGAACAGTGCATGAGAAAAGCTTGGATGTGAGCTGCTGTAATGCCTGCCAGTTTCTGATAGTTCTACACGGCTCAGATCCCTCATCATATCAACATGATACACTTAGTTAACTCGATTGATTCTCCACAATTCAATAGCTCAGTTCAATTCACAGAAACTATGAGCACCAAAGTAAAATTACTCAGATTTACCGGCACGGTAAACAAGAGAGACAGAAATGAGTTGATTATTTGTATTCCTTTAGTTCACAAGGTTCCAACAATGAAAAAAATCAAAACATTTCCTCATACAATTTGTTGAAGCTCTGAATATTGTCCAGCTCACTCTCCCTCTTTCCTCTGCTCCACCTCAAACTACCTGGCACTGCTACTTTTTTTTTTTTTCGCTTTACCTTTTTTTTTTGTAATCTGATCCTAAATCAGTCTCTCGAGGATGTTGCAATTAACAACAATCGCAATGCAAATTCAGCCAATCCTAGTGAATTCTGCATGATCTTGCAATTTTGTCCAAACCTCGCAACTTTACGGCAAATATGACTGTATTTACCAAAATCTCATTTCATTGTAGAGCTGCGTGCAGCACTGTGATTCAGCACTTGTACCTTTCTTATTCTGTGGGAAACACTGAATGCTCATAATGATAGGATCCACATTTTCATTTGCTCCCCCACTTTACAATAATATGCAAAACAGCAGGGCTGCCCCTGACTAAGAATATTCCTAGTCGAACAATGGTCATCATTTAGGGTCATTAATCGACTAGTCGCCAACATGTTTACAATGTTAATTTAATTATTAAATTAGATATTTTGGTGATCTGAGTTGAAGGTGTGAGAGAGAAAAGTATCAGTAACATTGTCAACATTGTGAAATACAAAACCGTACAAATGGGCCTTCATAGGCCTACATTTTATCTACAAGTGCATGTCACACATTGAGCAAGCCACCAGTTAATTATGCTGTCGGCAAAGTGGTAATGGTTGTACTAAGTGGCTAATGGGCATATAGCTACTTACACGTTTCAGATGATAGGGTGAATTCACCTAATGTGGGACACTGCCTAATGTGGGACACTTAAGCTTAAGCAGGTATGGGTCTTCCCCTTGCAAAAGAAAGTTAATGTAACTGTGAGCTCACACAAGCTGTGATATCACATGATCAAAATTACATGACATCTGAAATGTCCAATCATTTACTGGGGCAGGGCAGCCCTCAAACAGGAAGCACTCTGTGTGAAGACCACCAAGAGGTTAGTGACATAGTGTTCAGACAAAGTTGATATTAACGGCATACATTTCTTACAAAAAACAATATTGCTAATTGTCTATCAGAATGTGTTTGTAATATGTTTATGCATCACAAAATGTCCTAATGTGGTGTAAATATTCTTAATATTTAGAATTTCAATCAAAAATTCCTATGTCCCACTTTAGGAAACATGTCTAATGTGGGACAGCTCTAAATGTGCATCTGTTCGGCAAAACTGTGTAGTTGAATATACTGAGCAATAGCAATGGTTGTTTACATGATTTTATTGTTATAATGCATTATTTAGGATATTTTAAATAAAGAGCAAACGTTTTTCAATAACTGGGAATTTCTGTATCATTGTATCAAATGCTAAAATGGTTTAGGAGTTTTTTTGTTTCTAACTATTGACTTTTTTTTAATAATGTTCATGATAAATGTTTAAATTCAGAAGTTAGCACAGGATATCCCATTATTGATTAATTAAATGGAATGTATTTCAGATCACAGTGGCAAAGGCGAGTAAGGCAGGGAGATGAAACGAGGGAAAGAAAGAAAGAAGGGAAAGAAAGCTCAACCACAGAATGAGGGGAACCATAGCAGAGTTCAGAGAGATTGCTGGGGCTGGTGGAGTCCCACAACTGAGGCTGCAGGGCCTGGAATGTCCCAAAATCCATGCTACAACTCAGGGTTAAAGGTGTGTAGGCGTGTAGACGACTATGGAATAAAACATGGAGCACTATTACAACCCTATCTATTTTATTTGCTGTTGTTTGATTTGCCATTAACAGCAATAACATTAAAGGTTATTTTAGTAAACAGACATGTTTGAAAATTAGCATTTATTATGTGAATTAAGGTGACTTTTAAACAGACCTTTCAGTGTCACACATTAGGGAAATGACTGTCCCACATTAGGAAATGCTGACTGCCCGAGACAACTTGGCAATCAGAATTTTGATATGTCATTTCTTTTAGGAATGTAATATTAGTATTTTTTCTTTTGATTTTATTAGATCACAAACTGGGGATTTCAGAATGGTACTGGATGTATATTGAAAGTGTTTACTTCATATCAAAATATAGACCAGAAGTCTGAATTGCAAAAAATGTCCCACATTAGGTGAATTCACCCTACGTCATGTTTGTAGTCGACGAATTAAGATGGGTTTACATATCACTGTGGGTCATCCTTTACCTTCTCAAAATGATCCCACACTTTGGATTTGCTGTCCAACAAGTTGTTAACTAGCCTGTGGAACAACCACAAGTGCCAGCCCTGGAAATTAGGGGCCGTACAGATGCCACGCCTTTAACCGCCTGGAAAACACAAGGTTGGGCTTTGAGCGCTGCTCTTGTGGCCTTTTTTTGTGCCAGCTTTCAAGAGTGCAGCCACAGATTGCATCTCAGGTTGCTAAGTTACGTTAACAAGCACCATATAGCCTATTTACCTGAAATCCTGAGTGCAGAGCTGATCTTCTTCCAAGCGCTGTTTATAACTGTGTAGGCCTATTGTCCGTGGGACAGATGTAAAGCCCTGGGTAGCCCTGCACTGAAATGATCAACTTTTCTTTATTTATCAGACTGAATATTTACAGAAGAAAGGAAAGATATGTGTCGGCTGTAATTGGTTTGTAACGTGACTTCTGTGATTGCTGAGCGTGGCCTCTTCCTGTGTCTGTCCTCTCAAATTTAATTCCTACATGGTCCAGTCATATAGGTTTTGACTTATATTGACAAGGTACCGCTCCTAATAGAGTTTCAGGTTGTTTTTGTTGTTGTTGTTGTTTCTGAGACTAAGCAACCAATGAAACCTTGCTAACTAATCAATTTCAATCAGTCAATTTTATTTATAAAGCCCAATATCACAAATCACAATTTGCCTCACAGGGCTTTACAGCATACAACATCCCTGTCCTTAGGACCCTCACAGTGGATAAGGAAAAACTCCCCCAAAAAACCCTTTGACAACCTAAAATGACCTTTGTGGTCGACTAACGTTTGGTCGACTGTTACGGGGCAGCCCTACAAAACATCACAACATGCAATGCAATTTTTTTTCCCCGAAAACCTGCCATGAAATCAGACATTTCAAGTTGCAACAATCCTAAAAATCACCCTGGAAATCCTGGAGGGAATTAGACTAATCATCATTATGTGTTTCTCCGGTGATCAGCGGTGATCACGGGTCTCACACCCAAAGTAACAGAATGGGACAGGACTCAGAACCAACTGACCATAACAAAACATGGACCTGAACCTGTATGGGTCCTTGTCATTGTCTCTGAGCCGATTTTGGATCGTAAATATTGACAGCCTGTTCTCACTTCCAACTCGTCAAATACCGCTGCTGTGTCAGTGGCACCAATGCACAGAGGTACTCTCTATTATTGTTGGGGTCGCGGGGTTATTTGCGAACCTACCTTCCCGGGCAGGGCTAACACACAGATACAGACAAGCATTCACGCCCACATTGACACCTACAGGCAATTTAGAATCACCAATTAACCTGCCTGACTTTTGTGGGAGGAACGGGGGTAACATGCAAACACAGAAGGGCTCCACCACCACATGTTCAAGCCCCCCATCCTGGATTCAAACCAGGAAGATGACAACCACTGTCACTTCGTGCCGCCCAGTACTCTTCATGGTGGAATGAAATGCACCAAGCGGCGGCTGTTTCTGACAGAGCAGGCAGAGGCTATGATACAAAGAGCGACAAAATCCATATAGGGCAGGTGAGAGCGGAGTTGGATGGGTCGAACGAACTCCGGGCTTTCACTGAGGCTCCCAGGAATGCTGCTCAGTCTCGCAGACAATTTATCCCAGCGGCCACTCATGATAATTGCAGAAAAAAAATCCCCTGCGGCCCAAAAAGCATTTTTCCCATAGACCGTCATTATAAAAGAGCCATCTGTAAAACTGATGACAGGACACATCCAACTCAGTTAAGACTCTTACCATTCTAAATTTTTGATCCATGGTGGTTTTATATTTGTTAAACTTTCCTCAAGCAGAGAAAAGCAATTTAAAAATCTGTGATGTCATCACAATGTAGAGTCTATGAGCCCAGCAGGAATTCATGGGCGGGGACAGTGGGAGTAACACTATCCAGAAACTAGAAACTTCTGGGCCACATACACTATGCAAACAATTCCACAGGACTTAATATGTGCCATTTTGTCATCTAGAATTTAGGTATTATTGTAAATGTCGAGGGAGCCCACTGTTCATTTCCTGCGTGAAATCAAGTCAGACATGTTATGTCATTGTTGTAGTATGGAAGACGAGAACGGCCATGTATTATTATTATTCTTTTTTTGTGCACTGTTATCTCGTGATAACGACTTATTAATTCGTTATCTCGAGATAACAAAGACTCTTATCTTGTGATAACGAATTAATTTATTCGTTATCTCGAGATAACAAAGATTGTTTTCTCGTGATAATTGTCAAGTCTGATGATTGCGCGCTGGTTAATGTGATCATCCTGATTTCAGCCTATAAGAGCTGTGGCAGCTCTTATAGGCTGAAATCAGCTGAAATCTGGTGACCCAGAGAGGTGAAAATGGCAGATCACATTGATCAACGCATCAGGGTGTACTTTAATCAAGGTCTAACACTGGCAGAAATTGCATTGTGTCTTTCTGTTAGAGATGGCATTCAGATTAGTCCTCGTCATTTAAGGAGAAGGCTAGCGCGGTTACAACTTCTGCTCATCGACGGGAAATCACATCATCTGCTATATGTGACCTACATGCCCTTATTTGGATAGCACATCGTGGTATTCCCCACACATAAAGCCTATTGACAGCGTAATATGCTCTGGCTGCAGATGTATTAAGCATTAATCCGTTCTTGCAGCACGTCTACAGAAAGTCTTTTGTTAGAGACAAACCATCCATCTGTCTGTCATCTCACCCGTAGCCTACTAACGTTTTGCCTAGCCTTGACCAGTGAATTCATCAGCTTGTAACAATTCGCCAACAGAAACCGAGGCTTATGTCACGGGAGGCACAGGTTCACAGTGCCAAGCTGAAACCCCTGATATACAGTGGTGGAAAAAAGTTTTCGGACACCCCATGCATTTGTGAAATATTGCATTAAGAATCACTCTTAGGTCTTCAAGTGCAATTTCTTTTAGTACAGTCACAGCCAAAATACTAAATAAATCCTAAAAAAGCCATCAAAAACTTAAAATTGATTGGTTCCATGAAAATACATAAGAAATTTTGAGTATTGGGTCATTTTGGTACCAGTGATAAAGGTCGTTCTTTTTATTAAAAGACACATTTTTTGTTGCCAAGTTTCATGTCTACATAAAGCCAGCACATTTGAAAGTTCTTCAGACACTAAAATGGCTAAAACAAGGAACCTAATGCAGGAAACACGCCTGAAGATAAAGATTCTCAGCCAGGAAGGGTACAGCTGCCGCCAGATAGCCAGGAAGTGCAGATGCAGTCCTTCAGCAGTTGGATACACTCTGCAGAAATACAGACAAACCAACAGCTTGGAAGACAAACCAAGATCTGGGCGTCCAAGGGTTTCTTCAGCAAGAAATGGCCGCATCCTGATCCGCATGTGCAGGCAAAACCGCCGAATGACATCATAGGAGCCTCAGCAGCAGTGGTCAAACCAAACTGGTGTCCAGTGTTCCACCCGCACTGTACGTGGCCGACTTTTAGATCATGGCTTAAGGTCCTACAAGGCTATCAAGAAGCCCCTGATCAATGAGAGACAGAGGTTAGCCCAGCGTCGTTGGGCCCAGGCACACAAGAACTGGACAGCCAGGAATTAGAAGAAGATTTTGTGGTCAGATGAGTCCAGTTTCCAGCTTTATCTTCCTCCTACTAATGTGAGGGTACGCAGAAGGCCAGACGAAGCATTATCTCCAGCATGTACAGTACCTACTGTCAAGCATGGTGGAGACAGTATCATGGTTTGGGGATGCATGAGTGCTGCTGGTGTTGGTCATCTCATCGTCTGTGATGGCACATTGAACTCTACCAAGTATTGTACCATTCTAGTCCCACATGCTCCCTTCTGCGTGTGCACTGTTCCGTCGAGGTAAAAACTGGATGTTTCAACAAGATAATGCCCCGTGCCACACATCCAAGGCCAGTAGAACCTGGCTGCAGGAGCACAGTATCCAGGTCTTAGAGTGGCCAGCTCAATCCCCGGACATGAGCCCCATTGAAAATCTGTGGTGGATTATCAAAAGGTCTATTTCAAAGCATAAACCGAAGAATTTAGAAGAATTAAAAGCAGTAAATCAAGAAGAATGGGACAAGATTACCCCTCAACAATGTGAAAGGCTCGTGGGGAACATGCCAACCAGGATTAGAGCTCTACTACGTGCCAATGGCAGGACTACTAAATATTAATTTGATGATGTGATGGTTTAATTATTTTTTGTTCCGTTTTGAACACATTCTCTGTTATTTGTTGACTTTGATACCGACAATGTTTAGAACTGACATATTGAAACTGTCAAGAATTTAGTTTTGTTATTTTTTCTTGTAAACAATAAACAAAAAAAATATAATTTGTGTTTATTTGTATCTGTCTAATGCAGCCACACCTTTTGAAACACAAAAAAGATTTTTCCACAAATATTTCATGATAATATTTGAGATTGTGTAAAATTTTAAGGGTGTCCGAAAACTTTTTTCCACCACTGTAGCTAACATAACCCCAAAAAACGTAACTCTTTTTGCTTTCAAAATGCAGCAATAAATTGTGTAAAAACGAAAAGGACTCACATGGTTAGTTTAACTCAACAACTTCAGTGTAATTTAATTAAATCAAACTCAAATTAACACGCGGCTCGAACGATTCACTCAATTAACACAGCACGTCACGCCGATACAGAAAACAAATAACCCCCACTGTGCATTTACTGCTTGTTTATTAATTCCAGGCACATTTAATAGTAGCTGCAGCAGCAACAGCTAGTTACCAACAGCTGTCTTGTTATTATTTCTTTATTACAGATATGCGACATT
This sequence comes from Epinephelus cyanopodus, assembly GCA_026686955.1. Lineage (NCBI taxonomy): Eukaryota > Metazoa > Chordata > Actinopteri > Perciformes > Serranidae > Epinephelus > Epinephelus cyanopodus. The sequence continues at coordinate 2,788,850 of CM048931.1, read as the reverse complement.
ATTTGGCCATGGTGATCACCACTTGCTGTTGGTTTGCAGGACTTCTGTTGTTCTGCTGACGTTGTGTTTTTTATCTATGTACACTGTCTTGATTCGTCATGTCAAAGGTAGTGAGTTTTGGAGTATAGACATTTGTTTGTTTTTACATCTTCAGCACCAAGGACAGCGCTCAAACTAGTTTCTTGTCTGCTTTTGTCATGTAGTGAATTCTACTGTTGGCCTCATGGAATTTTTTTTTTAAATTGTGTTAGAACTTATTAATGTTTTATTTGTGTGAAGCTTATGGCAGCCAGTCAGCAGCCTAGTGAGTGGCGATGTGCCATGCGCTATACAGCAGGGAAAAAAAACAATGTCACTCATTCATTCATCCAGTTGGCAGCCCTCCGCCTCTCTGCTCCACCACTGACTGACAGCTGACTCCACTCATAGCACTCCTAACGCTGGCGATCTGAACCGGTCCGTGGCGAAAAAAAGCACTTTTAATGCGCAAATTTATACGGGACGCATTTGCCCCCGTTACCGTTTTAGCTCGTTTCGCGGCTCCAGTTGCATCCGTCTCCCTCGGTATTGAACCAATTTTAGAACGAGTTGTACCCATGAATCATACGCACACATGCACATGGGGAAATAGGGCCCAGGCTGAAAAATACCGACGTTATCCTTTAATGGGCTTCTCCACCTCCGGCAGCATGGAGCGAGTTTGGGGCTGCAAGGTTTGCAGGATGGACACAACATCCTGGATGGTGCTAACTTCTCGTCCCCTACACACATCCCTCAGTATGTCCAGCTCAAGGCTTAGAAAGGGGGTCTCATGGAAAGGGGGGTCAGTTCCGGGGAACCCACATCCACTCGTTTCCCCTGAGCCGCCTCAAGAACTGTGTTATGCCCAGTCTAGGGGTGCCTGAGACACAACATGAAAGGCCCCATCTTCCCCAAGTCCCAAGTAGCCACAATAAAAAGGATGTGTGGAACGATCAAGAACACAAATTTATTTACAATATTTGAATAACAAAATTAAATGAAATAATTACTTCAGGGTGGACTAAGGCCAAAATAACTACCAAAACAATTCTATTTAGGGAGTAAATAACCTAACCAAATAATAAGAAATAAATGACAAAAATCTTACCTCCCTAACTAAATAAACAGGAGAAAAAAAGGTTTGCAACAGAAATGGCAGTCCACCCCTACTACGCAATATACAAAAGATCAAAAGGCTGTTCAGCTACAATATGAAACAACGAGTTGCGTGGCCGGTTGGGAGAAGAGGAAGGTGACGTCTGCCTGCTAGCTCGCAGCGACTGCCATCTTGGCCCTTTAAAAACGCAAACGCCCTTGATGGCAGCCAATCAGGAACGAGCGCAGATCCAACGCACCAGTCACCGCTGGGCTGTGGCACACCCCTATACATACGAAAAACAGAGAGCACAGAGAACACCTGCAGGAAAATATACACAAACATAAGAAATTACGACAACAGTCGTAACAAACTGCCTGCTCTCACTACGCGGATTCCCTACTAATCCAAACACCACTCCACCTCTGAGCGCAGCAGGTCTATGCTATCCAAATAAGGGCATGTAGGCCCTACGTCCATATAGCAGATGACGTGATTTCCCGTCGATGAGCAGGACGCCTGTGAAGTTGTAACTGCGCTAGTCTTATCCTTAAATGACGAGGACTAATCTGAATGCCATCTCTAACAGAAAGACACAATGCAATTTCTGCAATCTATCTAGTTTAAAATTGGGGTATCTGGCTTAAAATTGGCTACATTATGTTGTAGCTACATGGTATTAGAATCAAAAATGCACATTTTCATGTCGGTTTTAACAAAGCTGAAAGTGTCCAACGTCTGAAAGGAAGGTAATCGACTGTTGGTCTGCAGTGATGTGAAGAAAAAATATTAATTCAAGATCCACTTACTAAATCTTTAACCTGATCTCTTCCTGAGACATGTTGTTATGATACTTTTCCACACACACCCATGCATAAGAGTCTCACTTCACATAAAAAACGGTGCCACACTATGTCACATGTACACGTAATGTCTAAAAGCTAAAAAAGGCTTGGCCGGTATAGGCCTAAGTCATGGGAAATTGACACTGCACGATATTCGATAAGACAATTTTGAAATGCTGAAATGCTCATGCAGCCCCGAGATGACACAAATTACGGCTACGTTATGTCAGCGGCTAACTTACATGAAATAAATTTGCCGTCATCTTGCAAGGAGGGTTATCCCCAGAAGATTACTGTAACAATTAATTTAATTAATAACAAGAAAACCCCATGACCGTGGGGACTCTGCTAATGACTTTAACCAAGGAGGGAAAGTCGACAGCAGCTATCAAAGTTAATCACATGAACGCTGACCTCTTCAGGAAATTAAGAATTCTGAAATATTAAAACAGATTAAAGAGCTGCAGGAAATGAACGGGGCAGGAGAGACAAAAAACAATGTCAGTTGGTATCACTTATAAGACTTTTCTGTGAGTTTTTCTGCGTCTTATTTGACTCCCTGCTACCGCTAAAGCCGATAAACATCCAATTTTAGTTTTACCTGAGTGGCTCAACCGGCCTGACGCACAATCCCGGCACAGATTAAGCAATAAGGAAGCGGCGATGGTGACAATGTTGCTGCAGCAGAGTATCAGTGAAGAATCCCTGTCTGCTAGAGATGAGGCAAGCAGCTTCTGCACCAAATGATGCAACTTTGAGTCCGGCGGCACCAGACGGTCAAGGAGGGAAGGGGGGCTGGAAAGTGACAGTGGTTTTGTTCAGTTTTAATAAGAGAGGACAAAGCACCAGATTGATATTTAATTCTACTTCATGATAAGCGCAGACTTGCGTCACGGTTATTTGAAGAGGTTACATCATCCGCTTTCATCTCCAACCCGAATCTGTCGTCTGACTGAAACTGACAGTTGTCAGTGATGAGTGTTGTTCTGGTCACTGAGAAGACACTGCCTAAATGAATCAAAGTCCAAATTAACGGGCTGTGTTCACATGAGAAAAGCAAATCTGATCTTTAGCTCTTTGTGGAAGATCTGACGGTTTCTCGAGTGTCTACAGAACGAGAGTAACGTTTGAAAAAGGTTGGATTATAATGAGTCAGTACTGCCACAGAGGAGGTCACAAGTTGGAGCTCTCTGTGTAATTCAAAGGAATGAGCTGCAGATACTGAGTATCACTGCTGACATTTGAAAACCTGTTTTTTTCTGCAGAACTCAACATGCAGAGAATTAAAACTTGATGCATATTCAATAAGTAAACACCACGTCATTCTTATTTTTTTGACATGAAACTTCCATTTGTGTGAGTGGTTGCACAGTTCCAGGCAGCGTGCATGTGGTCTAGTCAAGGCTTCAGCTGGTCAAATATGTTGGAAATGTAAAAGCTAAAAGAAAAATAATACACAGACGCAAAAAAATTAAGGACTGTCTCTCGAAAATTAAAACATTTTTTTGCAACTGCATTACTGTAAAATAGGGATGTACCAATTATGAAATTCTGGACCAATATCAATGGTGTTGTTTATTTTCATTTTGTTGTTATTTATCCCCCCTTGTGTCCCAGAAAAAGAAAGCATGGTCAATTATAAAAAAAAAAGTTTTAAAGTCATTTAGTCCTTCATTACACTATCGCTTGAGCATAAATTCAGTCATACACATTTATGAAAAACCCTTTAAAATAACTGCTCCAGAACTCTTTTAGAATACAACAGAATAGAAAGAACTTTACTTCATAATTCCCTCTCTAAAATTTCTGTGAAAACATTGACATAGCCTATTTCTCCTTCAAACAGCTGAATTTATTTAAGTTTCTTACCAAAAGCGTTTGACAAGATTACATTAAACACATCATGATAATGTTATCATTGACCATTGTCCAATATTCATTTTTACTGAATGGAGCGTGAAAGCAATATAATGTAACACCGTGCAACTTCTGTGTGCCGTTAAGCGGGATTTATCTCTTTGCAGAGCCTGCACTGTAACTTATGCTGTTGTGAGCATTTTTATTTGTGCGGTGATGTGTCTGTGTCACTCTGCAGTTACACCTCCAAAAGACTAGTCAGCATCGGGGTTTTTGTAAAGTGCTGTTAAAGGGATAGTGCACCCAAAAATGAAAATTCACCCATTGTCTACTCACCCATATGCCGATGGAGGCTCAGGTGCAAAGGTCCAAGGGGAGAGGGGGTAGCAACTCCACCTGGAGGACGTGAGCACGATGTACAGAGAGGCAGTTTAGAGCTACAGGGTACAATGAGGCTAAAAACAGAGTTCAAATGACGTTTTTCCAAACAACTTTTTATGTCGGGGACGGATGAGCAGTATGGAGATATTTTGTGGTTTCACTTATGTGTTTTTGGACGTTTGAATTTGGGGTGCCATAAGCCTTCATCAGGTGGAGTTGTGTTGCTACCCCCTCTCCCCTTGGATGTCCGCAAGTGTTGTGAGGACTCTTAAACTTCACCTGAGCCTCCATCAGCATATGGGGAGTTTTTCCTTATCCGGAACTTATAACTCACAGGATTCACAGACAAAATTGCTGGACACATTTTCAATACAAATACTATATGCTAACGTCATTACCACAAACCTATAGCATTTTACATTGTATAAGTTAGCCTAGCAGTGAGTGGACTTTTCCTCTGCTCATATGAAGCCAGGGACAACAGCAACATTTAAATAAGGTAAGATTTAAAAAAATTCAGCTCCATTACAGCTCACAAGGGTCACTGACAAAACAACTGTCTTATACTAAACAATTTTTTCCAAACAAATATAACATGCTAACATTATAAGCATAAGCCTACAGCATTTTATATCGTACATATTAGCCTAGCGACAAGCGGAGATTTCCTCTACTCAAATAAAGCAAGGATAAAGCACACAAGATTTAAAATACTATTTTGTGGGGGCTTTATTGTCTTCACAATTTATTGTTTCTTATCTGTGAAATATAGGTTAAAGCCACAGTGTGTAGGAATTTTCCCATCTAACGTTGAAATCATATATTGCATTCAAACAGATGGCGCACTCTAGCGCCTCACTGTTTCAAACAGGTATTGCAACAACTGTAGCCGCTGTGCACCAAAAACCTATGATAACACTGATGAAACCATGTCATCCGATACTACATGGAGTATTAATTCAGGCTCCTACACAGACACACGCGACGCGAGTTGACAAACTCCCTCCTCACCATGCTGGCTGTGTTTACAACGTAGGACTGTTGGGGCGGGTGTAAATTGAAACAGCTGATAGTGGCCAGCAGCACTACTGCTGCATAACAAAATCCCACTCTTTGAGCATAATGCAGGATCATGTATTATGCAACATCACGGGAGACAGAATCCTTGTCGCCAAGAAAGTGCAAAAGGGAATCAAAAAGGTAGCGTGACCGGCGAATTAAAAAAACAAGGGTCAGCACTGGGGTTGCCTTTCCCAGGTGGAGAGAGCTGCTGAAGGAGAAAGGTAATACAATCACAGGCCAGCGCTAACGGCGGCTAACGGCTAACAACGGCTAACGGCTAACGGTGGCGCAGTGATGCGAGGAGAGGGATGAGGCTGTTAGCGACTGGCCGCTAACACGGGCTAACAGCCAACAGCAGCGCTGGCCTGTGATTGTATTACCATCCTCGCTCAGCAGCTCTCTCTACCTGGGAAAGGCTACCTGGATGTGGGCCTTCGTTTTTTTAATTCGCCAGTCACGCTACCTTTTCTATTCCCTTTTGCGCTTTCTTGGCGACAAGGATTTCGTCTCCCATGATGCTGCATATGCATGATCCTGTATTATGCTCAAACAGTGGGACTTTGTTTCAAATTTGCCAGGGTAGTAGCGAAGCGCCTCTTGCTCCTCTCCTTCGGCTCCTCAGTCACGCAGTGCTGGCCTGGCTCTCAACGAAAACGCCGAAGGCGGTGCTGTATGTCCCTCGCTGGTGGGTGTATTCTCAAGATGGCGAACCGTAATGGAACCCCCCAGATGACTTACCCGCACAATGTACAAACAAATCCTAAATTCTCCTTTTACAAGAATAAGTCAGATTATTGGTGGAGGTAATAGTACACCAGTGATGACATATTTATGAATGCAGATATCAATTTTTGCCAATAAACAACTGAAAATGTTACACAATGTCCCTTTAACGAAAGCTTTGTTTCCACTGAGGGAAATGGTTTCAGCTTACAAAAAAAGACAGGAGGTCTGTGTTGCCGTGACGTGTAGTTACATTTCTGGGGAGATGTATGTCAGACTACGGTGTAGGTACAGCGTCGATTCAATGCAGAAGCATAAATCCCACATCGGTTCTGGCCACCAGCTGTTCATAGCGAGGGTGCATCCCCTAATGCATTGAAAGGCGTTGTCTCCGTCCTTTTGTCCCGAAGGCATCCCAGGAAAGAAACCATTTGTCCCAAACATTTTTTCTATTGTCCCGGGGAGGACTGGACACCACTCTACTCTTCAGCCTTTTCAGCCAAAACTGATGAGAATGTTGGCCGATGGCGAGTGTTCAGCCAATAAATAGATGCATCTCTGCAACATAATGATCATAATAATGATACTTTGATGAATAACAAAATAATCAACATAAAGTTCATAAGAAAAAAATAATCTAGTATTTGGGTCTTCAATTAAGGTTAGTTCTGAAATGAAGAGTCAAAGCAATGTGTGGATTTGCTGCTTTTCTATTGTATTTTACTGTAAACTGAATGTATTTGAGGTTTGGACTGTTGGTTGGACAAATAAAGCATTCGAATATGTCGTCTTTAAAAATATTTCAGAAGCATCTGACATTTCATTTTTCAGAAACTGTCATCCCCTAATGGGAAAAAAACAACAGATAAATGAAAAACTGAAAGTAGTAATTGGTTGTATTTAGCTAATTTTGTTTGATACATTCATGGTGTGATTTGGAAAATGGTATATCTGGTATCAACTGAAATACGTTTTTTGGTGCCAACCAAAATGTGTCTGAAAACCGTTGCATGCCAAAAGCTGGCACAAAAGCTGATTTTCTGATAAATCTGAATCCTTTCAATTTTTTTCATCCTTCACTCAACTGGCCACCAACATCATTAGACTTTTATATGTGGTTGATTGTGGTCATGATGTCAGGAGACCAAAATTCAGTGTCAGGATGTCTAATGCTGACGTCAATTGACGTAAAATACTAACAACAGATGACATTGATACTGAAAAATGACATTTAGGTATTAAGAACAAAACCCAATGTCATAATGTTAATGTCCACACAAGATGAAATTCTAACATCGTTAGACATTTAAAATATTGTCAACTCAATTTTTATTGAAACCAAAATTTAGCGTCTGTATGACCTAAGAATCCAACATCTTTCTGATGTCATATGGAAGTCCGGTGCAAGCTAGAAGGGTAGATCCTGATTTAAATCAATAAATTGCCAATATTAGACTGTAATTAATAGGGATGCACAATATTGGATTTTTTGCTGATATCTGATACGCCCATACATAACAACTTATTTAGCTGATAACCAATATTGATATATCCACTTTTTTCCCACCTAATTTTAGTAATCATCAAGTCTCATATTTTTTTCACATTATACATGCATACTCTTATCATGATGGCCCACCAGCAGATAGAGACGTGAAATAGAATTCTTTTCAATGTATGTAATATTCATTCACACACTTCTTGATGTCTGCAGTCATGGTTATGAAAGGAGCAAGAGGGCTCCTGGTCAGAACCCCAGGTGGGATAGCCTCTGTGTGGAGTCTGCATGTTCTCCTTGTGTCAGCTCAGGTTTCTTCCTACAGTCCAAAGACATGCAGGTTATTTGGGGACTCTAAATTGCCTGTAGGTGTGAATGTGAACGTGAATATTTGTCTGTCTCCATGTGTTAGCCCTGTAATAGTCTGGTGACCTGATCAGGGTGAGCCTCTCGCACAGTGTCAGCTGGGATAGACTTCAGCCCCCTCATGACCCGCAACATTTTAAGTAGTTATGGAAAATGAATGAATGAATGTGCAAAATAAGAAAAAGCATGTTGGCCGATTCTGTTCATTTTAAAGCTGATATTGGCTGATACCGATGACGTGCTGATATTAATGTGCATTCATTTGAATTTATTCAGACAGTTCTTCAGCAACTGCTTGTGCTTGAACAATATTTAAACAGAAGTTTGGCTTCTTTTGTTAAACTAAAATAAGAGTTTTGTGATAATTAATAAATCAACCAAGGTATCGCTTTGGTATCAGTGCAGAAAAACAGGTATCAAAATTTTTCAAAGAAAACCCAGCTCGAGAGCATGGTCAGTGGTGACTTGAAGAAAAGACTACTTGTAGTTAATTGGTTTAAAAAGGGTACCTTCATGGTCCTTTAAATCATTCCATGAGGCCTCTCAGCAGTCACTTTCACACCGAACAGTCTTGTTTCCCAGAAGCTACAATAGAGGGTATAACAAATATCAGGTCAGTATTTTTCACCCTGCAGTAAACAAGGCAGAGATATCTTTTACAAATGTTTTACATTGAAATGCATTCATACAGACATAAAGACGATGCTAGGAACAAGAACCTCCATCTGCTATGAAGAGAAACTGTCAGAAGGCTGCTGAAACTTGCTACAAGAACAAAGAAAAAGAAGCTGCTGTTCATTCATGATCTGACTGACTCTTCAATGGTCCTTTAGGAATGTTTTCACTGGGTGCTACTGTAGGGATGCTGCAGAAAATAAACACTATTGCTCATTTCATAAAAAGGGGTTTTGTATGAGGATGCACTTGTAACCTTGAAAATAAATTTGTTAATTCATTTGGTGGTTCTCCATTCTCATCCTCTAAACGTGCTCTCTGTGATTCAGCTGGAGACACCTTCGGGAACAGAGACACTGTGACATCACTGATAATGGACTCACAGTGCCACCCAGTGGGCTGCACCAGAATGACAATGTAATAATGTCAAAAGCTATTATGTTTACCTTACTGCTATTAACAATGTGGATGACAGTGTAAATAAAGGCTACTGTGGAATATTTCTCAGAGTATAGTGATTCTTATTTCTGTGAACTCTTATTTTGAAGTTTTGGGTGAAAAACAGGATAAAAAGCGACAGCAGACCATGATAACCACAGTCAAACAAATCCTTGAAGGGCTCCAGAAGTTCTTGGGGTGACTTTGGGGGTCCTTGAGATGTGCTTTGGTCCATGGCAAGGCTCCAGGATATGTTGAAGCAGTCCAGAGGGGCCTAAGGGGATCCATTTCTAGGAGTCCAGGAGTGTTTACAGGATCCAGGTGCCCTTGAAGAAGTTCTAAGGTGCCCTTAATGTGTTCAGAGATTGTTAGACTTCTTTAAGGATTCCTGAAAAGTACATTAACACCTTTTGTAAGACTCCTAAAAGTTCCAGGAGTCCTGGAATGGGCTGCAGGGGTCTTTAGGATGTTTCAAAAGTCCTAACGTGGAACTCTTGAAGTCCCTGAAGGTGTCACAGGGGGTGGGCTCTCTACATACTGAAGGCATTTTAGGAGGGCTTTGTGTTGTCCCAAGCATGTGTGAAGACATTACAGACCAGTAGTTTTCAATGGGCAGCAAAATGTTCTTGAGTGTTTGAGGGAATTTTAGGAGTGCGAATGGGATGTTCCAAAGGTCGTTAAGGGGAATGCCCATTGTCTCTGGGAGTGTTACAGGAGTACTTAAATAGGTTACAAATTTTTCTGATGGTTGTCCTTTAGTGAGGGTTTCAAGGGGTCCTTATGGTTAAGGAGATCAGAAATTCTTGATGGGGATGCCTGACAAAGTTGTAGGAGTGATTTGTTCTGGGTATGTCGTGAGAAGCAATCATTCATTCAAACATCATTGCCAAAATTCTGAAAACATGAATATACTTGCTTTTTTCCAGTACTGTAGATACTAGAAACGCAATGCCCACCAGCAAAGAACAACAACAGACAGCAATGAGTGCAGCTGCAAAGACAGCTCCACCTCAACACGTCAATAAGAAAAGCCTTTTAAGGCATAAAATTCTCCACCAAGCTGTCAGTTATTCCACCTGAACTTCACACCATTACTAAAAACAATAGAAGATGACTTAAACTGATGGATGACACAACCACTTTCCATTATAGTATGCATAGCAACAATAAAGATGATGGCATTGCCAATTATCAATTACTTATTTACAGTGATATATAGACATTGACATGAGCAGAAACAAATACCAAACCAAAACATTCTGCAAATCTTACATGAAATGTAACTAAACCCAGTCAATCAATGCTCTGTTTATTTATGTTTTTTGTTGTTTTGTCTCTCACAGTCTTTTGTTTCTCCCCCATTTTTTTAGTTTGTTTTTATTTAGTCTTTAAATATCTTTATGTTCTTTATTGTTGTCCATACTATCGTTGTTGCTGTCTTACTTTCACGTTTACTTTACATCAGTCCAATGTCATTGCTTGCTTATTGACTTTGTATTTGGTTATATGTATGCACTTATTGGTGAACAAAAGGGTTAATAAAAAAAACAAAAAAAAAAACAGAGATACACTGAGGTCAGTGTATTTTGTTAATTATTTGCAAGGGGAGCACCGCCTATTTACACTCTGCCACAAACGTCCACTCAAAAATATTCAGCGTTGGTTAAAACATTGTGTTCATCACTATAACTTTTTACCCAGCTGTTCAATCACTATAGAGTAGGGATGGGACAAATACACCCTTCTACTGTTAACAGTTTGATGTTTTTTTGGTGGGTGGGGCTTAGCTGGAAGCAAAACTGTTCTCCACAGACTTTAGCTAGTGGTCCCTTTCTAAATTAGGAGCACTGTGATAATATACGGTTTGGTTATCCAGAGTACCGCACTCTCAGAGTGGCAGAGCACACTCTGGACACTCGCGCTGAAGAATGAATATGTGATTAACTTAACCGTTTGTTAACTCATACAGAAATATAACGCTCCATTTCTTCGACCAACAGGACTCTCATTTTAGTGTAGAGCGTCAGACTGAATCAAGGGCGGAAATTCCATTTCATTGTTAAGGGGGAGAGTAGACAAATATATTTCTCAAGAGTAATGTTTGGGGGAGACCAACAAAGTTGCAGTCAAATTTACTGTTGTAACACATATAAATGGAACCGACATGGTCAAATGTATGTTTAGAACAGCGTTCCTTATCAATACAGTAGCCCCCATATAAAGGCTTATAATATGTTCAACCTACTTTACCAAGAATGACTAGTAAGTGGCAATGTACATCAAATATGGGTGTCATTGTTCTCATAACTACCTACACCCAATTCAACACAGTACAACACTGTTGTCTCTACTTTATTTCATGTCTAAATCAAATGGGGTGCTTTTGTCACAACACTAATAAACACAAGCTCATCAAACTTACCTGTCTGACTGTCTCTGCCTCTCTGTGCCCGGCTTTGTACGCTGTGCATCCTTTGCCTAATGACACCATTATGAAACATTTCCATAAGCACTCGAGGATTTTTATAGACCTTACTGAATTGCATATTACAGGGTCACTCTACTTACTTGGCGTTTTGATGCACTGAAAAAAATGATCGGATGTCGTTTCTTTTTTCTGCCATTTTTGCTGACCTAAATGGCCAATAAATAAGACAAACACACACACACCATGCTGCTTATTTACAGTAGTAGGAGAGAGGCAACACCTTTTAACTGAATTAAAACTAATATTTGCCTAATTGGATTTAATTTTCCCAAAGAAGCAGACTTATTTGTTTTGCTGTCATTGTAAAAACAAAAAGCTCACATCACTAAGAAGGCTGCCAGAGACTTGATTTTTTTTTAAAGCATTTGCTGTAATTTTGTCATTTGTGTTTAATCAAATCTTAATTTATTTTAGAAATGATAAACAAAATCACACCATTGCAAAGACTTTAAATGCAGGAAAAATATATTTGGAACTTAAAGCAGAAGTAAGTGATATCTGTGTTAATATAAGTCTTAAATAGTTCTATCTTCCCACAGCAATCACAGAGTGTTTGGTCCATAACACAGGTCTGTCAGTCACTCTGCTCTGCAGTAAGCTGAGGAGAAAATTTTGCTTGTATCCTACAACCTTTATGCAGTGAGGAGAGAGAATGACATCAAGGGGCAATCCTCTCTACGTGTGCACGCACATACACCAAATCCATAATGGCGGAGAAGGGAAAGCTACCGATCCCAGTACTGCCACAGGCGGCATACACAAATAAACACGCTAAACGCAAAAAAATGGAGGAGGAAAAACAAGCTGACAAGAAAAAAAGGAGTGACATGATGAAGACCCGTAGGCCTATATATTAGCGACACTTTAGACCAGTGGAGAAATCTGAAAAAATCCAAGGGTGTAAAAAGCGATGCGCAGCTAGCTTTTTTTGCTACTGGACAGGTAAGCTACATTTTACTCAGTAGTAGCATGGGTAGTAGTTATACATTTTTCATCTCAGATAGGCTTGTATGTGGTTTTCCACCTAGGCAGCTAATTATAAATCCCCAGTGGACAGTTGTTATTTGCGGCCAACTCCATGTTGATTAGCTGCGCTATGATAGCAGCAAAGTTTGTTGTAATGTTAAAGTAGCCACACTTAGGCATGTTGAAATGCGCTCCGTTTTGTAGCAATAATTGTTCATTTATCATTACCTAGCTATGAGAGAGACCACACAACATCAACGCCTCTCAAGCCCCACGGAAAGCGTCTCCCACCCCCATCATTACCAGTTCCAGAGTTCCCCTGAGAGGTAGCTGGCTAATATAGGTTCTTTTGAATATGTGGCTGCTACGGTCACTTCTGATCTATCAGAATATCCTACTGAATGGTTTGTTTTCGCCAGGGATGATGGTGATTTCGCTGATGTACAGCAGCTGGAGGAAGAAATCCCCACTGTGGAAGCTCTTCATCTATTGAAGGCAAGGTCTGTGTGCATATTTATTGTTACCTGGTGAATTGGCAAGCTAACTTGTCTGTAGGTAATGCTCAAACCAGACTCGTTACATATAAAATGTTATCTGTGTTTGCTGTTAAGAAAGTGTGTTGCTTGCACTATATATCTCGGTGTACATTTTATTCTGCAATGACCAAGTACCAGTATTGTAACCTTCACTGCATGGCTATTTATTACTATTTTAGTTAAAAAGTATTTTTAAACGATCTCTCTCCTCAAAATCTATCTGCTGCTACTTTTAAAGTCCATTCGCATTGAGGGCAAATATCCGTGCGGATTATTCTCGCGGAAAAATATAAAAGTTGATTTCATGTGTTCTTATGGAAGTTTGCACACCGGGACGGAACTTTTGCATGGTGAAAAAAGTTTCCGCTCAGACTTTGACCTCCTGCGGAATTCACTGGAGGAACTACACAGTTGGGCCAATGAAACTGTTTGTTTATATTCACGCAGACCCGGGAGAGTATGGGAGAAAGGTTGATAAACCTCGTTTCACAGCACCTCGTCCTTTTTGATAAAAGATGGGATGCAGGGCCATCGCAACCGGACAGGCAAACTAGGCAATTGCCTCGGGCCCTAAGCTGGAAGGGGGCCCCCAGAGACGGCTGACATTGGTCCATATCAATGACAATATGATGGAACCCCTATAGACACTGCAACAACAACAACACGTTGGAATCCCCCCTAATGGGGCCCCCTACTAGCTGCTGCTTGCGAGTGGCTAAGTAGGGTGACCAGATGCACTTGCCTAGGGCCCCCAAAGTGTCTTGAAACAGCGCTGACGGGATGATCCTATGAACAATGAATTAAAGAACAACGTCTGCCAGCTTGCTGGCTGCGGTGAGAGTGGTAAGTGCCAAAGAAAGCTAGCTTGGTAGCTCGCTGCTGCTGCTGCTACTCTCGTCCATGTTCACCCACACCCTTTCACACTGCGCGGAATTGGAACACAACGAAGGGAATATTCTGCAAATTTGTCCTGCATTTCCGCATCACGGCAGTAAAATTGAACCTTATTCTGATTTTGAGGTTCATTGAAGTCATGAGTGGTACATTGTGACCATTGCATACATGTCTTCATTACATGTGTTCTCTGTAGTATGCATGACACATGGAAACTCTTTTTGCATATTTTTTACAGTATTTCTTCAGTTGATCTGAATGAGATCTTCAATGTAGAGGAGTTCAACAGCCTCCATGCAACATAAGTAAATGTAGGAGAGATTTATAACAAAAAATAAAGCCATAACAACTAAATAAATTGTTGCAGAAGTATAATAGGTTTCTTCCTCTTTCTTTAGCATTTACTGGGAAGACAACACTTGGCTTCCTGAAATGGAAGATAGGGCGCTGTCATCGTCTGAGGAAAATGTGACACGGGAAGTCAACAGTGAGGGAGAGGATGACAGTGATGACGATTTTGTGCCCCGCATTTGTGTGAAGTAGGTTGTTGTGAATACATGTATGGGATGCAGTCTGTAAGATGAGTATTTTGTTGTGATTGTTTGTCGTGTCATTCATTCCTACAGTTCTGGTGGTGCCCTGAGCTCAAAAGTGAACATTGGTAATGTTCCAGAAGTCAGCATTGATGAAACTGTCCATGATGGGGGAGAGGATGGCCCAGATTACATTCCAGCTCCAGATCCAGCCACTGATGTCTCTGTTGAGGATGACATTATTGGTCATCCGGCATCTATTGCATACCACGTCTCTACAACAACTAGTGGACCATCTTGAGCTACCAGAGCATGTGTGTACAGTGTTTGATCCCAACACCATGGCAAAATGTGGAGCCCCTAAACCTTTTGAGGTTCGGATCATATCAAGGGGTACGGCAGCCATAATTGAATGGGTGAGTTTGTATTGCTTAGTTGATATTGTTACTTAGTATGCTGTGATGTGCTTCTAAATATGCATGTCTTCAATTTGTTGATGTTTAGTTTGTATTTATGTGAAAGTAGTGAGAGTATCACGGTTCTGAGTAGTATCACGATACCACTATAATACATCAATGATATTTCAATGGAATAAATCACTTATTGACTTATTCATACTTCAAAAACAGCATCAAAAATTGATTAATATAGGATGGATCAAAATAAAATACATAAATAAAATAAAAATCAAACAGCCACGGCTCGGCTGTTCAGGTACTTCTGGACAGTCATGACACCAACAAAGAGGAAATTACTGGACCTGGAGCCGGGCTTCTCCGTTGCCGGAAAGCCGTTATCTTGCGCCGCGGAGCACTATGGCCGCCGTATTTGACAGGAATATGTGTAAAACTATTTGTAGTCGCAAATGCAGTAAAATGCACGCACCGTAGAGCTCTGTGGAAAACAAATCACTGTAGCATATACAGTCATGGAAAAAATTATTAGACTACCCTTGTTGTCTTCAATTTCTTGTTCATTCTAATATCTGGTACCACTAAACGTATAATACAATGAACACAACAAAAAATGCAGCTGGTCACATAATACTTTATGTCCTATTTGACATTCTTAAGCTTAATTGATTCCCAGGGTATATAAGAGGCCATTTCATGTCACAAGCAGCACTGCACATGCAAAGGCCTAGAGTGGTTTCCTGCTTACATTCAAGCCGTAGCACAACTCAGAAGTTGTCAGCTCTCACATAATGCCTAAAACAAAAGAATTATGTGAAGCCACAAAGGCAGCCATCTTGGCACTGCTGGAAATTGGCATGAGTGAGAGACAGGTAGCGAAAAAACTGAAGATCTCCAAGACAGCCGTTCATTACAACAAAAAAAAAACAAGCTGAACATGGCACTACCAAATTGCTACCTGGCCGTGGCAGGAAACGTCTTTCTACCCCACGAGATGACCGTGCACTCATCCGTTCCTGTGTCAGGAATCGTCGTCAGACCTCCAGGGACCTTAAAAATGAGTGGGCACTGTCGAGAAATGTGACTTGTTCGGCAAGGACAGTTCGAAACCGACTTGTTGAAGCTGGTTTGAAGTCACACAGAGCACGCAAGAAGCCCTTCATCAATGAAAGGCAGAGGAAGGCCCGGTTACTCTTTGCTCGAGACCACAAGGATTGGACTGTTGATGATTGGGCTAAGGTTCTCTTCAGTGATGAATCCAATTTTGAATTGATGCCCACTCCAGCCAACTTACTGGTTAGGAGGAAGCCTGGAGAAGCTTACAACCCAGACTGTCTTGCCCCTACAGTAAAACATGGGGGTGGATCAGTCATGACCTGGGGTTGTTTCAGTCTGAGTGGAACAGGGCAAATGCAATTGTGTGAAGGCCGAATGAACCAGGTCATGTACAGGACTACCCTTGAAAACAGTCTTCTTTCATCAGCTGGAAAACTCTTTCCTGCCTCGAATGACTGGATTTTCCAACAAGACAATGCCCCTTGCCACACGGCAAGGTCAGTTAAAGCCTGGATGGAGAACCACAACATTCGCACCATGCCTTGGCCTGCTCAATCACCAGATCTTAATCCAATTGAAAACCTGTGGAAAATCATCAAACTCAAAATGGAGAACCTCAAGCCCAAAAACAAAGAAAATTTATTTGAATTTATCCAACAGGAATGGGCTGCTGTGACAGCAGAACAATGTCAGAAGCTGGTGGAGAGCATGCCAAGAAGCATGGCTGCAGTCATCAAAAACAATGGTTATGCAATCAAGTATTAACTCTTGTGTGTATCATGTGTTTAAAGCAAACAGAAAAGAAAACATGGAATGCTTAAAAGTAGTGTTTTTGGCGGTACAATGCCATAGCTATTGATGTAAGAATTTAAGTAATTTTGGTTATTATCAAGAAAACCATGGAAAATGAATAGTTCTTAGTTCTTAAATTAAACTCTCATGAGCTATTTTTGTTGTTATCATTATAATTGTCCAAATAAATGTACCTTTAGTTGAGCCAGGCATTAAAATTAACAAGAAATTGAAGAAAACAAGGGTGGTCTAATAATTTTTTCCATGACTGTATACCCCCAGAACCCCAGAGTTCTGGGGAACTGATGTGCTGATGTATTGCGGTAAGTGAGTTGTGTCATTTCGCTGTACTGCTCTAGTGAATTCTACTAGCCTGCTTTCTGCTTTCTCACTTCAGTTACTTTAACATCTACTTCAAGTTAACCCACACTAGTTCTGTTTAAGCACTTATAGCTCTCCTCCTTTTTATGACTTCCCTGCTAATCTCTTACCCCCAATTTCCACCAGATGCGTGTTGGTTGCGTCTGCAGTCCGGCACAGCAGCAGAGCCGATTAGATTCAATTCTAGTCAATGTATGTGTTTCCACCGGCTGCGGCTGTGCTGCGTTTCGGGCTCCGTCTCAGCTCCGGCACTTCGGAGCCCGCCACAACAGAGACGCAGGACTTCTATTTTTGCCGGACGCTGGAGCACAACGCAGCAATTCAGCACAGAGCAGATCATGCGGGGCAGGAAGTCGTGCAGAGAAACAAAATGTCTCTGCCTCCTTTAGTGACAGTGGTAACTGTAACAAGTGTAGCTTATTTGCTGCATTGGAGGCGAGGCTTAGTGAATTAGAAGCGTGGCTCTGCTCCATGGAAAATAGTTAGCCAGTCCCCTGTAGCTGGTATGGAGCCTCTGCTAGCGGTTCTCCGGTAACACCTGTGCAGCCCGGAGGCTGGGTAACTGTGAGAGACACAGCTCCAAGCCGAAGCCCACGGTTCACCACCAGCCTGTTCACGTTTCCAACCGCTTTTCCCCACTCAGCAACACACCCGCTGATGACAAATTTCTGATTATTGGCAGCTCTATTCTGAGGAACGTTAAGTTAGCAACACCAGCAGCCACAGTCAAATGTATCCCTGGGGCCAGAGCGGGCGACATTGAGTCAAATTTAAAACTGCTGGCTAAAGCTAAACGTAGCTTCAGTAAGGTTGTTATTCACGTTGGCGGCAATGACACCCAGTTACGTCAATCGGAGGTCACTAAAATTAATATTGCCTCAGTGTGTGAATATGCTAAAACTATGTCGGACTCCGAAGTTTTCTCTGGACCCCTCCCTAATCTGACCTCTGATGATATGTTTAGCCGCATGTCATCATTTAATCGCTGGCTGTCCAGGTGGTGTCCAGCAAACTGTGGGTTTCGTTAATAATTGGGAAACTTTCTGGGAAAAGCCTGGTCTTATTAGGAGAGACGACATTCATCCCACTTTGGATGGAGCTGCTCTCATTGATAGAAACCTGGCAAATTTTATTAGTAATTCAAATCCCTGACAACCCAGAGTTGAGATCAGGGGCCCGTTGCACAAAAGTAGGATTCAGACATCCAGGATAAATGACTGAGCTGGGTTCAACGAATCCAAAACAAGAGCGTCCAGGCTTAACTGGTTGCACAAAGACCAAGCCAGGATGAGCAGACACGGATTCATCAAGCCAGGTGAAACCAATCCTGGATCACTGCGTGCACGCAGCTTCCTCAAATAGACCCTGCCATCGATCACAGATTCACCGATTCACCATGACAACAAGAGCGGCGTACTTTTCCCCGTCGGAGGCAGAAATCCTCGTGGAGGCTTACGAGGAGGTAAAGGATCAAATGAAAAAGAAAAGCGACACCGCCACAGTTATAAAACAACGAGAGAAAGCGTGGCAAAGTATTGCAGACCGCCTGAATGCGTAAGTAGTGCACAAATACACACTCACTGCTCCGCTGAAACCATCACAATTACAATCCAAATAGTTAATTAATATCTCTGAAAACGTAGTTGTACTCTGATTATGAATCAGTTGAAATTGTAAGTGAAACTGACTGTAGATGTGAGTGAAATTGTGTAAATGTAACTCCATCACACTGTATAACCCTTTGATAAATAGATGAGCTCACTGACTTAATTGAATTTCCTTATGGGGTAAATAAAGTTCCTCTTATCTTATCTGTTTACTCCTCAAGCTCCATGCTCCTCAGCTGTTTCGTTATGCAAGTGTGTGTGTGTGTGTGTGTGTGTGTGTGTGTGTGTGTGTGTGTGTGTGCGCGCTGATTGATCATAAGAATATATATATATACATATATATATATATATATATATATATATATATATATATATATAGCCTATATATATTTGACATATAATGGATGAGCTGTTAGATAATTGAATTTCCCCTTGGGGGTGAATAAAGTTATTCTTATTCTCATTCTTAATGAACACTGTGCATTGCTTGTGATGTGCATTGATTGGTTTACTAGTCTTAATCTGATCATTTCAGATGGTCTGCAATGCTGACTATCTGAACAGCAATGTTGTGGCAAAGTGGCCTGGCTTGGTCCATGACTCCCGAGTCTTTCGGCCCTCTGGAGTCTATCAGCGCCTATCACAAGGTGAGCCACACAACCTCTGTTAGTAACCACCTTTTACATCATGGCTGTGTCAAGAATGTCACTCTATATATGAGGTTATGATGATGAGATTTTGTATTGACAGGTGAATTCTCTGGTGTGTTGCTGGGGGCCTTTTCTCCTCACGCCATACACAGACCCTCAGGAAGCACAGCAGGCCTATAATCATGCCCATGCAGGACAAGGGCCAGGATCGAAATGACCTTTGGCCCTCCTGAAGGCACGCTTTCACTGTCTTCACCACTTAAAGGCTAAGTTCAGTTTTTTGACACCTGGGCCTTATTTTTAGGAATAAATACGCTCGTAGACTCACCCAGACAATTTTGGTGGAGCTCGGAGCTGTTTTCGAGCAATTTAGATCCATCCGACGGCGTTTTCTCTCATGCCATAGAAGCGGACGGGGCCCAGACATTGAAGCCCCTAAATTAGACATTATCTGCTGCGAAACTCGCTCATTTCACCTACATTTTATAAATGAATGGCCAGTGTTATCACCATGTCAGCTCAACTTCC
Source organism: Epinephelus cyanopodus (assembly GCA_026686955.1). Taxonomy (NCBI): domain Eukaryota; kingdom Metazoa; phylum Chordata; class Actinopteri; order Perciformes; family Serranidae; genus Epinephelus; species Epinephelus cyanopodus. The sequence goes on along the minus strand of CM048931.1, from coordinate 2,769,044 downwards.
TTGTTATGGTCATCCGGGGCTTTACAAGGATGGGTAACTTTTGGTGACGTCATAGACGTGCGCCGCAGGAGCGCAGTCCAGCCGGCGCTAGGCTAGGAGCTACACGGGTACAAACATGGTTCATCATTGCGTTTTTCCACTTTGTCCAAACAAAATGACTAGTTGGACAAAGTTCACATTCCACAGGCTTCCTTTGAAAAACCCGAGTTACTGAAGCTCTGGCTTGTTGTCCTGAAAATGGACCCGAATATTCCTATGGAAGAACTGAGGAGGGTCAGTCACCGGGTCTGCAGCGCTCACTTCGCTCCAGAGGACTTCATTACGAAGATGACAAAGATAAAAGGCCAGGAAGCTCAGTATCAGTACCTCAGGAGGAATGCCATCCCGATTGTTTCAGAGGGCAAAACAGACGCAGCGGAGGTAATGCATTTCTTTTGAAGATGTAATAATATTGGTCGATAACCAGTGCACGCCGGTCAGCGTATAAAGCTCCTTGTATAAAATGAATAGCTATCTTCACGACCTATGTCTGAGCAGGAGTAGCCTTCTAAAAATACATTCCTGCAAAAGAATACTGCACTGTAACGCAATATAATTTACTCTAGTCCATGCTAGTTTTTGAAAAACTAACTCGCAATGCATATGATATGGTTATTCTCTGCAGGCAATAAATTGTGACTCGAGCTGCAATCACCACGGGTCTGCATTGTTAGCGCACACTTACAAGTAGTCATATGCTTTCTCCAAAACTAATTGTCAGTTGTTTTGACCGTTTTTATCAATCTAAAGTGTACAAATATGTAGAATAAAGTGCACTAAAGACGTGGGTACATTGGCACACTCAGATGAGTAAGGTAAAAGTTGCTGTAGATGACGCTGTGTATAACACTTTTTTTTTTCTTTAGGGAAGTGCCAGTGTTGAATGTCTTCTTGAATCAGAGCTTGAAGCACTCCCACAATCCACTCCAATAAAAAGCCAACACAGAGCAGATAAGGAGCCTACAGGATTGTCTGGATCTCATTTGGCCTCTGCACTTACTCTTGTGCTCACCAGTCCACCTCAGAAAACTACTACTTTTTGGTTGTTTATCTTGTTTTGGAAGTGTTTGAAAAGTTTTCTTTTTTTCCACATTTTTCTGTTGTGTGCTAAAATATGTTCTTTTTATTTTACACTTGTTATGTCTGGACTCTGCTGTTATATTTCCTACTTACTCTTATATTGGAAAAAAATAAAACAAGTTTGTTTTATGACTTTGTATTGAATAGTGGTCATAAATGAATTGTCAAAAAACAAAAGGCAATTATGTACAATAATATAAGTATTTGTGTGTTTACACATATGCATAGAAATAGATACAAAGTCAATAGCAAAAACAAAGCAAATGTAACAGCCTTCACACAAACTGTCCAAGAAAAATTGAGTCTTTTGTCTTGCTAATCAGATGCTGTTGAAAATGTCCTGAGCCTCAGTGAATCCCACATAACTGCCCGTGGGAGAGGGGTATTTTCCTCTGATTGCAGAGACAATGCAGCTAGGAATTATCCTCCTGTTCCGAGGTCCAAGGCGTTCCCCTGCAAGTGCCCACTCAATAACAATCCGGTATGCCACCAGTCTGCATTGCCTACAGGACAGAGAATTAGCACAAAGTAAACAGAAGTTAGAAAGATATTCAGGAGTGATTATCAATGGATTTTCTTTTTTGAATAAACCACACTGAACTGAATTTCCTAAATGCCAAACTCATATCTATGAAACTGTCAACCGTGTTTCTACATTATTTTTTCTGTGTAATAGCCTGAGTCTGCTGTCTGCATTCCAGATCATACATAACTACAAAGTAAAGACATCATACCCAAGTTATTTATTTATAAAGCAAACACTCATAGAAAATATACCCTTTTTGCATTTGTATGGGCTACTTACTCTATCGAAAGTTGTCCGTTCGGTCCTGCTGGCTTCGGCTGCGTCTGCCAGTTGACTCTCGGGACATGAAAAAAAGTCTCTACCACAGCCCGGTTTGTCATGGCAGAAAAATCTTCCAGTGTAGTGAGACACGTATTTTGGGGGGCATCAATACGTGTTTCCTCTGGTCTCAAGTCCCACTCTGAGCAGCAAAGGCTCTCCTCTTCTGTTGTCTGTGGCGTGCAGTGTCCACAACACACCACCAGTTAGCCCCCATTCGTGGACGTGCAGTGGTCGCTTGTTCTCTGGCCAGCTGTTCGGCTCTTCCCTGCATCCTCCTTTCAAATAGCTCCTCGTCGGTGTATTCTGGCTCAAAACGATACGGGCATCCATCATACTCAAAGTCGTCATCAGATACTTCTACATCGGATAAATATTCCGTCATGTTGCACAAGAATAGCTGTGTAGCTGTATAGCCTAGCCTAGCGCCGGCGGGACTCAGCTGCGCTCCTGCGGCGCACGTCTATGACGTCACCAAAAGTTACCCATCCTTGTAAAGCCCCGGATGACCATAACAAGGAAGTTGAGCTGACATGGTGATAACACTGGCCATTCATTTATAAAATGTAGGTGAAATGAGCGAGTTTCGCAGCAGATAATGTCTAATTTAGGGGCTTCGATGTCTGGCCCCGTCCGCTTCTATGGCATGAGAGAAAACGCCGTCGGATGGATCTAAATTGCTCGAAAACGGCTCTGAGCTCCACCAAAATTGTCTGGGTGAGTCTACGAGCGTATTTATTCCTAAAAATAAGGCCCAGATGTCAAAAAACTGAACTTAGCCTTTAAGGGTCAGCCCTTTGAGGGCATGTGACATCACTGTGGCCTGTGCTGTCCTCCACAATGCCTGAGGAAGGAGAGGGCCCCCAGAGTGCCATCACACATGGACTGGGACAATCCTGCCATCTTCCCTGATGACAACAGTAGTCGGCTGGTCAGGGACCAATATGTGTTAAATTATTTTAGTTAACATGCATGCTTTAAATTTAAGTTAAATATGCCCTGCATTGGCAGAGGAATTTGTGTTTTTTATTCAGTTTAAATTGATTTGGCCTCTTATGTTGTTTATGCTGTATACTGTGTGTATACAAGCTTGCAGGGAGGCTACTGCATCCATTCATTTGTCTGTTCATTTGTTGTGTATGGATTTGTCCTGCATTTATTTCAGTGTGCAGACATGCGGGGTGTATCATATACAGACCTTTGATTTATTCTGTGGAGCTAGCCTGCTCCAGACCAGGCTAAATTCACGGATTTATTTAATCTCATCCCTCATCTCAGTCAGCAGTCACCACAAACGGAAACTAATAGTTATTCCACTGCCCACTGCACATTGTTATCACATTCAACCAGACCCACTGTCATTATTTAAACATTTATGATCATTAATTGCAATCATTTTAGATAAATGATGATTTTAGATTATTTTGCAATCATTAGATAATTTACAGTTTTCCATAGACTATATATAAAATACACATCCCATATAAATATAAATACACATCAAAGAGTAACATGATGTTCCTTTATTGAATAAGGATAAATCAAAGCAAGTAAACCATCAAGTCCTTTCAAAACTGAAGTCACAAAGTGACTCTACAAGACAGAAAGCACGGAATCAAAGCATATTATACAACACAAGAATAAATACACATTCAAAGGTCTGTATATGATACACCCTGCATGTCTGCACACTGAAATAAATGCAGGACAAATCCATACACAACAAATGAACAGACAAATGAATGGATGCAGTAGCCTCCCTGCAAGCTTGTATACACACAGTATACAGCACAAACAACATAAGAGGCCAAATCAATTTAAACTGAATAAAAAACACAAATTCCTCTGCCAATGCAGGGCATATTTAACTTAAATTTAAAGCATGCATGTTAACTAAAATAATTTAACACATATTGGTCCCTGACCAGCCGACTACTGTCGTCATCAGGGAAGATGGCAGGATTGTCCCAGTCCATGTGTGATGGCACTCTGGGGGCCCTCTCCTTCCTCAGGCAGGCCACATTGTGGAGGACAGCACAGGCCACAGTAATGTCACATGCCCTCAAAGGGCTGACCCTTAAGTGGTGACGACAGTGAAAGCGTGCCTTCAGGAGGGCCAAAGGTCATTTCGATCCTGGCCCTTGTCCTGGCATGGGCATGATTATAGGCCTGCTGTGCTTCCTGAGGGTCTGTGTATGGTGTGAGGAGAAAAGGCCCCCAGCAACACACCAGAGAATTCACCTGTCAATACAAAATCTCATCATCATAACCTCATATATAGAGTGACATTCTTGACACAGCCATGATGTAAAAGGTGGTTACTAACAGAGGTTGTGTGGCTCACCTTGTAATAGGCGCTGATAGACTCCAGAGGGCCGAAAGACTCGGGAGTCATGGACCGAGCCAGGCCACTTTGCCAGAACATTGCTGATCAGATAGTCAGCATTGCAGACCATCTGAAATTATAAAATGAAGACTATTAAACCAATCAATGCACATCACAAGCAATGCACAGTGTTCATTAAGAATGAGAATAAGAATAACTTTATTCACCCCCAAGGGGAAATTCAATTATCTAACAGCTCATCCATTATATGTCAAATATGTATAGGCTATATATATATATATATATATATATATATATATATATATTCTTATGATCAATCAGCGCGCGCGCACACACACACACACACACACACACACACACACACACTTGCATAACGAAACAGCTGAGGAGCATGGAGCTTGAGGAGCAAACAGATAAGATAAGAGAAACTTTATTTATCCCATAAGGAAATTCAATTAAGTCAGTGAGCTCATCTATTTATCAAAGAGTTATACAGTGTGATGGAGCTACATTTACACAATTTCACTCACATCTACAGTCAGTTTCACTTACAATTTCAACTGATTCATAATCAGAGTAAATCTACGTTTTCAGAGATATTAATTAACTATTTGGAATGTAATTGTGATGGTTTCAGCGGAGCAGTGAGTGTGTATTTGTGCACTACTTACGCATTCAGGCGGTCTGCAATACTTTGCCACGCTTTCTCTCTTTGTTTTATAACTATGGCGGTGTCGCTTTTCTTTTTCATTTGATCCTTTACCTCCTCGTAAGCCTCCACGAGGATTTCTGCCTCCGACGGGGAAAAGTACGCCGCTCTTGTTGTCATGTTGAATCGGTGAATCTGTGATCAATGGCGGGGTCTATTTGAGGAAGCTGCGTGCGCGCATTGATCCAGGATTGGTTTCACCTGGCTTGATGAATCTGTGTCTGCTCATCCTGGCTTGGTCTTTGTGCAACCAGTTAAGCCTGGACGCTCTTGTTTTGGATTCGTTGAACCCAGTTCAGTCATTTATCCTGGATGTCTGAATCCTACTTTTGTGCAACGGGCCCCTGGTCTCTATCGTCTAAAGCAGTGTTAGTAAACAAATTAATGTCAGATAATCATATTGATTTACTCAGTCTTACTGAAACCTGGCTGTGTCAAGATGAATATGTTAGTCTAAATGAATGCACTCCTCCCAGTCATAATAATACCCACATTCCTCGAGGCAGCGGCCGAGGAGGGGGAGTTGCAGCCATTTTTAATTCTAGTCTGTTAATCAGCCCTAAACCTAAACTAGATTATAATTCATTTGAAAGCCTTGTTCTTAGTCTTTTACATCGGACCTGGAAAACCTTGCAGCCACTTTTATTTGTTATAGTGTACCGTGCTCCTGGCCCATATTCTGAATTTTTATCTGAATTCTCAGAGTTTTTATCCAGTTTAGTTCTTGAATCAGATACAGTTATTATTGTAGGCGATTTTAACATTCATGTCGATGTTGATAATGACTCCCTGGCTACCGCTTTTATCTCATTATTAGACTCAATTGGCTTCAGTCAGGGTGTACATGAACCCACTCACTGTTTTAACCATACCCTTGATCTAGTTCTGATGTATGGAATTGAAATTGATAACCTAACAGTCTTTCCACAGAGTCCCTCACTATCGGATCATTATTTGATTACTTTTGATTTCTGTTTACTCGATTACACGCAACAGTTACTATACTAGATGTTTATCAGATAGTGCTGTTGCAAAATTTAAGTAAGTGATTACTCCGTCATTAAATTCAATACCATGTCCTTCAATAACAGAGGTTTCCAGTACCGACTTTAACCGCTCCTGAATTGATCATCTTGTCGATAGCACTGTAGGCTCGCTGCGAACAACACTTGACTCTGTAGCTCCTCTTAAAAAGAATTTAACAAAGCAAAGAAAATTCGCTCCTTGGTATAACTCTCAAACCCATAAATTAAAACAAATATCGTGAAAATTTGAAAGGAATTGGTGATTAACCAAACTGGAAGAATCTCGTTTAATCTGGGCAGACTCAAAACGTATAAGAGGGGCCTCCGCAATGCCAGAGCAAACTATTACTCAGCATTAATAGAAGAAAACAAGAATAACCCCAGGTTTCTTTTCAGCACTGTAGCCAGGCTGACTGTGAGTCAAAGCTCTATTGAGCCTTGTATTCCTTTAGCCCTTAGCAGTAATGATTTTATAAGCTTTTTTAATGACAAATTTCTAACTATTAGAGGCAAAATTCATGACCTCCTGTCCTCAGATAGTACCTATCTAACCTTAAACACAGCTGTAAGACTTAATATATATATTTAGATTGTTTCTCCCCAATTTGTCTTCAAGAATTGACCGCAGTGATTTCTTCATCTAAATCATCAACGTGTCGCTTAGACCCCATCCCAACTAGGCTACTCAAGGAGGTCTTACTTTTAGTTAACACCCATATATTAGATATGATCAATATATCCTTATTAACAGGCTATGTACCACAGTCTTTTAAGGTAGCTGTAATTAAACCTCTACTAAAAAAGCCCACCCTGGATCCAGAGGTGTTAACCAACTATAGACCAATATCTAATCTTCCCTTTATGTCAAAGATCCTTGAGAAAGTAGACGCAGACCAGCTGTGTGATTTTCTCTATGATAATAATTTATTTGAGGAATTACAGTCAGGATTTAGAGTGCATCATAGCACTGAGACAGCACTAGTTAAAATTACAAATGACCTTCTGATTGCTTCAGACAAAGGACTCATCTCTGTACTTGTTTTATTAGATCTTAATGCGGCATTTGACACTACTGACCATCAAATTCTGCTACAGAGACTGGAACACTTAATTGGCCTAAAAGGTTCTGCACTAATCTGGTTTAAATCTTATTTATCCGATCATTTTCAGTTTGTTCACATTCATAATGAATCATCCTTACATACTAAAATTTGTTTTAGAGTTCCGCAAGGTTCTGTGCTCAGACCAATCCTATTTACTCTATATATGCTTCCTTTAGGTTACATCATTGGAAATCACTCTGTAAATTTCCATTGTTATGCGGATGATACACAGTTGTATTTATCTATGAAGCCTGAAGAAAGTAATACATTAACTAAACTTCATAATTGCCTTAAAGACATAAAAACCTGGATGAGTACGAATTTCCTGGTGTTAAATTCAGACAAAAATGAAGTTGTTCTTGGCCCCAAACAACTCAGAGAGTCTTCATCTGATGACATAGTTTGTCTAGATGGCATTGCTCTGGCCTCTAGCACTACCGTAAGAAACCTTGGAGTAACATTTGATCAAGATCTGTCTTTCAGTTCTCATTTAAAACAAACCTCACAGACTGCATTTTTTCATCTGCGTAATATTGCGAAAATTAGGCCTATCCTGACCCAAAAAGATGCAGAAAAATTGGTCCACGCTTTTGTTACCTCAAGGCTGGATTACTGTAACTCTCTATTATCAGGTAGCTGTACCAAGTCCTTAAAAACTCTCCAGCTAATTCAGAATGCCGCAGCATGTGTCCTAACAGGAACTAAGAAACGAGATCATATTATAAAGCTTATAAAGCTCTAAATGGTCAAGCTCCATCATATCTTAGAGAGCTCATAGTGCCATATTATCCCACCAGAGCACTGCGCTCGGAGAATGCAGGGTTACTCGTGGTCCCTAAAGTAGATCAGGAGCCAGAGCCTTCAGCTATCAGGCTCCTCTCCTGTGGAATCATCTACCTGTTACGGTCTGGGAGGTAGACACCGTCTCCACATTTAAGACTAGACTCAAGATTTTCCTCTTTGATAAAGCTTATAGTTAAGGCTGGCTCAGGCTTGTCTTGTACCAGCTCCTAGTTAGGTTGACTTAGGCCTAGTGTGCCGGAGGACCCCCTATAATACACCAGGCACCTTCTCTCTCCGGAGCCTTTGTGCTCCACTGTCTCTCAGGTTAACTCGTATTGCAGTGGTTGTGCTGCTGCCATGATCCTGCCAGATGCCTCCTGCTGCTGCTGTTATCATTAGTCATACTACTGTTATTATATACATATGATTATTGTCACATATGTATACTATCGGATATTAATATACTTTCAACATATTGTACCACAGTAGCCAGAACTATAATTATAATATTATTACTTTCATTAATGTTGTTGTAAGCTACTGTCATTACCGTCTGTCCTGCATCTCTCTCTGTCTTTCTCTCTTTCTGTCTCATTGTGTCATACGGATTACTGTTAATTTATTATGCTGATCTGTTCTGTACGACATCTATTGCACGTCTGTCCGTCCTGGAAGAGGGATCCCTCCTCAGTTGCTCCTCCTGAGGTTTCTACCGTTTTTTTCCCCGTTAAAGGGTTTTTTTTGGGGAGTTTTTCCTTATCCACTGTGAGGGTCCTAAGGACAGAGGGATGCTATGTTGTATGCTGTAAAGCCCTGTGAGGCAAATTGTGATTTGTGATATTGGGCTTTATAAATAAAACTGATTGATTGATTGATTGATTGAATGATATATAAACAAATCCAGCCTACAAGTAAAAACATTGGGTGTTCTAGGTATGTTAGGTATTCTAGGTATTTTATATGGTGATGTAACATTAATCACTATGGATATATAGACCAGAGGGGGGAAATCCCACGCACCCAGCCCAGGCTATAATTATGGTTATATTCATGTACTTATAAGCATCTGAAAAATACACAAATACATCCCAAATCTGAAACTCTATTTAGTAAATAGGGTCGCAAAATAGCTAATGGTTATTAACTCCACGTGTTGGCTGCTAGCATAATGTTACAAACCTGGACTGGACGTAGATGAACTAGCTGTGCTAGGGCAGTCAAACACTGTCCATCTTTCTGTCTGAGTATGATGCACTTTTGCAAGGTGTTTTGACAAATTACTAGTGTTGCCGCCCTTACACGCAAAACATTTGTCACACTCGTGACAATACGTTGTGTCTGCATCAACTCTTGTAATGTAAAGCCACACTTTTGACAGTTTGGCTCTCTCCACCATCGTTATCTATCTAAAGGTATGCTACGAGCTTGAGTTGGTGTTAGGATGAAATGACTTAGGTATAGGCATACGTCATGTTTGTATTTCTTTTAGTGATGGCCAGTACATCTGGATCTAGTATGGACAGAGACCTGAGGTCTGGATGCTGATGGACGATGTGTTTTCTATGGGGAAGTCACAGATCAGTTACATAGGGGGGTCCCTGGCAGCTACATAGGTGGGCCTGGAGAAAAAACATCACCAAGGGTAGAGGAATGTATAATGGTTCCAGATGTGGGTTTTGAGCATATATATAAGTATCTGTAAGCATGTGTTAGATAAGAAGAGAGCTTGCACCTTCTTCCGGTGCTGTTGAATAAACCGTCAATTGAAGATCAACTTGTCGTCTATTGTGCATCTTTTATGAATTTGTCTTGGACCAGAAGTTCTTTCCTATCAGTTGGTGTATGTGCTGTCTTGTGTGTGTGTGTGTGTGTGTGTGTGTCACCGGAACAACAGCCCCGGCCCCCTGCTCTCCACTCACACACAGCAGGCAACCAGGGTGAGCGACACAGATCTCTCGTCTTCAGCGAGAATAGCGAAAATTATGATACAATGACGGATAACTGATGGAGTTGGTGAGATTAATGTGCATGATAATGTTTATCTTGTAAAAAACAAAACAAAACAAAACAAAAAAAATGCGTCTGTTCCAGTACCGATAGCAGAACCGTTAAGGTCAGAGCTTATCAATGTTGTGGTCTTAAAGAATGTAGCCCTGGGGTTCGTTCGTGTCCCTATAGCGGACACAAGCCAGTGGAGGAATAGGTGAGTCATAAAGCCTGATTTTGGTGATGCTGAATAAGTGAAAACCATATTTGAAAAGATAATACTAATGCCTGCTCTATTGTGTTTCCAAAGGACAATCTCTGCCAAGGCAAGACTTCAGGTCCTAGAACCTGGGCCCCTGAAGAGAGAGAGAGAGAGAGAGAGAGAGAGAGAGAGAGAGAGAGAGTGTGTGTGTGTGAATATTACGGCTGCAACAATTAACAATATAATAATAATAATAATAATAATAATGAATATGTAAATGTTTGGGTACTAAATATTACTTCACTGTTTAATAAAAAAAAAAAATCTATACTTTCAAGACCTTTATTTGTTATGCATTTGTCTGTCAATATGACTTACACAGCTGTTACCCCTGCTATATAGGTCATATCACTGTGTAGTTGAAGGTTCTACTACTACAATTGTCAAAATATGTTAGATACTGTAATCTTGACTACCTAACCATAGAGACCAAACACATGCATATAAAACCGATGGCTGTGGAGCTGTTTTTGATTTATTTTGGGGATATCTATCAAAGTGAGCTACACCTCCCAGCACCCTAGGGATTAACCGATTGAAATTCATGTTTCCTAGACTCTGTTCGTGAATAGATTTTAGTTTTGGTGGATATTTCAGATAATGTATGCTGACAGTGGCTCTGGATAATATGATAACATGTGGGTAATAAGAGCATCCCTCTATCTGAACATTATTCTTCACATGAGCAGAAAGTGTTGCCACAATGTTGCTCTACCATCACATATAATTGTGTGTATCAGAACGGAACCACATTGTCAATACTTTTCTGAACATTTCTTGAAATTTCCAAATTTCAAAACCTTTACATTATGCAGTTCCTTAGACTTTTCAGACCCGTGTAGGGACTCTACGTAGTTGTTTCTCTATTATAAAACAAAACAATCTGAGAATGGGGTGAATGTAAACATGTTTTATATTATATATGTGAAATTATTACAATAACAAGAAAATCTTAAAACTCCCAACTCAAAAATAAATATTAATAAAAATACAACTTCAAACTTCAACTTTTCAAACATAACAAACAAACAAACACAAAAAAACTCAAACTCTAGTTGAAGCCGACATATTGCCCATGAGGGTCAGGAAAATGCTTCCTAATATGTAGGACGCAGCAACTGGGGATCACAACACGATTTCCCTGTCCCAACACTCCATGTTGCCACATGACAAAATTTCTATAGGGAGCATGGCGATACTGCCGGTTGCGGTCACCCGGGTGTGGAGCAATATCCTGGGCACGGACGTTGTTCCAGATACCCAGAGCCAGCTGCAGGACCCCTGGGGATAAAATGTGAGCATCGATGTGTGGCAGCATGGGCATACACCAAGGTGGCCGCTGACTGCAGCACAGGTTCTCCATGTCTGTTGGCATCTCTTGAAACCTCCGCACCAAGGCGGTTGGCAAGGTATAGGAGGGTCTGGTCGTGTTGCTTGCCCGGCAGACTGCTAAGTGTATTAGCCCAGGGTCCTGGTTGAGGCAGAACATGCTGATTTCCATCAGCTCCTCCCGACCAAGGGCGCTCAGTACTTCCTGAAAGGACAGTTATGAAATATTACTACACTTCACATAATCATATGAACAGTGTTGGGCAAATTACTTTATAAATGTAATATATTTGATGTCACTTGTAAATTTGATTTGAAAGTGGTAAGTTCCTTTACAATATTACAGTGTAAAGTAATAGATTACTTATTACACATTACTTTTGTGTTACTTTCACCACTATAAGTTCCTAACCCTCCGACTGCATTTGACAAGAAATTCTGCAGACAAGCTTTACTGGACGCGTTTTCCCACATCTCACTCTACAGATAGAATACACTTTTATTTTGACTTCAAATCATTCTCTCTACAATAAGCACATAAAACAGATGTTGATGTTCCAGAAAAACACATTACATCAATAGATTTATCTTCATTTTGTGAATAGAGGGAGCAGCTGCAGTCCAGTGACCTGCAGCTTTACTTTCACATCGTAATACATTACTGCAGAAAAGGAACTGTAATAGCATTACTGATATTTTATTTGTAAAGTGTTACATTACCTAGTTACCGATTGTTTACGCATATTTGTCGTTTACAAAAAAAAATAAATACATTACAGTAATGTATTACTTTGTAACTATTTAGCTCCAACCAGTGGCGCAAAAAGTGGGTATGCACTATATGCGGCGCATAGGGGCGCCGCGCTAGAGGGGGCGCCAAAGCGCTGGGGGGAAAATTATTTCCAGTCGGCATTTTCTGTATTTAACAGCTGTTTGTGCATGTGTAAATGATATGATCAATAACAGAGGCACATCACTGATTAGGCGCCCCTCCGCTCCTTCACCTCGGAAGTCTCGGATGTCGTCCAAACACTCTATTTACTAATTGGATTATAACTCGGCAGTGGTGTGTGATAGAGACTTACGGTAAAAAGATCCGGAAAGTTGACGACTGCGCCGTTTCAAAGAGGGGTCCGACATGATCGTAGCCCTTTCAGAGGCTTTGTAATCCAGCCCTGAAGTTCAGTGACTTTTTGGAGTCTTGGCCTTTAAATCCGTCATAATACTGAACGTTTTTTTTATCGTGATCTGTGGATTTACTCTATTCACTGAACTACTGAGGCACCTGAAGTAAGAATAGAAGAGTGTAGATCAAGTAAATAATGTGTGGATTCTTATTTGTGCATTTAGATGGCAGGCTGACCTAAAGGGAGAGAAAAGGGCTTAGACTTCTGAGGGTTTTTAACTAGATGGTGAATCATAAAACAGATAAATTATAGAACTTGGGAGTGATACACTTGAGTTTAAATGTCTTCACTCGGATATAACACTACAGTGCTGTTGTGATGTATCTGATAAGTCTGATCAGATGCAGCATCCAATCAGTAACTGATATCCAATAAGGATATCATTTAAACTAAAAAAAATCATGTTTTTTATATGTGGTTTGACTGCTGTATTTTTGAAACCTCCTTTACACAAAGTTGACGTTGTTCAGGTGTGAGGATGGAGAGAAAGAAGAGAAGAAGACAGAAAAAGAATCAGGACAGACAGGGGAAGGCGACAGGTTGGTCTAATATTAGGTGGAAGTGTAGGAACAGCCACTTGATACCAAGTGATTAATTTCTAAATATTATTTATATTGAAAAATTGCATTAGCAAGATGTGTAATTTATTCAAAGCTATGAAATAATGCTTGTTTGACCATATAACTTAGCAGAGAAGAACACAGGCAAGGGGTGGAGACAGACATGAGGTCGGTGATGGCATCTGCTATAGAGGAGACCAGTAATGACATTAGGTAGGAATAATTAAACTAGTGAGGCCACAAAAACCTAGATGCCCAGCATGGTTTGAATTTCTGCTGACCAACCTATGTCATAATTTCATATTTCCACTACAGAGAATATATTGAGCACTGGGTGCCGCTGCTGTTACATGTTATTACATTATTATGCATTATTTTTTGTTTTTGATTGAGCTGATCACCTGCTGTACTATGTAACTTCGAATAAAAGTCTGTACTAATAGTCTTATATTTTATAAGTCCATGAATCAATAAGATTTACACAGGTAAGCATTATGAACAAAATCCGGTCCGGGGGGGGGGGGGGCTGTAATGTGTCTGCATACCCCTCAGAAAGTAGGTAGTTGCGCCCCTGGCTCCAACACTGCATATAAAGCTTTGTTGTTGTAATGTAAATTTATATTACATATTGCATGTCATTCATTACAAATGAAGAAAAAAGTTATTGCAAGTTATCAATTATCTCAGCTTCATGATACATACCCTATCAACCGCAACCCTGACAGACTGAATGTCTTGCACACGCCGGGCATCCTCCACAGGCATACCGAGGGCACCAGCACCTCTTCCTCTGCCTCTTCCTCTGCCTCTACCACCGCGTCGGGGCCCACCTTGACCCCGGCGTGTTGAGGTTCCTCCTCTCCTTCCCCTCAATCTTCCCCGGTCACGTCCCACAGGTTCATCTGATTCATATGTACTGTAACAGAAAATCGTAACAGTTACAACACATCTTATTACAACGAAATATGTTAGAATATGCATTCGGCTGCAAAAATATTTTCATCACACAAGTTATCAGTGTGACACTGTTATAAAGTTTCGCTGTCGCCAACGGGAGACTGCTGTCCACCTAAGACGGCACTGACATGCATTTATCAGAGGAAATACAACTAGCAAAGCAGTATTTTGCTATAAACGATTATGGATTATTTCTATCTCCTCCTTTTTCAGGGATGCTATCTTGCCTTTAGCTGTTGATCTAACTTAGCCTTCCAAAATCCACTGGCGAGCCGCTGTCAGCGGCGACATATAGCTAGCTAGGTCATGACAAAGCTATTGTTAGCTTTTCAGACAACATAGTCATACAAAAATTTTCCGTATTCCTTGTCATTTATCCTTGATGTCAGTGTACGGCGGACAAACTATTATGACTCCCAGTCTTTGTTTTTATCATACTCACGGGTCTAGGTCTAAAGGAGATGAATCGCCGCTCTCCATCGTTGCTGTGTCAGTCAAAGTCCGCTGCACGTTCATGTGGTGACGTAGTGACAAGGGCGGGGACAGCTAACTCCAGCCGCTGACAGGAAGTTAGCCAAAATGACCCAACCACTTACTTCTGCTTTAATTGTTTAAGGTACGTTGATTTTAAATATAGAAATACTACAGTTACCACTTACAAAAGATTTAAAAAAAAATTGGCATCAGAATGAAGTATTCTCTTCTGTGAACACACTTCTGTAAATTGTAACAATCCAAATTGTGCTAAAATTGATCCAACATTCTTTGAGTTTGAATGATTTTTAGCAGCTGTGCTGTTTGTATGACTGCTGCATTCACACAGAAGATTCAAACACGAGGTAATGAAGTAAACAAAATGCCGTCTGGTTATAACTGGTGTTTTATCCTGTTGAAAAGAAGAAGTAAATAAAGGTGTCAGACAGTCTCTTGTTTTAAGTGAACTTTTGCAAAGTAGGTACTGGAGCTCAGTTTCCTCTACTTTGACATACTTCCATTGATCCACAGTCAGTCCTGCCGAGTGCTTCTGTGTGCCGGTGTATGTGGACACAGTCTAAACCACTGTGAGGCAGATGAGGGAGATGACACAGTCTTAGTTATCAATGCATCGTGTTGCGTATATAAAAGTGCTTTCAGTTTTTATTATTATATAGTTTAAAATTGTATAGCTTTCTCAAATTATATATTGGGGACACTTCCACTGTCTTTTATAAACAGTATTTTAAACATTGGCTATTTTAAGCTTACTCTTCATCTGGACTAAAGATTTTCGTCTTCCGATCCGTGATTTTAACGCATTTTAAGACGAGACCTGCACTGACAGAGTAGGAAAATCCTGTCAGCGGAGACTGACAGCCAGGAAACCTGTCAGTGGACCCGTTTCTCTGGGTAAAGAAAAGCCTGTCTTCTCACCAGCATCTCCAACAACATTATCTGTGTGGATACTGACTTACCATCTGCTGATCATCTGCAACAGGGCCCATCCTTGGTGGTTTTCCAACCAGGCCTCTTGGCAATTTCTTCGAGCAGAAACCTGCTGTCTCACCACTCTGGGCTCCACAAGGAGCCCTGGCGTGCAAGTTTCTCAAACTCTCCTCTGCTCTCCACTTTTGGGCAGCCACTTCAGCACAACTGCTCGCTATCTTCCTGCACCCGTTGCTGGCCTTCTCTCTCGTTTTCCCCTGTTTCAGCACCACCGATGGCTGCGACAATGGTGATTACGGAGCTAAAATCGGAACTCCAGTCCATCGAGCTCATCCAGGACCTCCTCCAGCGGCTGTCGGTGCTGGTCTCCCGGCTGGCGTGCCTGGAGCCTGCGGATAACCAGTGGCCCTTGGCTCCAGATCCAACAGCGGTTACTTCTGACGGCCCTGGTCTAAACTCCACTCCCTGGTCTTCTGTTGTTAAGGGCACTAAAAAGATATCTCTTCCCTCGATGACGCGTCTAACATCGGCGACAATGATATTTCTCTTTCAAACTTTTTCTCCCCCCTGGCGCTTCCCTCTGAGCCTGCCTCCCCCGCCTCCTGCACGCAGTGCGGCCCAGGTCCAAAAGCGCTCCTGTCCTGTCACCGTCACTTCACCCTCGGACTCGCCATCCTCTTCATCAGCCCCCCCAGGACGCAAACGGCCTCATTTCTCACAGCCCCAAAACCAGTCCCACTCAGTGTCTGCTTCAGCGTCCTCTTCTCTATCTTTACAGCCACCCTCTACTCTTCTCCCCTCTCCCACTTCCCCGCCAGCGTCTGATCAGGTTGAACACACAGCCCATCATTTCTCTCCCAGTTTACCAACCATCAGACACAAATTCAATTCAAAACTTGCAGTCTATAAAGACAATCCAGAATCCGAGCACCCTGAAATTTTAGTGGTTGGAGACTCCATAGTCTGTTCTTTAAGGCTCCCTGGTGCCATTACATACTGTGTCTCTGGAGGAAAAACTGCTGATTTTATTGAACTGATCCCAGCCCTCCTTGACATGCACACCTCTGTTCACGCTGTAATTTCACACTGAGGTTGTAACGACGTCACGGCTAGGCAATCCACACAGCTGCAATATGAACTTGAATCATTAGTCTTCACTGTTGAAAGTCTGGGAAGGAGATGTGTCCTTTCTGGTCCCACCCCTGTCATTACCAATAGCTCTGAGCGTTTCAGCCATCTTCTCGCCCTACACAAGTGGACAGAAAACTTCACCACAGCCACCAGTACTGGATTCATTAGTAACTTTGATTCTTTCTGGAACAGACAGGACCTTTTCAACTATGATGGACTGTATCTTAATGGTAATGGATCCAGAAAACTGCAACACAACTATATTAGTTTTATTGCTTTTAACCGTGATTGACACGTTGCACAGCACAACCCAGACCAACATACTGACTCTGTCTCAGCACTGCACCTGACAATGCGGTACCTGCTGTTGCTGGTCTTGTTTCATCTATTCCGCCTATTGTTACAATCAGATCCGGCCAATTCCATAATAGATTCAAATCAGTTAAAAAAAGAAACCTCTCCTACATTAAATGTCACCAGACTTCATCCAGAGCTGCTCCTGAAAAACAATAATCTAGACGAATTAAGTGTGGACTTTTAAACATCAGATCCCTATCACCCAAAGCTGTCTTAATAAACGATCTTATATCAGAATATTTCTGTCTTACTGAAACCTGGCTACATCCCAACGAGTATGTTTGCTTAAATGAATCCACTCGGCCTAGTCATTGTAATACCCATATCCCCCGAGAGAGTCGCAGAGGTGGTGGTGTCGGAGCCATTTATAACTCACATCTGTTAATTAAAGCTGCCCTGTGGAGTTTTGTCCATTTGTGCCATCTGCCGTGTTTTTCCGAGTACTGCAACAACAGTCGGCGTGCGCCGTTTGATGACGTCAGCAATACGAGTGACGCTCCCGCACCGCACAAAGCTAAATGACACACCTATTTACCACCCATTAATTTTCATTGTTTTATTTGCTATGAACAAATATACTGTGTGATATGGTGAGTGTGGTGAGTGTGGTATGAGTGGAGTCAGCTGTCAGTCAGTGTGCGGGCTTGAGACTGGTGGAGCAGAGAGGGGGAGGGCTGCCCCGCTGGGTACTGTAAGTGATTATGTGTGTGTAAAGTGTGTGTGCTAAGAGTCAGAGTTTGGGACAGACACTTTTACCGTTACTGTTACCCCCTGGAGTGTTGCCGGAGTTTTTGGAGTGCACAAATAAACGGGCCTTTTTCCTGAATGCTACTCTGGTCTCCTGCTCGTGAGGCATTCATTACAATACAGACAGCTCGGCAGCAGAGCAGTGCGCTCTTGCGCCGCGGTAACACATACACAGTGAATGGGTTTGTCGGCGGAGGTCCGCGCTTTGTGTGCTCTGTATGAAACGGGCTTTATTTCTGCGTTTGTCTCTCTCGTTTTGCCTTTTTCCTTCTTCTGAATGTCGCGGAGGTTGGGGAAGACCAGCGAGACCAGCTCCAGAGGCTTCGGAAGTTTTCCTGGGCCGTTTCTTTGGGTTTTCAGACATCTTTCAGTAGCTCCTCTGCTAGCCTCGTCGTTTCCTACATCTCCAACTGCGTATGCACTCTTTGAACTCTACGTCAAATGTGTCATTTCCTGTGCGACAGCGCGGGAATGTCACTCCTGAGAGGCAATAGCGCTTCTAAGCAAACCAGAGACTGTTGTGTGGTGGAGATGCGTTCAATACTCATTCTAGTAACTCATTTGGCAGTGGCTGTTATGTAACGGACAGTGGTTTATATGTAAAAACTCCACAGGGCAGCTTTAATTCAAAACCTAAACTTCACTACAACTCATTTGAAAGCCTTACTCTGAGTCTCTCACACCCAACTTGGAAAACAATGACCCAATACTATTTTTTATAGTATATCGCCCTCCTGGTTCATACACTGAATTTTTATCTGAATTCTCAGAGTTTTTATCAGGTCTGGTCCTTACCATAGATAAGGTTATTTTAGCAGGAGATTTTAATGTTCACGTGGATGCTAATAATGATAGCCTCAATTCTTTATTTATGGCACTTTTAGACTCAGTTGGCTTTTCCCAGATTGTAAATAAACCCACACATTGTTTGAATCACACTCTTGATCTCGATCGTGATCTGTAAATCTGTACAATGATCTGTAAATGCATACAACAATCTGTAAATGCATACAACAATCTGTAAATCTGTACAATTGTCTGTAAATCTGGACACAGATCTGCAAATGCGTACAGAGATCTGTAAATCTGTACACAGATCTGCAAATGCGTACAGAGATCCGTAAATATGTAGACAGATTTGTAAATACCTATGTCTTAAGCTTTAACTCAGTCAGGCCTCTCAATTGGCTCTCTTTGTGCATGTGATTTTTGCTACTCTTCTGTGTGTGAGATCTGCAAATGTGTGAGAAGATTTGTATCTGTAACTCAAAGTGTGTGTCACCCTGAGCACAGGCTGACAAGCTCAAGCTGCCGAGACCTTCCAAGAGAGTCTGGCTGCAGACCTCCAGCGTGAGGCCGCTTCCAGTGCAGGCTCCTCCACCTCCAGAGTCAGGCCCGGAAATAACAAACTTTTTGTGCGTCTCCAAAAGGACTCCGGCATTTTCGTCAGTTGCTAACAAGTGAAGCACTTTTGCTATTTGACTGCCACCGTGTCCGACTTTTGCCAGTTGACTACTATCATGACAGTCAGTGACAATGACAATTTATATATCCCAAAAAACAAATGCACGGGTTGCATATGTCTGCCGTTTTACCAGCCACTCTATGCACGTAAATTACCGAATGTTACATATGTTATGGTAACGGTGGCTAGCGGTTGACTACGACGCTCAGGTTATTTGTTGTCTAAATGAACATGAAATGTTTTGCTATCTTTCACTCGGTTTATACTTTTACTAATTGAAATATATACTACGAACTTAACATTACTTGTTTCTGTGTTATGTAGGTGCATCACTCAAATATTCAAACAAGTGCAGGGCATAAAGTGGAACGCTGCACAGCTTGTCAGTGGAAATGTCTGCATGTTTCCCTGTGTTATACTCAGGTTATTCTGACAAAAAAGCTCCTTTTGAAGTGTCGTTTTGCTACTTTCTACATGCTGTTATTTTTACGTGAATAATAGAGTTTATGGCAAGTTTATGGTAAAGTTTATGGTACAGCAGTTTTGCTATAGGAAGACAACATTTTTTCTCTCTGTCTTGTCCATAGGACAAAGTTGGGGCCAGGGTAATTTAAGAGTGTTAAAAGGCAGCAGAGTGGGTTGAAACAAAGCAGCACTTGTTTTCAGACAAGGTGGAGTCACCAAGTGTGATCACTGTGCAGCAGTATGGCAGACTCAGGGTTGAAGATGAAAGTTCCATTCTTGATGACATGGAGAAAGATGCAATCCTGGAGCCATTTAAATTCAAGTTCTACAAAATGGAAGACGTGGATCTTTTGTGAGACTGCTGACAAATAAGAGTACTTGGCATACACCGAATGTGACACTGAGGACTAATGATGTTTAATTAAAGGCAGAATTAACAGAATGAAAATGTGTCATTTTATGTATTTTCATATTTGTTTTTTTAAATCATGCACCTAATGATTTATTTTCATTATACCATGAAGAACACTGGTAAGTTAGTGCATTTTAAGAAAAAGAATACAGTTTGAACTCCTCTCCCCCACACATGCTTATGTTTTTAAATTTCAGCATGGCTGAAAATCTGATTGGCCTCTATGTCTTCTAAAGATCTTCAGGTCCAAAGTATATCATATAAAAGACAATAGTGGAATCATTTAATGTAATAGTAGACAAAATAATGTATATAACTTAAATAAATTTTATACATTACATGTTGAGGCTATGGAAAAAAAGGCTTAGATTAATTACGTTGCTATGTCGATTGATGGTTCCATGTATCTTCTCTTCAAATGAGCTGCAGGTTCACAGTGTAAGCAGATGCATGAGCTTCCTTTGTCATGGAATATATTTTCCACATTAAGTTCAGATCTTTGCAATAAATTAACGTTAAACTATTCAATGGTAAATTATAAATGAGAGGTGTTTTTGTTTTTTGACTGGAAGAGAGGCTCCAACTGTCCAGTCGCCAAGCGTTACGTTTTTCTATGAACTTAGCTACAGCTATATGGGCTGAGTTTATAACCCGTTTTGACAGGTGACTTTATGCAATAATGTTGCTGGCAGACTTACACCCATGTTTAATGCCACGTAATAAAGAATAGGCAAACAAAAACAAAAACGTCAACATGTATATCTAAGAAATTACATACACATGCATGTACATTTCAGAAACTAATGGTTTTGTGTTACAGTGTTGTTTAATTGATTATAATTAAGCGACAAAGCCGCTTGCTCTAAAAGTGGGAGAGGCCTCATGCTGGAGGTCTGCAGCCAGACTCTCTTGGAAGGTCTCAGCATATTTACAGATGTCTGTACGCATCTGCAGATCTGTGTACAGATTTACAGATCGTTGTACAGATTTACAGATCTGAATACAGATTTGTAGATTTTTATTTACACATTTACATATCTGATTATGCACACACAGATTCTAAATACACATTTGCAGATTTTTGTACACATTCACAAACTTTATTACGCTTTTACAAATTATTTTACACATGTACAAATCTGATTACACACACACAGATTGAGATACCCATTTGCAGCTATTTTGCTACCACAATGGCCCCATAGTCCTTGAGGAAGATCCAGGTATAGTACAAATCTGCACAACATAGCAGGTTAGTGGTTTTCACAGTGCACATTAGGGGGTAGAATGTATTACAAAACCCACCATTACCTGTAAAAGAGTGGCCCAAGAGTCCTTGAGATTGTTACATGAGTCACTGATGGAGTTTCACACATTTTAAAAAGGGTTACAGGAGTCCTTGAAGATGTTCCGGGAATTGTTTTGGCCATTTCATTGTCATTGATGGTGTCCCGGTGGTTCTTTAACGAATTATGGGCTGCTGTCCAGGAATCCTTTGGGATGTTCTAAAAGTTCTTGGTGTGTCCAAGTTAGTTATTGTGAAAGATTCCTTCAAGGAATTCAAGAGTTATGAAAAGGGATTTAAAGTGTACATGTGGAGAATCCCAGGACTGTTCAGGGACTCCAAGTCTACAAGAGGGTTCCTTAAATTACTGTTGAGTTCAAGGAGGCTTTGAAAAGGTCCTTGAGGAAGTTCCAGGTATAGTGCAAATCTGCACAACATAGCAGGTGAGTGGTTTTTTTTTACAGAGCGTACATGAGGAGGTAGAATGTATCACAAAACCCATCACCTGTAAAAGAGTGGCCAAAGAGTCCTTGAGATTGTTACATGAGTCACTGATGGAGTTTCACAAATTTTATAAAGGGTTACAGGAGTCCTTGAAGGGGTTCCAGGAATAATTTTGAATACATCACAGTCATTGATGGCGTCCCATTGGTTCTTGTAAGAATGTGGGCTGCTGTCCAGGAATCCTTAAGGATGATCTAGAAGCCCTTAGTGTGTCCAAGTTTGTCTGATGCTCCAGGCGTTCTTCAAGGAATTTAAGTCATGAATGGGATTCAAAGTATATATGGGGGGAATTCCAGGATTGTTCAAGGGCTCCAAGTCCTTAAGAGGGTTCCTTAAATTCTTGTTGATTTCAAGGGGCCTTTTAAGAGGTCCTTGAGAAAATTCCACAGATAAGGCACATCTGCAATACATAGCAGGGAAGTGTTTTTTACAGAGTGTACACAAGGTGGTAACCCACCACTATCTGTAAAAGAGTGAAACAATTATTTGTTTTATGTTTTATACACAAGTTTGTTTATATTCAATCACAGTTGTAAATTACATTGTATGGGGTTTCTATTTACACAGACAGTAATTCTCTGACTGTCTCTGCAGAGCTGCTTCTCATCAATTTGTTTTCACTTCCTCTTTAAATAGGGAACCTGCAGTCTTTTACTGATTGACTAATTAAGCTACTGAAACAAATTATATTGCTGAATAAACGTCCTCACCACTGTGGGTTTACAAAGAAGCTGTTGTAAATGAAGTGTTGTGCTGCCATCTGCTGGTGTAAAATAAGCAGGTCAAGTAGTTGACTTCACATCTTTCTTTTTGTATTGACATTATGAAAGACGATGTCCCCAGAATAGGAAGAAAAAACAACAACTTGCATTAGACATTTTAAATATCACAATTTTTCCACCTTGTTTGGCCTTGTTGTGTTCTGACTTAGAATCCCAAGTCAAAAGTGTGAATTTGGGTGGATTTGGATGCAGTGTTTATTTTGGTGATGACCATCGAACTTTTTTCTGTGACAAAAACAAGAAGATGAGCTAAAAATAAATCTTGATAATAAAAACTATGATGAAAGTCTGAAGATGTGATGAAAATGTTAGTGGTGGTGGACTATCGGGCATTGAAAGTGTTCAAATGCCTCATGAGTGACAAGCTGGTAAACTCCAATGTCTAGTCTGCACCAGGATGTTTCTCTAGCCAGCAGAAACACTCAGAGTGGAGCAGCGTCAGCCATTGGTGCGAGTAGTGTGCTGTGATTCAGCAATAAATAATCAGCAGTGTATGTCTGACTGTGGATGGTGGAGCTGCTGAATGGATTTGTGGAGTTTGTTTGTTGCAGCGGTGGCTGATAGGAGTTAGCGCCGCTCATTAGCTGTTGAATGGAAACGGAGCAGGCAGCCACCGACCGCTGAAGTTCACAGCTGATCCCCGCAGGACTCCACTCAGTCCAGACTAGAGAAGGTTTCTGCGTTGATAGGGTTTTCACTGGCAGGTAAGAGGCTCAGTTATCTGTGAGTGCAGCTGTGCTGTAAGTAAACAATCAGTTTTCTCTGACAGAGATGAAAGTTCAGTTTGAATCACCAACTCTGTGAGAGGACTAGTGATGTCATGAGAACCAATACTCGCGATACCTTTCGATTTCATGATGAAAAAAACCCGGCGATACTCATTTTTTGAAAAGCCGAAGAACCAATACCAGCGTAAGAATCAGTGCTATGACTCTTCTGGAACTGATGGGGGCAGTATACGCCATATAGCGTTACAGTCCATGCCTACATTCAGAGCGAGGGTGTGACAAGGAAGAGGACAGAGCGGCTGTCTGCTAAAGCCCACATTCAGAACCAGTCACGGCTTCCTCCCACAGTCCAAAGACATGCAATTTGGGGACTAGGTTAATTGATTACTCTAAATTGTCCATAGGTGTGAGTGAGAATGGTTGTCTGTCTCTATGTGTCAGCCCTGCGATAGCCTGGCGACCTGTCCAGGGTGAACCCTGCCTCTCGCCCAATGTCAGCTGGGATAGGCTCCAGCCCCCCGCGACCCTCACGAGGATGAAGCGGTTACAAGATGAATGAATGAATGCATGTTCATATTTCTCAGTGAGCAATGGTGCAGCATTCCAGTGTCTTTAAATTTACTACATTTGTAGCTCAAATAAAGTCACTGAATGTTGTTGAGTCAAGACACAAATAGATGCCCAACATTTTAAAATCTTCTGTATTTTTACCTCAATGTCTTTTCAAGTGCAAATCACCAAACATATTATTACTGGTCAGACTGTGAGTTTACAGTCATGTCTTTATGTCTTTGATCTATTGCCTAGCCTATATGTTTTAAATCTTCCTATTTTTCAGTTGCTGCCTCCTGTGTTTTTCCCCATCAGATTAAATCTGAACAAATATATTATTATCTATTATTAATATAATGTAATGTATCGACAGCCTGATACACAGTCAGATTTCACCACTTTATCTTCATTAAGGAAATGTAAGTCTGATAAATGATGAATAAACGGACAACATTGAATAAAACTTTTTTATTAACTTTATGGTTAACTTATTTACACTTTCCTCGCTCTGACTCAGGCTCTTCTTCACATGCATTAATATCTCTACATCCACTGGATTAAAATGGAGGCGCTGTCTTTTATTTGTGAGTGAACATACTCAGAGTTGACTGAACAAACTCAAATCAGCTGTTCTGGAACCGCTAACTCAGAGTTTCCCATCTCAGGGTAAATCAACTCAGAGTTCAGGGTGAGACTCAGGGTTTGTTGAACCTCGCTCAACACTTATTCCTAATATGAACTGTTTCACATAAAACCTCAAATCCAAGACATTGATTGCATGAGATGAGGTTTGTCTGTATGAGTTTGTAAAAAAAATAGCCCGTGCCCTTATGTAGTGTGAACATAATATTTCTCATCAAACTGTGATAACTGCAATTCAAATTCAGTATATATACGTCTGCCATATGTTGCCACCCCTCAAAAATTCCTGCCCCCCTCTTGCCACCCCATAAATATTTTTCTAGATCCACCCCTGGTTTGATGTACAGCTGCATATAGGACGCAGAGCTAAGGAGGGCAACCGCCAAATGAAGCCTGACTCATTTATCATTCGACAGAATGAAAACGATCAGAAATATGCAACGCTGTCATTTAAAGAATGCACCAAAAACCACAAGGATGTCGGCGAACAAAACAAAGAGTCTGCAGGGATTTATGTTTGAGCAGCCAAGGAAACTGTGTCCTGTCGCTTCACTGGAGAAATATCTGTCACTGCTGCCACCCAATCCACTGGCCTTTTATCTCCATCCAAAGCGGAGAAACTACACCAACGATGTATGGTAAGTTAACATGTAACGTCTGTTTGCTTTTTTACAGTGTAGCTTAGTTACTTTGAAACGTTTAGGGGACTTATTTTTCTCTCTCCTAATGGTTAGGTATATGAGAGAGCCCATGGGGGTGAACTTTCTCGGCTCCATGTTGCCACGGATCTGTAAAGCAGCCGGCACCGAGACCATCTACACCAACCACAAAAAAGATACAAAAACTCTCTGACGCTGGCTGAGAGAAATCATGTCAGTAACATGTAGCATAAATGTGAATCCTCCCTGCAGTCATACTAGTGCCCAAACTCTGATGAGAGAAAATCCTGGAACAACATCCTTGCTTCTGGCACAGCGCAATTAAAACACACCTGTCCAGAGTCAGACACCCTCGTGCTAGTAAAGGGAGTGCTAACATAATTGAACACTACTTCAGCTATTGCGGTCTGTGCATGAAGTAAAATTCATCTGCAGTGTTCACGTTGTATAATGAAAAATCCCACTTTTGGGGGTATTTGCTATTTTTGCTATTTGCTATTTCATGTTATGCACTTCAGCGCGTCTTGTTCCTTTATCCAACTTGTACAATGAAAATTGAAAAAGGAAGTCGGGAGCTGGAAACAGCCTTCAAAGTAAAAGTTGCGCGTTGTTCTGAAGCATGTTGGCTGCAGCAGTCAAATTAAGGAGAGCGAAACGAAATAAATACAACTAACAACAAATAGCCTAAATAAGTTTACAAGTTACAATACCACAGTGATTTATAATGAGTTCATTTTCTGGGACCAGTATGAGCTACTGTACATGTTTCATGTGGGCACTGTACAAAGATTAACCATCTCTTCTGATCATCCAGTAAATTAAAAGACAGTTCTTAAATACAAAACTGAATCAATGTACTCTCAATTAATGTGTATTTAATACACTCAGAACTCAAAGTGCCTTGGATTTCTTAGTTGTTGTTTACAATTGTTTGTGCTGATATCACATATCTTGTCATGCTTTGATAAGACATCTGGCATTAGGCTGTGTGGTGCCTCTTTGGATCTCTGCATTCTTTCTTACAGAAGAATTAAGAAAGGCTATGTTCTGAACTCATTTATTATAATTTTTTTCAATATCTGTAAAGACCCAGCACCATGTGTGTCTTAGTCCTCTCCTTTGCACTGAAAAGCTAGCTGTGTTTCGCTGTGAAAGCCACTCTTAGAAGGAGTGAAGGAGTTTCAACATGTCTGCTCTCTGAGTCCCAAACTGTACCTACTGAGGTGAGGAACACTCCATCCACATCTGCCTCTCCTGGTGTCTCACAAGCTCTCTATTCTGGTCCTCTGGAAATTGTAATAAAAGAAAATGTTTTGTTAGGTTTAAAACAGATGTTTTACATAAAGACTGCACAAAGAAAATATATGACTGAGGTTAATTCCTCTTTACTTTGATGGTGTTTACTGTACATCCGCAGATGAACAGTATATTAATTGTAGCTTTAGTTTTTACCAAAGTCCCCCAATTTTAGTGGACCAAAGATCATTTGACCAATTAAAACAAACTTTAGTCATGATATCTAATATTTGGTGTCAAATTGTTTTCAGTCATCGACTGTCTGAACTCTGTGATCCCAGAGGACATGTATATCTCCCCTGCCCTGGTGATAAACAGGAAAAAACAATTTACAATAAGAAACACCGTGTGTAGTATATACAGAATATGCTGAATATTATTGTTTTACCATGGGTGACAGAGCTGTACAATTGTGCAGGGTTAATATGAAAAAATATGACAGATCTGCATGACAGAGCTGTACATTGAGCAGGGTTATATGCACAATTATAGGGACACATGACATTTATTATATTATTTAGAACATTTCTCTACTTTGCAGTCTGCATGCACAAACACTGCTGGTAATATACACAATTGTGAACACAGACCACACTAGAGTTTAATAAATCAAAAATGCATATCTAAACACTCCTATGTCCTTACTTATATGACCAGTAAGTTAAGGTCTACCATAAATGTAGACATTTCACACAGACTTATGAGCAAATGTTCAAATGAGGTGCAAAACAGCTGATAATAAGAAAAACACGTAGGTTAAGGTTAGCATACAACAGCTGTTTATTAGCTACAACAGCTAGCTAGTTTACCTGCAAACAAATTAGCATTGTTAGCGGTGGTTATCTTCTGTAGCTAGCTACACTGCTGGCAGGTCAACAATTTAAACAGTGTTGGGCTGGAGACGTTTAGTGGATAAGATCAACAACAACAAAGTTTGACTTACTTCATGACTGCAGCAGCAGTGCGTCTCAAACACGGTGTGTTTACTTTGAAATCCCCGGTGGTCATCTCTCTCAGTTGTGAGAAAGTGGCGGAAATATCATTGTATAACAGTTATGAATGATGTTAATTATTTAGGCTATTTGTTGTTAGTCGTATTTATTTCGTTTCGCTCTCCTTAAATTGACCGCTGCAGCCAACACGCTTCAAAAAAACGCGCAACTGTTTCCTGCTCCCGACTTCCTTTTTCAATTTTCATTGTACAAGTTGGATAAAGGAACAAGACACGCTGAAGTGCATAACATGTCTTACGACAATGAAATAGCAAATACCCCCAAAAGTGGGATTTTTCATTATACAACGTGAACACTGCAGATGAATTCTTGGAATTAATGGAGATATATCCAGATAAAAGTAGCTAAATAGTCAACAAAGATAAATGTTAATAAGCTTTAAGCATGCTTTCCACTGTGTTTCTGTAGCTCCTGTGTGTTTTTGCATCCGTCTGTTGCTTGTTGAGGAGCTATTTCTTTGGCGGAAGAGTGAAAGAATGATTATTTCTCATTAATAAATTATTGCAGCTCTTATTAATGTGTGTTTATTTTATGAAGTAGTAACCGTTTTATAAAAGCAATTAGCCCCGTGAGGCCATGGTTTGCCGGTGAATTTAAATTCGCCTGCAAACCACGGCCTCACAGGGCTAATTGCTTAATTAAGTCGTTCAGAATTGCTTCTGAACTGTCCGTGCTCCGTGCGAAGTTTTGGACATCTCCCTCTCTCCCTCAGCCCCTCCCCTGGGAGAGAGTCCGGTGGTCTCCTGTGAGCCCAGCTGTCGAGACGTGCAACACTCCATTAAATGTCATACAGTTCATCAAAAAATATACCAATTAAAATCTGTAGCATAACAAGCAGATAATTTCAACAACACAGAACAGCTCGAACAAGCTGTGTGTGAGCTAACGATTTCACTCTCAGCAGTACGTGACAGCGCATGCAGGTCTACTTTCGAAACACAGCGGTTGGGGTGCGTTTGATTTATTGTACTGGGACCACAACTGGACCACGGATGTGAAAAAACACTGTTTGCACCGGGACAGGACAAACAATAAATGAAACCAATGAAATTCCACACATTCTTGTGGTTGGCTCAAACGCTGTCAGTGTGATTTAAATAGTAAATATTCAAATAGTTTATCGAGTTTATTGAGATGTTGATCAATGTTTTTTAACAACGAAAAATAGGTAAAGAGAATGCATGCAAATATTTTAATAAAGTATTTCTTATTTAAGTGCATGGGATCTTAGGATTTATTTTTTTGGTATTGACTTTGGTATCGAGAATCGTGTAATTTTACTGGTATCGGCACCGACTACTGAATTTTTGGTATCATGATATCCCTAGAGAGGACACAAGTTTAAATGCGCAGACTAACATGTTGCAGATGATGAAATAATTCAGACTTTAATTAAGTTATTTTTCTGCTTCTGAGATGAATAAGTCAGTTTACAATGAACCTAGGTACAAATCCTATTTGTCTTTAGGTCTGTCACAATAACAAATTTTGCTGGGTGATTAATTGCATCAGAAATTATTGTGACAAGCGATAATATCATGTAATATTGTGCTTTAAAGACCATTTTTATTATTGTTGTAATTTTGCTGTTTTTAGACCTTTTTTTAAACGTATATAATGATAATAAAGGCATATTGATGAAAGTATACCCTTTTAAAGAGAAATAAACATTTATTCAACAACAATATTTAGAAATGCAAAAAAGAAAATCTGAATATCTGAAATAACACATAAAAATATCGAAATAAATTATAGCTGCTGCGCAGCTATGGGTCGGGTCCGGGCTATTTTTGGCAAATTTAGGCAATTCTGAGCAACAAAAGAATAGGGGGGCAAGACTGTTGACAACAATGTTAATTTTGGACCACTTGAGGCTTGAACCCACAACTTCTGGAACCAAAGACTGTCATCTATCGCTCTGAGCTAACTGGCAATACAACAGTAGCTTCACAAATTGAGTAAGCCATGGTCTGGTCCAAGCTATTTGTTTTTATTTAATTTAGAGGCTTGCTGTCATCAGGACAACTGTCTTGTGTTTCACGTTGAGCACATCTGACATTTTGATCTGTCATCACCATCATCACCCTTGCTGGGTCTCGAACCCACAACCCCTGACAACAAGAACCAGCTCCTTACTCACTGAGCTAATTGGCTGGAAGCAACACCTGCTGTGTCTTCATTTGTCCGGGCAGCTGTTGTCAAGGCAGATTTCAAAAATGGTCAAACTATCAGAAATTCTGTTACCTGAACAAAAATCTGATAATACATAAATTGCATCTTGACAGCATGGAAATGTTGGTGATTTGTTTTTAACTCTAAGTGTTTTGCGTCATAAGAGAAAATCTGATGTTTAAAAATGCCACTCTTACAGTTGTTCGCATGACAGCAGAATTCAAAATGTTCTCAAAAATTCAGTTTTTGAGATAAAATTCTGATATTTGCCAAACTTCATCAACCATGACTCAAAAATATTCTCAATTTTTTTCAGGAAGATTGAAAATGTATTTAGCAAGAACTTGATAGTATATGTTTACAGTCAAACATTTTGATGCACTGTAGGCTTAATTTTTGATAAATCAAAAATCCAAGAAACAAGTTTTGTGGAGGACGATCTGAAGACGCTCTCTAGCAAGTTTGATGACAATTGAGCAAAAATTGTGGGAGGAGATAGGTTTTATAAGTTTTACAGATTTTGAAAAAAACTGAGTGATGGACTTCATAATTTGTAATGAGTTTAAGTGGACTAAAGTTTCAGGAGTATTGGGGCTACAGTTTGCTGAGAGTTTCAAAACTGTAGCATGTACTGTTGATTTTGTAGGTATTTTTAAAGATTTTTAAATTTAAAGGCTTATTGTGCCAAGTTCAATGTCTTTCTCTGACGCTCAACTGTTTTTTTTCTCCGCCTCGTCTCCCTCTCATGAAGTTCACACTGTGTGTGTGTGTGTGTGTGTGTGTGTGCGTGTGTGTGTAGCCCATAGCCCCGCCTCCCCCACAGAGACAAAGGCTCAATTCCAAACCAGTCCCTATCCCCTCGCCCTATTCACTCCCCTTCCGTTTGCGCAGTCACGCGGAGCTCCACCATATTAAGGGCCTTCCAAAACCAATTATCGCTGAGTGCGAGTGGACTTCTCAGCCCTTAGATAGTTAGTGTACATCAGTGCAGGCTTCTGATGAGTTACGTCTTCCTACTTTGTAAAATATTTTAGATCAAACACACACACATTTGTTTTCCTCACACTGACTTTACAGTCTCAAACAAATTCACAGAATGTTTGGTGTCTCTTTGGGATTGGGCCAAAGACACACGAGAGCTTTCCCTCTGTTCATTACGCTAATGAACCAACTCACCTGGCTGCCAGACGATGCACGGCAGTGAACACTCTTGTCATACAGTCTCTTTGGTGGAGAGAGACGAGGAAAACAAACAGCATGAAAATGGCAATTAATCGCGGCTGGAAAAGTTACCGTCTCCCTTTTAATTTACCGTGCAATCAACCAACTTATCACATATTGCGACAGGCCTAGTTCAATCAATCAATCAATCAATTTTATTTATAAAGCCCAATATCACAAATCACAATTTGCCAAACAGGGCTTTACAGCATACAACATCCCTCTGTCCTTTAGACCCTCACAGTGGATAAGGAACCCCCCCCCCCCAAAAAAAAAACCTTTAACGGGGAAAAAAACAGTAGAAACCTCAGGAAGAGCAACTGAGGAGGGATCACTCTTCCAAGGAATTTGTGGTGTCAAAGTTTTTGAGAGCATAAATAGAGAGATGTTGAGTCACAGTTACTGGAGAAATTGCAGTTTGTAAGTGTGCAGAAATTATTTGAGAAAGAATCATGTCTAAATGAAATTTTTATACACCCTGTCACCTTGATTCTAATTTCTGATACATGAATTAGCCTCACTGCATTAGTTTAAAGATAAAAACCATATAGAAAACATAATGACTAAAAGTCGACCAACATGTCAATTTCTTCAATTCTTTTGGATACTATTTAGAATAAAAAAAAAATCCTTATGGGACAACTTGGATACATTCTTTTTTTTTTTCTTTCTTAATGCTTTGCAAAGTATCGGATTGGACTCGGTATCGGACTCGGTTTCAAAATAAAGGACTCGGTATCGGATTGGATGCAAAAAAAAAAACGTGATCAGGACATCCCTGAAACTAGTAAGCATTGTCATCTCAACACTAAGACTAAATCTGAAATAGCTGCCAAACAGACACCATTTGGGATGCTGTTTAAAGGGCCAGTGTGTAAAATGGGTTGAAAACCGTTGAAAACAGTGACATCAGTGGTCAGATTCTAGAGGTACCCCCTCCCCTCTCTGCTCCACTAATCTCCAGCCCGCACACTGGCTGTCAGCATAGCCTGTAAACAGAGCTCAGCTGTTTATTTAGCCTAGCAGTATCTCCGGACTGGAGTAACTGCAATGGACGACTTTGAACGCGATTTTGAAGAGTTTCCTATAGTGGACACAGATACAGAGCCATACCTGTTTGAGCACACAGATGAGGAAATCCATGTGTTGGATGCTGAGCAGGCGAGGAGAGAGGCTGAATCCTCCGCTCCCATTTTGCTGCATAGAATGGGATTGGGTGCTACCATCGTTGGGGAGATATATCATCAGGAGGAAAAGCGCCGCAGAGAGTGCATCACAAGGAGTGAAGTTGCGTCTTCGTTTCCTCGCAGATGACCGTTCGGGTTCATTCTCTCCTGTTGCGTGGTAAGTGTGGTCCATTCGCAAACTTTATAACTAAAAAAACTTTTCACTACTCTCTATCGACGAACTACTAACACTCTTTGCTGTTTCCTCCTCATTCTTTCTTCCTTCTGCTGTCTTCGTTGGTTTATTTATGCACGCGAAACGCGTTCTCTGGCTGGCTGGATTGTCCGCTCGGTCTGCCGTACATACATGGCATGCAAGATGGCGATCTCTCTAAAGCAAGGCCCTTGCTATAAATATATATATATATATATATATATATATATATATATATATATATATATATATATATATAAAAGTAAGAAAAAGTAAGTGAACCCTTTGGGATCTCTTGGATTTCTGCATAAATTGGCCAGAAAATGTGTTCCGATTTTAATGTAAGTCACAACAATACAATCGTACATTCTCCTAAAGTAATACTCCACAAAAAAAATATGTTTTGATTTTTGTTTATTGGGCATAAGATGTAAACATTCACATCACAGGGTGGAAAAAGTATGTGAACCTTAACATTTAGTAGCTGGTTGAGCCTCCTTTTGCAGCAATAACCTCAACCAAACGTTTTCTGTAGTTGCAGATCAGACCTGCACAACGACTAGGAGGAATTTTGGACCATTCCTCTTCACAGAATTGTTTCAGTTCAGCAATATTTTTTGGTTGTCTGGTGTGTATGGCTCACTTGAGGTCATGCCACAGCATCTCAATGGGGTTGAGGTCCGGACTCTGACTTGGCCACTCTAGAACGCGTAATTTCTTCTGTTTGAACCATTCTGTTGTTGATTTACTTGTATGTTTGGGGTCGTTGTCTTGTTGCATCACCCATCGTCGTTTGAGCTTCAGTTGGTGGACCGATGGTCTTATATTTTCCTGCAAAATGTCTTGGTAAATTTTGGAATTCATTTTTCCATTGATGACAGCAATCCGTCCAGGCCCTGAGGCTGCAAAACAGCCCCAAACCATGATGCTCCCTCCACCATATTTCACAGTTGGGATGATGTTCTGATGCTGGTGTGCCGTGCCACTTTTCCTCCACACATAGCGTTGTGTGTTCCTGCCAAATAACTCAATTTTTGTTTCATCGGTCCACAGAATGTTGTCCCAGAACTGCTGTGGAACATCAAGGTGGTCTTTAGCAAACTTGAGACGTGCAGCAATGTTCTTTTTTGTCAGCAGAGGTTTCCTCCGTGGTGTCCTCCCATGAACTCCATTCTTGTTCAGACATTTACGTATTGTAGAGGTATGAACAGAAATGTTTGCATGCGCCAGAGAAGTTTGTAAGGCTTTGGCTGATGTTCGAGGATTCCTTCTCACCTCACTGACCATTCTGCGCTGTGCTCTTGCGGTCATCTTTGCAGGACGACCACGCCTGGGGAGAGTGGCAACTGTCTTGAACTCCCTCCATTTGTAGATTATTTGTCTAACTGTTGAGACATGGACATTAAGGCTTTTAGAGATACTTTTGTATCCCCTTCCAGCCTTATGTAGCTCAACAATTCTTGCTCGCAGGTCTTCAGAAAGCTCTTTGGTGCGGGGCATGGTTCCCATCAGACAATGCTTCTTCTGAACAGCTATTTCAAAACTAGTGTGAGTTTTTAAAGGGCAGGACAGCTTGAATCAACTCCTGCAAACTCGTCACACTAATTGAACTCCATGTTGGATGACACCTGAGTCAAAATAGCTCTTGTAGAAGTCATTGACCTAGGGCTTCACATACTTTTTCCACCCTGTGATGTGAATATTAACATCTTGTGCCCAGTAAACAAAAATCAAAACATATTTTTTTTGTGGAGTATTACTTTAGGAGAATGTACGATTGTATTGTTGTGACTTACATTAAAATCGGAACACATTTTCTGGCCAATTTATACAGAAATCCAAGAAATCCCAAAGGGTTCACATACTTTTTCTCACCACTATATATATATACATATGTATAAAAGCGTAATTATAAGACTACGAAAACCAAGCAAATTTTATTTTATAGCGATCATACACTTATATAAACATATCAATGGGTAGAATATTCAGATTCAGATTTATATTTGATAATAAACCATGCCAAATATTACACACTGGCCCTTTAAAAGACATTTTGAAAGATTCTACAAATGTTTTGTTTCTGTGTTTGAGTTGATTCCAGGGGCCCATTGTTCAAAAGTAGAATTAACCAATCCAGGATAAGTGGAAAAGCGAGGCTGGACAAATTCCCCTAAGTCCATCCTGGCTTAATTGGTTGTTCAAACACCAAGCCAGGCTGAGGAGGCGCAGCTTTGTCAAGCCAGGTGTAACTCATTCGGATAAGTGCGCGTCCTTGGCTTTCTAAAATAGACCCCAAGATCGATCACAGATTCACCGATGCAGCAATGGAGCGGACGCGTGCTGCATACTTCTCACCCAGTGAGCAGCGTCTCATCATGGACACTTATGAAGAGGTAAAATTATCACGAATAAAGGAAACACTGCAGCGATAATAAAGCAGAGAGAGTGCGTGGCAAACAATTGTGGAACGACTGAATGCATAATTAATCTAGAAAATATACACTTGCTGCGCAAATGAATCTGTCATAATTACAATTAAAGCTCCTTCCACAAATTAACAGTTGTACACGAGTGGATTACTCGGGAACCAACTGCCAATTTCATACCAGCAGAAGAGCTCGCCCTAAATCAGAACCGAGGCAGGCCGATGATAGAGGGGATACAGGAGGGGACAGCTACAGACTCTCTCCCACACACAAAAAACTGCCCCCTTAATACAAGGTACATTATTCCAGTATACTGTACATGGAATCAATCATTTTATTCATTCATTAATCAACCATTGGTGTTATGTGGACTGTCTGACTTTGGACTGTCTTGCAGTATCAGGTGACACAGTGACCCTTCTGGAGCCACCGGAAGATGATCCGATGAGTGTTATTCATTAAAGGCATATGCTTGACATGTCTTGCAAGTTTACAAATATACAAATTCTATTTAATGTGTCAGGGTGAAGGCACATCTGCAGCAGAAGATGCAGCAGATGAGGAGGAGACACTTTCTCTGGACTCCAGAAGGTTTGAAGTAACCTGCCAGTCTTGTGGAGATAATTTAGTCCTTAATGTATAAGAAGTCAGTGATGTGATGCTCATAGAAAATATATTTCTAACAGGACACAGATGAACAGCCTGACAGCCTGCCTGGAAATGTAGTGAGTATTGCCTGAGGACATCCACGGTGTCTACAATTGCTGTGCTAATAGATATGTGTTTTACAGAATTCACAAACTGTCAGACAGCTATATGCTACTCATCTGAGGAAGCAAACAGCCCTGGCAGATGTCAAGCTCCAGTGTGAGAAGAGAAAGCTGCAGGACATGGAGCTTGACAGATAAATTAAAAGGAAAAACCTTCAGGAAACTGGACTTAGAACTTAAGAAACTAGAGGAAAAAGTAAGTGATTTTAATGCACATTGTAAGCATGACTGTGATGCAATGTATTAATCAACATTATTTCTCTCTCTCTTCCCAGCTCCAAGCAAACAGTGACTGATCACATTATTTGTCATTTAATGCTATACTGCTGCGATACGTTTATAGCATGTTTTTAGTTAAAATAGTTGCCTTAATAAGGTGTTTTGTTAAAATAGCTGCTTTTTGCGGTTTCATTAAATAGCTGCTTATAGCAGGATTGTATTTTCACGTTTTGTTTTTATAATAAGTATAAATCGCTTAAGATAAAAGCAAGTCATCTGAGGAAGTAGATAGCACTCGCAGATGTCAAGCTCCAGTGTGAAAAGAGAAAGCTGCAGGATGTGGAGCTTGACAGACAAAAGAAAGACCTTAAGGAAACTGGACTTGGAAATTAAGAAACTACAGAAAGAAGTGACTTTAATACACATTGTAAGCATGACTGTGATGCAAGGTATTAATATTATTTCTCTCTTTCTCTCCACAGCTCAAAGCAGACAGTGACTGATTTTAGTGTTTTTCATTTAAATAAAATGAGGCCAAAGATTATTGTGGTTTCATCTTCATGTTTTCATTCATTGATGTAAAGTACACTGGAGTTATTGGTCCAGTTAGCTGGGAATATAATTTGGGAAGGTCATACAGTTATGAAACCTAATAACCACTAATTGTGTTAATGCCAAATATACCCACTTGTATGTTTATT
Organism: Epinephelus cyanopodus; assembly: GCA_026686955.1. NCBI lineage: Eukaryota > Metazoa > Chordata > Actinopteri > Perciformes > Serranidae > Epinephelus > Epinephelus cyanopodus. The sequence continues at coordinate 2,732,481 of CM048931.1, read as the reverse complement.
CCAACAATTAATCCTTTTATTGGTAAAGATATGTGCATGTCAAAGTATGCTTGGGCTATGACAAAAAGAATATTTTAAATGTTTTTTCTATTATTGTAGGCTGAATGTATTTTGTTCAAAAATGAGGCAAAGACGTACATAAGAACATGAAATGACGGTAAAACCCATTGATTTTCGATCGCAGTGACAGCTGACTGGACAGATAAGGCACCAGGCTAAACTAAGCCTGGTTGTGCACAGAATAAATCTCCATGGCTACATATGTGCCTCTGCTTTCGAACAACCGAATCAAGGTCTCAGGTCAGGCAGAAACACAGATGAGGTTTTTCGCAATAGATGATAAATACAACAAAAATGCAAAGATAAAACAGTCACATTATCACTCTCACACCCCAGCTGTTCAAACTTATTTGAAGGAAATTTTTTATAAAAAAGTCAATGATAAACAGATGTAAATAAAAGCTGAACAGATTGGAGCTGATGGATGGGAGGACTGCCAACTCTGTGCTTTACTTTAGTATTTCAATGTACAACAACCTTAATATGGACCTCAAAAAATTTCACAGCATTCAAGTATTTAGCAGAAATGATGTTAGTGTTTGTAAAGTGACTATTACACATACAGAAAATTGTTCTGATGGAGTCTTCAGTATTTCTTAGGTTTTCTGAAGTCCCCTTGTTTAATTTCTATATGCTTCCATTAGGCCAAATAAAAAAAAAATTTAAAAAAAACATAGCCCACCATAATTATGCAGATGACGCGCAAATATACATATTGCTCTCACCAGTGATTATGGACCTGTACAACAAGCTGTTCGGCAACATCAGCTTATTCAGAATGCTGCTGCTAGGGTCCTGACAAAAACTAGGAAATATGATTGCCTGCATAATCCTAGTTCTAAAATCCTTAAACTGGCTACCTGTCACTCAGAGAACTGATTTCAAAATCTAATACCTCTGTGCAGGGCCCCAGACTAATTTTTCTACTAGGAGCACCAGTGCTCCTTACTGAAAATTTTAGGAGCACCAGCACAAATTTTAGGAGCACTATCTATATGATACAACATATTCATAATTTTGTCTATATTAACTGCATTACTGATAATTTAGCAATAAACACAGACAACCCTGCCTCTTAAATGATGTGTGCAGCGGCGCTTTTGCTCCACCATTGCATCTGTCCCTGCATAATTTATGCCTGATGCTGTTGTTGTGCTTAACCAGCGTTTCATGTTTGAAGTGTGTGGTGGAGTCGGCAAATTTAGTTTTCCCCGCAAACTTTGGACCGCACTGAGAGCAGTACATGCAGGACATCACTTTCTTTTCTTTACAATATCTCAGCCAAATTCAGTGAGCCATTCTTGTCGGAAATGATAGGGCTTTGGCTTTTTTGGTGCTGCGACATTACCTGCTGACTTGTCCGCAGTCATTCGGGCTTCCATAGACGAGCGCACTTCCGCGTTGTAGTTTCCTGTAAAAATGTCCGTGAAAAATATATGCCGAGCAGTCACTGGTGCGCAGAGCGGAGTCCGCTTTGAATCTGCGTGGACCTCCACGGAGTCCGCTCCCAGGGTTCCCACTTTTTTCTTGAAATTATTTTCCAGGACTTTTCCAGGACATTTTCAGGACTTTTTCAGCTGCTATAGTACGAGTCAAGTTATCACAACATACACTAATGAATTCCACCCCCAAGCTTTGGAGAAGTGTTATTTTCTACAATTGTACCTTATATTTTGTACGTTTAACCACATTGCTTCAATGTTTATTCCTCTCCCTCTTTCTCTCTTCTACTTTCTCCACAAAATATTTTTATATGTTCAATAAATCACCAAAACAATTTCCTTAAGTTCATCTGTTCACTGTGTACTTACAGTTTACTTTGTGCATCTGACACCTGCATTCTTAAAGTAAAAATCAAAATCACTGCAAAAATAAATCAAAAATATAAATATCAAAATCAAATCCTATCCTGCAGTGCAAAAAGGTCAATATAAAACAAAGCAACGTGAATGTCATACTGCTTATTTCACACATAGTTAGATGCTAAACTGCATTTTATTGTTCCAGTATTGGTCATTTTAGGTTACTCTAGTCATCTAAGAAACAAGATTCAAGGTTGATGACTAATATCTTTAGCTAGCACCACAGTATCATATTGAACCTGAAATATATTTATTTCTAACTCTCAGACATAAATATTGTTTGCTAGCTATCTTTTTACTCTGGCTTTTATGTAGTGTTTTTGTATTATAAATTTATGGTTATCACTTTATACTTATTCTATTTATTAATTTAGCCATGTTGAATCCCATTCATTTATGCTAACAACATTGTTCAAATGAACATGCAAGTCTTCAGTTTTCACTGCCCTCTTTCCTCATTTAGGCAAGGGGTGTGCCTCTTTGCTGTGGTCTGTGTGCATCTCACTCATGGATATATAAGATCTCACTTGGATGTTGACATCTAAATTACTTTCATTGCAAAGTAGCTAGCTAAAAACTGCATGAAAAGTCGGAGCTCTGCTCTCTGTGCTCATACACAGTATTTTAAATAGAGGTGAATTCCTAATGAAGTTTATCTCATTCACATATTTTCTGTTTCTGCTGTTGGACAATAGAGCAAGTATGAAATACTGAATGAAACGTGGCCCAGTAAGACTACCTGTTACTCGTCGCTATCTCGAAGCTGTCGTCATGGTCGCTGCGGCTCTACTGAAACCAGAGATATATTTCATCTCAGAGCGCACAGACAAAAGTGACGGCACGCCCCCTACAGCTCGCCGCTGCTTCTCTGTCACTCAATAGAGGAGACAGAGAGAGGGACACACTCGATATAAAGCGATACAGCAACACTCCTGAATTGAAAGTCGCTAGTTTTGGCGCTTCTTTGGAGAAAGTAAATCCTTACTTGGGTCTGAAAAGTCAGTAAATATAGCAACAAAGTCATATAGAAACACAGGGCAGAACTGTTCTAAGGGAATATGCAATTTGATTGATTGGTAGCATCTTGTGGGGCGCTGTGCCAGCTAGAAGCAGAGATGAAGCAGAGAAGTGCTACAGCTCAATGTTGCCCATTAAAGGCAGCTGAAAACAGACATACATGCGTAAAATGTTTAACCCGTTTGCGTTCACCCACAAGGCAGAGAGAAGCAGAGGGAAGAAAAATTATTTTCCAGGACAACTCAAGCTTTTCCAGGACATTTTACTTTTTTCTCATTTTCCATGTGTTTTCCATGACTGGAAAATTGGTCAATCATTTTCCAGGTTTTCCAGGACGCGTGGGAACACTGGCTCCACGTATGTTCCGCCCGAGTATGATTGGGCCTTAACCCCTCACACAGTGCACACATACTAAAACTGCTGCACATTGCTATGGTTACTGGTGCCTTGCATTTGTGGTATTGTCAGCTGGACGCACCAGAAAGTTGAAAAGTTTACAGAGTGTTGTTGTAAATCAATCAAACAGCGTGCAGTGACGGACGGTGTCAAATGTCGGCAGTGTGGCGATATTTTACTCCATCCATCACCGCACTCGCATTTGTAACTAAAAATAGTTTTGTGCGGGCAAAATAAATCATTCAGCACGCTGTGTGAGTACAGACTTCAACCAGCAGCAGAAACGAGGGGTTGAACAGGGGTCACAGACACGGACAGGAATTTGTATTCCTGTCAAATACGGTGGCACATGATAATGGCTTACCGGTGACGGGTGAATTACTTGTTGTCATGATTCCCCAAAAATACCTGAACAGCCGACCCGTGGCAGCACACAGGTATGTGGCGTATCAGAAGAGAAACGAGCCATTCACATTACTCTCTGTGTCAGTAATGGCCCACAAACCTCACCACACTTTAGGGACTGTTCTTTACTTTTCAGGGGAGGAGGGTGGCTGGTTGATTTTTATTTCATTTATTTATTTTATTTTGATCCCCCCTATATTAATCACTTATTGATGCTGTTTTTGAAGTACAAATAAGTCAAGAAGTAATTTATTCCATTGAAATATCATTGATGTATTATAGACCCTTCCCTGGGTCTACCTCCTGTGTGGTAGTATAGGTAAGGTAAAGGAGGTTGTGTGGTCAGTGTGTGGAGCAGTGAGACCTGGCATTAGGGGAGTGTCTCTGGGACGCCAGAGGTCACTGTCTAGCCTCCTGGAGGTGTCGTGGGACCAACTAGATGAAACACTGGTGAAAGGAGGTTCCCACCCGATGACCCCAAAGACATGTTAGTTATCACTGCTCATTGGTCTGTATAGTTAAGCCTTGCCATAATAGCGTATCATAGGGTTTAGGAGAGTATTCACTGAGTGTTGATCCTTTTCTAGAGCACAAACTTCTTGTGTTTATTTGAATTATCTTTTTAGAAATGACAAAATGCACATCTGCCTCATTTTTGCTGTGGTTTCCTGATACTACTCAGAAGGAGGGTGGTCATTTGCAAAAACTAAAAAACGACATTCGGTATTCGACCCCCCCAGGAATGGTTCAAACACTTTTCTTGAAAGATAATGTCATACCATCTGTCGGCATCACAAAACGAGCAGACATGGTAAGTGATCGTCAGTGTTGGGCAGTAGCATCACTACAGTAGTGGACATTTGTAGTTTAACTACATTTCTCAGTAACTTGATGGTAGCGTCGCTGTTTTCTGGATCAAGTAACTTCTCAGTAAGCTCTTTTATTGATCACTTAGCGCGGTAGCGTCCATACAAGCTAAATTTCCAAAATCTTTTC